>JANKOA010000002.1:5437149-6074299 GCA_025426655.1 Cytospora mali | reverse complement strand
GATACCTGGCCAGAAAAAAAATATAAAAAAAATTGGAAATTGGAATGAGAATTTGAAGTAAAAATGATGGCTGAAATTGTCGCTGGCCGGCTGGTATCGTGATGGGTTGCCTTTTACTCGCTCTCTGGTACGACCCCTCGACTTGGCTGACAAGAGTCACGGAGCCGAAGACCCCCCCTTTGATTCACTGAATTTCACTTTCCATGCCCCTTCTTTCTACCCGCAGGTGCCTCATTCACAAGTCCTGCTTTGACAAAAGCATCGCGAGCAACGGTGTTGATCAGCGCGAACCGCCTAGGTCCGAGTTTCTGACCGCCGTACCACCGCGTGACGACGACCATCGTGTCCCACAGGTCCATTAGCTGCATAAGGTGCAGCAGCCGGCCCCCGGCAGCCGTCTCCCCGTCGTCGTCACAGTCCTGGAAGGACGCGCCGTTGGGGCCCCGGATCCTCCAGGCCGTGATATTGTGCGTGGCCGTCCTGACCCGCTTGTCGGTGGCGAGGAGGTGCTGTACGTAACCCGCGGCCTCGTCCGGCGAGGTGACGGCGGCGCAGCGCGCGATGAAGGTAGACCTCAGCTCGATGGCAGGGTCGGAGAGGACCCAAGGCGGTTCTGGGCCGAGGTCGTCGGCCGCAATGGGCTCCATCGCCGTCTGTGCCTCATCCTGTGCCCTGGGGCCAGCAGCAGCAGGCGATGGCTCCCGGTCCAGCCCGGCCTCCTCCTGCAGCCGCTTCAGCTCCTCCACGGCGTCGAACAGGCACACCTGGCCCGGCTGGTAGATGTTCCCCAGCGCGGCGCGGAAGAGCTCCAGGTCCCGGGATGCTATCCCGCGCCTGCCCCCCGAGCTGTTGGTGCTGATGACGCTCGGGGGCGCGTCCGGGTAGTCCGGTGGGAACTGCAGCCTCAGAGACACTGTCTCGTCCGGGAGGGCGAGGATGTAGATGTCGTCTGTGTCCTCCCCCGCTGGGACGAGGCTTCCGTCGCCGTAGATCGAGTTGATGGCCTCGACCTCGTCGGCGAGCTCCTCGGACATGGCTGGTGAAAATGCTGGCTGCTGCGCCGGGCCGGGGGCACACGGCGTGTAGAACCCGGTCAGGTTTTATTTCCGAAAAGGTTGCAATGTCTGGGTCTGAGATGATGTTGATGAAAGTCTTCCTGCCTTCCTTCCTTCCTACAAGTCTCTCTCGAATTAACTTGCCTAACTAGGCTTTGTGTTTTGTCAATCCTAGCCCTGCAAGTGCTGTGTGTGCCCTGGGGTTGTTGGACCGGGTTGAAAATAAGGTGTGGTAAAGGTGAGGGTCCCTGATTACTTAGCGTTTTGGGGTGGAATGAGCCGTTGAAGAGCGCTAAACCTCATGAGGTAATATCCACCTTCTTCACTACTATAGTTGAATCAAGTAGACAAGAGTTCGGTAATCGGTAGAAGAGTAGAAGTCTTCGATTCCTACGGAAGTGAGAGTTTGCTCTCGAATTTGTAGGAAGGAAGACGCAATTCAGGTGCCGTTGGTTCCGAAGCGTACGTACCCGAGATGCGCCTTGGCAGCATGTCTAGTGCTATAATCAACAAGCATACAAGCTTACAACTAAACAACGGTCAGGTCATCTCGGAGGCAAGGTCCAAATTCTGAACAGAGGCTTGCATTGTAGCTCGAGCCGAATGTAATACTCATATTGCGAGGCAATGATGAGCAGCCATCTTTGGACCGTGGGAGTTTGTCATCAGAGTATGGGATGAAGGGGATATATATTTAATTTACTATGTAGTCCGATATCCCAACTTCCTTCCTAAGATCCATCTCATCATAACGTCGTCATACCGTTCGAGCACGATATATACTGGAAGAAAATGCAATATATAGCCCTCAAAAGACAACATTCCTCCCTTCCTTCCCTGGGTATCTTGAAATCCGAAGCACATCCGTTATTCCAACCCGTTGATGCCCAGCTCCTTGGTGTACGCGATATCCTCCGCGGTGTAGTTGTTCAGCCTCAGAGTGAGCTCCGCGTCGGATACATCATCGCGTGCCCACAGCGGGCTTCCGTCCTCACCCTCGCCCCTCCTCTCCTTGAACGGGATGAATGTGCTGTCGTCCTCGGTGTCGCAGCCCATGTACTGGAAGTAGTACGAGTGCGCCGTGGTGTCCAGACCGTCGGTACCAGCGTTGCAGGAGGTGTTGGCGTAGCCGGGGCAGATCTCGATCTCGCTGATGGTGTAGCTGACATCCGTGTTCGGGCCTGACTCCAGCCAGTACTCCGGGCTGGTGTGGTAATACCCAAAGGCCGAGATGGGCGGGAGACGAGGCACCGGGTCGTCGTAGTGCGTTGCGCGGTACTCAGCGCCGGCTTGGGCGGTGACGAACTCCGCAAAGGCGAGGTTGCCAACTCGGGGCGAGCCGTATGTGTAAAGATCACAGGGATATCTTCATGGAGGACTTTTGTTAGCTCGCCCGTATCAGCCACGACATGATGGGTTCATAGCAACCACTTACCCCGCGATCCTGAGCTCTACAGCTGCAAGTGTACCCACTGCGGCACCCAAGGAGTGGCCCGTCACGACGAGGGTGTAGTCCGGGTACGACGCATACGCGTTCTCGACGTATTCGAAGCAGTACGACGAGACCTCATCCCAGGCATCCTTGAAACCATCATGGACCTTGCAGTCAGATGTGTAGTCACACGATACCTTTATGAAATCGAGATCCGCTATCCAGTTGCGCAAGGATGAAGAACCACGGAAGGCGACGACTATTTCCTCCCTGACCGTGTCGACTGCCACAAAACCCTCCAGGTTTAAGGTGGTCGTGTTCGGCAAGGTACCGACCACCGTGGCTCCATTAGCCTGTTTGAGTTGGTTAGTAACCTATGTCAAAGACTGGATGAGGAGCAGGATGAATATTATGAGAACCCAAGAACGTAAAAAAAAAAACTAACCATGACACTAGGGCAACCATCTTCACAGGTAACAAGTGCCCCGACAGCGTCGTTGCTGTTGCAGTAGGCAGAGGCAGCGTACTGGACGTAGTACTTCATGTCGTCGTAGCCCGTTGTTGTCAACGTGTTAACATCTGGCCCCTAGTCAGTTTCAAGGCATCATCTTGGACTGTGCCGACTGAGTTCAACTCACCATCACGAGCCTGCAGGCTCCCTTCCGAAACGAGAGGAGTTGCCGCCACCAAGGCGGAGGCCAAGGAGAGGGAGGACGCAACGGATAGCCTCATTTTGCCTTGCAAGACCAGCACGATATGATGGTGATGGGGATTTCAAGCAGGTAGGTGCTTCAGGAAAGAGGACTCTGCTTTCACAACATCACGATGCCAGGAAAGTAGGCACAATGTTTCGAAGAGGTGTGCGGCAGCAACTATATATATGTACGCTCCGTAGCATCGTGGACTCGGATGCCGAATAGCCATTTGGTTGGGGGCCACATGCTGAAGGAATTGTTCCTGTCGATCCAATCCCGATGGAACGAAATGACTTTGTTTCCCCCTCTTCTCTCCCACCGGATCCCAACAGACCTTCAAATTCTTCTACTCTGAAGGTGGGGGGGGGGGGTAGTACATTGGCAGCGTAGCTATCTTGAGTACACATTCATGAGTCAACTCAAAGGGGTAGAAAGTCCCGAAAAGGCGGAGACGGACAGGGATGGGGAACGGAGGAGGGTAGCAAGACCGGCCATGGTGGCATATGACTTCGTCCTGCAGCTGGGTTCCTCCAGTGACAAGGCCAGCGGGCATGGCTGCCAGAATGATACACCAACGCGTAGGCACTGCATGGCCTCATTCGGTCGAGGGCTTGTCGCCTCTGCATGGTACCAGCTGAGGCGGGGACTTTTGCCCAGTTGCAGGAACCTGGTCGCCAGCCTTCGCCAGCCTTTCACCTCAGGTCCGTGGCAGGCCACGTGTGGCAGCGCTAAGCTGATAGATAGATACCCTTGGCAGTGCCCGGATTTGGGTCGTATCTCAACCAGTTATAGAATACCCACTATAGATTACATCAAGCGCGACGGTGTCCAAGCAAATTGGATATGTTGTGCCGGCCGTCGCAACCGTGTCAGAATGCGGCCTAGAAGCCGGTGTGCGCCGGAGCATGGAGGCCGGCATATGTCCGCAGCGGCGCAATTAGCGGGATTTTCAAGGTAAAGTAAATGTCACCATGAAACTTGATGCCATGGTCGCCATGACTTATGCACGCAAATTCCAAATAACATGGGAATGCGCTCCAGGGCTTGCCTCTCTTGTCGAGCTAAACCAAAGGTCGTGGGTATCATGTGGTTTTTGGTGGGGAGGGGGGTTTTGGTACATGTTCAACGTCGTGACCTGTGGCACGGTCCATCTACCCATCCATGGTGGTGAGTTTCTGGGTAGAAGGCGTCTCAACAGATTCCAAAGCCTCCTGGATGGTGCCGGTGATTGTGCGGAGTAGCGTACGGGCTATATGCCTACTTAAGGTAGAACATGACGGAGCTTGACCCACGATGAACAGGTTAAGTCCCCAGATGTCGGCGGGAGATTAGGTAGGTGAGGAAGGGCGAAGGTATGGACACCTCCGGTGGCATTGAAAGTGCCCGGCTTGCATGTTTCAATCTACACTAGGTGACTAGAAGAGCTGACTAGTTAGCATCCATCATCAGCCTGAACCTAGAAGGTTTCGGCACATATGAAGCCCCATGTCAACAAATTTACCCGGCAGAGACGCCAACTAACCGCGAACAGAAGGAGCTCCGTCAATTTAATACCAACGGT
The DNA here is from genome assembly GCA_025426655.1 of Cytospora mali. NCBI lineage: Eukaryota > Fungi > Ascomycota > Sordariomycetes > Diaporthales > Cytosporaceae > Cytospora > Cytospora mali. Next base: position 6,069,556 of record JANKOA010000002.1, on the reverse strand, counting down.
CCACGGGTCCTAGGATCTACATATGTAGTATTGGGGGGTAGGTAAGGGTAAGAACATGGAAAGTGTCAACGACAAGACGCGTCACGTCAACGCCAAGAGGAAGGAGGCAGGGAATAAGTTCACGACTATGGTACTATTATCCTAATCTTAGAACTATCGAATACACATCACAGCTTCTAACACCACTTGGGCACCTAGTAGAACACTAGAGCGAATGGCGATCCATACAGACCAAAGAAACAACCAGACTACTAACTGTCCAGGTGCATAGGTATGTAATGTTTGGATCTTAAGCTAACTTGTCCAGGAGAGAACCAACGCTTCTCTTATCAACACCAGGCCTTCAACGTCGTCCCGAGGCATCGCGACTTGGACATAGCCCTGGAGGTTGCAATCATACATGGCACGTAATCCGAGGCGACAACCCGGGGACAATACACCCACAAGCAGACATCTCGACAAACTGACTGGTCACAAAACATACTGTAACATGGAGAGATCGGGATATCTGTAGTGCCCACTAATGCATTCATGCATAGGCTGCAAGATTGATATAGCGTCCGAGAGTCGAGGCTCGTTAGCTGCCCATTAGGCTTTGCTCCGTGCTGCACGTTTGACTCCCGAGATAATGTGACATGCCCGAAGACCGTCCATTACTAGATGAGGAAGGACACTCAGTTTGGTTACTTTCTGGTATCTACTGTCAACTTTTCATCACATCTTTCTCTAATCTCTCATTCTCTCTCTCTCTCTCTCTCCCCCCCATGTGAATGGCTAAGCCGGCCGGCACCTCGGCCATGAAAAACATCATCAGTGAATATCACAAGATCAAAAACCTATAATTCTTCACCTTCATGCCTCGGCTACAATATCATTCGTGGATCATTCGAGTAAGCCGAGTTCGTCGATGCTCTTTCTGGCCCACATTACGAGGGGAATCAGCTGCTATAAGGGCCAAGGGGTAAGTGGAAAATGACCCCCCCGCATACTATATGTGTACTACCTAGGTATCATCTTCGTATGGCAAAATGGCAGAATGGGTAGAATAGCTGAACTATTGAATGTGCATTAGGCTGAATGAAGATCGCCCAAAGCAGACAACGATCTAGGGACAACTTTCCGTCGATCCGACCCAGTACTTTGGCGGCTACCGACGATCATGCAAGATGCTCTAGCAGTTGATCGATATATAGAAACCATACTACACATAACATGGGATGTTAATGATGGGTCCCTAAGCCACAAACTTTGACAATTTTACCATCTTGGGACAGCTCATGGTCAAGGCGGGAACAGGCAGCTTCACCTGACCTGCCACTGACGACCGCTCATCCGGTTTTCTGGTGATTTCCCAAGGGTTCCGTCCACTTAGAGCCCGTATTCATCTCGTCTACAACATATGCAGGTTGCCATGGGACAAATAGGCCCTTGGCTTGGCGACCATGGTTCATACCCACCGCTGACTCGAACTGCCATATTGGACTCCCAATGTCACCTTGTGGGAAAGTATAAGTAGGTTTCGGCCGAAATGGACTTCGGGATACCGAGGAGGCGCATTTACATCACGCATCTCCCAGAGGTGTGACATTCTCTTGCACCTGAGCAAAGGTGAGTTGAGACGACGAGGTCACATCACGCTCTTTTAGTTTCAAGTATGATGGCGCAAATCAGCAGCGCCTCTCCTCATGGACTCGCAGTTGCGAGTCTGTTCGTTGTATCATCACTGGGTGCGAGCATCGGCCCACGCGCAGCAGTTCCAGATGGCTATGTTGCGGCCCCTTACTACCCAGCCCCTTACACGGGCTGGGTCTCCAGTTGGTCCGACAGTGTTCAGAAGGCCAAAGCTCTTGTCGACACCATGACCCTGGCCGAGAAGGCCAACATCACGGCCGGTACGGGGATCTATATGGGTACGTTTTCCTCGTGGAATATTCTCTTGTCATACACGGTCGGCTAACATTATTTAGAGTGAGTATGTCCACAAATCTATTCGTTGGGAGATACAGACTGACCGTATTAGTATCTGCGTTGGCATGACAGGAAGCGCTCCTCGGGTCGGCTTCCCGCAACTATGTATTCAGGACTCGGCACTTGGCGTTCGAGAGACCGATAACATCACTGCTTTCCCGCCCGGTATCACTACAGGTGCGACCTGGGACAAGACTCTGATGTATCAGCGTGGTGTGGCCATTGGCCAGGAGTTCAAGGGCAAAGGTTGTAATGTCTATCTTGGCCCTACTGTCGGACCCTTGGGCCGCAAACCACGCGATGGAAGAAGCTGGGAAGGTTTCGGGGCCGATCCCGTGCTACAGGGTGTTGCGGGAGGTCTAACTATACAAGGGTGAGTGTTGCAAATCTTAAGGGTATCTTGTTCGACCTTCCAATCGGAAGTGACCAACTTGAAGTATGCACTAATACTGAGAGCTCGACAGTGTTCAAGAGCAAGGAGTGATAGCTACGATCAAGCATCTCATCGGAAATGAGCAAGAAGAGTGGCGCATGTACAACATTATACAACCGGCCTATAGTGCCAACATCGGTACGCTCTTATATCAATCTTGACTTTTGGCGGCTCCGGACTAATGTCCAGAAGATGACAGAACCATGCACGAGCTGTACCTCTGGCCCTTCGCAGAGGGAGTCCATGCCGGCGTGGCGTCGGTAATGGGTTCCTACAATGCGGTCAATGGGTCGGCGGCCACACAGAACAGCTATCTGATCAACAATTTGCTCAAGGATGAACTTGGCTTCCAGGGTTTCATCATGTCAGATTGGTTGGCACAGATATCCGGAGTTCCTGCAGCCCTTGCAGGTCTGGACATGGCGATGCCAGGTGATACGATGATCCCGCTCTTGGGAACCTCGTACTGGATGTACGAGATGTCCACGGCTATCTTGAACGGCTCAATGCCGGTGGACAGACTGGACGATGCAGCCACCAGAATCGTTGCGGCATGGTACCAGATGGGACAAGATGAGGACTATCCAGAGCCGAACTTCTCTTCTTATACCACCACGGCGGTTGGCCCCCTCCACCCAGCCTCGTTGACCGGCCCTTACGGTGTTGTCAACCAGTTCGTGGACGTTCGAGCCGACCATGCAACAGTCGCTCGGCAGGTCGCTCAAGATGCCATCACGCTGCTGAAGAACGACGACGACCTCTTGCCTCTCTCCACCGACACACCATTGTTCCTCTTCGGCACGGACCAAGCGGTCAACTCAGATGGTGCAAATGCCTGCATCGATCGCAGTTGTGACACAGGCACGCTCGGGATGGGCTGGGGCAGTGGAACTGCTCGTTACGAGACGTTCGACGACCCTCTCACTGCCATCAAGGCCAACGCTGCGAACGTCACTTCATACAACACGGATACATTCCCCATCAGCGTCGCGACGCCTAGCTCTGACGATGTTGCCATTGTGTTCATCACGTCTGACGCCGGCGAGAACTCCTACACTGTCGAGGGCAATGCCGGAGACCGTAGCAGCTCTGGCCTCGTCTCATGGCACAACGGCGACGAGCTTGTCAAGGCTGCCGCTGCCAAGTACAGCAATGTTGTAGTGGTTGTCCATACCGTTGGCCCTATCGTGGTCGAGCCGTGGATCGAGCTGGACTCTGTCAAGGCTGTCCTCTTTGCGCATTTGCCTGGTCAAGAGGCTGGCGAGTCACTGACCAACGTCCTCTTCGGGAGCGTCTCTCCTAGCGGCCACCTGCCGTATACAATTCCCGTGGCGGAAGATGACTACCCTTCCAGTGTGAGCCTCACCAGTTTCAACGTCGGCCAGATCCAGGACACCTACACCGAGGGACTGTAAGTTCAACCTCCCCCCCCCCAAACAAGGAACAAACCTCTTCCTCATATCACAGACCACTCGCTAACAGCCCTGCTCACAGTTACATCGACTACCGCTACCTCAACGCAGCCGGGACCAAGCCCCGCTACGCCTTCGGGCACGGCCTCTCCTACACCAACTTCACCTACACCAACGCGACCATCACCAAGGTGACCCAGCTCACCACCCTCCCGCCCACGCGCGCCGCCAAGACCGGCCTGCCCGACTACAACACCACCATCCCCGCCGCCTCCGAGGCCTACAAGCCCTCCGACTACGACAGCTTCTACGTCTGGCGGTACCTCTACCCCTGGCTGTCCGAGTCGGACGCCGACGCCGCCGCCGCCACGGGTGCCGCCGTCGCCAGCGGGGAGGAGGACGGGTACCCCTACCCGACGGGCTACAGCACCAACCAGACGGCGGGTCCCCCGGCCGGCGGCGGGCTCGGCGGGAACGATGCGCTGTGGGACACGGCGTATACGGTCTCGGTGACGGTGACCAACTCGGGGGCGCGTAACTTCTCTGGGAAGGCTGTTGCGCAGGCTTATGTGCAGTTTCCTGATAGTGATTACGATACGCCTGTTATCCAGCTCCGCGACTTTGAGAAGACGGATACGCTGGCCCCCGGGGAGAGCCAGACGGTGGAGCTGACGTTTACGAGGAAGGATGTGAGCGTGTGGGATGTCGTTGAGCAGAATTGGGTGGTTCCTGTCGTGGATGGGGCGTACAAGTTCTGGATTGGCTCGGCGAGTGATGCTTTGTATCTGGCGTGTGACGCGAGCACTTTGGAGTGTGAAGAGGGGTTGGCGGCGCCAGTATGAGTATGGTGTTTTGATTGATGAGTTGAGAGTTTCTGACCTATGGGGGGGGGGGTCGCTTGTGTTAAATATATTTCCTGTATATCTTGAAAGGTGTGGCTTATTGGCCACTTCAGTAATACCAAAGAATAGGAGCCGCTTTTCTTGCTTCACACCCACCTTTTCAAGTCACAATGATTGTTTTCGTGATCTTTCTAATCATGAGATATGTATTGGGATTGTCTCCAAAGTCTGGTGAGATCTCTGTTCAGGGACATGCTTCAGCTGGAGTTGCCAGGTCCTTTTTGGCGCTTCGCCCACCGGCCGCTTGAGAGCCACTCAATGAGGTGACATAACTGAGGGTATTTGACCAGTGACAGAAATTTACACAGAGTAATAGCCCATATGTCCGCCATAAAACGTTCTCTCCAGGTGCTCATAGCGAATAGACAGGTGACAGCTGGTCCATCCCCTCGTCGATCCGCCAACGATTCAACTAACTCTCATTTCGGCAAGTTTCATCCACACTCCCTCATAGGTTATTTGTGCATAGTCCCCCACCTGTTGAACAGAAGGACACTTTCATTCCACCACACAAGCCATCCAGGCCGTGCCGCCCTCCTCACCTGAGATCTCCGCTCCAGGCCGGGCAGCCAAACCACCAACCACCAACCACCACACGAACCTTAGGCACTCAACATCTTCCTCCCCTTGGACTTCCTCCTCTGCAACATCTTGCGCCCCGTCTTGGTGCGGATCCGGCTCAGGAACCCATGTCGCCGCTGCCGGATCAGCCGCGAAGGCCGGTTCATGTTCATGTAGTTCCGGGGACCGCAGCGGATCTGCGAGCCGATGCTGGCCAGCGCGGGGTTCGACGTTATCGCCGTCGTAGGGACGATATCTGCTACTGCAACATCCCCTAGTGCTCCTGCTGCTGCTGGTGCCGCCGACGTCGGCGTGAAGATGCTGGGGGGGAGGGCGGTCGATCGCCTCGTGAAGATGGATGATGGCGAGGATGTGGATGGGCGCAGGCTGGGGAGGGAGGAGAAGGATCTGATAGGGCATGGGGGGTCAGTCTAGTTGTTCTCTCTGTCGAGGATAGCATGCATTTATCAAGGATCTCTCGTGTACCTGGTGAAGCCTGGTTGTCGCGCGACGTCGCGGACGGCTGCCCGGAGCGCTGACTGGGCGAAGAGGCGCGACATTGTTCGCAGATGGGTTATTGGAGCGTCGGGTTCCCGTGTCCGGATCTTGAAGGTTGTGTTACGTTGGGTGAGCCTCGATAGACTCTACGTGTGCGCTTCGAGCTGTCCGTCGGGTGGGTTTTGCGCTCGCTAAGTTGTTGGCCGCCCGGGTTGATGATGCTCGAAGTTGGAGCTCTGCGATCCACAAAATTTCTGGAGTTAACCCGAACCCTAATTACAAGAGCAACCAAGGAGGGGGGGGGCGGAAGAACACGACTCCTGCTCCTACAACATCCGCGAGAAACCATTTCAACATTGGAGTCGCTACAAAAAATCTCATATTGTTCCAGGTGTTCCCAGGGAATCCTGTACGTGCATAGGTATCCACTAGTCGCATTTGCCCGGGTTCAGAGGTGAGAGCCTATTTCAAGTTCTGTAACGGCGTCCATGGAAGAAAGAGTACCTCAAAGTTTCAAGCAACATCTACTACTACTTCTATTCATGGTAATCTGAACAAAAACCGCTACATCTATACGAGCGTCTTACAATTCGTCTCTGCCCGTCGCCTTCGCGGCACTGTCCTTCTCGTCCACAACCGCAACCCTCTCCGTAGGCTGCCAGTCCAAAGCCTTCAGCCTCTCCGACAGAATGGGATGCGAGAAGTGGTAGCTAGCATATATCGGGTCGGCATCCATGGTGCTGAGGTTCTGAACCTGGAGCTTGATGAGTGACTTGGCGAGATCCGCCTCGTATCCAAGGTTCCGCGCAAAGGCATCAGCCTGGAATTCGTATCGCCGGCTCAGAACGTTCATTCCAAGCTTGATAAGCACATCCATAGGGGCCAGGACATCGGAAAACAGAATAAACCCAATAATGATGGGTTGCACACTCTTGAACCCAAAGTCGGCGTACAGGGACTGGTTGTTAATGAACACGGAGAAGAGCGAGAAGATGTAGAAGAAGTGGAACTACGCAAGTCAGCTTGTCGTTTTCTTGCCAGATGGAGATTGGGATGTACTCACCTGGGAAATGCCAAAAAGTCTGGTGGTGTGGCCTAGACTCCAGTGTCCTAGCTCGTGGGCTAGGACAGCGACGACCTCCTGAGACTCACTCTTCTCAATCAGGGTATCATAGATAACAATATGCTTCTTCCAAGGCATGCCAAAGAAATACGCGTTGCTATGTGCGCTACGCTTACTTCCATCGATGACGTATAGCTCGTTGAGAGGGAACTTAAGCTTCGCGGCGAGAGCCTCGACTCCAGTCTTTAGTTGACCGGGCTCCAGTGGGGTAAGCTTGTTGAAGAGGGGCATAATAGCAATGGGCCAAATCGTAATCATGACGACCTGTAGGCCGGCACCAAACAACCAGAGGTAGTAGAAGAAGTTGTCGCCCGTCTTTTGAATAATGGCAAGGAAAGCAGCCAGAATAGGAGGCGTCAAGACAAAAGTCAGACCCAGCGACTTGATCATATCCGTCACGAAGAGTTTAGGAGTTTGCTTGTTGAAGCCAAACTTTTCCTCCAAGACAAATGTGCTGTAGACCGAGCTGGGTAGGGACATAACCTGATTGATGACGGTGAAAACCAAGACGAAGAGGATCGAGTGTGAGATTTCACCGGAGAACCGAGCGGGCGCAAAACGAAGAAGCAGGTGGCCAGTCCATGACCAGAGTTTCGGGAGGACGTCGAATTGAATGAAGGCGATATTCGTGACCTGACCCCAGATACCGTTGACGAAGTTGAATTTGGCTTTGGCGCGACCGTATGCTTGGCTCTTGTCGTATGTTTCCTGTGAGATTTCCTGTTCCAGAACTTTTGGTGGCTTAGTCTTCTTCAAGACTTGGTATTGACGGAGAGAGAGGAAACCCTCGAAGAGATATTGCGCAAGCGAGAACCCGATGATCAGCTTCTTCCAGGGGAAGAGAGGCCGGTCGAGGAATTTGGCCAGGCGCTGGAAAACCAGAATGTTAGCGGATTGTAGCATAACACAGAACACATTGTAAATTGCTATAAGACTTACCTGTAAGACATCCATCGCGAAGCACTCTGCGCGTGTGTCGCGACTGAAAAAGAAGGGAAGAAATGTAGCCACGTCCGCACCCCAGGACGTATTGTTTAGAGTTGTCGGGAGTTAGGATGCGACAGCTCAAAGCCGGGGGAGGACAAGTTGTCTCTGCGGGTCGCTGACATAGGCAGCTTGCCGGTCCTGGCAGGAGTGTGGCGTTTTGTGCCGTCTTATTGGTTCAAAGGGTCATGAAGTGGGTTCACGCTACGTAGGTACCTAGGTATTTATAGGATTAATTGGCTGCGAGACGGTCCATAATTCCTCCATTCCATCAGCTCAACCTTCCAGGTTGTTGTCACCTGGTCGAGAGTCCCATTCAACTGGTATATTGAATACGCACATCGCTTGAAAATCATTGTTTCAAGTGTAAATACCATTTGTGCTAATTTCAAAGAGCTGCTACAGAAACCATGCACACTACGCAAAAGGCCATACTCAACTTGCACCAAACCAGAAGCGCCTTTGAAACCTCAAACAAAGCAGCCAGCGAACACCTGTCGTCCTCATAGGTAATTTCTTGCTCCAAACAGAGTTTCATCCCGTAAACTTGAACGTCGGTCAAGTTTCGCATCACCTGCCTCGGTCCATGCCTACTTCCTGGTTGTATTCAGGGGGCCGTCCTCCGTGGGATTAGCAGATTTGCCTTAATCCGTTCAAGGAGCTGCTCTCTCGTGTCGTTGTCATGCGGAAAGAGGTCTCGCTATTGCTGGTCAACTGGGAGAAATTCGCACCGTGGCACATGTGGTTCACATACTGCAGCCAGCCATCTTCTCATTTCCTCTCTCGTCCATCCCTCAGGGTCCCCTGTGGGATCTGGCTGGGAGGGGAATATGTCTCCTCCCCATATTGACCATATTCCTACGGCTGTAATCAGGCCACCGAAGGCTACATGAAACGTTCTCGTTAGCCTGTGGTTATCACAGTACTTATATCAGATATAAGCCGAGGTAAATGAGGACTGTGATAATACAATGCAACAACATGTGGGATCAGGGTCCGACTTACCCAAGAACATGTTCTGTAACTCGTTAGCAATACGACTCAGCAAACCTCGCGAAATTAAGTTCAGGTGGACCTACCTTGGACTTCATTGCATTATCAAGAGGAGTCATCATGTGCAAAGGTGCCATACTGCAAGTGTATGAAGAATGTAAGTATACGGATGAGCCGGCTGGTGAGTGTAGGTGACAGACGGACTGTAATAATGAAGCGCCGGTGATTAGGCACAGGTGATTTATAGAAACCGGAGAAAACTGGACTCTAGAACAAGTCAGCTTTGTAACGGCCACATATACCTTCGTTAGTATCAAGCCTTGAGCCCGGGTCCCTCTTATGCTACATAAGATATGTAAGTCGCAGCAAATGGCAGTCATGGAAATCGTGACTGACTCCAGCTTGGGGAGGGTGACGTTTCCAATGCTTGAAGACTGCGCCACATTTTCGGCAGGACACGTCACAGCCACACGGCACCCCTGTCGACCCCGAAGTCGCCCTGGGGTCGACACAGACACCCCCCTGCAAACCGCTCTTTCTTTCGCGGGGCCACAAAAATTCAAAGTCATCGCCAAAATTCCGCTTCAGCCACAACCTCGACCCTCCGCCAAACCGACGCCGACGACAATTCTCAATCCAGCACAACTTTTGCAGGAATTCCGTCAGATCAACAGTCAAAATGGCCCAGGAAGTTAGCGACATCAAGAAGGTACGAATTTGCAGTCTATTCCCGATCTTTGTGTGTCCAAATCCGGCTAACAATTTGCTTGCGAACCAGTTCATCGAGATCTGCCGGCGAAAGGATGCCTCCTGTATGTTGCGACTACAACTGATGAGAACAATGAGAGCTGGACAAGGATAGCGATCTAACGATTCCCGATTTTTACAGCCGCCCGGATCAAGAAGAACAAGAAGAGCTCCCTGATTAAGTTCAAGGTCCGATGCTCTAAGCACCTGTACACGCTGGCCCTGAAGGACGCCGAGAAGGCCGAGAAGCTCAAGCAGTCTCTCCCCCCTAGTACGACTTCCCAGAACTCGACAATCTAGGAAGAATCACTTGACACTGACCCAAAGGAAAACAGACCTGCAGATCAAGGAGGTGTCCAAGCGCGAGAAGAAGATCAAGGCATAAATCAACAACACGTTTTGACGGGTGACGACGGTTGAGCGAGGGATTGAGGAGGCAAAACTGATGGCATCTACACTTTGAAATGGGAAAGGCCATCTCGTCCGGGGATGGACGAAAGGAATTCATCACTGGGCGTCTAGGGAATACCTTGCAATTGAAGCTCACGAAAGCCACAAATCGGCTGTCTCGAATCACCTTTCCTCGACTGCGGCCCCATCATATGGAGTTGAGTGCGTGAATATAGGACAGGAACACGGAAATGGAACGATAATATCGGCCACAACACCACCATTTTCTGGATCGCTGGTTACGAGAACCTGCGATAATGGCGAACCTCGAAACCAGTGATGAACCCCATCAGCTCCCGATACTTTGCGAAGCTCTCCTGCTTGGCGAAGTCCATGTGTTTCTCGACGCTGGGCCACCCGACGACAACATCCCATTCAGCATCGCTAGGCTCATCCTCGAGATCCGTCCTCCATGCTCCCTTCACCGCGAACGGCTTCGCGAAGTCTTCCAGCAGTCCTTTGACCTCGTAGGATTTCTGCTCGAATGCCTCCTTGCCATTAGCCGCGACGAAATGATGATTGAAACTAATTACAGGACCATCCAGCAGCCCGATCTCTTCACTTCCAGCCCGCTCGTTCGAAGCTGACATGAAGACGTCCCTTTCCAGAAACCACATGTCCCCATTTGACTTCCCATCCTTCATAGCCAGGTGAGGTATAACGGTGGGAAGGATCCGTAGTTGTTCTTCACTCACAGCCTACTGGCCATAGGGTGTTTTATCTCTCCACTTTGCGGTCATCATCAGAACGGATGGGTCTTCGTTCTGCTGGAATAACCAGGTCCCCTCGAAGTCTAGGCCGGGTTTAGACGCGGCCCAGCCGTTGATATTCTTAATATCTTCTAGTGAAGATGGCCTTAAGTGACTCGGGGAGAGGTGATGTAGAGGATTGGAGGACAGCCACTTCAGTGATGGCCATAGTGTTTGAGGGGATGTGTGGTGTGAACAACTGCTAAGGGTTCTTTTTTCTTCTTCTTTTTTCCCCCTTTTCCCCTTTTCCTTCTTCTTTTGAATCATATCCTTTTGATGCTGCCCAAACGGAGACTTTGCAAGATGTGGCCGTTAGGTATCATTACAATGGTTGCGCTTTCGCAACATGGTATCGGCGATTCGCGGGTCAGCAATGCTGCTTAGCACCCGTTGGATCCGACGAGAGATAGCCACAGCATCACCACTCCAGCCGGGTAGACCTGCAGTTGCATGCGCTGAGTAAGTCTATACTTTTGGGGGAGGGGGGAGGGGGGAGGGCAACGCATTATTGTCTCTCGTTAATCTGTCTACGAGCTTCTCGGATCGTTGATAGCTGATGAGATGGCTCGACGCTAGAGAGAGATGTAGGAAGTATCTAGGCAAATAAGCCCTTTTTGCCAAGGTCTGCCATCCTTCACAGCTGCTTGTAAAGGTACCTAGGTAGACATGAGATGCCTGAAGGTATTCTTCTTTCAGCTCCCTCAAGCGGTATCTAGCATAACTATGATCCATAATGGCCCATTTGGGAGGGGCTGACTACTTAGTATATATATATGTGTGTGTGTGTATGTGTGTGTGTGTATGTGTGTGTGTGTATGTGTGTGTGTGTGTATTTCGAGATAGACAAGTCAAATTACTTGACGAGTCTACGAAGTCCAAGCACCGCAGTTGCAGTGCTGACTGTTGTGAAAGGTATACTGAGTATGTACATACCTAAATCAAGCCGGTCGGGCTGTGTTTGGGATGACTGCGTCTATAGCTGTTGTGATGGGTAATGTGATGAGTAACGTGATTGGGTCATCGTCCTGCAGTAAGATGGATAGTACATGCCCGGTAAGTGTAAAGATGAGTGAATAGCTTCAAGGCTCCACGGGCATATGTTCTATATTGGCTGCTATGAAACTATATTCAAGTGCGGCCCTCAACTATTGCGATAAGAGGCCACACCTTGCCGGATCCTGCCTCAAGCGCCCACGAAGATGCTGTGCTTCCACATATCTAGATACCTAGGCACATATAGGTAAGTACATACATAACCACAGCCTATGGTAGCATGCAGATGCCAGGCACAGGGCGCTATGTGGTGGGTACGCGATAGATCGGCGCGGCAGGCTTCCGGTCAATTGACAAAAGTGTGGTACTGCAGCAATGCAGCATCCTGGCCACTCCATCCTTCCAAGACACCGTCATCACATTATAATCCGAAGCGCATCATGACAAGGCCTGGAGAAGACAACAATAGTTCAGTGACTTGAGAGTAGATATGTGACTCGTGAAGGTGAAATGCCGAGTTTTGGGGGCCAATGAGAACGGAGCCGTAGCTGATTTGCAATCCTTGTCAGTGCCACGTCCCTTCCATCGTGCCATCTCAACAAAGGATCCTCTTGCGCCAACGTGGTTCAAGTTGGCCCCTTTGGCCCCCATAATTAACCAACTTAATTTCTCCATATTAACCTGGGGTTGTCGGCCTGCCGTCCGGTGTCCTTGCCCTCGCGACACCATGGCCTGAAGAAGTTGAAGATATCGCGATCTGTCTATTAAGATTACCTCCTTTCCCATTTGTTGTCCTGGACTATTGTCTATTGTCCTGTTCGCTCAACCCTTGCGCACACCCCCCCTTAAGCTCAACCTTGGCATTGCACCTCCATTACGCCTTATATATTACGTCGAACAAGGGACCTGATCCACCTCTACCGAAGATCCACCCGACGTTCGGATCCCCGAACGGCATTGCACAGGATAAGCATTCGAGTCAATTCCACGCTCGGCCATCGCGACAGCTCGAGGGTCGAAGCAACGAAGCCTTCGCGAGCATGGCAACAGCAACAAATGGCGCCCACGACGACGTGGACCACCCCGTTACCAACGGCACCAGCGACACCAATGGCACCAGCAAAACCAATGGCAGGAGTCCCTTTAGCAAGGGCTTGGCGCGTAGGGTCTCCAGCCCCATGATGCCAGCCTTCATGGTCTCTGCGCCCGGAAAGGTCATTGTCTTTGGTGAACATGCGGTTGTCCACGGCAAGGTGAGCGAGGCATACAGAAATGCGCCATGCGCGCGCGCAATAAAGTCACAATCGCAAGTTGTCTGACCTGATTTTCGTCTGCTAGGCGGCCATAGCTGCTGCGATCGCTCTCCGATCATACCTCCTGGTCACCACGCTGTCCAAGTCGAAGCGCACCGTCTCGCTGATATTTCCCGACGTCGACATGTCGCACACGTGGAACATAGACGATCTGCCCTGGTCCACGTTCTCCCACCCGTCCAAGAAGAAGAACTACTACGACCTCGTAACCAGCCTCGACCCCGATCTGATCGAAGCCATCCAGCCTCACCTGGCTGATATCTCCCCCGATAAACCGGACGCCATCCGCAAGATCCACCGAAACTCGGCGCTGTCATTCTTGTATATTTTCCTGTCTTTAGGCAACCAGTCGTTCCCAGGGTGCTCATACGCACTACGATCTACTATACCCATTGGCGCAGGGCTGGGAAGCAGCGCGTCGATCGCCGTTTGTCTGTCAGCCGCGCTGCTCTTGCAACTCCGCGCGCTCTCGGGCCCACATCCCGACCAGCCGGACCAGGAGGCTCGTTTGCAGGTAGAGAGGATCAACAGGTGGGCGTTTGTCTGCGAAATGGCCATGCACGGGAACCCGTCTGGTGTGGACAACACAGTGGCTACGCAGGGGAAAGCAGTCGTCTTCCAGCGGACAGATTATACCAAGCCTCCGTCCGTGAGACCGCTGTGGGACTTCCCGGAGCTGCCCCTTCTGCTGGTGGATACCAAGCAGCCAAAATCGACGGCACACGAGGTCGCAAAGGTCGGGAAGCTCAAGGAGACACATCCTAAGCTTGTGGGTGGTATTCTGGACACCATCGACAGGGTCTCGAGGACGGCAGAGGCCCTGATAGAAGAGGAGGACTTTGACAGCACGAAGATGGGGAGTTTGCAGAAGTTGGGCGAGCTTATGACCTTGAACCATGGACAGCTCATGTCCCTGGGCGTATCACATCCACGGTTGGAGAGGATACGTGCGCTAGTCGATCATGAGGACATTGGCTGGACGAAGCTGACGGGTGCTGGAGGCGGTGGCTGCTCAATAACATTGTTGCGACCAGATGCATCACGAGAGAAGATGGACCAGCTGGAAGAGCAGCTGAAGGAGGAGGGCTATGAGAAATTCGAGACGGTGCTGGGCGGCGATGGTGTTGGCGTGCTCTACCCCGCCGTGATCAAGAACGGCATGGACGAGGACGACGGTGGTGGCATGGAGATCGACCTGGAAAACTTCCTCAAGGCCGAGGACAACGAAGGCGTGGAAAGGATGGTCGGGGTCCACGGGGGCGTAGGGGAGAGAGAAGGATGGAAGTTCTGGAGGGTCGAGAGTCACTAGTAGTGCTCATCATCCGTAGAGCACCAGGAATCGCCGCTTACCTCTTGGAGTTCCCCTTGGAGAGATCTATTTTGAAATTCTTGGATCAGTCCCAGCCCTCTGTCGGTGGCAGGCAGGCAGGCAGGCAGGCCGGGTTGACGATATACAGTATTGTTTCCAGGGCCATCGTTCCTGACGCCCACACTAGATACTTCACCTTACGGTACTACACATAATATGCTAATGTGAGCGAAGGACGATATTGAACAGAAGAGAAGTGGCTAGCTACTTGAGATCATATTGCTCGTTCTGTCCAGCCTTTACCTATTCCCACATATAATGATCCAGCAGAATGGCATTGGGTCTGGAGGACTCTGAGGTCCGACACTTGTCAAAATGAGAGAGAGGAGGCAGATACTGACAACCTATACGATATCTATAACTGACGGATGACCCTGTTTACCACCGCATGCATGCCTTGGGCGTGAGTTGATAAGAAGAATAGGTTCATGTTTTCAGCCGTACCACTAATCAGGCATTACCTGGTGCGCAGTAGGTTTCTACGGTGGACGTCTCCAGAAGAACCGTCAAAGTTCAATTCGATATTTCAATGAAACTAAACCTGTAACCTATAAATTTGCAGAGAGGATAGGGGGGGGGGGAAGTAGACTACCTAAATCTATAAGATGAATCCCGGGATCTCCCCCAACATACATATCCCAACTCCGGCGATCACGATTCAAAGGACGCGAGGCAGCCAGATACTACCGGATATCTCACGTGTCCGTATAAGTTGATGTCTGGAAAACAAAAGGACGGCAAATTGGTATAATGATGGCGTTTTTGGGGAGCATTGTTGCTAAACATTGTTCCCCCAAAGACGCCCCGCAACCAAAAGGTGGATTGGGAAAGCCACGGGTGATGTGACATTAGAATGTGGGGAGCTCTCTTAGCTGCAGACAGCCTACATTGACTGACAAAGTACACAACCTTCAAGAAAGTCATACAAGCCTTTCCAGAAGCAACCATGCCACCCAAGTCAAAGGCAGCGCCTAAACAAAAGGATCAAGATTGTGAGGAATGCCTTTTACTTCCCTCGTTGTCCTTCCACATCATCCGCCCCACAAGATGATCGACTTCCCCAGACTCGGCTAACAGTAAACCAACCCCTCCCCCAAACAGCAAAACCACAAGACATCGAACCTCCCAGGACCGTCTACGAGCGCAGCGCCCGTGTATACGTCCAAGGCAGCCCCTACGCCTTATCTCTATCATCAGGGGGACCAAGCGGCCTCTCGCCCGCCGAGCGCACACTCTGGACCAACGCACACTTTGCGCGGACACCGACCCTCCTCAAACGCCTAGGCAACAAAGCCCAGAAAGACGTCTGGAAGTGCGTGAACGAGGCCAGCGGACTCCCACTGAGAGCAGTCGACCCTCCCCGTCCCACAAAGGGCAGCGGGAAAGCGGCCATCCAGATCGGCAGTGAGGGGCACTCCGCCGAGTTCAACTGGGGCCGGGACAGATTCGGCGAGGACCTGGGGGACTACCACCCGGAACAGTTATCGCAGCGGACCGAGAGGGCCTTGCAGCTTGCGGCGCTGGAGGTGCAGCACGGCGCTTTCTCGGACAAGAGGGAGCGGGAACGTGGGAAGTGGGTCGATCCGGAGACCAAGGAGGTCGTCACCGTGACGCCGGACGAGATCGAGGAGGAGAAGCTGCGGAGGAAGGAGATCGCTAGGCTCAGGATGGATCTCTACGGTGAGCGGACGGGCGCGTACGGGTCGAATCCGATATGGGATGATATCGTCCCCATGCCGGTGGAGGACAGCGACGGGGCGTTGGCTGCTATCGCGTACCCTGAGGACTACGCTGAAGGTCTGTTTATTGTGTCCAATCACGCAAAAGGAAGACTTACATGCTGACAGTCTGTAGCTATTTCCTACCTCCGAGCCGTCATGGCCAAGAAGGAGCATTCGACTCGCTGTCTCCGTCTGACCGAGGACATCATTTCCATGAACCCAGCACACTACACCGTCTGGCTATACCGCTTCTCCATCGTTCAGGCCATGCAAATCCCCATCCCGGAGGAGATCGAATGGCTCAACCAGGTCTCCCTGGAGAACCTCAAGAACTACCAGATCTGGCACCACCGCCGCCTCCTGATGGACTACTACTACCCGGAGATCGAGTCCAAGCCGGAGGAGAAGGCCAGGCTGGCCAAGTCGGAGCAGGACTTCCTCGCCCAGATCCTCGCCGAGGACACCAAGAACTACCACGTCTGGTCCTACCGGCAGTACCTCGTGCCCAAGCTCGGCGTCTTCGGCGAGTCCGAGATCAAGGCCGCCGAGTCGCTGGTCGACGAGGACGTGAGGAACAACTCGGCGTGGTCGCACCGCTTCTTCACCGTCTTCTCGGACCCCGCGCACACCACTGCCTGCAGCCTGTCGACGGAGTATGACCCCAAGGTCCCCGCCGAGATCATCGACCGCGAGGTCAAGTACGCGCAGGACAAGATCCTGCTGGCCCCGCAGAACCAGAGCCCCTGGAACTACCTCCGGGGTGTTCTGGTCAAGGGGGGACGGAAGATGGGGAGTGTGGAGGATTTCGTCCAGCAGTTTGCTAGTGACGTTGGGGTCGATGGCGAGGAGAAGGTCACGAGCACGCATGGCCTGGAGTTGTTGGCGGAAATCTACGCTGAGAAAGGGGAGAATGACAAGGCAGACCTGTGTCTGAGGCGCCTGGGAGAGAAGTGGGATCGGATAAGGCTTGGCTACTGGCAATGGAGGAGGCAGTTGTTGAAGAATGGGGAGGCTGCATAGATGAGATGTACCAGCGAGGCGGCACGTGAAGTAATTGTAGATTATTTTGATGGCATTGTCGTGGTTAGGTCTCTAGTATAGCAAGAAACCAATATGTCTAAATTATGAGGAGGACCTCAGGCACACTTAACAGTTTCCATCTTGCCAGTCTCTGTCCTGATACCCTTTTCCAACTCGTGAAAGGCGTTCAGCGGTATATGGCCTGGCTGTTAAAGTGTCGTCTCGAAACCACCTGTCTCAGGCGCCTTCTATCTTGTATCCTCTACTGCCGTACGGTGCGTGGCCTTTTACTTCACAGGCTCGCTGTTGATGCGCTTCGTAATTCCTCGTCCGTGCTCGTCATCAACACTCCCGTCTACTTGCCATCCCGACCCTCGCGTTCCTTCACGGGGACTTTTGGCGGTGCCCTGGTCCCGGACGTGCAATTTTCTCCTCGGTAGGAACCCCCAACTATATCCGCACCCGCTCGTTACCGAAATCGCGGCGGGGCCCAAGAGGAATAATATCCCTGAACTCTCCTTTAAAGCGGCCATAACAGCCTTTCCTGCAACTCGCAAAGACATTGTACTCCTTATTAACTGGTGCACTATTCTATAGCGTCCTGTAGTTCTGCGAGGATATCAAGAATCTCTTTGCGTTGCGCGGGGGGTTGCGTCCCCTGACGTCCCAGTTCGGCACCAGCACGAACACCTCGTGAAACCTCTTGTGCACGGTGTCGGGGGCCGCCCCAAGGTACACGACGCCCATAACGCTGACCACCATCGAGATGCGCCCGCCGTTCTTGTCGGGGCCCCTGCTTAGTATGTGTTCCGGACAGGCGAGGTCGTAGTCGTTGTTGATGACCTGTGTGTTGAAGCCGTCGACCTCGTACCGCACCTTCATGGTGCCCGCCCTGCTGCTGTTGTCTGCTGCGCCGTTGGGGTTGCCGGCGCCACGTTGCTCGTCTAGTAGTGCCTCGTACTCGGCCGGGCTGGCTAGGACCGCGCCGTTGATGGTGATGTCGGCGGTGATGCCTGCGTTGGTGTATTTGTTCGACGCGTTGATGTAGAAGGAGGAGAGGGCGCGGTGGTCGTTTAGGTCTCTGTAGTACCATTCCACGAAGCTCTGTGCTCCCTCAGAGGAGACCTTGACCTCGATTTCTTGTGTGGGGTACGCCATTGTGGATTCGCTTTCGTTGTGAAGGGGGGGCGGTTGTGTAGTCTAGGGACTACGGTGTTCGCTCTCGAGTGCCTGTTCGTCCGAGGGGGGCGAGTGGTGACTAGACTTGAATACAATCGAATGGAATGTCGTCTGTGTGCTTGGAGTATTGTTGGGAGTGTGGAGGTGCGAGGGATCAAGGTGTATCATGTCAAGGTTGAGGGAGACTTTTGTTGTTGACTGACTTTCAAGAAACTGGGACAGTGCGGCGCATCATGAAAGGCAACCAACCCATCTGTAAGACCTTAGTGGGGCTACACTAATATATCACGGCCGTTGGCTTATCTGACAGTTATCGTAGCACTCAGCTCACACATGCCTTATCGATTAAGCTTTTCGCGGCGCCCTTCTGGAAGCTCTTTGCAGAAGCTCTTGAACTGTTCCCTGATTCTGTCAGCAAAAAAGATGTGATTCAATGGATCGAATACTACTCCTTCCAGCCAGTAGACTGGCAAGTCTACGCTCAGCTGCTCTCCGACGACCTGTCTGGATACGTCCGTCGTGCCGTCACAATGCCTCCCTCGCGTCGCCCAGATCTCGCCGTCACGCAACTAAGTCAGCGCGGGTTGCAGAGACGCCGACCACAGCAGTTTTGGATACGAAGCCATATTACGTGACGACACCGATTTTCTATGTGAATGCTTCACCACACATTGGACACATGTACAGCATGGTACTCGCCGATGTGCTGAAAAGGTGGCATGCACTGAAAGGCCAGAAGTCTCTCCTTCTGACGGGCACAGATGAACATGGCATGAAAGTCCAGCAGGCCGCAGCCAACAACGACACACCGCCAATGGAGTGGTGTGACATCCAGGCCAACAGGTTCAAGCAGCTGGCTGCCAAGAGCAATATCGACAATGACTTTTTCATACGGACAACCGACGAGGACCACAAGCAGGCCGTCCGGCATTTTTGGTTCCTACTGAAGGAGAAGGGACTGATATACGAGTCCAAGCATGAAGGCTGGTACTGTGTGAGCGACGAGACGTTCTATCCCGAGTCTATGCTCGAGAGGAGAGTCGATCCTATGACCGGCGAGGTGACTCTGTCGTCTATTGAGAGTGGAAACACGGTGGAATGGACCGAAGAAAAGAATTACCACTTCCGGATGACTGATATGAAGGACCAGCTTCTTCAATTTTATGAGCAGAATCCCGACTGGATTGTTCCGAGGGCAAGAATGAACGAGGTGGTGGACTGGGTGCAGAACAACCTTGAGGATCTTTCAATATCAAGACCTTCCAGCCGCTTGACCTGGGGTATCCGCGTGCCAGACGACGAAAGCCAGACTATCTACGTCTGGGTTGACGCCCTCATCAACTACCTTACCAAAGCTGGTTTCCCGGACTGGACCCCGGGTAAGGAATCTGAGGGCGGATGGCCAGCGGATGTGCACGTCATAGGGAAGGACATTCTCCGTTTCCACGGCGTGTACTGGCCCGCACTCCTACTGGCCGTTGGCATTGCGCCACCAAAGAAGCTTTTGAGTCACGCACACTGGACCATGAATGGCAAGAAGATGTCAAAATCCCTAGGGAATGTCGTCAACCCGTATTACGCGATTGACCGGTGGGGAGTTGACACGATAAGATTCTTCATGATGCACGACGGTGGCATTGATAACGATGCAGACTATGATAACGCTTACATCGTCGAGAGGTACAAGAAGGTTCTCCAGGGCACCTTTGGGAATCTCTTGAGCCGGATCATGCGAGCCAAGGCGTGGAATGTGAGGGAGTGCGTCCAGGCCGCCCCCATTATGTCCGCTGACATCCACGCAAAGAAGTTTGTCGGTCGCGACGCCGCGCTTATATCTGCTCAGGAGGCACAGATTGCTGCGCTTTGTCAAGCTATGGAGGAGTACATGGAGAAGCCAGATCCCCGAAGGGCGCTCAAGGCGCTCGTTGATGTAGGATTCGAGGTAAGTAAAACCCACCATTCCAATCACGGTGGAGTTCCAATGTACTGACACAGAAGATAGACCAACAAATTCCTTACTGAAACGGCACCTTGGTCCATAGGGAAGGTTATACTTAAGGCAGAGGCAAGTGAGCAGCTGAGATTGCAAAATCTGAGGGGCCGCATAGTTTATGTCACAGCGGAGACGTTGCGTAACATAGGCATCTTGCTACAGGCCTTCATGCCAGAGAAGGCGGGGCACATGCTAGATGTACTGGGTGTCTCTTATAGGCAGAGGACCTTCGAATCTCTGGGCCTGGGCAAAGACTTCAGCTATGGAAAGCCCCTGAAAGACCCTGGGAAGAGTGCTTACGATGGGTTGTTTCCGCCCCTCGAGGTGCAAACTTGAGCCATCTGGAAAGAGATGAGTGGGGCCAGATACATATTGTGCATACGCATAGATGCCGTTGCTACCAATAAGCCTTCTGTTTGGCGCATGTAAAATATGTATAGAATATGATTCATGAAGATATCAAAGCATTGCGTGTAGGATTTTTGCGAAAACGAAAGGAAGTATCCATGCTGTATGTCTTGCCTGTTCGCGTTGTCTCTCACCGCGGCCAACCAAATCAACCAACCGCCCAAAATTCTGGGGAGCCTGGAATGAATTTTCATCTCACAGACCTCAGTCGCTCTCATCCCACAACTCACAATTCACCATGAAATTGAACGAGAACACAGGCAAGCGACTCATAGGTCTCGGCTTGAACCTTTTGCTTCAAAGAAACTAACAAGGCAAATGGGAACCAGCTATTTCAAATCCTAAGGTGCTGCTGGTACCGTACGACCGTCGTCATGTCCCGCGATACCACGAATGGATGAGCGATCCTGTGAGTCTCAGCACGACCGGCCCCAATCTTCTTGCTCTGGATCCTTGCTACTGTGATGTAGCTTGTATCGTCATAACTAACATTCAACAACAGGCTATACAAGAAGCCACGGCTTCTGAACCACTCACTCTGGAAGAAGAATACGAGAACCAGGAATCATGGCGCGAGTCACATGACAAACTGACTTTTATCCTCTGCCAACCCATAGCAAATAGCGATGGGTCCAAGACATCGGCCGTCGCGGGCGAGGTCGATGTCCCAGATAGGATGATCGGCGACATCAACTTCTTCCTCTACCCGTGGGACGACGAGGATGAGCAGGACGGTGCGACCGCAAACAGTCAGAGCTACTGCACAGGCGAGATCGACATCATGATCGCAGGCCGACAGGACCGGGGCCGAGGTCTCGGGAAGGCTGCCGTCTCGACGTTCCTGCACTACATATGGTCGAGCCTCCATGCCATTCTGCGCGAGTACGAGTCTGAGTCTTCTGAGCGGGTGGAAGGCGCACCGCGGCTGAAGCTCAAGTTGCTTATGGCTAAGATCAAGGCCACAAACGCACACAGCATCGCGCTCTTCAAGAGTCTGGGGTTCAAGCAGGAAGGGGACGTCAATTACTTTGGGGAGATCAAATTGGTGCTGGAGGACCTTGAGCGCCTAGCCTCGCCACCTGATGAGTACAATGTGCTCGACTACAGGAGGCCAGGCAATTGATATTACTTGCATTCAGTCGATGCGGGCGATGTTGGAAACACTATATTCATTCTTGACGCAGAAAGAGCAGTACCTGACGCAGCGCAAAGCCTTGGCCCCGACAACGCCTCAAGCAAGAACTCCAATGCTCCCATGCTCCTATGCCTAATCCTTGTCTCCAGGGCCTCCTTTACCGGACTTATACGGATCCCCTTTGCCACTTCCCTGGCTGCTACCGCTCGCAGCAGGACTCGAAGACTCTCCGCCTGGTGAGGCCTTCTCCATCTTCTTACCAATCTCCGACGCCAAGTTATTCAACTTTTGCGGCTCGCCGGTAGACGTCCGGGGTACACCATCTTTTGAGTCACTATATAAGTGTTGGAAGGAGATAGGACCAGGGGCAATCACTGCAGGAATTGATGTCAGTCCATCCGCTATGGATAAAAGACATGGGGCTTTCCAACCTAGGGAGCTCACCTGCTGCACGAGCTATTGTAGTCTTGCAAAGGGCAAGAGACGGTGCGGCAGTGGCACGCTTGACGAGCGTGCTAGGTGTTGTCATTGTGAGGCGTATGTGGTGATATTGTACAAGGCAGTTCTTGGTGTTTACAGCAGTCAGGTCTTGTAGGCGGACGATAGGGAACCGGTTCACTCAGCACGATGAGATCAGAGGATACGAGGCCGGCTTTAAGTACGATCTCCTGGTCTCTAGAGTCTATATCTTGTTATATACTGCTGAGCCCTGATAACCATCTGCGTCATCTGCTCATCATGTGTGTTGAACCCATCCCGCTCGTCTCCACAAAAATGCAGCTTATCCAGGACATCTTGATGATCGACAAATACGAATTCAGTATATCGCAATGGCAACCCCTTATCCTACGTCGGATAGGAGGTTTAGACATCCAACCCTCCTCCATTCTAATTCCCGGACCCGTGAGCCGAGACTTTGCCCCTAGACCAAGAACCGCAACGCCAATTCTAAACACTAAACTCTTTCCTGTATTTCTCCAACATGCCCAGGTTGATGTTCGAACCACCGCAGACCACAACGACGACATTCTTCCCGGCCCACTCCTCATCCGTCAGCTCCTTGCCAAGATAACACCTCAAGTCCCCATTATACACAGTCGCAATCGTCGCGCCGCAAGCACTCTCCACCAATAACCGCGCATCGTCCAGGAACCTCGTGATCGCCATCACGGCCTCCCGATCCGTCACCACCGTGCTGATCAAATCGGCGCCCGCCCGCCGCGTCCACGCAAATGCCTCCTCCGCGACCCGCGTCGCCCCCAGGGACGTCGCGATGGTCGTGATGGCCGGGAGAGTGACCAGCTCTCCGGCCCTGACGCTCGCGTTGAGGCTGTCCCCGCCCTTCGTCTCCACGGCTAGGACCGTGGGCCTTCTGTAGGCGGGATCTTCTCGTTGTATCTTCTGTAGCCCCTGCATGATGCCGCACAGTAAGCTCCCCCCACCGACGTTGCAGACGATGCCGTCGATCTGCTTGTGGAGCAGCCCCCCCGACATCTGCGCCCGGAGCTCGTCGACCAGCGTCTCCACGCCGGCCCAGATGGTCTTGTGGTCGAAGGGGGGCACGTAGAGCGCCCTCGACCGGGGGTGCTCGCGCTCGAAGCCCGGGATGATGCTTTCCCGTAGGTGTCGGTCTGCCGCGGCCCAGTTCTCCCCGGTCTGGACGACGTCCGCGCCCAGGGCGCGGAGTTTGTCTAGCATGTGGGGCGGCGTGGTCAGGGGGACGACGACGGTGGCCGGCCGGCCGAGGGTCCTGGCTGCTGTCGCGCAGGCCAGGCCTGCGTTGCCGCCTGATGAGGAGTAGAAGTGGACGTCTTCTGAAGGGGATGGTGGGTTGGTTGGGGTGGACTCAACGGCTCGGAACATGAGGTTTCCTATGCCGCGGGATTTGAAGGACCCTGAGGGCTGGAGATTCTCCAATTTTAGATAGATGTTGCTGTTTGGCCGTCAGCGCCTGTTACCAAGGGGTATATGGACGTTTCAAGTCATGTCACTTACCAGCCAGCTGCCTTGGACAAAGGCACGGAATGGATACATGGTGTCTCTATCCATGGCTTTGGAGGGTGTTTTGACGTTGATCCCATTTTATACAAAATTTGAGAATGTAAGGTATTGGAGTGCGTGTAACGCCAGACCCCAGACCCGCGGGAAATTGCGTAAAGGCAAGGGAATTCGAGTTTATAGATGTTCGAGTGTATGTCAATGAGATGAACTACACATGTCTTAAGTATTCTGTACATAGTAGGACGCTGCGCAAATGCGCGTCGCGGAGCCCGGAGCCGACCCTGATACCGGCTCCGAGACCGGCATCTACCAGTACTCAACTCAACTCAACTCAACTCCGTATCTGCCTACCTAACTTAACTATCCAGAGAGATTCCCTCAAGTGATGAGAGCCGGTACGGATACACATTCAGAAAGAATAGAGAACGTCCTCTCTTCTCGCTTCTGCCAGTTCAGATATGATCGATCACCTGCTCCCCGGGGTCTTCAGTGGCTACCGCCCTTGATACTGGATGGCTTATATGAGTGAAGGGCGGTCAAGCCTCCGCGGTCATATCCACACGCTCGACATCGTCAACACTCGGGTTGGAGGATTTACCTTGCGACTACGTTGCTTCCTCAACGACGGTGGATCTCTGCTCGCAAGGTATTGTGGAGGGCTTGCAAGTGTTAGCTCTAGGAAAAGACTCCGCTGAAATGAATGAGATTTTAAGGAAAGTAGGGGCGATCAATAGGAGGACCCGGGACAAGTTGGTTTGGGAAGCCAAGTGGACCAAGTGCTTCTGTAAGTAACAGAACAATCCCATAAAATAAGTACGTAAGTACTTCAGTAGGCATATGGGTTTATTTTGTCATCTATCTGGAGACAGTCATCATTCAAGGGACGATACTGAATCACAGTCCCATGCCGGGTGTAGTAACATATGTGAATTATCTCTTTCAATATAATGGAATGGAATATGGAGAGGAATTCGGGGTAATGATTTATCTACCCCCGGCTGCCATATGTCTTCCTCCCTGGCTGTTGAGCCATTGTCTTGGAGACGACACATCTTACTTCATGAAAGGTTCCTGGACACCTGGGCAGTCATGAAATGGGCTACTTGAACTTGGCCCCGGTTATATTACTTCCTGCTCAGGAGCATGAGTAACCGCCGGAGACTAGACAAGGTAATCACAGGTAGATAGCATCGACACAGGCAGAGATACCATGGTGGACAGCTGCCATTATGGCAGACAGCACGCCGGATACACAAGTTAGGTTTATCTGATGATATTATTATCAAGCTGCTGCTGGACTTTAACCACCCCAGTTGATTCACTTTCAAAACACCTTCCTAGTTTATTGCCAACGCCCTTCCCACCCGCCTCACCTTTGCTATCTAGGTACCGTCCCAATTAAGTCGCACACCAGTCCATCTCTGACAGCACACCCTCCGGATCTATTATTACATTGCCTCTTTGAAACATACTCAAGTGCTCACCAAGACCTAGACTTGCATGCTCAGTGCAATACCCAAAGCTCATGTTGATAAATTGCAAGTTCTGACACAGAATCATCCGTCACGCCTCCGACCTTATTGAGATTATATGAGAACCAAGAAAGCATCTTCTTGAGAGTGAGTTTATCCAACCCCACAAGAGCACATCTTCTATGTATACAATCCACATGCATTCCGTCCCGTGTTCATGTCCCTCCCGGGAACTGTCAGAGTCCCCAGATAGCCAGCCCTACATCATGTCTAGCATCTCTAACAGTCAGTCACCTTCTAGATGCCTCCTCCAATCCTCGGGTTCCTGAAGCAGGACAATACTGAAAAGACATTGGATCATAAGGCGAACAGATCTCCATCCAATGCAAACTCCAATCGCCATGGCAAAGGAACTACCTTTCCCACTCTGGTTTTGCCCCTCGGCAATACAAGAAAAAGACCTGCAAAAGACAGCCCCGAGTACAAGGCCAACAAGCGCCACCAGGTCAATCGCCTTCAGTACTCCCCAAGTACGACAAACGGTCCTTTGGGAGGTGACCCTGCCAGATCCAGCTTTTTTACACCGACCGTCGGACCTGTCCAACACAATTCGGGCTCTCCTCCATGCAATACCACAACCCCGTTGCGACCAAAGCCCCGTGTGGCTCGAACTGACCCTGGCCCAAGGAACGGCAAGACCGCAACATCTCACAACCTCACAGACACGGAGGGACCCATCAGTCCATTAGCTCATAGACCGAGGAAGACTTGTCGGGCTTGCAAACAAGCCTGTACCTGCTCTGCCCACTCAAGCACTGTAACAGACCAAAACGTCAAGACCAATTTCCAAGGAGAGCATCAAGAAAAACTGCTGTCTCATGGTGGACAGTCAGCCTCCAAGCAGACACCAGGTGATCTCGAGTCTCAAGCTTGGGCAGAAGGGTTAAACCCTTCGACGCTACCGACATCTAGTCATAGCATCATTTCCACGCAGCATCCAGTGGTATCCCCCAAGTCAGCGCTTCCAGCTCATCAGCAAGAGCTGACACAGGCTCAAGCCACCAACCTCGCGACTCCCGAGCTTTATGAAACTCCTGAACTTATCGTTCCAGTCAGCCATGAGCTACCGTCACCAGTGCCCAGAGGTGATGTTAACCCTGTTACACCCCAGCGGGGAGCCACTGGCGACAGAACCACCACAGCAGAGCCCAACAATGCGAGCAAGAGACAGCTGCAGGTCCAGGGTGGGACAAGCGAGTCAGACTATGTCGATGATGGTGGTGATGGAAGCGATGATGAAGACTACCGTCCCCGCACGCCCTTGCGGAAGTCTTCGGGCAAGAGAAGCACGCTGCGAAGGACTCCTCTTCCACGTACCCCCTCGCGAAAGCGCGCCCCCAAGAGGAACACACCACGACAGTCATCACGTCCAAGTAGGCCGCGGAGGTCACCCACCAAGAGAGACACACCGCAAAGGCCTGCATCGCAGCGTCCCGACATCCCCATCGGCAACAAATGCTTCTTCTTGCGGCTGCCGCTGGAGGTCCGCCGGCTGATCTACCGGTACCTCCTGCGCGCCGGAGACCCCATCCAGGTCCTGAACGGCTGGTCGCAACTGCTCAGTTTTAATCGGCATGACCCACTGGATGATACCCCCGAGCCATTTCTGACCCCCAACGGCCGGCCAAAGGTGCGCAGGCTCCAGCGGCCTGAACTCCTGTGCACGGCGATCCTCTCAGTCAGCAGGACCATCTTTGACGAGGCTGTGCAGGTCCTCTACGCGGAGAACAAGTTCCGGTGTCTCTTGAGGAATGCCCAGGCGGAGACGGTCGGGTTCAAGGCAAAGGGCAATACATCCAATCGCACCATTGACTTCAAGAAATACGCCCATTATTTCAGGAACTTGGAGTTGCGTGTGGAAGGAAACTGGACAGGGCCCGAGTATGGCGGTGCGTTCGCTCGGGCGCTCGAGATGCTGAAGGGAAACGGTGTCAATCTCTACAAGCTGACCATCGAAATGTCTCCTCGCTGGGAAGAGGGCGAGGCTGTCCCCGTGGCCGGGTGGTTCGACCAAGCCGGCCCGGTCCACGTTGCTCTCACGGCCATGAACACTTGCTTCATCCAGATCCACATGTTCACCCCCAACACCGACACCGACTCTTCAAAGAGCCTGCGCTGCGTCATCGACAAGCGCTCCGAGGTAAGCAAGCTTGAGGTTTACCAGAGAAGAGATAGATACCACGACAGCGGCAGCCCCATACGAAGCGTTGATGAGACACGTCGTCAGATTCAGACCGAACAGGCCGACAAGGCCAAGAGTCTATTGGACCAACTTGGCTCTCACATTGGCGATGCCTGTCACGATCCTAAATTGGCAGTCAGACAGGGGTGGTTCGAGCAGTTTGAGACTTGGAACAGGCGGATTGGCTATGCTGGTGGAGAGGGGCCCGATGACCCGCTTGATGAGGATTACATTTTTGGAGGATGCTGAAGACTGAGAGCTTTTTCGGCAGGGCCAAGTTCCGTGTTGCGCGGTGGGTTCTCGCCGTTCCTGCTACATGGGTCAGCAGATGCCGTATAATGTGAGGGCGGACAGGATGCAAACCGTCGTCTTCAAGTCATAGTGCGGCATGGCTGGGATAGTACCTGTAAGATGAGAATACGGGAGCCTGGATTAGGCATGACATACGAGGTAAATAGGCAAATGCACCTTATTCTTAAACTTCTGATTCCGATTGCCTTTTCTTCTTCCTTTTTTTTCTTTTTTCTTTTGTGGATGTCTGCCCTTCTCCATATTCCTCTCTGGTGGTATCATGATGTCAAAATCCAATGCAAATGCAAATGCAAGCAGCTCCCACAAATGATGATGCCTTTCCGTTTCCATTTTCCTTTAATTCCAAGCCAAGATTCTCCTCCATCCTCACACGTTTAGGAGGACCTCTCGCTATGATACCGAGATCTTCACCCGCGACACCTCTAGCGTCTCCGAGTCGACCAACACGATCTCCTTAGACTCGGAGAACGATGGCACGGCAATAAGGCGGACAGCCTGTCCCTCGGTTCCTTGAATGACTTTCGTGGCAAACTCGGGCTGACTCCCAACGAAGTAGAGGTGAGGACAGTCGTTCATAACAAACGGATCGTCATCTTGGAAGGGATAGCACCCTGGTAAAGTTGTCAGCAGACTGTTTCGACATCGAGCTGAGCTGCGCCAAGCATGCGGAAAGGACTTACATAGCGTATCCGGTGCGGTTGGGGCACTGCATCGCCACCGGCACATGGCCTCCATCATCCCTACCCGGTCATCACTATCGACGTATTTGAAGATATCGTCTACATTCTGACCGCCCGTGCCGAGTACTCTCCAACCATCCATCTCTCCCTCCCAGGGGTTCGTAACGGGGTCAAGCCATCCCGCCTCCTTCGACCCTGGCGTGGCCGCAAATTCTCTCGACCGCGGGAACATGGCAGTATGTATCGGCTGTTGAGGGTAGCTCGCATTGGCCGGGTCGTGTTCGCCCGGAAGCATTGTCACGGGAATATTAGGAAGAAGCTCTGAGAGGAAGTCGTCGAGCTGCTGCGAGGGCATGGAATTATATGAACTGGAGTCATAGCCATATTTCTTGTGCGCGGCCTTCTTGTCCCCAGCGGCCTCGCCGATCTGGGGGTTCGCGGCAGCTATCGAGTTGCCTGCGATGATTAGCCGGCTAATGTGGGAGATCTCAGCCTGTGCGCTTGGGTCCAGGGCCTCGCCGAGGAGGAAGTCGAGGAGGAGGTTCAATTCGAGAGCGTAAGAGGAATCTGTGCCGGAGAAGTTGAGGCCGGACACGATGGCGATCTTGCTGCCTGTGTTCGGGGCTGATGCATCCGTCATCTCAACGTCGTCGAATTTGACGGCCTTCTTTCCTTGGGTTGCGCCGTTGGCGGTCGGCGGTTCCGATAGGGCCCATCTTTCCGGTTGAGGAGGCAGATCTGCGAACTTCATATCGATGACCTCGAAATCCCCGTTGGCGTTCTCCGTCCCCACGACGGCGATAATGCACCCCGTAACCAACATAAACGAGCTCAGCACATTCCCGGTGAGCCGGATGCGGCCCGAGTCGTCCTCCAGCATCACGGCATCGCGCTCGTCATCCGAGAAGTACCTTTTCACGGACGTCGGCGCCGAGATCCAGCGGTCCTTGGCCACGTCTTCCAGGATGTTCGGCTTCAGATGCATGTCCCTGTATACGGTGCCCGAGACCCAGCACAGCTCGCCCTGGCGCACGTCCAGGACCCGGTTGACCTTCTTGGCCGTCTCCCCGCCGATGACGGTGCCCTCCCATGCGGCCTCGGCGACCTCGTCGACAGCGGGCTTGATCTTGGTGAGGCGCAGGAAGTAGGTGTCGGCATACTGTTGCTGGTAGCTGCGGTTCTTCTCGAGCTTGAAGGTGTCGAGGGGCTTATACGTGGATTGGAGACGTTCGAGGGGCTCCTCCGGCGCATCGCCCCTGCAGTCATATTAGCCATTGACTTTAGTATATTTGTATTCTGTGGTCACATACGATGGTCTTTGGAGTAAATCCGACTCAATATCGTCGAGCGTCACCATCTTAAACCGTGTTGTACCGCTAGAGCACAGGGAAAACGAGTGTATGAGGTAGTTCAAGCAGCAGCATGAAGTTCAAAGACGCGTCGCGCTGAAGAGGATGACTTTAGACGCGTAAATGGTCCCTGGAATTCGGATGTTAGCTGATTGGCCCAGGCCTGTTTAGCGTGGGGTAAGGCTAGCCCGACAGGGGTTCGCAAGGCTCAGAAAAATTTCCAAGATGCGATTGAACGACTCTGCGCAGATCCTGTACTAAGAACATTCAAGACCATTCTACTTTTGTCGCATCACAACACAGCACGACAAAATGGACTCTAACATGGTTGGAGCAACAGGCTTTGAGCCAGACATGGCTCAGGTCAAAGTTACATTTACTACGACAGAGGATGGATACCAACTGCCCGAAACTAAGAGGCAGCTGCTTGTCCCTGCCGGTACGCCTAAAACCAAGCCAACCAACAAACCCACACCCCATCGTGACGCTCTGGTTGTGATTCGCACCCTGGGAACTCGAGGGGTGGGATATCGACGATGATATAACTAACAACAAAGTATAGACATAAGACGTCTCGGCCTCTCCCGCATCCTCAACTCCGAGTCCATGCTCGGCACCCCGCAACCCGTCCCCTTCGACTTCCTCATCAACGGCACATTCCTCACCTCCACCCTCGAAGACTACCTCCAAGAGCAGGGTCTCTCCTTCGAGTCCAACATCACCCTCCAATACGTCCGCAGCCTGGTCCCACCCAAGTACGAGGCCTCCTTCGAGCACGACGACTGGGTCAGCGCCGTCGACGTCCTGTCCTCCACCTCCCGCGCCGGCCACTGGTCCGGCGAGAGCTTCACGGCGGGCCACGACAGGATACTCTCCGCGTCCTACGACGGCCTCCTGAGGATATGGAACGGCTCCGGCGACGTCATCGCGACGTCGGTCGCGGGCAGCCACGGCGGACACAGCTCGAGCATCAAGGCGGCCAAGTTCCTCTCCTCCACACAGGTCGCCTCGGCCGGGCTCGACCGCACCGTCCGGGTATGGAAGTACACCGAGGGCGAGGGCCACTCCTCCTCGGGCGATCTGAAGCCCACCCTGGAGCTGTACGGGCACAAGTCGAGCGTCGAGTCCGTCGAGGTGGACGGCGCCTCCAAGAGGGTGCTCACCGCGTCCGTGGACGGCTGCATCGGCCTCTGGAGCACCTCCAAGGCCTCCGCGCCCGCCGCGCCCGCCGAGCTTCTGCCCGGGAGCACACACGCCAGCAAGCGGAGGAAGCTGGCCGGCAGCGCGTCGGCGCCGCAGCGCGGCGCGCTGCACCTGGCGCCTTTCCACAAGGCGCCCGCCACGGCCGCCATTTTCGACCCGCGCGACCGCACGGTGGCGTACAGCGCCGGCCTGGACCACGACCTGCACACGATCGACCTGACGACCATGACCAAGGTCAGCACGATACCGTCGTCCAGCGCCCTGCTGTCCCTGTGCGCCCTGCCGGGCCCCTCGGGGAGCCCGCTCCTGGCGGCCGGGACGGCGTCGCGGAATGTGGTGCTGGTCGACCCCCGGGAGTCGCAGGCCCGGACGTCGGTCATGACGCTGCGGGGACACGTGAACAAGGTCGTGTCGCTGGCGAGGTGTCCGGACAACGAGCACTCGCTCGTGTCTGCGTCACACGACGGGACGTGCCGTGTCTGGGACCTGAGGAGTGTGAGGCCCGCCACGACCAAGGAGGATGCTGCCGGTGGCGGCGTCAGCGAGGCGGTGTATGTGATTGACAGGGAGAGCAAGGGAGGCAAGAAGCGACCGCTGGCGGGCGAGGGATGCAAGGTATTCAGTGTGGTTTGGGACCAGACCTGGGGCATTGTGAGTGGTGGTGAGGATAAGAGGGTGCAGATTAATAGGGGACGAGATGTGATCTCTTCTTGAGATCGGGAGGGGCGAATGGAAAATGGAAAAGCTGTGTCTCACGTATGATAAGATGGTCAGTGAATATACCCCAATAGACTCGAATCCGGATCCGTAATTTGGTAAACTGAGGTGTGTTCGTTATATTTCCCTGGTATCAAGCCAACGCCGCCCGTCTATGTGGTGAATACACATTGATGTATCCATCAGCCCTTTCCGTATATGTCTCTCTCCCAAGTTATTCTTCCTCTTTCTCATATATCATCATCACTGGGGACTCTTCCGCCGATACAGTGGTTTTCTCCACCATCTTCACCAGCCCCTTGTATGCCTTTCGAGCGAGGTCTTTCGGGAACTCATCTAGCACCTCCTTCTTCAGACGTACTATATCGAAAGGCAGCTTCTCCACCTTCACAGATTGGAGTATGTACGCCATCACCGTGCTGTTCTGCAGCGGAGGCTCCCGCAACAACGCCCCAATGCTGCCGGGGTCCAGGTCCTTATTGGCATGCCATATGAAATAGGCCTTCAGAGCTGCGGCATTCGCCGTGGTCTTGCCGTCGGGCTGGGTGGATTTGTATTCCATCAGCCACTCCTCCGCGGCTATGACCCGGGGGTCTTTGGGCGGTGGGGTGGGTTTTGAAGCTTTCGCAGCAGCCTTTTTCGGTGTCCGCGGTTTGGCTGTTGGCATGCTGTTGGTAATTTCCCCATCGTCTTCTTCTAGCTGGATAGTCGCCCCCATTGCGTTGGCGCGTGCGGCTAATTCCTTGAGGCGTTGCTCCATTGCCGCGAGGCTTTCAACCGACGGACTTTCGCGTTGCGCAGCATCTGTATCGGTCTCGGCCTCGACCTCGGCCTCGACCTCGGCCTCCATCTCCGCAGCATCAGCCTCACTGGAGCTTGAGCCCTCAACGTCAAGCGCAAGAGGAATGGGGAGACCCAGTTCTGCATGGTAGGGAAGCGGTGGGGTAGGGTCGAGTTTTTTGCGTTCATGATTGAGCGTAGCAAACAAATGCACTCCCGCATAGGCATCAGAGGCTGAATAGACGATCTGGTCCATCGATAACGCCTGTGACCAATTACTCGACCTCACACCCTGGCCTTTGAACAACGGCAGGCGCAGAACCTCCTTGACCTGGTCTGCTAGTGACACGAGCTTCTTGTTGATCAGATCAAGCCTACCGTTTGCCGAGTACTTCACTTGTCTATACAAGTGGCTCAGTTCGAATATGCCTCGGGATTTGATGCCCAGATACTTCTCCAATCGGTTGCAATCGCCCTTGATCCACACTCCGACCTTTGTGATATCGGGGTTCTCCATGATCTTTCTGAAAGTCGGCGTCGCCAGCTCGTCATTTGTAGGGAACATGGCCAAGTGTATAAGCGCGATGCGACTTTGGCTTGCGATCTGCACCAGCGAGACATTTCTTCGCGGTGAAGTGTACCTGTAGCCATCGGGTGCCCATTCGAGGTCAAAGCCGATGACCTTCTCGTTCAGGAAGTATTGGCAGACTCGTTCGGCCGTCAGGGCGCTTCTGCAATAATGCACCTTGACTTTCGTCTCGGTTTTCTCGCCTTCTTCGTCGCCGTCGGGCCCTCGATAGAGGGTGTACGACCAGTAGGACTCGGGAGTGCCTTCATCCGCTGTGATAGCTGCGTGAAAGGCATCCTCTGTCATCTTGTAGTCCAAAGGTGTGAATGGAGGGCCGGTCGGGGCTTCCTCGCCGGCTGCCGCCTCGGTTTTCCGCTCCGCAGCAATTGCACCGTCTCCAGCTGCCTCCTTTTGCGCACCTGTATCTGCGCCATTCGGGGTTGGTTTCTCAGTTTTGGTCGTATACTTCGTGATCAGACTGGCTGTCTCTGTAGAAGTCTCCTCAAGGACACGATCCTTGGACTTTTTTCTGGGGATGCGTCTGGGACGCCAATCTTTCTTGATAGGCCAATTTTTCGAATCTTTCGACACGTTGTGAGCCATGTCTTCTTCGGCGCCATTAGTGCGTGTTCCAATCTCTTTTACCACCGAAGCCTCTGTAAAGAATCGGGCGACATCGAGGGTAGGGTATAGTGGTTGCTGGAAGACAAGCCCCTGGTTAGGGTGCCAGAGCCTCCAATTGGAGGGGTGTTTACGGGCGTCCATGTTGGATAGAGTATATCTACGATAATAACACGAATAAATTAGCGCGTCATGAGCAGTGGACAGTCCAAATTCGTCTTGTAACTTACAAGAGACGGCGGGTCGCGACCCGTGGGAAAATAAGCAGGCCCGGCTGGCCATTTGTGAGAATCATGACGCGCGTTCGTGAGGAAGGTGAAGCGCCATTCTGCCAATTGATTAAAACAGGACCATGGAACCGTGTCTTATATGTACTGATCTCGACCAGGCTTCAAATCAGGCAGAAGTGCAGGTTGAGGGGGCTCGGGTCGAGTGCAGCGGTCGCATAGACGCGTTGGGGTCGATGTTGGACGCGGGCTCAGCAAAGTGAGTGGATCTTGGGCGGTTAATTAATACCTAGGCAGATAGGTAGATATGCGATGCACTACGGTGCCGTAGCTCGGTTTGCCCGATAGCACCGATATTGCGATTCAACATTCCAGTTTGCAATTGTCGGACATCACCAACCATCTCAGCAAACACAACGCATTTCGAGGCCTAACTCATCTAAATCCGCCCTGAAACACTTCCCGCTCATTTCTCAATACCGAACCAGTGAATATGGCGTCTCAGGTGCAGCCTCTGGGTAAGTTTCTTTCCCGGCAATAGCTATCGCGAGGCAAACGCTGACCAGCAATCACAGAGCTTGTCGACAAGTGTGTCGGATCCAGAATATGGGTCATCATGAAGGGTGACAGGGGTGCGTATGATCTATCGCAAGGCCCTTGACTGTCACTTACACGCGTTTATAGAGTTCAGCGGTACCCTCCTAGGATTTGACGATTACGTTAACATCGTCCTCGAGGACGTGACTGAATTGTGAGGACCTCGTACCCCCCCCACCCTGTTCAGCATTATGGAACGTTGGGTTATTGACTGGGTGACTGCAGTGGCTACGACGGCAACTCGACCAAGCTGTCTAAGATCCTATTGAATGGCAACAACATCTGCATGGTATGAACAGCTCAGCTCCCAGAAGCAAGGCTCGTACTCTGTCTGACTGACGTGTTTGCAGCTGATCCCGGGAGGCGAAGGACCGTTGGCGCAATCATGAAGAAAGGCGGAAGGGGGAGTTACGACACGAATGCCTTGATCATGTCGAAAACGGCAATGCTTTACGGTTGGCGCAGACGGCGCATTTGATATCCATATGAGAGAATACGGGTGAAGGCATAGCCAACGAAAGCAGCAGAATGATCGAGAGCCAGATGCTCTGGATGATGATGGGGCAATATCGTCACACATGTCGTGATGAGCCAGTCAATACCAAAAGATGCCGTTGTCTTGATTATTCGTCGAGCGGCCTTGTACGCCACAGGAGTCAAAAGTGATTTGATTTGAGGCATATGCCAATTCATTCATGATTTTAAAATCCCTATGATGCCGTTTGCCGCCTGTTCCGCCCCAACGCCGAGAAGAGAAGATCAAGCATCAAATCTGCCAGATCTGTCACCAGAGTGCCGAAAGACCAAATCAATGTAGCCCGTCTAGCAGTGAATCAACTTAGAAACCGCCGTTCGCACCGTTGCCGTCGCCATTGGTCGCGGGACCTGCGGCTGCCATGCGACGCAGCTCGTACTCGCGGGTGAACTCGCGACCGAGCTGGGCGAACTGGGCAATGAGGTTCTTGCAGACCTCGAGCATGGCCTCCTTGGGAGTGATGGTACCATCAGTCTGGACGCGGATGAAGAGCTCAGGCACATTAGGGTGGGCGACTGTGGAAGGGAACCAAAGTTAGTAGGCGGGTTCGCTAATAGGTTTGACATCAGTTTGAAAAGGAAGCGTGTGGGCTTACCCTTGTATCCAGCCATCAAGACGTGAGGGTGCTGCTTCAGATGCTCGGCGACCAGGTGTCCAAGGGTGTGGTCCTCCTTCTTCAGCAGGAAGTCGGAGCAGTTGGACATGCCTGTCTACCGGTCAATTTCTGTCCAGTCCAAGGAAACGGTCGCTCGTGGGACAGAAGCGAGGTGAGGCTTGACAGAGGCGACTTACGAGGAAAAGGAGTCTCAGTGATCTTCTTCTCGCCATCTTGGAGCAAGAAGAGCTCGAACCTGGTGTTGGAATTAGTATCGTTGAGCCCTATGTTCCTGAAAACAAAGACGCTGGGAAAGTAGGTACCCCTCAGGGACGTTGTCGTGTCGAGAGTTTCGAGTGGTCATCTTGAAACAGTGGAAAGTGAATTGGAGCTTTGCTGCAGTGAAGTGGTTGCGACGTTTGTGATGGTGCACAGGAGTGAGAGGAAAGAAAGAGGGTAGCGCCGTGTGTGTGTGTGGGGGGGGGGGGTTGTGCAGTCAGAGAAGGCACCATGAGCCTCAGGGTCCTTATGCCCTGCCTGGCCAGCAAGCTACCTGGGCAGTCATTAAGAGCATAGCTGCTTCCTATCTGGCCAGGATAGAGGGTTTCTAGCAGGCTTGATCGCAATGAGAGAGGTGCACCAGTGCAGTGCAGACCTCCGCCTCCCTCCTCCCTCTGTTTCCCCTGACTGCTCTCTGCCCACACCAGCTCATATCCAACTTTCCATCATGAATAATCCAATCCTTCCACTGGTCTTCCACTTGGAGTATGCCTTTTGATGAAACCGGGCCAAAGGAGATGGCATTTGGATGTCATCAAGCCCCTTATTCGCTACCTCATGAAGAGCCTTCTAATCCTCCAAATGACTTCAGGGGCGAAATAGACAGCTCAAACTTACCGATCAGGAGCGTTCATAATGCCGATGAGACTGCTACTCAGCCAGCAAGCAAAGGGTGAAGCCAAAAAGTACAGGTATGAAGGATGTGTAGTGTATGGCCTTGACTACCAGATTGATGAGAATGGTGATATCCAAACCTGGAGGTGAAGTGAGCGCGGGAAGAGAGAGTGTGTGTCTGGTAGGCTGGAATCCACCGGAAGTGGAAAAGGTTGAGGCTCTTCAGGCGGGAACTAGTGGTCGGTTTGCCGCACACTGCCGCGGTCGCAGGGTTAGTGGTTACCAATGCCTTTGGCACAACTAATCCCTGTTAGCGACTCGACATTCCATGGAATTCTAACCTTAGAGTCACAGCATTTCTATAATTCACTATGATGGTAAATCTGCCAATGAATCACTCGTTGTTACAAAGCATGCACAATTCACAACAGAATGTATATTTATCAGGCCAGAGCCTTGCTACATATATATCTCGTCAATCTATGGAGTCTTCTGTCTTAGTCCAGTTCCTAAGAATATTCACCCGAACTGTGACATTCATCAATCAAACACCCATGCCATGCAAAACTTCCTACAAAAATATTACATGCAACAAAGGAGAAACAGGTCTTTGATATGTCCTGTCCATATATAAACATCCCCTCAACTGCCGAGTCCACTCATAATCTACGCATTGCGCCTGTCACAGTACCCCGGCAGGGGAGGGCTAGTTTCCCCGCCAGCCCAGCTTGTAAGGGTGAGGGCGGTCGTGTAGGCCATAGCAATAAAGCCAAATATGCAGAGGATAATATCGGAGATTTTCCAGAAAGACGTTCTGGCAACGGCTCTGTAGTGCAACATGGGCTAGAAACAATGTCAGCATTTTACGGCAGGTGAAGCAGGGGGGAAATGATGGGCACTCACTGGGTAGATGTAGACAAGCGGGATGCAGGCAAAGTTGCCCACCAGTGCCACGAACTTGTCCAAATCGTCCGCACCGCCCCACGCGATAAGCGCACAGAGGATGACAAAAGCGAAGCGAAAGATGTTCTTCTGCCACTTGATATAAGGGTTGTACTTTCCGCTCCTTGTAAACAGGCCGTTTTCCAGGATCCTGATAGCAGGGAATATCTGCAGCGGAGTAGAAAGCATGATAGCGATCGAGTACAGGAACTGCACACCATTGACGAGCTTGTTGTCCTGCGGCAGGTTGAGAAGAACCACTGTCTCGGTGCTTGAACCGTACGCCGCGTATGAGATGGCGCCCATGACGGTGAAAAGGAGCGTGATGATGATCATGACGACGAACATAACCTTGGGAAACTTCCTCGGGTCGGCCATCGACTCTTGAATCGGTATAATGAGGCCGATGCCTTCGAAGGTGAAGATGGCCGTGCCGATAAAGAGCGTCCAGTCATTCTTGTTGAACAGGATAATATCGGCCAGGCCGAACTTGTCAAGTGTAAGAACATCGTAGTAGAAGAGGTAGCCCAGGCCGAGGATAATGAAGGCGTCGGCAATGAAGGCCGTGAAACTGAGTTTGTTGATGTCGCGGAACAGGGAGAATGGCAGGAAGATGATCATTTGCATGAGGATCAGCCACTTTACCTGTATGTTCGTTTGGCAGTCTGACACAGCAAGGATGAAAGCCTGCAGATTTTCAGACACAAAGACGATGTAGGCTGCCACAAAACCGATCTGGCTGATGACGATGGATGACAAAATCAGGTTGCGCAGCCACTTGCCATAGAGGATCCCGCCCATATCACCGAACGATCCCTCAACCTTCAGGCGCGAAGTGACCAACAGAACGAAACAGTAGTAACTGAGAGCAGCGACAAAGAGCAGGACCAAATTGCTGAAGACCATGCCACCGTTGAGGTAGGCACGGGGCAGAAAGAGGACACCGGTCCCCACGAAAGACTTGAGCAGCACCAATGCTGCGCCCGTGGGACTGGCCTTCCCGCTGCCGCCACGGTGCCTTCTTCTCCGTTTCCGGCGCGAAGGTGTCAGCAGCGCACTATCTTCCATCGGATCCCGGTCCATGTCTGAGTCCTCGTCACTCTCCCACTCATCCTCGCCCGAGGAGAAGTACTCGCCCGGCTTCAGTACCTCGTCATCTTCCTGGAGCTCCTCACCGGCGAAGTGACCGTATATACTCAAAAACTCGAGAAAGCTCGAGGTGAATACTTGAGGCTGTGTCCGACCAGATCCCTCGCCGTGCTCCAGCCCATCGCTGTTGGGCGCAGGGCTGCCGGCGTTGCGCCGGAGATAGTTGCGCCTGAAACCACCAGGGACTTTGATGTTGTGAATGTCCAAGACTTCATCCTCGGGCCCGGGCCGCGGCATACTGAAACTCTTACTGCGCTGGACCTTATTCGTAGCCTCCTCTGTCCACTTGTAGATAGGCCGGGTGATGTCTCCGCCCTGTAGTCGCAAGCTAGAGAACTCCTCATCCATACCAGTCTCGGGCTGCTTGCCCTTCCCGCCAGCATCACTAGGCCTCCTAATGCTCATGTCATCGGACTGGTAGGCAGCATCGGACGGCTGAACGAGATGTCTCTTGATGATCTCCGGGTCCTCGTAAGCGCCGTTGCGCCCTCGTGTGTCAAAGGAGCCATAGTTCGTCGGGGTTGCGGACTGAGGGATTTGACCGCTCGACGCGCTCGGGGACTGAGGTCGCGCAGGAGGAGTACCGAATCGAGGAGGTGAAGCACCAAGCGAGTTCGACAAGGCCGCAGCAAGCGCAGAGATACCGGGCCCAGGCGCGGCGCTTGAACCAGTTGCGCCAGGAAGAGGCGTCACTTCACCAGAGGAGTTGCTACCAGCGCCGATGCCAACATCTCCACTCCTTTGTGCCGACACGCTTCGGCCGGTCGGGGGCGTACCATATTGCTGGCTCCGGATGGGGCCGGCAGCCAGGCGCGCGGTAGTGTCGGCGCGGGGGACGGAGGTGCCGTATGAGCGGCCGCCAAAAGAGCCTGGGGAGGCGGGTCGGGAGAACTCTAAGGGCGGCTGACCCGTTAGATCTTTGCCGGTATTCGACATGGTGTTTGTTTCTTGGGCTATTGGAGCGGCAGAAAAGGTTCTTGTCGTATGTGCCAGGCCGATTGCTCGAAGTGGTGAGGCTGGGGTGCTTATCAAAGACGGAAGCTCGAGGTCAGCTATCTAAGTGAGGAGCAGAGTGGGTAGGATCGTCTGCCTGATGCGCAATGAAAAGAAGTCGAAACACAAAGAGATATCGCGAATATGTTCGGTTTCAAAAGATCGTACGTCACTTGCCACTGACACACAATTAGTTTTAATAGAAACCCTACAGAACAGAAGCATCTCCTGTCCACATCTTTTGGATATTTCTCAGAGAAGTCTGACTCGGCTTAGGTAGCATCCTGGCAGTGCTATGAACCCAGCAGTCCGTGACTGCGATTGGACCTGCCACTAGCGGATAAGCTCAGCTGACACCTGCCTGGACCTGCCTGGTCCCCATGTCTCAGTCCGCCGGACTGGAACTTAAACCACTAACAGTGAACCGGCCACTACTGCTGCTTAGAATGCTATTAAACACAGTATTCTTCAGCAACCTACCGCTGGATACCCAGGTAGCTTTAGAGACATTGGGCTTTTTGGGGTCAACCTCGTGAGACATCAGATGCCTTTCCGCACACCCATTTTTCCTTCCGGGTCGTCTTTCACGGCTATCAGACAATGTCCCGGCAAAAACAAAACAGCCTAGCAGCTGTCTAGGTGGTGCCGGTCGCCGAGACCCCAGGAGTTTAGGTTTTGTTTCGGGCGCTTTCTAACAGCTCGCCGTTGTGGTTCCTCGACAGTATGCTTGATTCCAACTTCTTTGAAAGCCTCTGCGACCACGTCCTGGAAGTCGATGCTGGTGTTTCATTCCTGCCATGATGGGAGCATCGAGGGCAGCAAGTAGATCCTTCGTCAATGTCCCCCGGTTTCAAGAGAATGGGTAATTGGCATCGCCAGGTCATCCTCCCGTCTCTCTCCTTCCGCGCAAGTGTTGTGGTAGTCTATGTGGAGGCGGCAGAGATGAGAGATGCTGAAAGGCCTTGTTGGTGCATCGCTCAATCGCTTCGGTTGACAAGACAAAGAAGAGGATTGTCCGCTGACATCCCCCTCTTCACCTCTATCTATCATTCACTACCTCCTCAGACGTGCCTGACGGTAGCTCTGTCGAACCGTTTGTTGAGCAGCATGTGACAGTATTCGCCAGAGCTCTTGGCGAGTAGAGAGGTCACGCTGTAAGAACGTGGTGATCAAGCTGTCTGCCTCTCGACTGGGGCGGTAGCACTATATTGCTAAGGGGTCAGAGGGGATGGCAACATAACCGTGGAAGAGCTTCCCTTGTCTCGTCGCAGATCATGATAGTGCTGCAACTAGATATGACTGATGCACAGAGCAGGTACAGCAATATCCAGGTGCTTCGACTGACAGTTATTTGCAATATCCGGGCCTCGCTCATGAGCTCCGTGTCTAGTGGTTCATAGCAACCTTAGAAGTGTGGATGACTGGCAATCCTGACCATGGTACCACATCTTTGGTAGCCTAGATCAGGTGGAAGCAATTGATTGAAGGTTTGGCAAGGGATACTGAGACTGTCTCATCCTATATGCAGTTTTACGAAACAGCGTGTTCACCTTTCGGCATTACTACCATTTTCTGCTACACACTAGAAGAACCAATGAAATTCCAAGAAACAAAGGAAGAAAAAAGGACCCTCGCTGTGAGTTTCGCGGGTCGATGGGCTGAGCAGCGGGGCCGAAGCCGTTGTACGGATCTATAGAGGCCCCCGCGCACACGGCGGCAGCGAACGCTGCGCATGCCGATGACGTCCACAGCGGACTGTAACGCAGCTGCAACAGCCCACACCACCGACAAACGCGCTTGCAGGAAATACCACCCCCGCCTTGTTTTCCAATGCAGTGTGATCGTTGATCTTTGTGACCATCCAACCAAGGCTCTCACCATTTATCTGGCATATGCTGTGCAACTCACCATCTCGTCCCGTTTAGGTCTATTTCTACTTACCGTGCTTGTAGTCCTCCTCCTGCTAGCATCGTCAGCGATCTCATCGACGCCCGGACGCCCGGACGCCCAGCACATGTCATCGCCTCCCTCGGATGGCTGGTGCTACCACACTAATCGAAGAAAGCGAGAATATCAACGACCCCTTTCAGAATTGCCCTGCGCCGGTGCGCGGTGTACCATATTCTGTGCTTCTATCCGACGTCATCACCACGATCTACCAACCATGGCCAGCTGATAGGGATATCATCATTCTTTCGATGGTACTGGACGGAAGTCATTTTTATCGTGGTGAGGACTTGAAGACGTCTCAAGGACCTCTAAAACTTCGCTAAAACACTATTGATGTCCTTCTTGTCTGCATCGTGTGGAGGACAAGATGGACCATCCAAGCGGAAGCAGGAGGCACAAGCTGGGGACAGTCTCAGGAGTCTACATACCTGTATGCCTTAATATATTTAGCATACTTCTTTTTCTCCGCTTTGGTATGATCCTGGGCCAAATAGGCCTGTTGGGCATGCTAGGTAACCTTTCCCCATATAGAATGAAGAGCTTGAGAGATGGTATATTAACTTACGTTATAGGTTTACTGATTGTATCTTACCTTGTTGGGATTATCACCACCCTTAGTCTATCCGCTGTCGCCTCAAATGGTGAGGTCAAGGGAGGTGGCGCCTATTATCTGATCTCGAGATCGCTAGGCCCTGAGTTCGGAGGCTCAATTGGGCTTCTATTCTACCTTGCCCAAGTTCTAAACACATCTCTCAATGTTGTTGGTCTCGTCGCAGTCCTGGAATTAAACTTCGAACAGACTATGCCCCACGGGTACTGGCCGAACTATCTACTTCAGACCATTGCTTTGGTTGCTTGCGCTGCACTGTCTCTTGCCGGCAGTGGCATGTTCGCAAGAGCCAGCAATGCACTGCTCATCATCCTTGGTTTCGCAATCTTGAGTATTCCGATATCTGCTCTTTTCAGGAAACCATTTGAGGACCCCAACCTTGATATCAATTTTACAGGACTCAGCTGGGCTACGCTAGAATCCAACCTCTGGCCACACAAGCAAGGAAAACATTATGGAGGAATCGCCGTGTTCCGAGAGCTTTTTGGAATACTGTTTCCAGCTACAAGTGGTGCGTTAATCCCAATGATTTGATGAAAGTATAATCTGACAAAAGGTAGGCATCTTCGCTGGAGCCTCGATGTCGGGAGACCTGAAGAGTCCCAGCAAAGCTATTCCAAAGGGCACATTGTACGCAATTATGACAACGTCCATAGCGTACGTCATGGTCATCATATCTATGGCAGCCAGTACAGGTCATGGCTCTCTATTACGGAACGCCAACATTATCCAAGACACTAATCTTTACGCGCCAACAATCCTCGCCGGAGAATTGGCGGTCACTTTTTTCTCTGCGTTGATGGGTATAGTAGGAGCCGCAAAGCTGATGCAGGCTCTCGCTCGCGATAAGTTATTTCCTGGATTATCTCTGCTCGGACGTGGCCGTCATAAGAACGACGAGCCCGTCGCGGCTATTTTCTTGACTTACATGTTAGCCCAAGTGGCTCTACTTGCGGACCTGGATCAACTCGCTTCGTTGATTTCCATTTTCTATCAGGTATGCCATATACTCTTCAACCAGTCCACCTGGACTGTAGACAGGCGAGTCAGCTTTCGCTGTATCTCGACGCTTGAAACTGGAGCTCGTGGTTCGAGACTCTTTTCACACTTTTTTCATCCAACTAATCTATACTAGTTGACGTTCTTCACCATGAACCTTGCCTGTTTTTTGCTTAAAGTCGCGTCCACGCCCAACTTTAGACCTGGATTCAAGTTTTTTAGTTGGCAAAGTGCATTCGTTGGTGCCGTACTATCAGGAGCAGCAATGTTCTTTGTTGACGACACCTCTGCTGCCACGGCCGTCTGTCTCCTGGTCTTTCTCTTCCTACTTCTGCACTACCTTTCACCTCCAAAACATTGGGGCGACGTCAGTCAAAATCTGATTTACCACCAGGTTAGAAAGTATCTGCTCAGGCTGAGGCCAGAGCACATTAAGTTTTGGAGGCCTCAAATCATCCTACTGGTCAACGATCCCCGAAACCAGACACGCCTCATTCAGTTCTGCAACTCTATGAAGAAAGGGGCGTTGTATATACTTGGGCACGTTATTGTGACCGATGATTTTGATGCAGGGGCTCAAGAGGCGAAGTTTCAGCAGCAGGCTTGGACCAGATACATCTCTGAGTACTCAAGAATCAAGGCCTTTTTACAACTCACGATGTCCCCAACCATCACATGGGGAATCAGAAATCTGATTTTATCAGCTGGTCTGGGAGGCATGAGGCCAAACATAGCCGTTATTGGGTTTTACAACCTCGAGGAACTTCGTCGAGAAACCCCGCTCCTACAGGTTCCGGAACCCCCTGACTCTCAACAACCGAGTCGCAGACTATCAACAAAGGAAGGAAAGGTCCCACGAAGACGTCGTGGGGATACTTCGTCCCGGATCCTAGAGGGTTACCTTCCTACAGACACCATTCGCAGGGAAGGCTCGATGAGCGCGAGCAGTTATCTTACTATACTTGAAGAC
This sequence comes from Cytospora mali, assembly GCA_025426655.1. Lineage (NCBI taxonomy): Eukaryota > Fungi > Ascomycota > Sordariomycetes > Diaporthales > Cytosporaceae > Cytospora > Cytospora mali. The sequence continues at coordinate 6,025,199 of JANKOA010000002.1, read as the reverse complement.
CTTGCGCTAAGGTTCAGGATGAATGTTGCTGTTGGGAAGGGCTTCCAAACTCTCGAAACTCCCCGCACTGATGGTAGCAATACCAAGAAATTTATCGATCTTTGGCCCATACAAATGTCTGCTGAACTGCAAGCAGAAGGCAAAAGCGTCCTTACAACAAATTTTGATACATGTATGATGAAACCAACCTCGGCAGATAGACAAGATGTTTGGGCTAACATACTGCAGATACCCTGATTTTACAACTAGGTTATATTCTACATTCGGTTCCAGCATGGAGCCGAGTCTACCGTCTGCGGGTCCTAGTCTTCGTCGAATATGAAGATGAAGTGGATGCTGAGCGTGGACGGGTCAAAGCTTTACTTGAGAAATTAAGAATCGACGCTGACGTACTGGTATTCTGGCTAGCAGATGGTAGTTTGGCCACATACGAAACTATCATATCTGGACATGCTCCAGACCCGGCCACCGAGAACATAGTCAATGATTGCCTGAGAGATGAGGAATGGTGGGAGGAACTACGGACCCTTAGGGACCGCACATCCATGAGTGCCTCGCAAGAACTCGATTCGCTTGCTAGTATTGTCGAATCAACCGCTGGCAGACCAGGCATTTTTAACCCACATAATGAACCAGAAGACTACGGGGAGCACAGACGCCACAGTATCACACGTCTTACAGAACTGCCTAAGAGGCCAACTGTGTCCGCATTAGCTCGTTTGGGTGTTGTCAATATGGGGATTCACACGGCGAACCTATTACCAAACGTGTTTCACAGCAATTCGGACAGTGAAAACGGCTCGAGCAGTGAGACTGACAGCGAGTCTTATACTGATGACGGGGATGCCGACTTCAACGATGACGCCAGTATGGTCAGCGAAGGCGACTACTTAGAACCTGTCAGGCGGCCGTTGTTATCATCCCCTGGACGACGGAGGAGCTATAATGACTCTCCGATTAGAGAGCCTGCCGTGCGCGGCAAGACAGTGCAAGTTGACAGAATAGCGAGATCGGCAGAGTCGTCAGTGCCAAGGAGCTATGGCACAATTCGGTCAATATCCCCCAACGCAAATGACGACGAGGACGTCGCTGAGCCCTCGACTCGTCCTCAAGACACGCCAGCGACACTTTCCAACGCCTTGCTGGGTAGACCAGCTACTCCTCGTCGAGGACTGAGCCGGAACACATCAAACGACAGGACGTCTGCAGAACTTGATGTGCCCAAACCAATACGTCCAGCATTTTCAAGACAAACAAGCCATGCTACCAGGTTTTCAAGCCAGGTCCTTCCACATACCGAGATCACAGACTCAGTAGAAGGTTCTGGACCCGTTCTAGGGTTTGCGGAGACGGAGACGGAGACCGCAAGGGGACGGCCTGGGCTTTCCAGGGCAAATTCACAAGCTCGGTTCTCCAACCGCCGGCCTCCAGAGTCAAAGGTCACAACTGAGGATGACGCCGGACGGGCAGTCTCTTTCGCACCGGAACCGGAGAATAGGCCTGAGATCATGTCTCCATCCCCCGCAGAAGGCACTACGGATGTCTCGATTAACATACCGGATCTTCTCGCGTCCTACAAGCTGAAGTCTAGGCTCGGCGACAATGACAGCGGCTGGAGCGATGGCAGTAGGGGTCTGCCCCTGTCGTTCAACGACTTGCCCAGCCGGGCTCAGTATCTCATCCTGAATGAGTTGATGCGCCAGAACAGCAGTGATACTGCGGTTGTGCTTACGACGTTGCCAATCCCTGCGGAGGGTACTTGCAGGAGTGAAGAGGCTAGTGTGGCCTATCTGTCGGACGTTGAGATCCTCTGCCATGATCTGCCTCCTGTGCTGCTCGTGCTCAGTAATAACATGACGTACGTTCCTCCACCCATTCCCCCATCTCTCATTCATTTCCGCGTGTCCTGTGATTACGGGGAGCTCTCAATGCGAGAGCTCTTGGATTACCTCTCGCAAGCTACCGTTGAATGCGGCTTCACATATGACTAACACATAGGGGTTTACTAGAGTGACGGTCAGCCTGTAGACTTGAGCGCAGCGGCTTGCCAGACCGATTTGCTGCTTGCAAGGCATCAGTGGTGGCTACCCCGGGAATTTCAAGAAAGCTTTGGCGGACTGCCCACCGGGCGCGATATGCCGTGGAATGCGACCCCCACAGAAACTACCGTCTTCATTCCAACCGACTTTAGCACATGATATCTTATTTGGATGGTCTCATTTGCAACCATCTGCAGTTGGTCAGTCTGCGTAGGGCGGCAGGGTTGCAGCTTTCTCTATTACTCGCCGAAAGGATTCTCGATTCTCCTCTGGAATTTTTGAGAGGCCGACATGGGAAATTTGGGTGTCCCAAGGCTTGACCGGTTGACTCCAAACAATTCAACATGGCACATTACATTTGTCTTACTTACTGAGTTGGTGGCAAGGGATGGTTTTCAGGTCCAAAATAAGGGCGTTTCTTATAAGAACGTCATGTCTTACACTACAACAAGGGATGAATAAATACACCTACAGAACCACCTTCATTTTCCAGCATGGCGAGAAACGCTTTATCCAGTGACTTCATCTTCTAAATATGGACTCGAGGGCTCGGTCGCATTGGCCGAATATCCCACATAGAACAAAGCAGAGTGATTCACGAGGCTGGGCCTCGACAAGGTCCTTTGTTGCTAAGGCGGCTCGACCACGCGGACAGGAAACCTGGAATCAAACGTATATTGTGTACTGGAAATTGTCCTGCTCTGTTCAATCGACTTGGAAAAAGCCTTTTCAAATTTCGACTACAGCTATGTGAACCATGGCTTCTACATACTACCACCAGATGCATAAACAGCTGGCGGTGTCAGCGTCGGACCTAAATACGTCGAGCCACAACACAAGCAACAGCAGCAACAATAACAACAACAATGGCAGGTCTATTTCCACAAACACCGCTAAGGTCCTTAGCAAAATCAACACTCTGATCCGCCCGTCAGAGTTGTACCTCAAGTCGCGACCATACCCTAAGAGAGCGCCTCCACCGCCGCCATCTGAACGCTTCCAGATTGTGCACACTCCGGACCGGTCGTCAGTTACCATCCCCTTGTGGGAGATACCGAGGACGGAGGAAGAGTATAAAGCCGCCATCAAGAATATGAAGATGCAAGGCCAGCTGCTAGTGGAAGGAGAGCAGGTACAGCAGACTGATGTGGCAGCGCCGGATGTGAGGGCCGAGAATGGCCGATTCCCTCCTAGTCCCAGGTACGTCGAATGTTCCCGCATATGCACAGCCAAAACCCCTGAGTAGGATGGAGAGGATTGAGAAATTCAATTCCTGCGAGGAACTCTGTCTGACATTGTACACTTCTTAACTGGCGCAGCCTTACACCGCAAACAGCACACCATCCGGGACGGCCAATGCCCCCCTGGCCAACGCCGAGAATACACTCACCTCTAGGACTAGGCAGCGCAGGAATCGAGAGGTCCAGGGGGGGCCTCACAGCGTCAGCATCGACCCCTTCGACGCTGGCGAGGTTCCCGCCAAGGGCCATGCAGAGGCGCACGGCGAGCGTGGAGGTCCTCCGCGCCCCTCGACCGCTCTCAGAACGTGCCCTAATCCCCATGGGCCCGCGGGGCGAGCACACGCCGGCGAATACTCCGAGTACGCTTGCTGCTTCCCCCGCTATAACGTCCAGCAGCAGCAGCAGCAGCAGCAGCAGCAGCAGCATCAGTATAGGTGAAGGTCCCAGGGACGGCAGATTTGCCATCGACCCGGATGCCAAGGCGAGACGAGGGATAACGCAACGCCAGATGAGTATCGACAGCCTTTTTTCCACTGACGGCGAGGATACTGCGGTCGATTGTGGGCATAGTAGTAGACCTGGGGTGCTATCAGTGCGGCAGGACGGCTCCTCGCGGGGGTCCGGGGACATACATGGCATCGGAAGCGTGGTGACGAGGATCCCGGTGAGGACGAAGTGCTACGTGTGCCTGGAGCCCTGCAGGTCAGGGGCCGGCCTCTGCAGCGAGTGCAAGGACCGGTTCCAGCCGCTGGAGGAAGTCTTCGAGGACTCGGAGTCGGAGTACGAGGACGAGCAGGCCGCCACCCGCCATCCCACCGCGCCCGGGCGCACCCCGCCCAGGCCGAAGCGGCGTGGGGACACCGTCTCGCCCGCCAACAACACTCCCCAGAGCGCCAGCCCGAGGAGCTGGTCGGGCCTGCCGTCCGCCCCGCAGCGGGGACAGCAGGCGCAGCAGGCACGGACCTCGAGGTCGATGAGCGTCTCGCCGACGCCGCACCTCGCCCTGCAGCTCAAGCTCGTCCCGCACCCGACCGTCCGCCAGGTCTCCGTCGCCTCGCCGGCCAGGAACACCCCCGAGGACCGCCGCTCGGCCCTGCACCAGGTCCAGCAGGAGATCGAGCTGCGGGAGCCCATGACGCCTGGTGCCGGCCCGGAGCGGGGCCGCGACGGGATCCGCGTGGGGAGTGTGCATTCCGGCGAGGTGAGGCTCGTTGATGATGACGGTGGCGAGAGGGGGGGCGCGGGGCGCGAGAGCTGGGGTTGCTATGGCGACTGGTTCCGGTATTATGAGAAGGAGGGGCGCGGGGCCGAGGGAGGCGGCGAGTGCGTTTCCGGATTTAACGAGCTGGTCAGCCCGATAACCAATTGTGATTTGTTTGGGGGCTGTCGGGGCAGGGCGTCGGCGAGGTCGAGCACGTATGACCGGATCTTCTCGATATATAACGTATATTTCGACCAGAACGAGGACGAAGAAGAAGAAGAAGAAGAAGAAGAAGAAGAAAAAGACGGCGGCATGTTTTGATTAGTCTTGAAACCGAGAGGGGGGTGAGGCATGCAAACCTAGATATTGTTGACTGAGTTAAGGATCAAGTAGGCTTGTCGTTGGTTGAAGATCATCTCGGCTTGGCTGGCTGGATAATCAGCTTGTCTGTAACTTTGAGGTCGGGTGGGTGCCATCATTGCTTCGGCGAAGCAGAAAACGAAAGTGTCTGGTCCGTGGTAGTGAGCTTTATGGTCTCTCTATACCATCTCTCTATATATTTCTATAGGTCCAAAATGATGCCAATAGTCTATGTGTAGATCTTATGTCTCGCGGCCTGTCTATCCACTTGTGACATCCCTTTAAGAGATTTTGGTAACGGTGAGCTCTCCCTTTTGACCGTCCAACTCCAGCAGGCCTCCGCTCTCGAGCTTCGTCTTCCATTTCGTGCTCTCGTAGCGTGCCAGGATCATGGTCATCCGAAGGATCTTCTGGTTACTAGACTCATGTTCCGTGACCTCGTTGGGAACAGGTGTGAATGTCCATCTTCCAAAGGCCCAGTTTAATATGTACCTGTTTTGCGGGTGTGGTGGCGTCGGGTTGGATGTGTCCTCATCTGAGCCCCTGACTGTGGCCGTGGTCGTCAACACGGCCTTGATCCGGTAGACTTCGTCTTTCGGTGTTGTTTTCAGTAGTTTCTGCAGGCTTTCTGCGCTGACTCCTGAGCCACTGGGGCCAGTGAGCTCGATCGACAGGACCTCGACCTCCGACTGGTGGCTCTTGCCATGGTCGTGGTCATGATCGTCGTGTTTGTGGCCCGCCGGCTCCTCGGTCATGACTTGGGCCAGCCCGCCATCGATTCCGAAGACGAGATCCATGGACACCCGGCCCTTATCACTCTTGACCCAGGCGGTATCTGTCTCCAGGTCGCCGACACGGTCCAAGCACTCGTCAAATCTGCGCTCATCGCAGTTCTCCCATCTGTGACTAGAGTCAGTCTCGCCTGATTCAAAACGGGGACACACAGAAATCAAGGGGATGCTTCATACTTGTTGAAAACGATCAGATCGGTGTACTTGGCCTGCAACCTCGCCGTGACACTGGTATCCTCATAACCCTTCCAGTTCTCCACATCAATGACGCTCACCACGCCATCCAGGGCATACTGCCCCGTCTGACGAGCAATGCGGTTGATCTCCATTGCCAAGGTGGCTGGGAAAGCCGAGCCGGAAGTCTCGATGACGATGCGGTCTGGTGTGACCTGGGCCTGAAGCTCCTTGAGCGCCTCACTGAGCTGGCCCACCAGGTTGCAGCAGATGCAGCCGTTGAGCATCTCGCGCACGCCAGAGATGGCGTTGGACGAGGCGAGCTGCGAGTCGACGGCGAGGTCACCGAATTCATTCTTGAGGAGGGCGAGCTTGTAGTCCGGGTTTGAGGCGCGAAGTTGGGGGATGAGGTTGAGGATGAGTGTGGTTTTGCCTGAGCCGAGGAAGCCCGTGATGATGGTTATAGGAATGGGCGCCATCTTGGAAATGTTTTGGGAAAAGAGTGAATGATATGAAATATGGTTGTTGGTAAGAAGAAGGACAATTACACGCAAGTCAAAAGACAAAAAGAAACCTTTCTAACTTCGTTGTGTGATATATAACTCTGAAGCCAAGTCAGGTCAGATCATCAGTTCATTCATGAAATTGCCGCGATGACATGACCGTTCTCGGATCAGCCCAAAAATATAATTTTAAGGTTATCGATTACCGGCTATCGCCCGACGCGCCCGGGAAGCAGTGGGGCCCGCTTAATATCCATATGTTACTTTTATGTCGATCTATCTACCTATCTGATCTGTGGAATGATACCCTGTTGTAGCTTCGAATTCTGCCAGATTATCCACGGTCTCAATTCACTAGCTGTCTTTTCGTAGGGCGCTCGTTTGGTGGAGGGGGTTCTTCTTCGAGTGTGGTTAGCGGCAGGTATTGTAGCAATACATTAGTATGTACGACGTTACAGTAACTCAAGCCACAAGGAGAACAGTCAAATAGTCAAGCATGGATTGTCTGTTCTAGTGACGTCATATCTACCGGCCCATGGTGAGCAGCTGGTTTCTTGTCTCTCTCTTTCACAGGCATTTTCAACCTTTTTACGAACGGATTGAAACTATAAGCTGTGATCTTTGCGATAGATCTGAATCCATTGCCTTATCAACCAAGTCGAAATACCATTGCTCTTACCTAGACCACTTGAACGATCAAGCATCGCCACTATGTCTGAGGGACAGGAAACCAACAACAACCACGCCCCGTTGAGCTACAAGCAACAGCTCGACGAAGCTGCTATCAAGGTGAAGAAATCCGAGAACAACGATGAGGGAGGAGGAGGAGGAGTTGTGAACAAAGTAGTCGAGAAAGGTAAGACGGAACCGTCCAGAATATTCCCCAGTTGAGTGAGGAGGGTTAGAGAGAACCGAGGCTCACTCTGTCATGTTTGGTGTGAAGTGTCTCAGTATGTTCCCGCGGTCGGCAACATGCTTGGAAAGGGCCAGAAGGAAGACAACACTCCGCCTGAGGAGGTTTCCAAGGCTACAGAAGCGCCAGTGAGGCCACACCACGACATCCAGATTGAGGAATTTGTGAGGGACCAGCACCGAAGCAATACGGATGACTTGGCGCTTGGAAAACAGTAATTGCAGTGAGGTGTGGTTTAGCTAGGGGGAAGGCTTGTAGTTTGGCGTTCTTAATGCGGTGGAAATAACGCATGGGGTGTTCAAGGACAGATGCTCCCAATACCAGCACAAGACTATTCTTCTTCCAGTCGTAGCCGTAGCCGTGGCGGCTGCCCAAGCTGGTGTAGCAGTGACCCCGTCTCCGTAGACACTGTCCGGGTGGCCTGCTCTACGGAGCAGGTGATAGTCTGAGTCTTGTGCTTGATGAGATTGGACGGGGTGGACGGTTGGGTCCACGTAGCTGGGCTCACCTGTGCACATCTCCCCTCTGATGGTGCAGGTCGCAGTCCATGGTCCAGTGGGGCAGGCGGCCGGTGCTGTGAAGCAATTTTCGGTGATGAGGATTGATGTTTCAGTTGCACCTGCTATGGCGGCTGTGGGCGTGTAGGAGAGGAAGACGTCTAATGTCAGCTGGCCGAGATTGGACATGGGATGTTACAGACTAGCAGGCAGAACGACGGGCACAGCGAGATACATTCGCGACGTTGCGCTGGTGGTTTTGGCGCAATAGTAGGAGGAAGACAGCCAGCATTTGACACGGCAAGTTGTTGAGGCCCAGAGGAGTGAAAGACTTCGTAGCTGGTGTTGTGTTTTCCGGTCCATGTAGAGGATGAGGGGCCGCTCAAGCGAGCGACAGAAGATTCGCATTGCAGAGTGATGGTTCTCTGCAAACAGGAGCCTCCTCTTCGCATGTGCCTCTACATTCTTAAATAATCCCCGAACATCACGTTCCCGGTGGCCAGTCGATAAGGAGGCTCATGACTTATCCGAACCACGGGATGTCTGGACGTGAGATCGCAATCCTCGGCCTGCCGCGGCAGATCCGCCGGAGAGGGTCGCGCACACACATACGTACCTAGGTACCTAATTCGTAGAAAACCCGGACATAATCAAAACATCAAGAGAAGAACAGGCGGAGAGGGTTCCCAGGCCGGTTACCAAGCTCCTTTGGGATGAATGGAAAATTGAAACTTCTCAAATTTTCGTCGCGGACGTCTGCCTGAAGCTGCTGCTTAGAACTTAGTCGAACTCCGTGAGCCGTTGGCCGTCCGCACAGACTTCCAAACCTTGTGGTCAACTCCTGAAAGCATGCATACGATCATGAATATGACCATGAGACGTTCAATATGTTCTGCTGTTTTGCAACCATCGGCTCTATCCTGGTCTAACTCAGCCGCGACGTTCTCATCTGAGACAATCCCGCGGCGGTTGAGCTGGCACGAAACGCAGCGGGACAGGAAAGGAGAGCTGAACAAGCCAGAGCAAGGTTCGGGTCATTCACTACGAATATTTATGTCAGACCCGCCCCGTGTCCAGATACGAGTAAAGCTCTTGTGCACTCCAAGCGCACCTGGTGCTCGCTCATGCTTGTGAAGCGACCATCTACTACTGTAGTACTGAAATATAAATGTCTCCCGTCATTGGCATCTCCCACCCACAGGATATTAAAGGTGAGAGACTTCCTTATCGAGGAATGTTGGTCTCCGGAGGATTCCCCGAGGGGAATATGGCAACACGCCACTGTAGATAACGAGGTGACGGTCGTGGCAACTCCGTGATTACTTTTTGATCTGAAGAAGAAAGGAAGAAAAGAAGTCTGAAAATTTCGCCGGCGCGTCGTGTTTAAGTAGTAAATGCAAAACTCGTCTGATTGGCTGACCTTGGAGGGGTGGAGCTTTACGTAATCCAGCTACCCTCAAGTGTTGCCGACCGGCTTTTGCCTGCCCGCACTGATGATCCGTACCACTACTACCTACTACTACTCACTCATGGGCGAGCTTGACTTGCGAACATCCTCCTTTTATAGATACCATCCGTTCCCCACGACTGAATTGTCGATGATCACTTGCCCCGGATATCCCTGATCTGCTTAGTCCAAATCGTCCCTATAAAAAAAGACGGTCATCAAGGCACGCGGGCCGACTCCTCCGGACAACCATCACCCAGCTGGCAGGGCTGTCAACATGCCATCAGACGAGTACAAATCGGCAGGCGGCGGCGCCCTACGAATAAAAGGCGCCAAGGTGAAGAAGAACAAGGCGAAGAAGAAGGAGAAGACGAAGAGCGACCTGGAGAAGAACCTCGCGACGACGAGGGAGTCGTCAAAAGACCCCAAGACAGAAGACGAGCTAGCCGAGACAGCAGCACAGGACGGGGCGGGAGGAGACGGGGCAGAGCCGTCCACGAAGGGCCACAAGACGGAGGCGGAGCGGCGGTTCGAGGAGGCCCGGAGGAAGAAGCTGCTGGAGAAGGCGGAGAGCGCCAGGCCGGAGCTCCTCAAGACGCACAAGGAACGTGTCGAGGAGCTGAACACGTACCTCTCGAAACTGTCCGAGCACCACGATATGCCCAAGATCGGTCCTGGTTGAAGACGGGGAAGGATCCGACGAAAGGCGAGAGGGGAGAGGGGAGAGGGGACAGAGGAGGGTCGTCTGCAGGCAAAGGGGCTTGTTCTACGGAGGACGTGTCGAGCGAGCAAAAGTACCTGCAAGGACAAAAGCCCCTGCCCAGGGCGCAAAATGGAGCCCGTCCATATGCACGTTGTGAACGTGCTGCTTACGATTAGGCTGCCAACAAGGAAGCGGTCTAGTGCCCGTAGTAGTCCACCATGTTCAAGGAGTTCCTAATGGATAAGGAGACTATACCTACAATAGGCCGTCAATGATAGGCGGGGGCCCTACTAGGACACTGTTGGAAAACCTGGATGTTCATGCTAGTGGCAGGCGTGGGATTTTCCGTGCACTTAGTTCAAGATACCCAAATAAATATACTACAATTCAACTATTCAGCTAGGAGGGTACCAAGATATTGGGCATCAATACCGACTAGCTGCCTAGGTAGACAGGAGCACTTTTTTCATTGACTGATGTATAGCCCCCTAAGGTTTCTAAGGTTGACTGGGAAAATGTCATACGGGTCACGGAGAAACAAAACGAACTTGACAACTCGGAATATAGCGGTATTCGCTTTGTTTGATTAGGGTGTAAGGTTTTGTGGACATACGTCCTACCATGCAGTTCAGTTCAGTATCCAGAGCCTTCATTCCTTAACTTCTTTTTTTCAATCAAGCTGGCCTCCCCCTCCCCATATTCCATCATCCGTAGAACTTGATCCCGCTTCTCTAATGTCCCCCCTTTCGTAATTCCAAAAACGCTATGCAATGAGTGGTATGATACTGATGGCCGCCGTATCCCGCTGTCCCTGATTCCGTAACGCTATGCAAATGCAGATGCCCAGACGCCTCTATGATGCTCGCCAAGAAAAGAAGAACACACATGTTTTGAGAAAACACAAGAAACTCGCACAAAAACAGACGTCCTCCCCTTTCCTAGGACCCATTGCACAGGCAAGTGCTAGTATCCAGGCTCCTAACTCTCCATGCGCCTTGGGGGCAAGCTGCGTCCCGCTCCAGATTAATCGCAGGTCCCCAAGCGCTCTCAAAGGATCATTGCAGACTCCTCCTCCTCGTCGGCCGCACTACATGCCAAGCACGTAGAGGGAAAGCCCAGCAGCAATGGCGAGGCCACCAGAAAGGCCCGGGTTGGCGGCGGCGGCGGCGGCGTTCGTCTGCAGGCTTGCGGCTGCTTTGGTCGTTGAGGAGCTCCCGGTGGGCTCAGCGTTGACATACGAGTACGATGTCTGCGTGACGACCGAGATGCCTCCGTCGGGCATGGTGGACGTCAACGTCTGGATCACCTTCGTAGATGACGCCGAGGTTGACGAGGTCTTGGCTGCTGCTGTTGGCGTCGCGGATGAGGATGACACCGTGGATGTCGTCAAGGTTGATTGCTCGGTGACTGTGGAGACTGTGAGGTTCAAAGTTAGCTTTCGGTGGTGTCTTCATGACAACCAGTACAACTGATGGCTTCATTGTCTGCGACTACACCAAGCGACTCCACAACGCTGGGACCATCCCCAAGGAAACAAACCACCTCAGGAGCCTCTTCCCAGAAGACCAGCCCAGCGGAGGCTATCCCAGAGTGGGTTATACCGAAAAGGATGTCCCAAAATGGTGCGAGTCTTCAGGAGAGTATCCTGAGAGGTAGGCCCTAGACGAGGTCATCAAGCATGGTGGAGCGCAAAAAACTACGTCAACGTACCAACTACGGAAGCTGACGACGAGGTGCTAGAGACACTGGTGGTATCCCCAGCACTACTAGTGGTGGTCGTGGTGGAAGAGGAGGAAGGGGAGGAGGCTGTCGATGAGGACGACGTCGTTGAGGAAGTCGTCGTCGACGATGAGGTTGTCGCTGAGGTTGAAAGAGCAGAGGACGAAGAGGAAGAGTCGTACTGACTTTCAGAAGAGGTTGAAGAGGAAGAGGTGGCAGAGGTGGCAGAGGTGGCAGAAGTGACAGAAGTGGTAGAAGTGGTGGAGGAAGCTGATGCAGTGACAATAACAACAGTGGTGACGATGCTTGTAGAGGCATCTGGGGCAGAGGAAGTGCTTGCAGAGGAAGTGCTCGCAGAAGAGGTGCTCGCAGAAGAGGTGCTAGCAGAAGAAGTAGTGGCTGCAGACGTACCAGAAGAAGCAGAGGATTCTGAGGAAGTTGGATTAGCTGTAGTTGTCGGCGTGGTCGGAGCGGCTGTTTGTGTCTGTGTCTCGATGCTTGTCTCCACGGTCGTCTGAACAGACGTCGTCGCCGCCACACTGGTTGTTGGCGTAGTAGCCACCACAGCGCTGGTCGTTGGCGTGGTCGCAGCCTCAGTGCTGGTTGCTGAGGTCGTAGCAGCCGCAGAGGTGGTGGATTCCGGTGTAGTAGCAGCCTCGGCAGTAGTTGTTGGCGTAGTCGCGGCCTCAGAGCTGGATGGCGCCGAGCTGGTAATGGCTGTGGTTGGGTCCGGTGTGGAGACCGTGGCCACGGCCGTGGTCGCAGCCAGTGAGGCGGTAGCATTGCCCTCATCCTGACGTTTGGCCATCTGAGGACCGCCCTCCTGGTGGTAGGATCCAGGAACATATTTCCCCAGCACCTCACGGAGAGAGTCGACAGAGTTGGGGCCCAAGAGAGACGACAGTGTGGAGTCCTCAACATCCACGACAGCATGCTCAACACTTCCACCGTCCTTATGGCATGGCATCCGGACCTGGTAAGTCGATGCGAATCCAAGAGCGGCCAGGCAGCACATCGACAGTGCCAGCAACAATCTCCGTCGGGTGGCCATGGTCCTTGCGCGCGCGGGTCGGGGTTCGGGTCGTGATACAGCTTGCTGGTCCATCTCCCTCAGGAACTGCTTCTCCTGGTTGTCTGTTGACAGTTCTGCTCCGAGCGCCTCGACATCCTTGGGTTGAATCGAAGCCATGATAGCGGTATGAGAGAAAGGGCGTATTTTTTGGGAACAAGAAAGGGTGAAGAGAGGGCGAGTGGGTATTTCAGACAAAACAGAAGAAGCAGACGCCACCGGTGTGCACGATGGGTGCCGCTGAAAGTGGGACCGCCACGCAGAAGATTCAGCAGATGTCCGGAGCAAGATCAGCAATCAGCTTATCTTGGCGTCTAGACGTGCATGTCGGGGCCGGACCGTGCAGTATTAAGATGTGAATGATGATGTGGATGGCGACGAGGGCCTAGCGAGCGGATCCTGCGTACTGTGCAAGAGGAGGTGATGCAGTTTCTTGGAAGCTTCCAACGCTGACGGGCTGGCAGGGTCTTCACGGTATGTTCCTAGTAAAAGTGGTCCGGGGTGGTCCTGGAACAGAAAAAAGAAGGGTCGACGGGTCCCCTGGCAGGACCTGGATGGGAACGAATAGAATAGATGGCCGGAGACTGTAGAGGAACCTGAACCGGTGGATAATCCAAGTTTCGAAAGGCGCCTTGTCAACGTAGATTGAGTGGTTGGTTCTCCCCTCACACTATCAAACAAGAGCCACTACGACAACCGCGTGTCTTTTTGGTCCGAAAGGGCGGGAATATGCGGCGGTATTAAGGTTTCTCGGAGAAGAATGACCGTTGGATTGGTTACAGACAGAAAGAGGGTTTCCTTAGGATTGATTGGGTGGCAAATTGTGGCCGCAGGGAAGACAGTTGTGGTTGGACTGAAGCGAGAGTGAGAGAGGCCTTCACAAGCAGACGGAGGCTCAAAACAAAACAGAGGAGGGAAGCGATGTTGGGTACATATAAACTGGAAGCGTCTGCAGCCACTGTGAAGGACGGCTGACAGGGGCCAATCCATGGGACTGTTCGGATGAGCTGGGAGCTTTCCATCGTGGTGCTATTGTTGGCAGGATTGTTGTGGTAATGACACTCAGTGGGGCTGGCTGCAAGCCTGCAGGTTCTCAAGCTCCCACTGCAGTACACTACACACAGTACACTTACACCTTGGTCAAGCTTCAGCTGTTCTGCTCATCTTGGTTTGCTGCGCAGGGATTGTGACTCGGCAAGAGACTGCTGAGCAAGCAGACAGTCACACAACCTTATGTATACTCAACACGCTCATCATCTCGCTACGGTTCCATTGCAGACATGCACCCCAAACAATTGAATCTCTTCGCCTCTCCCCGGCAGCCCGGCCATCAACTTCCTCATGGGGAATCTCTTGTCTTCCTGGCTGTTCTCCCCATCTTCTCTGTCTTCCCCTCCCCACCACTTCCAAAGGGCCCGATGAAACATTGGCGTTGCAGACAACCAAAAAACAACCAGACAGAGAGACAGCCAAAACCCCCCCCCCCCAAAAAAAAAAACCTTGGAACCAAGCTGCAGCCAGGTGGCAGACATGGAATGGAATTGAACGGCCTGTGCCACCCCAGCGATTGACTGCACTCAACACAAACATCTCTTCATGTTCCTTGATTCTTGACTTCGTTTCCCGTTCCTTTTGAGAGAAACTAGTGGGCGATCCCATCTGATCTCCATCAGCATGGCACCATGATTACATGGTCAAGCTGCCTTGTTCCCATTCTATCTCGTATTGGTATCAATCAATGCTCTGACGTATCCCGCGTATCAAGCCATACAGCCTGACACCCGAAAGCCGGCTGCTTGGCTGGCTGCTGGCATGGCAGATAGTGGCACCGTGGCAGTGGTAGGGTAGATCAAAGAACGAAGGATCCATGATTTGTCTTGGACACAGCCGCATTGCCGCGCAAAGCTGACGAAACTTTTTTCTTGCCCTTCCACAACTGCCACGGAAATAGAAATAACTAGATAGATAGATATTCTGTCAAGGAGGTATCCAGTCAGCCAGTCTCACACGCATGTGACTCGTATTCATAGCATTCATAGCAAGCACACGCTTCTGCACGATCTAAAATAGCCCAAACAAAACACTCCTGCCGATCTATCCCATGTCACCACGGCCCAATTCGGATGACAAGGCAAACAACACTACTGTGGTATAGGGACAATTACCTTTTTTGGGGTTTTTTTTTTTTGGTTCAAATCGGACCGTGTTATTAGTATCATCCAATACTGTAAAATGGACCGCACAGTCGACGACGGGATATCAGTACGGGGTAAAGCAGTGATTGCGTGAGTGAACAGACAGTTAGGGGAGAATGATATCACATGCACCGACGAAGCGTCACAATGGATCTCTCCCACCGCTGAGCCTCTATGCCGACGATCGATGGTGGACACGAAAAATACTTGTACTGTGGTACATGACTATATATGCATCTATACGCGTAATACGGAGATTACTATGGTACTGTATACATCGCGCGGCTGCTGCTGCACCCTCAATGCATGTCTCTGCCTCCCACCCTCCCGCTCAAGTTGGCTTCCAAGCTTTCCCATCTGCAACATCAAGAACCGCGGAGTCCTCTTCTTTCCTTCGCTCCCTCTTCTCCCACAACAACTTGATGATATATATTACACATGAATATATATATATATATTTGTGTCTTTTTACCGCAGCAAGCACAGTATTTCAATTCTTTGGTGATTCGGCCCTGGCCGGCTGGCCGGAACTAGGAAGCTCCGCCCGACCCACCAAATCGGTAACCAAAGCGGGCCTCGTCTGCCACCTGGCCGAGCAGTTCCTGGCTCGTATTCAAGTGAAGTGGGCGCAGGCCCGTGCTCTTTCTCTCGGTCTATGGCAGCCGAAGCGAAAGGCGCCCTTTGCTCCCTTTATTATTGCCCTCGACTATCACTGAAGAGGAACGTTGGGAATCTCATATCATGTATCTGTCCCCGCTAAATGATATCACGGGTTCCGTCTAACAGCACGGTAGCTGACTGTTGCCCAGCCAGAGCTCGAAGTGCTCATGCCAACAGGATTAAGACTGTAGGTCCTCCACAGGGTCCAAAGTTGGCCGAGCACACCGAACCATTTGTGCTCCAACGTCGATTCTCGCAATGGCATATCTAGGAAGGTAAAAGATGCCTGCAACATGCCCGAGTATTGCCCCCCAATAGTTCTTCTATCGACAAAGAAATTGTAGAACACAGAGAGCAACAGTGGAGAGATTGCTATCCGTTCAATCCGTTCCAGAGCCGGATGTCCCGGTCTCGTGAACTTCGAAGATTCTTACACACGGTCTAGGAATTCATAGACGAAGACGTTAGTGAGAAGAGGCAAATACTCGCCTGACAAGACGCCCTTATTGCTTTAAAAGAGTCAGAAAGTGCCGGTCGCTGATACCGAGCGAAAGTATTTCCATCACTCGGATCTTTCGCATCAATGCCGTCGTTTTTTCCCCTATAGCTATTTAGGCGTTTTAAATGCCGTGTGATAAGAAGTGATTCTGTTCACATAAAGCATCCATAACCTCAACCACCATCTCCACAGTTGAATAGTCCAAATGATGCCTTTTTCAACGGTTGGTGAGAGCTTCTCAAGACCCTGTTTGCCCATAAAGCATATCGATAAGAGCTCGGTGAGCTCCTACGCCATATCACGCTAGAGTGCTTATTTGCAGGGATGGTGAACAAGGGAAACAAGAGCTTGTGGCTCTTTTTATCCGAGTGCTACGTAAACGGACATGGGTAAGTCATGTTGAATCTGACCAGGAGCCAGATTACATGTGAAGGAGGCTCAACTTTGGAAACTGTCAACACCACAATATTTCGTCAGCCAAGCCAGTACACCAGGAACAAACCACAGACAACAGGACAATCGACCGTACAGTCTTGCAACCAGACCCATGCTCGCCATCATCATCATCAGCTCAGCGCAGAACTCAATCTGCGACAACTAATACCCTCAGATCACCCCGCCGATTCCAGGCGCAGTTCTAGCCCCCGGCCTCAGCTCCATGATTCCAGTGGCCCTCTAGCTTGCGCAGGCAAGTCACACCATGTCCAACAATCTCGAACCTCCACGACCCAGCGCCATCAATGCCACTTCCAACGACCTGCTAAAGGAGAAGGAGGAACTCAGGGGCCTTACGCGATCCCCGCACCCTTACCACCGCCAGAAATGGGAACTACTGGAGCCTTCGGATAGGATAACCTCCCGAGCCAGTTCCATCCCCACCCACAGATTCGACGATGTGCGCGACCAATTCCTGCCGGCACCCGGCTTCATAAAAGACTCGACCCCGACAACCGACAGCGGCACCGAAGCTGACGACGAGAATTTTGTAAAACGACTACCTGCGCCCAGGGCAAGACTACATAAGGGGCTCCGCGGTAGACCTGAGCCGCCTTCAGGCGTAGCTACGCCACTGTTGACCCCAACAGCTCTGGACGGTGACCTGGACATTATAGGGAAGAGCAAGGGCAGAATAAAAGAAGACCACAAGAGATCCCTCGTAGAGAGGACAAAACGCAACAAGGAAGTCGTCAGGAGAGGGTCAGAGGTTTTGATCTTATCGGGATTGGCAAAACTCGTCATAAGCAACCCCGATGTTAAAACTGTTGTCGCATCATGGGGCAACGGTATGCGCCTACTTTGATATTCTTATAACATCTAAAAGTGCTGATATTTGAACAGAATTGCAAGCTCAATGCGCCTTATTCTCTGCGCTGCTAGCAATCTATCCCCTCCGAGTCATCATATGGGCCTATGGTAGGGGACAGCCTCCGAGGAGAAGATTACCTCTGTCACTGCCCTCATCCTTCGATCCTGCCCCGGTCCTATACCCACAAGCAATTCCAATACTTGTCGCCCTTCTCACTGCCGCAAATGTGAGGAATGCGGTTGTCTCCAACCTGATTCTCAGCATCGCTTCTCTTCCTAGGGCTCTGATCCCAACTACCAATACAGCCGAGATCATAAACCCACTGCATT
Organism: Cytospora mali; assembly: GCA_025426655.1. Taxonomy (NCBI): domain Eukaryota; kingdom Fungi; phylum Ascomycota; class Sordariomycetes; order Diaporthales; family Cytosporaceae; genus Cytospora; species Cytospora mali. The sequence goes on along the minus strand of JANKOA010000002.1, from coordinate 6,007,553 downwards.
GGCTCATTTCATGTCTGCCTCTTATCTCATCCGAAGAGAGCGCAACATTTCGTGCTTCCCAGGCAACGCAAGAGTCAACACTTCCACGAGAAATGCTGGTCCTTGTCTACCCTCTGCATCAGACTTTGTGTTTAATCCTCCATCATTTGACAACCACCAGTCTTCTTCCAGCCGAACTTCAACTTCTTTCCATCTCCCTTATCAACCTTTTGGTCCTGGCTAGCTCACCAACAGCCGTGATACTGCAGGCCCTCCTGTGGATAGGAGGGCTTGGTGTCATCATACTCTGTTCACCAGTCATCCAATGGGGGATAGCACTGGCCCGAGTGCCAAAATGGCGGTTCCAGCGGGTCACAGCTGGAACGAAGCGGGCCTCGATATTCAATACAATTCTGAACCTGCTTTCTCTTAATAAGCTCAAAATTGAGTATGGAACTGAGGCTGAGGACTCAGCCGCATTTTCCGACTGTACCACTGATGAGGACGACATCAAGAAAGTTTCAGTACCCCGGCGGCAGCCGAAAGTGTCGCATGAGGACGAGCTGGGTGAAGGCGAGACGCTCGCGAGAGCTGAGACTATCTCCTTTTCACGCGGAAACGATATGCAATTCGGTCCCACCGAAGAAGCGCATGATGTTGCCCCCCACTCCAGAAGGCACTCATTGCCATTTGTGGCCAAACTTATGAGCCAATCCAAGAACTATACGCCTTCTGGTCGACGGAAGAGATCTGCATCCTCGAGTGTGCGTTCTTTCTTTTCCCTGACACAGTCGCAAGCCACAACCAGGAAGTGGATGTATGCTGCCTGGCTATACACGTGTATCGTCGCCATTATACTAGGAGCTGTCCGATCATACGTTCAATCCTACGCATTGGACGGCCATGAGCCGATTGGCTGGGCTCTGGGCTACCTATTTGGAGACATGCCGCGGTTCAGGTTTCAAGTGGTACAGGCGAATCTCGAGCGTTGGATTTGGCTCACACCTCGCGTCGGTGACGAATCATGCCACCAAGGCTGGGTACAGCACCTGCGTCTTGCCTCGATCGGCGAGGCCAACACAAGAATGCTCCTCGCTGCTTACTGGGTGGCCATCATTGTTGTCGGATTGGCGGTAGTGTTCCGGCTCTCCCCATTCTACGAAGTAGATACTCGCCGCAAGGTGTTCCACTTCATGATGGTGGCCATGTTCTTACCGTCGATATACATCGATCCCGCCTGGTGCGCACTAGCTCTCGCTCTTGTTCTGGCCATATTCCTCCTCCTCGATTTGCTTCGAGCAAGCCAGCTCCCACCACTCTCCAAGCCCATTACGAATTTTCTCCACCCATATACCGACGGGAGAGACCACTGCGGGCCTGTCGTTATATCCCACATCTTCTTGCTCATCGGCTGCGCTATCCCATTGTGGCTCAGCCTCGCTTCCCTTCCTCGAGCGGGCAGTGGCCACATGAGAGGCTGGGAGATTCCAACCCGCGAGCTGAGCATGGTATCGGGAGTCGTGTGTGTTGGACTCGGCGACGCGGCGGCCTCGCTGATAGGCAGGCGGTATGGCCACCATAAATGGCTGTGGAAAGGAGGCAAGAGCCTTGAGGGCAGCGTGGCGTTTTCTGTGGCGGTGTTCTTTGGCCTCATGGCTGCTAATATTTGGTTGAAGATCGGTGGATGGCCTATCACGGCTCGGCCTGGCGATCTTCGGGGAGCACCACAGGGCTTTGATTCGATTTGGAGTAGCCTGCTTGAGTGGGACTGGACGAGAGTGGTCCGGGATACGAGCCTCTGTGCCACGACTGCGAGTCTGACCGAGGCGGTCCTTACGGGCGGTAATGACAATGTTGTGGTACCGGTAGTTCTGTGGACTTGTGTGAAGAGCACGGGACTATAAGTAGGCTCATTGACTTTGGGGTTGCCCGTGTCAAGTCCCTGGAGGTATGCAGTTTCACTGCAGAGGCAGTTTGAAAAGGCGATGCGTTATAGGGCTTAGGGACATGTGCACTGGATCAGATACTGAGATACCTACAGCTGCGAGTTTGAGGGCTCGTCGGGATTTTATAGAAGACATATCGAATTTAATGAGAGCTGTCACAGCATGACACTGCCCCTTTTTTTTCTTCTTTGGTTTTGTTCCAAATATTCGAGTAGCATGTATGAGGAAGGCATATTTCAAAATTCGTGAAGAAAGAATCCCATGCAGACTGAGATGTAGTTGCGGTCATGTCCAGTGTTTTTCTTCTGGTTACTTGCCATTCTTTACTCGGCGTCAACAGTTCCATTGTCGAGCTATCTACCTCGTTTCAGTCCACTAGCTTGGGGAACGAAGGAGGGAGGAGCAGTGACAGGAAATGCTTACGGACGCATGTGATTTCGATCATCTACCAGCATGCGACTGTTGATCAGGCCTGGAGTGCTTGCTTGAGTCTCACACGTCGCAGTTCTTTCGAGGACTTTATGTTCTCAAAGATGTTCTTGGTCCGTTTGAATGCTGTTTCTCTAATATTTTGTGGGTATTTGTTTGCCTACGGAATATCTCCACATACAGTTTTCCTTTTTCCAAGATCTAATGCGGAACGCCAGTTTGACATGAACTATGTTGGATCTCTTTCCCGTGACATCATGTTACCAAGTCCTCTAAAATAGCCTCCAACTCTTCCTTCCGGAAGGGCAGACTTAACAATTCCGTGCCTAATACGTCCTTACGGCTCGTAATCATTTGGTGATCATGGAATCTAAAACCAGGCATGTTAGTTTCTTATCTCCCTCATTTTCAACTCAGGGATAGAGCCACGTCACTTACTCCTTCAGCAGCGTCCTGAAAGCCATCTCAGAGCTGCAGATGAACTCCTCCACCGCCTTGTTATACAACATCCGGTACTCCACCCCGGGGTTCTCCCCGCCCGCACCAAGACCCTCGTCGTCCATGGCGACGAGGACCTCGCTCACCAACAGCCGGAACAGATTCTTCGCGTTGTCCGGCAGCGACTTCAGCACGAAGGCCACGCCGTCCTTGCCCCCGACGCGCCTCGCCTTCCGGCCCAGCAGCTCGTGCACCTCGTCCACGACCTCGAGCTCGGCGGCGCTGCGGGTCGCGAACGTCGTGCAGTCGTGGAAGACGAAGCTGAACGCCGAGCGCTGGCCGCTGTCCCACAGGAGCGGGAAGTCGGGCGTGTCGACCGAGCAGGCGAGGCGGATGTGGGGATGGCTCGCGAGCTGGGAGAGGATGGTCTGGAAGGAGGGCCTGCGGAGGGGAGGGGCGTCGGCCGAGTTGAGGATTATGGTGAGGGTTATGTCGGTGGTGGACAGGAGGGTCAGGACGTCCTGGAGGAGTGCGACTGGGTTGCCGGAGGTGAGTTTGTAGGATGGGTCGATGGCGCTGCTGACGGTTGAGAGGACCTCGCGGATGCTGATGGTGTGAACGTAGCCGTTTATAACGACTATTTTGTGGGTGCCATGGTCGGAGGTTCTGGCGTGTAGTTGCTTCGCGAAGCGGTGGAGGAGAGGTCGTTTGGATCCGTGACCGTAGAGGCAGATGCTGAAGCCCTCGGCTAGCTCGAACGCCCACTGACCGAAGGATTCGGCATGGAGGTCTTCCAAGAACTTGATGTCACCATCGTGAGGGTTTTTATATTCGCGCAGTAACGAAAAGTACTCGTCGTGCGTGAGAAGATCGAGCGACGCCAATGTGTTGTTAGATGTCTTGCTCAGCCCAGGTTTGTTCTGGAACAGGTACATCTCATGCGTCGGTAGATCTCGCGGCGGTGTTGGCGATTTCTTCCGGGCGACCTCTTTCCTAGGCCGACCACGACGGCGCTTGGACGGTGTGGCCGCGGCTGCGATGTCATCCTCAGCCTCCCCGTTTTGCCCACCTTGCCCATCTTGTCCGTCCTCCTCGTCTGCGCTAGACTCGTAGATCTCCCGTGCAAGTCCCTCGTCGCCCGCCTCATCGTCGCTTGTATCACCAGCCACCACACGATCGATCAGGGCCCTGGCACTTTTCCTTCGAGCTGACCTGTCTGCGATCGTGCGACGCCCAGGTGTGTCTGTGCCATTGGCCCCAGTGGCCTTGAGTGGTGTTTCAAATCTTGCCTTGTACTCTATGTTCGAGCCTTTCGGCGTTGAAGCCGTCGTCCCATTTACTCCGTTTGCTTTAGAAGGAGTACCCGAAACCTTCGGAGGACGCCCACGTTTTCTCGGTGTCGGCGCTGGTGGTGGAATGGTGGGTTCTGCCAATTCGTCCTCGTGTACGTCGTCTGCTCTTCTGGTGTTCTCTGGCGCGCTTTTGTTGACCCCATCCTCCTCCTGATTCTCAAGCTCGGGCTCGGGACGAGTGGAAATCTTGCGTCGCTTCGACGGAGTAGACTGCACAGCGGTCTCTTCTGGCTCGGGCTCGGGCTCGGCATGCTGGACCTCTTTTTTGGGCTGAGATCGGGATCGGATGCTGCGAGCTTCTCTGGACCCGTTGGTGCTCGCTGCTGCCTTTCTCGGCATTTTGGGCAATTGTGTTGTTTCAACGATCGTATTAGCTCATATTGAAATGGGTTGACTGCCTCTAAGAGAATCCCTGTTTCTCTGTTTCGTGGTCTCTTATACTGGGTGCAGAAGTCGGCTTAACGCGGACCTTTGATCAGGCGCGTCATGGCACGCGACTTGGAGTTCGCTGGCGCTATGACCACACCTTAATTCCACTTCACTTTATTATACAGACATCCTCAGTATCACAGCCAGGTTATGAACGACAAAGTGTTTCTGTCATTATATTCACCTCATTCTTAATATCCCCTTTGGTATGGGAACGTTGAAGAGATGAACCTCAACCTTTCAGCATCATTAAACATCTTCAAGCTTCTCGCAAACCCTTCTCTGTGCCTTCCTCATGCAACTATATCAACCTTCAAGGACCTGCCGATCCCCTTGAACCTAGCCTTTGAGAAGAAGGGGCAGGGCGCCAAGGTCGACATAAAGGCAGTTGTTCTTGACAAAGATGATTGTTTTGCCTATCCGGAGACCAACGAGGTGTATAAACCATACCAGGTATTTCCCTGGCTACCTTGCTTAAACGGCATAGAATACTTGAGCTGATCATAACCAAAGGAACGCTTCGATGCCTTGAGAGCCGCCTACCCGGGTCGGCGACTCCTCATTGTGTCTAACACTGCCGGTGCGCTCAGTTATGATTCCAAGCGGGAACTGGCCTCGGAGCTCGAACAGGCCACAGGTGTGACGGTGCTGTCTCACCCAACCAAGAAGCCTGGCTGTGGTGCCGAGATCATGGAGTACTTCCGGAGCCACCCTGAGACAGGCGTCACCAGTCCCAGTCAAATAGCCGTCGTTGGAGACAGGCTATCCACCGACATGATGTTGGCCAACATGATGGGCAGCTACGGCCTCTGGATCAAGGACGGTGTCGTGCCGCTTCAACGGAAGAGCATCGTGAGAATCATGCCCCTATTCTATGCTTTGCCATCCTGTGCTAATATGACAACACAGTTCTCAAGAATGGAGCAGAAATTTGGCCCGTATCTCCTGGGCCGAGGGTATGCTCCGGCGCAGCCATCCGGCCCCATTGAATAACTCCGACTTGAGTTCCTGCGGCAAGGGGCGAAATCTGTAATCCTTAGGTGGCCTAGTTTTCTCACATGCTGCCATTTGAGATGAAATCCCTCAGCCTCGACTTAATCATCATTCTTACCATCTGATGGCAGTCGTTCTGTCTGGTGACAGCACCTGTTGTCTGATGGCAGACCACAATGGATTGTGGTTCAAGAGGGGCCTGAATGTGCATAGACTTAGCATGGCATTCACACTCACCCACCCCCCCCCCCCAATGTTACTTCAAGTCTCACAGGATGATATGTGTCACTCCGAAGAGGCTGTGATCCAGGCCTATTTTCCCACACTTCTTCCATTACGAGATATGATCCTTAGGATGGCCTCTGTTCTAGTCCACAAGTCACTGCACTTGGTCTCTTCCGGACATCTTCCACTTCCATATCTTGTCCATCTTGGCCCCCATATCTCATTTACCTTTACCGAGCAAGCCATTCACAGCACCTACTGCTGTATTTGGGTAGGTGCACAGGCTAAGCAGGTCACTAGCAGCCATTATGTCCCATTCTTGCTCATTGTTTGCCTTACTCCTGGTTGGATGGACCCGCTTGGTGTTGGCTGGCGGTCCTTCTTCGGCCTACCACGTTGTAGGAAATATCGCAGTGAAATCAAATCGTCAGGGCAACACTGGAGGAGAGCCAATGAATCACTTGGTTTGGATTTTTGGCCAAGGCTCATTCATTAATCCATTCTTGTGATTGAAATAATACCTCTCAATTACTCAAGGCCATTGAGTGATTCGATAGAAGGCGTCCAAGCCAGTCAACCTTAAAAGTCCGTTTCCTTCCTCTAGTTGGGTAGGATTCGTTTCTTTCTAACAACTTGATCGGATACTTCCAGCAACCTGATCCTTTGCAGAGCAGACGAGTGGATGTTATGATTGGTACGATCAAATTGTTTCCACCTCCTGTTCTGCAACCTGATCAACAAACAACACAAACAATACCCAAGCATTTCACGACTAACCCACAACGAAACCAATCAACAAGATGGGCGGCCTAACCTGGACCGTTGAGGAAGAGATCCTCTTCTGGGGAAAGGTTGTACGACTGGCTCCACCCGGCTTGGACGAGAACAGCAAGAAGGGCAAAAAGAAGTTCCAGAAGGAGAAGAGCTGGGCTCCGTTGGCCAAGCTCATGCAAACCCTCATGAGAGAGCAGGTCCCTGGCCAGGCAAAACGCCGCACGTACACTACCATTGGTTGTTGTAAGTACACCCAAGGAAGGTCGTTCAAGACCCGGCGCGCCAGTCTCGCTGACACTGGTCTCTAGACGAGCACTACTACCAAAACTATCACCATGGAAAGTATTCGCCCAACGCTGAGCCCTACGTCAAGGAGTACCGTGAGTGGTTGACGAAGAACCAGTCTGCGAGTGATGGATATTGTGAGTTCTTTGAACAAATAATACTTCATGGCCACCCCCGGTATGCTGATTTATCTGCAGCTGCAGCTGCATCCAACATCCCTCCCAAAGCTTTTCCGACGCTCAAGCCGACCTCCCGGGCTGCTCATCGTCAGCGGAGTGAGTACTTTATGAACAACCTCGGAGGAAAAAATCACATTCTTACTGACCTGTCAATAGTTGCCCAGGCCCGTCAGACTCAGGCACACACTGCGCCTTACGCTGTGTCCGAGACTCAAGTGGCTCCCATGGCCCCCATGTTTGCCTACCCTCCTGGCATGACTACTCCGGACAAGAAAGCTGGTACAGCCACCAAGGGCTTGTCCCCCGGGAACGCTCTTCAGGGGACTCGATACAACCAGGCCACGCCTACCTTCAAGGCCCCTTTCTACTCCTCCGTCGGCACTAAAAGTCCGTCTGGGGCTACGATGGGCTTCGCCCAGCCTATGCCTGCTCACTCCACCACCCAGGGCTATAGAAACGCGAGCTATGGCGGCGCGATGTCTACTTCGCATAGCCACGACAGGCTCAATGGTCTTTCGAGCCAGTCTCCTGGATACCTCTACCACTCTGGAAGTCGCGGTTACTCTGGTCAGGCCAATAGTATGTACAGCTACATCAATGGGGGCCAGAGTTACACCAACAAGGGACACAACTTGAAGGAAAGCGGCACTACCCCTCTCCTTTCTGGACGGAGCTTCAATAACGGCAGCGCTACTGCTCTTCGTTCCGGACAGAATTTCGACAATGGCAGTACTGCTCTCCGAGCTGGACAGACCTCCACGGGCAGCGGCAATGTTCTCCGTCCTAAACAGAGCTTTACCAACGGCGGCACTGCTTCTGGTTCTGGACAATACATTAGCAACGACTTGTCACCCTACGTCAAGCCCGAAGGCGGAAACATCGGATACGGCTCCTACCACAAGTTGGCACAACCTGACAAACACGATCGTTTCTTCGGCAGCTTGTAAGGTGGACGCACGCGGTTTCTCAACAGGCTGCGGCTATGGCCTACTTGACACGCACATATATCACTGCATGCATGCTATTGCCTGTTCTGTACATGGCCTGATAGTGAATTCGAGGTCTCGAAAACGTATTGTTTGTTCTTTTCATTCGGCTTTGTTTGAGACATGGAGTGAAGACAGTAAGGGGCTGAAAAGGGCACATGGATACGATGGTCTGCGATGGCAACGCGATCGCTGGAGATGTACCGGACCTTACCTCCCGTTGTGGCCATCGTTGGCGGCACATGTGATGGATTCTGCTCTCAAAAGATACAGCCAGTGGCAATGCCCGCTGGGGACTTTACGTTCAGGTACTTGACAATAAAAAGAAACAAAATACGGATTGTATTTGTTCACATATATTCTCCCTTTTCATGCTCCTTACAGTGACATGTAGAAACGCTGGGATGCGATTCCATTCCTGTCTCAAGTAATTGTCTCCCTGGCCCTGTCACCATTTTACTTCTAAACCTCGGTCACGATCAGAACTGGCCCGTCCCCCGCTCTGCTACCACCATAGGCACCATTCATACCACTGTCCCACCCAACCCGCTCACGATCCTCTCCACCTCCTCTTCATCAACACCCTCCTTCCCAGACAGCGCGGTCAAGCACGACGAGTGGAACCAGACGCGCGAGCCCCCAGGTGCGACCGCCTGCCGGAGCCCGCCCCTCAGCGCCCGCACGTTGGAGCTCCTGACGCCGCCCCCGACGACGATCTCGAGGTCCGCCGCGTTCCGCAGGACGCGCGAGAGCGTCTCGACATTATCAGCCGCCGACCCGGGCCCGCCCGACGTCAGGATGCCGTCGAACCCGCAGCCCGCGACGGCGTTCAGCGCCTCCTCGACGGCAGAAGACGACAGGACGTCGTCAAAGGCGCGGTGGAAGACGCACGCGAACGGGTGCGCGAGCTGCACGAGGTCGCGGCTCCTCTCCGCGTCGACGACCAGCGCGGCGGCACCACCACCACCACCACCACCACCACCACCTCCCCCTCCCTCGTTCTTCTTCTTCTTCTCCCCCTTCAAGACCCCAAAGACGAAACCGTCGCCCCTTGCCTCCTGCAGGTGTCCGCTTGCCTTGAACCTGCGGATGGCACCCTCCATCTCCCTGAACTCGGCGCCCGAGTAGACGAAGTCGGGCCCGCCGTCTGGGGGTGGGCCGCGCGGGCGGATCATGATCCTCAAGGGGATGGGCGAGTCCTGCAGGGGTTCGACCTCGGACTCGTCCGGGGTGAGGCCGCCTTGCGGGTATGAGCCGGCGCGGTTGATCTCGAGCCGGCTGGCGCCTCGGGATAGGGCCGCTCGGGCGGAGGCGGGGGAGAAGACGGGGACTTCGAGGCGTGTCATTGGGGGGTTTTGTGTGTGTGTGTGTGTGTGTGTTTTCTTGATGTTCTATCTGTGGGGTAGCCCTTCTTTATTTTTATCTTTATTTTATTTTATTTTATTTTTTTGTCTCTGTTTGTGTTCTTTTGTCTTGTGAAGTCAAAAGGAAATATTCAGGTAGTCTCTCTGGCTGATGGGATGAGGAAATATTGCAGTCATAATGATGCCACTGTAGTGGATTGATGCGAGTGTACCGTGGTGGAGAAGCTGCTTGCCCTCCGCCGCAACGCCGCACGATAAGTAGCCGCCGAGTCCTCCCCGCCGTACTTCGTATGCTCCTTGCTAGTCGTCTAGACATGCATTTCCAGGGTATGGTATCACGATAATTTGGTTCTGCTAGCTGTTGCTACTGTCACTACAACAGAGGTCGATTGTGGAGAAGGTCATCTCCGTGAATGGGAACGAAGAAGGCCGCCACCATCATGATCAGTTCGCTCGTCTTGTCACGCAGATCGATCCGCAGGTGCATGACTTGCCCTTTTCGTCATTTACTCAACCTATGATTGGTCTACAGTAGGCATCTTAGACAACTTTGGTTCAGTGGTTCTGCTTGAAGACATGGCTTTACTTTCCGCTCAATTTCCAAACAACAATGCAGTCGCTATATGGGTACTAAGTAGGTATACATAGTATTACATTCCCCTCGCTCGTTCATCCCGCTTCGACCTGCCATGCCACTCCTGCAAACTTGCCAGTCAAATAAAACACCCAGATTCGCTCCTTATAATTCACAAGAGAGGACTTCAATGGTCCCACTCGGCATCGATCTTCTCCCAGTTATCCAAGAATCCCTTGAACCATTTCGCGCCCAGCCCAGGGTCCAGCGCACCCGTGGTCGCCCGGATGGAGTGCATCGACAGTTGCGGCAGCCCCGCATCGACGGTCTTGACGCCCATGGCAGAGCTGAGCATGGGCCCGACGGTGCCTCCGGAACGGGAGTCGTTCCTGATCATGAACAGCTGGTTCTTGCACCCGCTCAGCTCCGCCACACGGCTGCACACGGCCGTGCTCACGCTATCCGTCGTCATGTGTCCGTTGCTGTCAGCACAGATGGTAATGCCGACATTGAGCAGTGGGAGGTGCTCGGACTGGTACTTCTCCAGGAAGTTAGGGTTCGCAGCGTGCGTCACATCCGCAGAGACAAGGAACGACCGCGCATAGGTCTGTCCCACAACTCCGGGGCCGAACGTCTTCCCGGCTTGGGCCGACAGGGCTTCAACGGTGCGTTCGATGACAGAGGGCAGGAAGTTTCCTCTTGCGCCTTGACGGAGCAAGCTGCCGATTTCTTCGTCGTCGAAGAGCGCCACGAGCTTGATGCCGCTGTCTGTCGGCGCACTGTCGCTGTAGAGCAGACCGGTAAGGGCAGCCCACGAGCAGAGCTTGTCATCGATACGTCCGGCGGAGATGAGTTCCTTGTCCATACCAGCCACCGTGGCGGGTTGGAAGTCGAACAATTCGAGCTCCCAGTTGACGATGCTGCCGTAGTTTTGGGGCTTGATGCCCAGCTCCGACGCAATCAGCTTCACCAGCTTGGGTGGTTGGGAAGCTACAAAAGTGCCGACCTCGCCAAGGGCCTCGTCTGACGAAGATGATTCCAGCCCAATGACGGGCACGACCTGCGTCTCCTTGTTTTGCGCGCCTGTCATTCCTACTCCAAAATGAGGGGCCAGAGTGGGGATTTTGGCAATCGGCCAGCCCAGCTTGACGAGCTTCGTGGTAGTCTTGCCTGTTTCAGCGTCACGTACTACGACCCGACCACCGATGCTAAGATCCCTGTCCCACCAGGTTTCGTTCAAAGCCCCAGCATACGGTGCCACGCCCAGTTGTACGAATCCAGCCTTAGTGGGCTTCTTGCTCACGGGCTTCAGTTTCGCGGTCAAGGCGTCGATGTGTCCTGCAATCATGGCCACGCCATTTCCGGGCTTATAGGCCTCGCCGACTATGAATGCTGCCAGGGTGCTTCCGTTACGGGTAACGTAGTATTTGCCGCCCGGTTGGATCTTGTCGGACCAGTCATCGCGGGCTGGGAGCTGTAGAATAGCAAGTCAGCCCTTTGTGTTATGTCGTAGCCTTGGTGGGTTCTGTTCGTATCTTACCTCCGTGAAGCCCACCGAATTCATGCGGCCCTTGAAGTAGTCAACCGCATGGAAGATGGTAGGGTTCTCGGTCAAGAACTGCAAAAACGGCTGGGTCAGGGCCTCGGGCTTCGACGCCTTCAGGTCACATATCTTGCACCCGTAGCCGGAAGACATCTCAACGGTGTACCTCCTCTGCTCAGGACGCAGGCGCGCCGAGCAGTCCCCACACACTCTGTTGTCGGGCCAAGCTGCACGGTCCATGTCGGCGAGGATGAAGCATTTCGACTCGCGGGAGATTGGTTCGTCCGATCGAGTGGCCGCAGGGGGGTCGTTGGGATACACCCCGGGCCGTGCGCGCGGGGTGACGCTGGGGGACACGTAGGAGGGAGACTCCATGGAAGCCATCGCGGGATGCAGAGAGAAGATCGGGACGCTTCGAGTCATCTTGCTGCTCGGACGGAGAAGGATCGGTGCAAGACGGTAGCAGGTTTCGAGGAGGGAGTAGGCGCGCGAAAGAGGAGAAGTAGGTCGTGGGGAAGGAAAGGTAGGTAGCTATAGGGAAATATACTGGAATGCTGTTATGGTCATGGGACTGGAAACGCTGGTCATGAGCTATCTGGTCTTATCTCGGGCACGCGTTGGTCAAGCGATGCCGGCGGGAGCTCTTGTGCTGTGGATCACCTTCCTATCGCAGCCACTAACAATATGTGTCACATTCTGTATGGGAAGGTGTTATGAACCACCGAGGTACGAAGCCGCAATACTTCTGACATCATCAACATAGTGGCATGCTTCGGCATCTTATAGTTAGCTGGTAGATATATTTGCAACATATCTCCCTATCTCACTCTGATGTCTTTGATTCCCGTTTCACTTCCAATACAGCCTGACAGGCAAAGAGCGGCTCGCAGACAACTCGACTATTTATGTGCTACTCCATTTGAGGTGCAGTCCCAGATGACAGTCCCGTGCTGCACAGCTCAAAATTATGAACTTGACCTCTGCTATTCAGGACTATGGACGTACATAGCTCCGTGCTGTCAGTCGGGGCTTGTTCCTGCTGCAAACATCATGAAGCACGCCTTTCAAGCGGAGTCAACATTTACATAAGCTACATAGACAGTACAGTAACAGAGTGGTAGCCTCTATTATGAAAGCCAGCTCATAGGGGATGTTCTTCTTATGGATACGAAATGATCAGCGTGTTAGATGCTTGAGAACAACCAGGTATCACGTCTCTGGCGATCAAGCGTATTTAGCTTTACGCATGTGGAGATGCCCTCGTATTTGCTGCGCCAGTGTGGAGGCAGTACCACGCGACATCAGAATCTTGGCGGTCTACGTGTAGCTGAAGCCGACCATATCCGCTGTTCACAGTAATATGAGCACGACAGAAGGATCCCCACGAAGGATGAGTTGTCGCAGATTGAGATCATTTCGAGGGGGGGGGGGTGGGAAGAGTTGGTTTGATGTTGATTAGATGTGATGTGCGGCGACGGATTGATGATGTGATCGTCTTGAGGAACCGGTGAACCCGAATATATAAAGGCATCATTTGGTGCTGGGAACAGAACAGTTTAATGCCAAACAAACATCACCATTCAACCAGACAACTGACATTCACAACCGTCACATCCTCTACAATATCCCGTTTCGCCTCTCAGCTCCCGAGCTACTTTGCCCAAGATGCGTGCCTCCAGTATCCTCACAGCTTCCGCCTCCCTACTCTCCTTGGCTCAAGCCAGAATCATCGGCATCGGCGTCCCCTCTACCATCAAGCCTGGTGACACCTTCGATCTGATAATCGGGACCGAAGGCTACATCCAGCCCGTCACTGACGTTGCTGTCGCCGTGGGATACACCGCCGGGCCGGGCCCCTTCGGTGACAGCCTGGGCACCTTCATCACGGCCTTCGATCTGGGTAGATTCATGACCCTTCAATCCAAAACCACGTAGCATGGGTCTTGTAGGCTAACATTCTGCAGTGGACGAGTCGAACGACCCAACCAATTACACCAAGAGCGTGACTCTGCCGGCGACTGCTGAGGCTGGCGCTTCCAATTTCACCGCCAGCTTGACAAGTCTATACGGTGTTTACTCTGCCCCTAGCCTTATTCCGTTCAGCGTTTCCTTCACTATTGGAAATGAGACCAGCACCACGTATGTATATGGCGGGCTGTAATGTGAAGCTCCGGGGGTTTTGATGGGAAGCAGTTAGGATGTGGACACGAGAAGTGCCCGAAACTGGTAGAGAAAATAGCAAGTTCTCGAGGGCTTTAGGACCAGATGTGTTATGGATATGGCTTTCAATGTTTTAAGATGACCGATGAAGTGCCCGCTTGTTTGAGAGCCATACGGAGAGCCATACTTGCCCTATGTTATGGCCGTATTCCATCCTTACCCGGCAATCTCGGCACGGAATTCTGATGTACATCCTCAGGGGGCTACTTTCTTCTCAACTCAAGTAAGAACTAATCTCTATCCCTATGCGTCCTTGTACATTTCGTTCCTCATTTTGAATCTCTGGGACCAAGCCGCTACTAGCCACCATGTGCACACATTGTGACATCCCGTGGTTGCTTTGAGAGACAGTCAGTCGCCTGCTTAAGAAGATATACTTCAATAGTCGCCTCTGCAATCACCCCAACCTCATCATCCGCCACAACAAAATTCCACTCCTTATCCTCATAATCTGGTACACAAAAAGCCGGTACAGCCTACTAAGCCCTCCCTAGACACCCAAACATCGCCATCCACCATCTGCCAACGTACACAGACCGTGCCGTTTCCAAGCCGGACTGCAAACACCCTCCTCCTCTTCCATTCATAACATTGTCGTCTGTGGTAAGATTCAGACAAGTACAGTTTATCCAATAGTACTATTGCCTGCTTGGCCATTGTGAGGATTTGGTACTGAGAACTTGTAAGTCGTAGGTCTTCACGTCAGCCGCGTCCAGTCGCTGCACATGTGCATGCAGTGTGTGGTTGATTAGAGCCCGGGCAAGGCCCTACCGACCTATGAGCCAATCACAGTGAATAAACGTCAGCCAAAGTTTCCTGAAAAGGCAGGTGGATACTTTTGGCTTCTCTATCATTACAATGCTGTCTGTTGTTGTCCCTCGTGGACGCCGTCCATTGTTGATGCGCCTCCCTCTATAAGGGGCTGTAGATTTGACTCCCGCTGGTTCGTTCCAATGGGAATCCATATTTCTCTCTTTGCTTTTCTTTCGTATTGAAGTATTACTTCCTTACTCCTGCCAAGTGCATCTGTGCATCCGTCCACCTCACCAGTAGCTTTGTGATTGGGAAACATCACCACCCACGTTTCCTACCACCCATCGCGATGAGGTAAGATCATCTCGCCTCATTTCTCTGTTCTCGTCGAAAGTCTCTACCCGTTATCATCCCATTTATCTTACCAGACTAGATCTCAAAGGGCAATATCAGACACCGGATTATACACTACACAATACCCCTTACCCTCCCCCCACCATCACCCCACCAGCCCCTTTAGAGAAACCCTAATCTACATACATACATACATACCAAGGCACAACCCCATAAGCACCCACAAGCTTCCCCTCGTCCCCATCCCTTTCCCCCCGTAGCACACCCCACAAGCACAGCAACAATAACAACAACAACAACCCCCTTCCTCTCTCCCCGATAAGGTCCGTCGCGTCCGGGGCCCGGATCAGCACTCTCCACAACCCCCCTTATCCCCTAGTCAACGGCAACGTCAGCGGGACCCTCGCCTGAGCCCCCGTTACCTCCTCCAGCACTCCAGCATCATATCATGTGCAGCGCCGCCTTGCCGACCCGGTGCTCGAGCGGGCTGTTGTTCCCCATCCCGCACCTGCAGCCCGGGTCGGAGCCCGCCGTGAGCGACCCCAACAAGCTTGGACACAGACCGCCAGTCTCGCGTCGTCCCCGGCCGGGCCCTTCTTCTCCTTTCCTCTTCTTCCTCTTCCTCTTCTTCCTCTTCCCCTTCTCCCTCCCCCTCCCCCTCCCCCTCCTCACCATCCCTTCCAACACCCTTCAGCATCAGCGGCAAGAACGGCCTCGGTAAAGCTCGCCGCCCCGCCAGCATTCACCTCAAAGGTCAAGTCTCAGCGCTGCAAGGACATGAGGGTCCTGCGAGAGGACCTCCCCGTTGGGCCCGTGTGAGTTCGTGGCGGGTGCTTGGGCCTCTTCGAAGCCTATGCCCTTGGTTTGCACTTGTCATTGGTGTGTGTGTGTTAGTGGAGCTCATATACTCCTATAACGTCACGTCAAACCTTCTCTCCGTTACCTGTGATGAGACAGATGAGCTTCTTCGGAGTCGCTCGCCATGGTGATCTGCTGGTTATTCATATAGAGGACGTTACCTTGCGTATTCTGCGTTCTTCGCAAAATAAGATGATAGATATGCCAAGAACAAGTGGGAGGGCGGCCGATATCCCCTTCGTTGAAAGGCACTTGTTCGTAGGTCGAGGAATATATGGCTTGGCATCAAGTTGGACATAATACGTTAGCGATAACTCCTCACTTCCAGGCAAAGCGGGTACGGGGGCCGCAGTTTGTTGCTCAATGCAGACGACAGTCGATTCGCCTTTCTATTTCTATTTCTAATTTTTTGTGACTACTCGTAGTAATCAATGCTTTTCCTGCGCCAGGTGAAACCGGTCGAGTAGCAATATGTATGAGGTAGAAACGAAGGAGGGGGTATTCTCAACGACCAGTCCCACAAAAAGAAGGGAGGGGGCCCCAACCGAAGTGCCAGAAATAGACAAAAGGAAAAAGTGGTATCTTTGGCCGTAGCACGTTGCCCTGCCCTGCCATGCCCTCAATGGCACAAAAAAAGAGGCTCCTGCATGATAACAATATACGCTCAACACCTTTCACCAGAAAACAGCCAACCCTTGTCCCTGAAAATGGACATACTCCCTTTGATGCATAAAAATCTCCCCCCCGAGGAGCCCGTGCCGAAACCAAACCATCACCCTGTATATATCACGTAGTCTTCCTGAACAGCCGTTTAGTCCCTCCGATCTTTCCTATATCGCCAAACCTCCGCTCCCGCTCGCTTTCCGTAGTGGGTGCAGTTTTCATCATCTCCGAGTTGCTACTAGCAGCTCGCACTTTCTCCTTGATGCTCTCGACCCAGTCCAGGCTCTCCTGAGGGATGTCCTTCCTCATACCCCTCGGTCCCGCCATGCCCAGCGAGCTGTCCTCCTCGGTCCAGCTGATACCGGAGCTCGATCTAGAACGTCCCGTGCTGGCCGATCCCGAAGACGGAGGTTCTGAAGCCCCGGCAGCGCCATAGGCAATGGGAGTCCTGGGGAGTCTAGGGCCTAGTAGGTCTTCGCCTCCGCTAGGCTTCCTGGTCTTCTTCACGTAGATAGGACTCGTGGACTCTGCCGCGGAAGCTGGACGGCTTGGAGGGCTCGGTCGCCCAGGAGGGCTAACGGACGTTCGGGTGCTAAGGCTGCTAACCGATCTAGGCATGTCTCTGACCTCCACCCTGCTGTCACCCCCTTGGTGAGATCGTCGGATGTGGTGGTATGCATATTCCTTGAGATATTCTCCCAAGTCGGCCCAGCCGCCACCGACACGAACCATCACTCTCTCACCGACGCAGCGTATAGAAAGCTTAAGCGGAGGTTCACCAGTCCCCCTCGATAGATGATACAACTTGATGTCCTGGGGACCGCGTTGTTGTCGCGTGCGTGGTGCTGGCGCTAACATAAAGGAGGGCGTGCCGGCTCGAGAGGACATGCTGGACATGCTGGATCTGCTACGGAAAGGCTTCTCTGCCGTCGATCTCGGCTTGGAGTACGGCAATTGTAGATCCGGTGGGTTGAGGTGATTGATGGCGCTAGGCTGAGAGAGGTGAACTTTGGCTGGGATCTTCTCCAGGATCGCGCTAATTTGCTGACGTAGGTGATCATCTTCTCCGCTCGCATCACTCAGCACAAAGGGGCTCCCAAGAGTCTGGGTGCTCTTTTCAGTTGAGCTCGGAGGAGTCTGTGATGACTCCTCCTCGTCTTCAGAAACCTCAAAGACTGGCGGCATGTCGCCCAGCGACATCGATGCAGATCTCTTCTCTTTCGGTGGGGTGTGGGGAGGACCGCGATTGCCATCGTTGGGAATAGGTCGATCGGCTTCCTCTTGGATTTGCCTGTCGATAGATCGCACAGATGGCTGCGGTACATCGTCCTCGGCATGTTGGACATTGATAACCACTCCCGACTTGGAGCCGCCCTCTGCGCTGCTGGTTTCGTTTTCTGCCTGTTCAGCCTGCGCCTTCAAAGCTGCGGACTGTGCGTCACAAAGCATCTTCTCATAAGCGGTGACCCAGTCAGCATATCCCTGCTCAACGGCTTCCATCCGATCGATCCATTCGTCAGGAAGTGTATCATCCCGACCCTCGAGGGTGTCGAGCATGTAGTCAAGTATGCGCGAAGCCATGGAAATCTTCTTTTCCAATCCCAGCTTTGTGACCTCAAAATCGTTGTGGGAGGATTTCGAGCCTGTTGAGGACTGGCTGTTTGAGAATTGGTTCACTAGTGGCTCGAATCCCTGCTCTAGTGTTGAAAGGCCCGACTGCACGGCAGTTTCGGCGTCAGTGAGAGACGACATCAGTAAGGGTACGCGTCGCAGAAGCGCCAATCGCGTACTCCACGCGTTCATGACTCTTAAAAGCCTCGAAAGGTTGGGCAACGCCTGCACAACTGTAGCTGTGATGACGGCCGTCAAGTCATTCATTTTCGTGTAGGATGCAAGCGAGGGCATCCCAAAGTGGCGATCAAAACTGGGGCTCGCTGGAGTGCCTGGCCTTGAGAGGGGCATGATATGATTGTGCAGCACGTGCCTCTTGATCTCCTCGATGTCGAGTTTGTCCAGCTCCTTTTGTATTTGACCAATGCGCGTCTCATACCGCACTATATCGGCCTCCTTGAGGCTTCCATAGTACAGGTTATCTGGTGGGGCAGTTGCGTCTTCTGGGATTTCGACTGTCGAGCCGGTTCTTCCGCGCGACGGGAGCTCCCCCTTGGTGACAGCCGGTGTCAGAAAGCCAATGCCCCCCTCCTTGGGCCATGGCCAGTCTTGTATTTCATCAAGCCATTCGTAAATATTCCTGGAGGCGACCGCAGCCCTGATTGCGAAGCCCTGTTCGGCAGCGGTTGCGGCGTCCATACAAGCTTTCAGGGAACCACTGGGGGCGCGGAAAGTCTCGATAGCGTTCATAGGAGAGAGGCGTGAAATAAAATCATCGGAAGGTTTGCGTTGATGCGTAGTAGGAGAGTGTGTTGTCGTGTGGTGGTAAGGAATGCGAGTCGAAAGCATCAAGCGGCCCCCTGGTGGGGGGTGTATAGCGGATTCGGTCATGTTTGGGTCTTGTAAGAGAAGTAGTGACGTTGTGGCCGTGGTAATGGTTGGTCACAGAAGACATGGCCTGTGTTCGGGTCTTTATGAACCTGTGAATAAAGGATTGACAACGAAAGGTCGGGAAAAGCCCATAGTCGATGATCGAAGGAACGGTCGGGTGTCTTGTTTGTTTGGACGTGAGTAAGGCCAAGTGGTCCACGTTCTTTCCCTTGCTCCCCCTGACTTTGCGATGCCGTTAAGTGGGCTGGGCTGGGCGGTTCCTGGCAGAACCAAGCAGGTCGCGGAGTTTGGGGCGGGCAGATGCAGGTGCGGATGGGGCTCCACGGGACGGAAGCACGGCGTTTCTCGGTCTTGTCGTACAGCAAGAACACCTCAGTCGACGCAGCCGCGTTGTGTGATAGGCTCGGATAGTAGTAGCACCAAAGGCTGCAGCAAGGAGCTGAAAGTTAGATAACGTAGTAAATACGTAGATACGTGTTGCTGCTTAGGAGTTCCAGTATTTTGGTATGGACGACGTGTGCGCGCGTATATGTGTGTGTATATGTGTCGTGGAGCAGTAGGGTCCAAGGGGCAGGATGCAGTGGCTGCGCCTTTGTTGGAAGAGAAGGTTGGTATGGTGGTGGTGGTGGTGGCGGCGGTAGTGGTGGTGGTGAAAACAAGGCGTGTATGCAGCAAATATGTAAGATGTAGTGTACAATGCGAGGTACAAATCAGAAAACGAGCGACTACCAACGAATGTAAGACACGCAAGAAGGGAGGGAGGTTCAAAGAGTGACGGGGTGCAGGGCGCAGGTGGGCAACGTGGGCAGGAACAGGACTGACAGGAAAAAGGGCTTTGCTGAATCGCGACCTGGGAAAGCCAATGCGAGATGATTCGTCTTTCAATCTGAAATGCCACAGACTTTCCCGTGATGGCAGCGGCCGACACAAGGGTGCCACGGGCCATAACGCGGGCCCTGCAGCTTTGTTCTTAAGTTACCTAGGCTGCTAGGCAGACCGAGAACTCCACTCTCTGCAGTTTATTGAACGGAATTGAATGAGCGAGCCACTTTAGGAAATTAGGTTGGGCCAGTTTGCCCCCTCCGAACTGGCTGTCTTCATTAAAATTTAGCCGAACGGGCCAATCCAGATTAGATCGTATCGCATTCTAGTGTACATATCACGATATGGTCGTCCGTTGTGTATATTGATTGTATGTGTGTGCGTGTGCGCGTGTGCACAGAGTAATCTTATCAGCCTCGCCCAAGATACCCTCGAGTTATCATGATCAATTACCTTTGACCTACACTACTATCTTCCGGTAGGTAAGCATGATGTGACTGAGTTTCCATTACTAAGTGCAGCTGCAACAAAAGAAAAATGCAAAATCTAGAATCTCGCAAAGCTCCAGCGCCTCACTTATGCTACTGCCAGATGACGGAATAGATGTCTCACCTGCTTGATGACCTGTTCAGGAATATGTACCAAGATCAGGAAAAACTTATCCCTCCATTGATCCATCCAGTCATCCTATCCCATCCCAATCCCAATCCCATCCTATCCACCCAACACCGTAAGCCACTTTAGGAACAACAAACAATCGGGCCCTAACCTACCTCCTACATACATACATACCAACCCAGAACAAAGTAGCGGACAGCGGGTTGCGGGTTGCGGATCCCTGATCGCGTGCATGTGGGCATTCGTGGGCAGGCGTGGCAGGCTGGATTGGCCGGAAGGACCAGGGCCTGCAGGTTGGAAGAGGACCCAAATAAGTGGACGCCCCCATGTTCGCCGACAGGACAGGCCCGACACGATCAAATCAAAACAATGAGCTGCTTTTTAGCCTGTCGCGGCCGGGTGGAAACGTGGAACTTCTTGTCAGGCTTGTCTGACAAAACGGATCTCTCGTCTCGGGGGCACGGGGAACATAAGGGGGGCGCTTCAACGGCACAGCGGCACTCGTTGGTTGGTGGTCCTAGTGTATTTGATCGTGAGGTCTCCGACGGCCGAAAGAAAGAAGAATCCACCCCGTGGCAGGGTTAACCAGGGGCAGCCAAACGGGTGAGACGAATTTAGAAATGTCAGACGACGGCACGACAGCCACCTAAGCCTGTGCACCGAGATCATCTTCAAAACAAAAACAAACACAACATCATCTACTTCGTGGTTCCACCCACAGCATATCGTCAGGTCCAGAACCAGATCCACTTTCACTCTCGTCTTTTGAAACTCCCGGTCTACACTACATACGTATCCACGGTCAAT
Source organism: Cytospora mali (assembly GCA_025426655.1). Classification (NCBI taxonomy): domain Eukaryota; kingdom Fungi; phylum Ascomycota; class Sordariomycetes; order Diaporthales; family Cytosporaceae; genus Cytospora; species Cytospora mali. The sequence goes on along the minus strand of JANKOA010000002.1, from coordinate 5,986,460 downwards.
GCACAGCACATTATCAAGAATCGCCCATGTACACAGTATCATCATTGCTTTCGTCCACACTTTATACTATACGTGCTAAACATAAAAACTGTATTAGGGAACTCCCGGCCTTGAAAGCCAGCTTCCTCTTTGATGACTTAATGCCCAACTCAGTCCATTTGTTCTGGACCGTATCTCGAAAGCGCGGTTGTCGCTGAAAGCCTGCTTTCTGTAGCATCAAGCCGTGGTCTCGACTCGACACGGCTTTGCTTCGCTGTCATGTCTGACATGCCGTCTTCCTTTCGACATGTTCACGGTCGCCCTTTGGCTGAGTCCAGTTGCATCCTGAGAACTCAGCAGCAAAAAAGAGTCATTAGATGGATCAGGACGAGCAACTTTCTCCAATCGCTGTCACTGCCACCTCAACCCTGACACCAGCAGGCGTTGAACGCCTCGGCGTTGTCATGGTCTCTCCGTTGATGTCGGTATGCCGTCTGACAGACCCAGCTTACTGTGGAACAAAACATCATGTTTGCTGCCAAGATTTCATCAAAACCCGCTTTCGTTCATAGGCTCGAAGATGTTGTCGAAGGATGCGCCACCATCATCAAAGAATGACATATTATAGTTGTCCGTGTTGTTCACGCCCTCTGCAGGGAACTGCAGCCATTGATCGAAGTCCAGGTTGGGCATCGCGACACGAGACCAGTCAACTCCTCCCGCGTCTGTCATTTCTACATCTACCGGCACGACTTCTGAAGACCCACTCGCCGATGGTGTCATGTTCATGTCTTGGTCAGAGTGTGGCGGCGAGTGCTCCAAAATGCTCGCGTCTGGAAGTGGGAAACACGTGGCCAGTGTCGACTCTACCGGGGCGGCACAGCTCTGGGTGAAATCGTTGAACGTAGTGCTGATTGTGTCTGGGGGTGGCGTGGCTGGCCGGGCAAAAAGAGCGACATCGATTCCCGCTGAATGGGCTGTCGTCGCGCTGGCAGCCGCTGCCATATTCATCTCGATAGCCGCCTTCTTAAGTGCCGACTCCAGGAAGCCTGCCGCGAAATCCGCCGCCGCATATATCTCGCGGAGTTTGATCATGACTTGCATGCACTGGGAGAAACCTTTCTGAGCCTCTTCGCGGGTTTTGCGGACCGGGTCCTTCATGTGAAGAAGATGCATAATCATAGCAGGTAGCACCACCGTCACGCCCGTGGTTGGGAGATAGCTCTCGAGGCCAAATCGGTACATTTCGGCAGCCATGCAAGTGATTTGCGTAGCCGCGTTTCTCACCTTCGAACGGGAGATCTCTTGCACAGCTCTGGAGACAGCTGGTGCCTGCAGAGGTGAGGAAGGCAGGAATTGTGGGCGGTGAAGAGCTGAGACGGTAGTCTGATACACCATGTGCAGGAGGTTCCTCTGTACGGCAACAGGTGACCGGCCACCTTCAACGTCTGCTGGTGTCAGAGCCCTGTATTGGCAGGATGCTGGGAGGGCTGCAGCCCAAGCCGCGAGCTCTGTGTCAACACTCTGGACGCTCTTTATTTGTCCATCGTCCAGGTCCTTTCTCGGCAATAGCATCATCGTGGTCTTCGTTGTGGTCTCCGGGCGGGTCCGATCACGGATAAGGACAGAATACTGCGCCTTCAGCATATGGCTAATCAGTACGCATAGCTTGGCCTTCTGGACACACATCTCGGCAAGCTCTTGTTGCATCTTGATGTCGCGCATCAGTGTGCATTCAGGTGGAATGGAGCGGTTGCTGTCAGGCAGGACCTCCGTTTCGAAGTCACTCGGCTCGAGCATTGGCACGTCGAAGTCTTCGTCCTTTATCCTTGTTGGGCGGCGCATTCCAAGAGCGATGAGTCGATCACGCATGAAGCACGACCACCAAATCCTCTTGCGCAACTTGTGTTTGTTGGCGCTGACGCTGACCGGATTCCGGTGGAGGGCGATGGTGTGAGCGAGCGAGATTGCGACGCCCATCCAATGCCAGGTGTCTTTCTGGTCTTCCGGCGCCTCGTACCAATAGGTCATGAGAAGCAGCGCTTGCACGAGGACCAGCCTATCGGACTCGCAATCGAAGTCATAAAGGAGCTGCAGCCATCAGCAAAAGTGACACCAAGACAGGGCCACACAGGGCTATGGTACCTACTCTCGCTTTTTGGAAGAATGCTTTCCGAGCAGCCCTTCGATCTGTGTAGCCAACCTCATTCAAGGCCTTGATCCCGACGAAAGCTGATGCTGCGAACATGACAGCGTGGTATAGGAGTAGACTGACTTGGCCATGCTGGCCATCTCGGGCACTGATCCGGTTTAAGAAATCATGCAGCTCCAGAAGCGGCATGTAAGGGTGGACGAACTCGATGTATGCCTGCAACAGATATCGCTGAAGGCGCGGCTCGGGAAGGCTGAGGGCCCCTTTACAGCGAAGGTAGCTCACCTCATCAGGACCTATCTTTGCAGGGAGTGGGTTGATGAAAGCCGGTAGGAGCGACAGAGGGTTGGTCTCAACCGAGTCCTTGAGGAAATCCGAGCCACGGAATACAGGAGGCACTGGGTTCCAAGGGGCCTGGCTGGCAGTTGCCTCTGATCTTTGATCTGTCAGATGTGAGCTTGAGTCCCGTGATAATGTAAAAGAGGTCTTGGCAATATGCATGTGAAGGTAAGTGCAGGAAAGCTAGCGCGTAAGACAGGTATGGATAAAGGGATAACTCAACTTACACAGCAGGTGCGGAACATGACCGTCGACGCCTCCGAACGAACCAGCAGCGTTCTCGAGTCCAGAAAAAGAGCCTGTAGACGCATTACTCGGCCTCCGGAGTTCTGCACTGGCAATGTTGATCGGAGCACTGCCTGAGCTGCCATCTTGCATGTGCAGAGCCTCGGCACCCGGTATGGAGCCCACGGAAGCGTTTGATGCAGTAGAATAGAGGTTTTTCCTGCAGAAGCAAAAATCCATGTGTCAGCCAAGCTGTTGTTCCTAGATTTGGAATCCCCAATGTTGATTGCCAGTTGCATGTGATCAAGATCTTCATGTGATAGTGACAAATGACGCAGCTGTCAATTTCCTTGTCGAAACCTGGCAAGAGTACAGCGACAAAGCAAGGGGAGGGGAAAGGGGGGGGGGGGCAAAACATCCGTACCTTCGCCGACGGCTCTCCTGGACTACGCAGCCGACATTGTCCCACCGGCAATTCCCGCATGGAAACTGCTCGACGACATCGCAGCGAACCTTGCGGGCTCTGCAAGAAGCGCAGGCTCGTGCCGCTCGCCGTTTGGTGATCTTGCTGCTCGCACAAGCGTCCGTCTTTGAGTCGGCTCTGTCTTTCGACCGTGAGTCCTTCAATGCGGAAGCATCTGGTGATTCAGGCATATCTGCCTTCACATCTGTCGGTAATAAAGCCGGCGTGGACACCGATGCGGACCTGGATTGGAACTTGATGTCGTTCATCATGTGCACTACCGATTCGTCTTGAGAAAAAGACATGGAATTGGAGAAAAAGGTAAAAGATGCTAGGATAGCAAGGGCCTTCCTCAGATATCTAACACAGCGACGGCGACAGCAAAGATGAGCGAGCGGCGGGGTCGCACGGGCTGTAAAAGTGGAAGGCGAATTGGAGATGTAACCACAAGTGGTTTTCTTGGCCAGCCTTGGAAGCGATATTATCCAAGCCCTCGTTAGAGTTGTGAGGAGGGAACATGCATCAGTCACAAAGGTCAAATGGTTAGAAGGTTCGTGAACATGTTGAGTAGAGAACATTGATGAAGACGGCGCGCATGTCTTGCGCGGGAAGGAGCCGCCTTATTATTTATTCTTTTATATACCGACCTTGGTATCTGGTCGCTACGCTGCACTACACTCAATAGATACTGTGTGTTTTCTTGTGAAGGGCGATCTTGTAGCGGTACATTCGACAAGCATCCCTGTACAGCTGGTGTAGCGGGCACACGGGACCACCTGCATCCACGGAGACTTTCCGAGGGTTCTTCGACGACGCACTCGACCGATTTCGTTCACTTCTCCAAATTTCTCCTGCATGAGACTATCGAGATTACGACTGGCCAGGTGGTCTCTAAAGGAAAGTATATGATGGCTCTACCTATCTAGATAACACATATCTCTCTATCTACTATGTACCTGCTATCTTCAGGGTAATGTTTACCTAGGTTCACACAAAAAACACATCCAGGGGCGCCAGTGGAAACCGGGACCCTCTTCCCCACGGGCAAAAAAAAAGCCAAGAAATTCAAACATCCACTCGACCAACTCACGGCGCTGTGGACCTTCCTGAAGAACAATAAGATGGGGTTGTGGGGGGGGGGGGAATTGACCCCGTAGGTAAGTTCAACAAAATGCTCTTGCACTGTTGGCCTTTGGTTTCCAATCTGCCAGTTCTGCCAGTTCTGCCAGGACCAGCGCTGTTCCCTTCATCATCGATAATCCCCGGCGGATTATTACTCCACTCGCAAGCATCCAAGCAGCTTGTTGAAACCGGCCAATGATTGTTCGTGGAATTACGACGGGCTGAAATTTTCTCCAGTAATGCCACTCGTCGCAACTGAACCCTCGCCTACTAGGTACCTAGGTAGTGGTAAACCCGACCCTGACACCCCAGGCCCTTCCTAGCCTCGCAGCATCTGAAGCTTGATTGAGATCAAGGACATAAAATGTGTAGGGTTGTTTACGTATCACGAACCAGCCAAAAGAACCCAGCTGCCCACGGCTGCCCCAGGTGCCACGGCTGCCCAGATGCTTAGTATGAGCTCGGCTTCTTGGGCGGCTGGCTTGTGATTCGACCCTGAGGTCAGCAGTTCACTTCTACTACTTAAGTACTTACTAGTCTTACAGTCTGACTGACAGTCTGACAGTCTGACAGTCTGACAGTCCAGACAGTGTAGGGGCCTGCGGCCGCCCAAACAAACTCGACTGACTGACGGTCTGACACAATACTTCAACCTCGTAGCCTTGGAGTCTTGAGAGTCCGAGACGCGAAACATGTCCAAGTCCAAGCATCGTCGTCTTAGTGCATAGCAAGGCCGCATTGAGGTATAATAATAAAAATTTACTTCTTCCTTTCCTTTTTTTTCCTCTTTTTTTTTCTCTCTCTCTCTTTCCCTTACCAACTTCCCCAAAATCAATACCAATGTCGCGCCTTCGACCATGTCCCCAAACTCGATGATCCATAGGGGCCGATAAGTTCTAATAGTGTATACCTTTCCCCCAAAATGACAATCAAGTGCAACAAGATCCATGCAAGTTGATGCAACTTAATGCAAATTGATGCAAGTCGGCAGCCATCGGTCTCTCGCCGAATAATGACAGATAAGTGAGTGGTTCGTGGAATTTTTTTTGTATGTAAATTAATACTGGAGTGATTGGGTATGGCATTTCACATGTCTCTCCTGCCCTGTCATGCACAGAACTGGACACATTTGACAGTCCTGCATGCCGGCCGACCCGTGCGTGGTATGTTGTATCATGTATGTATGTATGTATGTATGTATGTACCTACCTAGGCAGGTATGTATGTATGGACGGGGTACACTATATAGTGTATACCAGATAGAATTCCAGATTGACTCCATAGGCCCCATCGACAAAGTACACGATCCAGGCTATGTAAGTGTTGTGGTGTATGTATGTAGGTTGCATGTTTCAACCGGCGGATGGCGGAATGGATGGGAAGCCCACCCACATCCTCACCGCTGACCAACGAGCAAGACGGGCCAAGGGTCGGTGTCCTTGTAACTCACACCGGGCCTCCAGGGCTTGCCCAGGTGCTTGTTCGGCGTCGGTGTGAACTTATTGTACCGTACTTTAGGTATGTGTGTAGTCAACACAGTACTACCGCAGCCACATGGGAGGGAGGATTTGCGTCATCACCGTTGATAGTATATGTACGGATTACGATCGATCCCCCTTGGTTGAGGTTTCGTCCAATGCAACCGAATATCTCGCGCTCTTCGGCCTTTACATGTGGTGTGCGGTCCAGCGACTCCACTTTCCAGGCCAGGGCAGGGTCTATGGAGGGTCTATGACAGGGGCAAGCGAGACGCGAAACAACGAGGTTCCCTTCTGTTCCTTTTTCTTCTTTTTAGGTTTCGACTTTCTATGTAGTATGTAGTGTACAGTAACTTTGATCTTGCAGGATTCAGCAAAGATCCACAATCCGGAATAATTTTGTTCTCGCCATTATTTCCGCCAAGGTCTTCTTCGTATCAGAGTTGAAAGGGGGGCCCGCGCTAGATTGGACTAAGGGACCTCGACACGCTCGAGTACCCTGGTTCATCATCCCTGGCAAGACTTCCGCTGACCCGCTCCACATCTCCGCATCTCAAAACTCTGGGGACCATGGGGAACAGCCTACGAAGAAGGGCTCACAGTCCCCGTCACTTTCCGGATCGAGATGCAATGGCCGGGGTCACCCGCGACTTTCCTGGAAACCAGAGAACCAACAATTGTTTCCTCGCTCCCAATTGGATAATGCTGATCGCCAATAGCGACAGCTGAGGAGCCAGGATCCCCATGGCGGATATTTACCCCGGATTTTCTAACAGCTTAAAATCAATTACGATTCATACACAGTCCGCTATAACACTCATCTACCATGAAACCAAGCCTTTATGACGAATGACAAACTTCCCAGTGGCGCCCATCTGTAAATCCGAGTGGGGGGAGGGGGGTATCAATCACACGGCAGTTGGGCATGCAGCCCGCACACAGTTCGACAAGGGTCATTATCATACAGTTTCATCGCCATCCAGTTTGCCGCTGTCAAGCGAATGCATGGCATCCGTCCATGCAACGCACACTGGTGAGATTGGACGGCCTTTGAAGCACCTCTGATGCCAGACGCGCGTTCGCCCTGCAAGCCTATACACACAAATCCCATATCTTAAAGGCCCGATGAGCCCTCGGGCCCGCACGAGCCTGATGAACAAGCTCCTTTCAGCTCCAGAGGTTCCATCATCTCACGATCATTAAACTCTGCCCGTCGCTTGCCTGCACGTGAAGCACGACTCGCATGCCCTCACAATGCGACCCTTGGCCACTTACTTAAATAGATGAATATCCGCCTGCCTACACGGGGAGAGGCACTGCAGATTCCCCCATGTATGGTCCCTGAATCGCCGCGAGGGATTGGTGCAAGCTCTTGAGCCTATTACTCACCACCTTACTCATCCCAAATCACAAAGCGTATCTCGCCACGACATCGGGATTTTGCTCGGGCCTTCCCATGACCCCCCACCCTTTCAGCAGCCCGAGTAAAACCTCGGAGCGACTGAACCGACGCACACATCTGCAGACAAGGGGAGATGCATGCAATTTCCCTACCCGCGCCGTCTTGCAGGCCGCGTTATGTTGACGGCTGCAAATGACGCTGCGCCATAACATTTTGGCTTCGGCGGATGCGTGGCGTCAACACTGCCAGTTAGCCAACACCATGCCACAAGGATGGTCTTCTTATCTTTGATCTTGACAACGTCGATGCTGTCCAATGAATCATCGTGTACCATGTTGGTACCGGTACAAAGCGCTCGCTTGGCCGGTGTGACTCTGCGCTTGACGACGAGATTCGCAGCACTATATGCACCTAGGTAGCTGGACAAGTCCATGATGATCTCTGTCGAGTAAGTCAGCGACGACCTACGCGACAGCAGCGCCATCTTCTGAGTGGCTGCTTCTAAAGATGGCGGGAAACTCGAGCGCTTGCTCAGTAGTTTCCATACCATCAGGCGCCCCAATGATCGCTCGGCGAGAAGGAACTTCCTGGATATGGATAAACTCATGAGTCTTCCGCATGATCTTTCGAGACGTGCCCCGTATGCAAGGAAAGGATGCAGCGTTGGTGTTTTGATCGAGCAGGCCTCACTACTAGGTCGCAAGTGCTCCTCGTGTCTGACAAGGTCCATGTCGATTAAAAGCCAATCTTGCGTGCAGTGCCCATTGCGTTTGCATAATCTTCATAAGTTGTTGGCCACCGAATAATGCTCGAACAATTCTGTGTGTCAGGCGAAGTTGCCCTGACTACCACCATCCCTAGAATTGTGCCCCGCATAGAGTCAATCCACGATTCTTCGCGCTTTGATGGAAGGGGAGGCAATCTAAACGTTGAGCAAGTTGTCAAGAAGCCGATCGGAAGAGATCTGATACTAGCCTCACCCTTTGAACCTTGTTCCCTCTACGCTTATTTGAGGGCAAAAGGTTCCAGCCGCAAAGCACTGAGATACGAGACTTGAATGACAATGACCCTCCCTACCTCGATGCTTGAAGACTTGGGCATCTAGAACACAAACGAGAAACTGCATCAAAGGCTCGAGTAGTGCAACAAATGGTTTAAATAGAGATGGAGATGTATTGCCTTTAGTCGGAGAACAAACAACAACAAGGCCGTTGCTGGAGTATCAACGTTGATAAAGGGTTAGGAGGGTGTATATAGACGACGTTGAAAGACCCAAGACATGATTGATAAGGATGCATTGACTTATAAGTTTTGTTTTTTGACTGCAGACGGGACGGCTGGCCCGGCAGCCCCGGGGGTCACACCCGCCGACCTGGGGGACGGCACGGCGGAAGACAGACCCCTGCATTGTGTCAGCCCCTGGAGACCGACCACCTGCATCTCATTGGAAGGCTGAGCTGCGGGAGGTTGCTCTCTCCCTTGGAATGACGCGCGTGTAATTAGACATTCTTTCAGCTCGGCCATTTCAGACTTCCGCCTCCTTGCTGGTGGGCGACATCTGTTCTGTCCACGTCTTGTCACTCACACTCTTGCCGTGATAATTGGTGGCATCCCCGACAAAGACACGCCATGGCGAAGCCCTCATGTTCTCCGCTGATGGGATGGAATAAGACCTTTGCTATAGGCACACTCATTCTGGTCTGGGTCTTCTGGAGCCTGAGATTCCTCGGCCTAGGCTCGACCGATGGTGTCCTCTCGCGACTTCCCTTGGTAGGGAGTGCCCCGTCACCTCCTCCGGCCGGCGACGAGCCCCAGCCTGACTTGCGGCCGCTGGTGCTGTATACATATGCCGAGTCCGAGAATGCGAGGGCGAACCTGAATTTCTTCATAAGGAACGGCCTGCACGGCAAGGCTGACTTTGTGTTCATTTTCAACGGCGAGACGACTGCGCCGGCCATGATTCCCGACGAGCCGAACATCCGCATCGTGCGGCGGGAGAACAAATGCTTTGATATTGGTGCGATGGGCGAGGTTCTGAGCAAGGATAACCTGTGGACGAACTATAAGCGGTTTATCACGATGAACGCGAGCATACGGGGCCCTTTCTTCCCTGTGCACTGCCAGAGTTGTTGGACGGACACATTTCTGAACCGAATCACGGACAAGGTCAAGGTAAGACCACCATCCTCAGTGTGCCATACTCCATATTTTTGTATAGTGAGGTATTCAATGAGACTGACGGATACTGTCCCCCCACTGACAGCTCGTTGGCACAACGCTCAATTGCATCCCTCGAACCCATCTGCAGTCCATGCTGCTGGCGACCGACGACATCGGCATGGGCATCCTCCTCGACCCGAACCTAGCCCTGTCGGTGTCTGCGGACGACTTCTACGGCACAGCCCAAGACCCCGTGGGCTTTAGCTCCTGCTTCACCACCATGAAGAAGGCCGTCCATGCCGAGATTGGCATCACGGCGCTGATCCAGTCGCAAGGCTTCGACGTCGATGTTGTGATGACGGCACCATATTCGGCAGCCTCTTTCGACGAATTCTGCGAGAGGAGCGGGAGGCCGGATGACTTCTGGTACAATGACCGTTACTTTGGGACGAACATTCATCCGTACGAGACTGTGTTTATGAAGGCGAATCGCGATATCGACCCGATTCTACTGGAGAGGTTGACGGAGTGGCATCTGAACGCAAACATGACGAGTTGGAAAACGTGTGGACGCTGAAGAGGTTTGGAAATCTGATTGACTACGATAGGGGCGCCTGGCAGTCTTGAATGGGATCAGCGTCCTCAAGATGTGAGGGTTTGAGCCGACTTTCGAAGGGTATGGGCTGCGCTTGAAATATTGAGTGGCTTTACCACTTGATAATGCGGTCTTCGAGCAGAGGACGCGTCGCATCAAACTTCGTTGCAGGCCAGACCTTACAAGCACCTCCCATATCACGAAGCGGGCCAGCTCCTAGATACAGTATGGCGGCCATCTGCTCGAGACCATTAGACAGTCGTCAAACCAGAGACGCGTCCCCGGGGCTCCCGGTTGCGTTTGCATTGAGAGCAGATAAACAATATGGGTACCGGTCTATGAACAAGACCTCGAGGGATGGTTGGTTGAGTACCTCAAGCAGGTATGCATGGCCGGGCTGTTTGCGATGGCAAACGCATAGGGTAACTATGCGGCAGACCGTGTGGATATGGACGCTAATTGGCACCATAAGGTCGTAATTTTTTGAATAGAAAGAAACTAGAGCAGTTAGAGGCTGTTATATCAGCGCATGTGGCCTTGTCCTTGTCCAAACAGGCTGATACAGGTGTATGCCCCAGTGACCTCCCTCCCTCCCTCCCTGGACTTTGCAATGTAGACTGCTGTCCCACATAGTAACATCACCCTTCAAGCCAAATCGGTCATGGTGTAACGGTTAACATTCAGGACTCTCAATCCTGGGCTCCGAGTTCGATTCTCGGTGACCGAGTTATTCAGGCTCCTATGCCTCCTCCTTTTTTGCTTGTGAGCTGCCCATCAGAGTAAACTTGAAACGGCTTGTCTGCAGCGAACCACCCAGTCGCCCTCAACCTCCAGACGAGACGCGCTGTACTTTTCACTGAATACCCGTCAAAGAACTGTTCAATTGCAAAAGGTCTTATTCATGGGGGAGGTTTACTCCTTCACCATCCGACCGACTCGTTCTCGCTCCAAATAGCATCGCCAATATCAACTGACTTACACTGGTGACCTGTGCGGTGTTGTACGACAGCCACACAAAATTCAGCTTGAGGAGTCGTCAATTAAATCATTAAATCTACAAACATCAATGTTAAAAGCTCATACGGCAAATTGAAGATAGAACTGGACATTTCGACTCGACTGTGGGCCGGGGGGGGGGGACTCCATCGTGGGTCCGAATACGCCAGATTTCAACGTGTAAAATGGATCCCAGCCAGACTTTAACCTTATTTCGACCCACCAGAGGAATGTGCCGACCTAGTGCCCCAGTCAAAGCCAATTTTGGCTATTCGTGAGTTTCCTCCGACCACACTTCTGGTCAAACCATGGGTTGTTCCGCTCGAGTTCGACCTGTCTGTTGCAGGTAACCAAAGCTGACAAAGCCATTAGGATGGACAAGAAGCACGAGGCTGACTGGTGGTGGCTGAGCTCTTGCATAGACGCCGTTAAAGGTATTCTTGAACACAGGCAGGGAAGCTTGAATCACAGTGCTTTTGGGGACCTAGGTCAATCATCATCCAGGACAGCTCATGGTTTCGCGACAGTCACTAACAGGATCCTGAGGATGTGCCCATATTGAGGGTTCGTGGTAAATTAGCTGTGAACTATGCCAATATAAGAACGACCAGTCAGTTCGATGGGTCGTGCATTGTACGAGCAGCTTGCATATCGGGGTGAAGCTGAACACCAGCCAATCGCCTCCAAGATCTGGAAACGTTGTACCCTCCTTTCCTCTTTGAAGTCGTATCATGGGAGCTTCTGCAAATTACACCTACCATTCTCAACTGGGTAATCTGCTGCTCGGGATGAGTGCATGACCTTCGAAATCATATCTTCTTTGAAAGAGGCCGTAGGTGTTGGATGCCAAATAAAACGGCGAAGACTCTGGAAAGCTCGACGAGGTTCGTCAGCATCTGTACCAATATTTGCAAAAGGAATGGTCGACCTCGTCACTCTAAAGAGCCACTTATCAGATTTCATCGTGCCATGTACTATCAAAACCTGTGGGTTGCACCCAATACAGGTGGCATGACATTGCTCTTCAGCGGAAATGCTCGGCAGGGAAGGACGGAACTGGCGAGGAGTGTGGCGGCATATAACGTGCAACACATAGACCGCATCAGGACAGCCTGCAGCACTTGAGCCAGTTCTACCACATTTCAGGGTTTGGCCGAGATTTTGATAGCATCTTCAATCCCTTTCCCGGCTTAGTCATTCGGTGACTTCGAGATTCTCATCCTTAAGAGTAACCTGAGATTGACCGTTTCCTGGCAAGGTTGTATGACAATAATGAAAGTTCTTATCTGATATCTGATGCGGTGATGCTGCAGAGGTTGCACAGCCGTCTCATCCAGGAGACCGGTGCCTTGAATATAATAGCTCTGGTATATTGCCAGTCAATCTCATGAGCTGGTTACCAGACCCGAGTGTTCCTGGCTAAATCTCCAGAGAAGACATGCATGAATTAGGGAGCCTGCGGCTTGTGCATGGCTTCATATAGTATCCAAGGCGGAATATCACACGCAGCGCGTTCAGATGCCACAAGCGGTAGTGGGACTTCTGCATGATCGACAGCTTCTTTCTTGCGCCTAACTTGGCTAAGATGTGTTGGCTACTACTCTGGCGACGCTACTTGCGGAAGAGTATTAGAGTCCAAGTCGATGGGTTCTTCGAATTTGATAATAAAGAGTCTCTCTGTCGCCAGCTTGGCAAGCAAAGGCTTCATCATCTTCTGCCATTCTCAAACGCGTGCCACCTCTTCCGACCAGTCCCAGTTCCACGACTCCAACTAAGACGGATCTCAGGGATCAAGCAGATCAAGAGGATCTCGCTTCTTGATTGTTGACACAAGGTAATGTCACCCATGCCCTGTCCGCGGATGACGGCGTGACTTCGGAGAATTGCACAAGCTTTCGCGCGAATTATGAGTCTTTCGGGACGATATACGAAAGGAAAGACGAGTTGTTTGGCAGCTTTGCCAGGAGTCTGTGTCCTACATATGCAGACGGCTCGCCGACTCTCACTTCCAAGGTTGTGGTCGTTTCATAGATTCGCTTGACTCCTTGCCCACCACTTTGACCGACTGGCATGGTCCTCACAGATAGAAAAAGGGCAGTGTCGTGCAGGCGACCGGATCAGGCAGGAATACTCACCGGCGCATGGTCAAGCTTGACCTTGTCCAAGACCTTATCAGCTACCTCTACCTTCTGCCGTCACATTGCTCACACCAAAAAGCGGGAGCTTGAGGCCACATAAAGCATTCCATGTTTCTGTTGTGGAGACAGAAGGAGGTGCTGGCTCGTCTTGCACATGTGGAAAATCCCCCCTCTGATTATTTACAAGTTCAGCATAGGCGCGCATGACAGACTAGGATTCCAAGATCTGGCGAACCATACGCTCCTCCGTCCGTGGGGCGATCCGACCTTAATTCCTGTTGGGGGAACCATCTCCCCAGGTCTGTGGAAGTTGATTATCATTAAGTCCGTCGGTATACGAAGCCAAATGCTGTCATACAGCTAGTCTTTCGCTTGGAAGGCCCGACGAGCTTCAGAAGAGACCTCGGACAATGGAGGAGCCCATACACCCAGTAGGTGGGACTGCATCTAATGTGAGACAACACCGGTGAGCTATACCAAAGAGAAGAAGGCAGGTAGGCAGAATCTTTCAGAAACAGAGTTCCCATGGAGCCAATCGAGTACCTGGAGGCACCTTCGAGGAGAAGGGGCAACGTCGTTTGCACACTGAGACGGTTAGGTATGGGTCACGGCAAAGTGTTCACCCCTAGCTCAGGCAAACAGAAGGTCCAACAGCCTGATATCACGCATGCAACACAGAGACGGGCCAACCTGAGCCGAGAGGCGAGTTGTGCCTCCTTTTACCCCGTCTCCATTTTCATCCCTTAACCTCGGTAGCCGCTGAAGTGTCGCTTGTGCAGTCGCCTGATCGAGTTTGCCTGTTGTGGACCCGGAGAAAAACGGCAGTAAAGGACTGGAGATACAGGAGGCGTACTTGTGATGACGGAACAGCAGTTGGCCGGACAGAAGTCGTCGTCGTGACAAGGGCGCATATTCACCATGAGTGGCTGAGAGGCGCCGTGGCTGGTTCACTGGGGCTTATGCCGCCACCAAAGGTCAACGTCCAAGCGTCATAGTATGGCGGAGGACATAGTCCGGACGCCACGTCCTTGGATCGCTGGGGCGGACAATCGAGATCCGCAGCTTGCATCGAACATACGCAATCATGACCTTTGTCTGCAGGAACGCGGGGCTATCATGTGGTTGTTTCCGAAGATGGGGGTTTTTGGTGAGACTTTTCCATATTCTGCCAAACAATGCGGTCATCGTTGGTCCGACGTCATTGGAGGGGCCAAGGCACAGCGCCTGGAAGCGGGGCCAATTGGAGAGATGCCAGGCTGCCTGGGTGAGGAGCCGCCCGCGAACCTGGACCTTTCCAGGTGGGGCCTGCTTTCCGTTTTCGGTATGTAGCTTGCCAGGGTTGAACGTCATATTGTCGAAAGCATCAGAGGCTGTCCAGGTTGTCCAGGTTGTGTCCAAACCAGCCAAACGACGAAGGCGATTTTACGAGAAGGGCATTCTGCCTGTCTACCAGGTACTATTGTATGTGGTCACGGATAGTGGTGGATCCAGTTTTGTTGTAGTGTAAGGCACAGATCAAGTGAACCTTGTATGTAAGCTTGCTGGCTTGGAACCATCTGAATAGGCCCAGGCCCTCGGTTCTGCCCAGAATTTGTTACTATGTATGGTACAGATCGGCTCCGGAACAGCACAGATTGCCATGGGAGGGCGAATACTCTGCGTCACTGTACCCACCGCATCGCATTATGGCTTTGAGCCGCACCTTCTCTGACTTCTGAAACTGGTGGCCACACCAAATTGTACGATTGGCTCGTCTTATTTCCTGTTGGCTTTGGAAGCTTGCCGGTGATCTGAAGTCCAGCCTTTGGGCTGGCCCGCCGAGTTACGTCCCTGTGGTCCCTCTCTGGCAGTCTAGTTGGCCCAAGTGTCCATCCCTCCCTCACCTGGGTCAGTCATAGCTTGTAGAAAAGTATCCGAAGAGAACGTCTTCTCTACGTCAGAGATCATAACTACTATACAGCATTAGCTAGGTACCCAGATTTACCCAGATTACTCCAGTGTCACCAAAGGCTTCGTGGGTCTCTGGCGGAGCCTCGGTATCGTGTTGAAAACTGTGGACATGTTCTGGCCAGCTTGACTGCCCAATAAGGTTCATAGCAAGACCAGTTGACCTCTATCAAAGTACCAATGTATTGTATAGTAAGCAGCTAGTACTGCCAGCTGGGGGTTTCATGACGTAGCTTCTTTGATTCACATGATGAGACTCTTGCTTGCGTTGCCAGGCAAAGACAAGTCTTGTGTGTGACTAGGAAGGAGGCGCCATCAACAAGCGTCGAAACACCCCTGCCCTACACCATAGCTCAGTCCTGTGTAAGTGTAGCCCCTGCCTAGTAGTCATTACTCCCATCGTCCATTCTTCCAAGCCCAAATATTTAAAGGCACTCAACCCCTCGCTCTTCGACACTGATTTTTCTCTCCTCCATCATCACACAACACCTCAAACACTTCACACAAAGACCTTTATCAAACAAACAATCACCACCACAACTCAACCAACCAAACCAACCATCAATCACCATGGATACCATCAAGAACACCGCTAACTACGTCTCCGGTACGGCCTACTCCTTCACCTTACCTCTCACCTCCAATAGATACTAACCTGGCTTCCACTACAGACAAGGTCCAGGGAACCTCCCACGAGGCTTCCAAGGAGGTCAACAAGGACGTCGCTAAGGACTCCAGCGCCCCCATTGGCAGCCGGTAAGCAAATATCCATGATCACCAAAACAATCACCCACATGCTGACAACCCCCGCCTATAGTGCCCAGGCTGGTGTCGATGCCCTCAAGGACAAGTCCAAGGAGACTTCCCACGATGCCTCCGCTGAGACCAACAAGCAGAAGGCTATGCACTAAAGTGCTTTTCAGCTCAGCTTTGGACTCTGTTATGACGACACTTGCATGACTTGGAAGGAATTATGGCGCAACTGGAATCTTGAGCAAGAGGCTCGTTTTTGATGGACCCTCTGGCATGTTGGCATTGGGAGTTTCGGAATTCTTCACATACCCCTAGGACAGTTCTACCTAGCAGAAGAATCAACTTATATCCGTTTACACATTTTCTTGTTGAGATTTTGGCCTTGCCTGGCCTCTGTTTCTAGTGACATGTCTCATCTTCTTCTTGAGCAGATCTTCAATAATCACCTATTAACTTCCCAATTTGATCAATTGATCTCGTTCTTAGCCTCTTGAGCATTTCAAACGTATCAGAAACAAACACCAATGAGAACTGGTCTATCCGAACTTTGGTTTTACGCACACCTTAAAGTTTCAATGCAACCAAGTTGCACCAAAGTTATCACTCTGGGGCCGATAACGCACGGGCCTCCTGTGTTGTCTCGGTGATCTGCCGAGGCGCAATCCGGACCCCCAGACGGTCCACTATTATTAGCTACAATACAAGCTTATTCCCCCAGTTCCCCCCTGAGCTCTCCAGTTGAAGCAACATATCTTCATTCTCTCAGCATTGATAGAGAAGACCAATTCGAAAGTCCACAAACAGCTCTTCAAAATGGCCACTGACACCACTGCAGTCGGCTCTAGCCTGCCCCCTGACCTCTTCGACGAGACCACCCTTATATCTTTGGGCTCGACCGTGGCCATTCTCCTCGTGGCATACGGCATGTCTCTGAAGGCCCTGTCCGCCTCCACACCCGGAAGATATCGGTTCTTGTTCATCTGGCACGCATTCGATGCATTGATCCATTTCTTCCTGGAGGGGAGCTTCTTGTACCACGTTTGTAGCGCCCTTTCCCTGGCTGGCTACTCTCCTTGCGCTGTAGACTCGGCTCGTACGATTGCTGACCTGTTTTGTGTGCTCGCAGTGTTTCTTCAGCTGGAAGTCCTACGACGACATCACAGTGGCCGACCTGAGAGACAACAAATACTATAACACCCCTCGGGGCTACCTTGGACACGACGATAGAATATGGGGAGCGCAGGCCGGCGGCGACAATGCCTTTGCGCAGCTGTGGATGGTGTATGCGAAGGCAGACCGTAGATGGGCCGGTGCGGATACGGTGCGTCACTACATGTTCCTTGGATGTTTTGTGTGGATAGGGTCGGGCTTCGTTAGGTGTAGGGCGGATTGCTGACTGTGATTGGGTGTAGGGCGTGATCAGCTTGGAGCTCCTGACGGTCTTCCTCGTCGGTCCCCTGGCCTGCTTTGTCTGCTACGACATCGCGAGGAGGAACCCGCGGGCCAACATTGTGATGACTATTATTGCTACGGCTGAGCTGTACGGCGGTAAGTGCCTCTGATATACAAACCCGCCCAACATGCCCGTGGTAGAAACTGACCGTTATGTGTTCTAGGTTTCATGACATTCTGCCCAGAATGGCTCACTGGGAACCAATATTTGGACACCAGCAACTGGAGTAAGTGATATCTCAGATTAACCGTCTGCCCTGCTTTTTCCGTGCCTATTGCCGCTTCAGGCACTGTGCAACCTTGTTTCTTTGCAACCTTTGGGACAGGTTATGGGCATCTAGTCTCCTTGGGTTCCCCTTTCGTGTCAAATATCTTACAGAGAAAATTTCATCGCTAACTCCGATTTTTGCAGTGTATAAGTGGGTGTATCTTGTGTTTTTCAACATGCTCTGGGTCTTCGTCCCGTTCTATGCCCTCTACGGTCAGTACTACCTTTTGCCCTCAATGCTTTTGGACGTTTTCAAGATCCTCAAGGCCGAGTTTAGGAGTACATATATATGTACTCCTGTGCCATGCCTGTGCCTGAGAAGTCGAGAAGCAATGGACCTGGGAACCAGCTAACAGGACCGTTGAACAGTGAGCTGGAATGCCTTCATGACTGCCTTCGGGACACAGAAGTCGGTGGTAGTAGTGAAGAAGAACAAGTAAGCCAAGGTGATGCGAGATGCCACCTTCCTGGCTGGGAGGGGGAAGCTTTGCATCCTTTTTTATTTTGGAGCGCCGGGTGGCTATCAGAACTTGTTGCTGTGAAAGCTCGTGGATGTTTTTCTCAATGTTGCTCTGGGAGTTCAGTCGAGTGAAACTTGGTTCTATGTTCTGCTCAAGCTTCCCATGCCGTCAGTCATCGCTTAAGGTGCTGGCGGGGCCGGCATAGATGAAACCGGCTTGGTGTGGTGAGATTGATGATCTATGATTATGTCTCCAAATAACATTTGAAGCCGTTGTTCCTCATGAATTTTCTCTGTTTCTCTCCTTTCCCTCTTTGGTGCTCATATATATATGCCCAGGTTCATCCAAGGCGTGATAACGCGACGGCGTGTTTTAGGTACAGCCTAGAGCGCATCTGGATGACCATGAGTGTCACTTCGACCTATATGCTTCAAGTCACAACACGCTTGGAGGGAAACCCCCATGTGCAGAGATGACAACCGGCTTTTTCGCCATTTCTGCAATGCTTCAATTACTCTGCACAATGAATAAAGACCAACGAAGCTCCGCCGGGAGCCAAAATCAAAGCGCCCGAAGCAGTCTGGAACATCGTAAAGCCATCCAAGCCGAGTTGCAACGACCCAAAATCTATCAATATGGGTGTCGTAACCTCAATATTACTGGGTCTCTTGGCCTGCTTTCTCCCGCACGCACAACCAGGCAAAGCAGCCACACTACCTCCCCTTCGATGTCCGGATCCTCCTGATCCCTTGCATAAGTGCGCGCCCGCAGACGAGTTGAGGTGGCAACTGGTGCTGGACTACGACAGAGATGGCTTGTTGCAATGTCACTGCTATCGGCGATGACGGACGCATCTCTGAAGGTTTGCCACTGACCCATCGCGACTACTCGGGTAATTCGCGATGAGAGGGACTGTAGGTGATGGGTTTTGGGTTGGGAGGTTTTGTCTATTTTTGGGACCTGTTGTATTAATGCTAATGTGACCAGTGGACATCAGCAACGGCTGGGTTCTCGCAGTGCAATCACGGCTGGTTTATCTATTTTTTACGTTAGTACGTTCTTGCGAAGACTTCACGCTTTATGCTGTCTCTGGAGTTCGGGTCCCGACCCAGCGTTCAGGCACTTCGTCCTCTTGAGAGCTTGATTCCTTCAAAGAGCGTGACAC
Source organism: Cytospora mali (assembly GCA_025426655.1). NCBI lineage: Eukaryota > Fungi > Ascomycota > Sordariomycetes > Diaporthales > Cytosporaceae > Cytospora > Cytospora mali. Next base: position 5,967,365 of record JANKOA010000002.1, on the reverse strand, counting down.
TCACACCATTTCCCCAGGATCGATCACTACGTCGGTCAGGACATCCACGACTGGGACAGTCTGGGCGCCCAACGACCAGGCACAATATGGATTCCGCCTCTGCGCACGGCTTCTACAAGACGCGTCCCAGCGTCCGCTTCCAAGGCACACAACCCAAGGTGGCCTGCAACAGAGAATGGTTTCTCTGCACATGCTTTCCGATCCGGACACAAGAACGACAACAGGATTGAGACCCACAATGGCGTCTGGTTCCGTTCGCCCCTGGTGTCGTATCGTGGTTTCCCGAAGGGGCTGGGGGAGCAGCTCTGTGCGCTGTACCTCGGGCACGCGGTTACGGGCATGAGGGACGCTAACTTCACGAGCGATGTGGCGCTTGCGCTGCATGAGCATGGCCACGAGATCGATTCACCAGTGTTAAGAGTGGGCGCTCCCTCCACGGGGATAGTTGGTATGCCGATCCTCAAGTAAGCCAGCTGAAATGAGAACTTACCTTTGTAAAGTGGCTATGGGTCAACGGGATTTATTGGCAAGTAACAGTGCCTGGGATCAATAGATTGAAATTGGAATGTTAAAGCTCAGTTGGTGACGGATCGACAGAAAGTGGCTGCTCAATCTGAGCTGCACCGGTAGGCATCCATGGCACACCAAAGGTGTCAAGGATCAAGGTATGACGATGATGGCTTGCATTCCCTTGCCCGCCAGACCAAAGGCAGATACAAAATTGCCAGCTGCCGTTGTTCCCGATGACGAAGGCTCCATAGCAGGAGCCGAGTCTCGCATAAAACCCGACACACAGTAAACTTGGCATCGCCTTGCGGGCTGCCGTAGCCGGTATACCGAAGCTCACCTGGGCAGGGGACGAAGAGCATGGGAAGGAACACGGAGCTTTGCGTCAAACCAAAAGAAAGGAAAAAAAAGGAAAAAAAAGAAAGAAAAAAAAAAGTTGAGCCCCGGCCATTGGCCTAGCCGTCATCCGATGCTGGGTTCTTGAAATACACATCCCGGGGCTCGACCTGCGATTGTCGACATCTAGTATGGTTAAGTCTTGATCTGGAAGTAGGAAAGCCGAAAAGAAACCAAGGAACAAAAGGAAGGAAGCAAGCAGAGACCACCGCCCCCTGGGCGTTTATTCGGCCTGAATCTGCAGCCCCAGTATTTAGACTTGCTGGAGATCGATCTATGAGACATTCTCAGGCTGGCTGGCTGGCTGGTGGGCAAATATGTGAATTCTGGAAGTATGGCGAAAACCCCATCTGGATGACCTGAATAGGTGGCTTGTTTCCTAAAAGGATTCGGGACTCGCATCTACGGGACATTGAGCGGGATATTGAGCCGCCTTATCAATCCTCCCGGCGGGATCTAAACTGGGGATGGCTAGCCCGGAGGATTTTTGACGTGAACAAGAGCCAGGTTTATTCAAGCGAAGGCACATGCACATCCAACAGACATACACTACAGTGTACTCCACGGAGGGGTCGTGCCGGAAGGAAGTGGATGCTTATCATGGTGGCACTGGTGGATGGGACACAAGGAGGAGTGGGGAAGGAGTCAGAGCCAAGACGGCTGGCGTCGCGGGCACCAACGGCAAACCTTCGATCCGCTCTAGAGCTATCGCCACGCTAAGCCATGATAAGACTAGCACCATTAGCCGCGGACTCAAATTCAACGTCGTCCTTCGATTCCGACAGGGTTCACATACACAAACCACACGAGCCCGCACAACGCGAAACCCAGGGGTGTGTCATGACTGCTTCATCTCCAGCCATCTCAACGTTGAATTGCTTGCATTGAACTAAACACCCAACAAGACTCTTGTCTTCTTCTAGTGCTGCAGCATCCTTCCTTGGTTCCAACGACGCCACACAGTCACAGCCCCCCCCGGGGGGCAACATGATTCAAAATCCATCTACTAGTCAGTCCCCAAGGGGGAGCTACCCTTACTTGCAATGACGGTGCTTTGTGCTGCCAGCCTGGACTGTGTGTCTATTCTCTTACCATACAGTAGAATGGCACCTTGATGAGCAGTTGAGGTATCTAATTGATCCTTGAGTATGCCGTGTGTGCCACGGATTTGCCTCAATACCTAGGTAGGCACTCCTGCCTGGTGCTGTGCAGATTTGGGTCCGAAGATGATGCCCTCCCTGGCTTCCGATGACCTCCTCTCGAAATCAAATGCCGCTCTGCTACCAAATTTCGTCCAATGGGCTGTTGGTGTTGTGTCGGACATCATCTAGCATGGTAAGTTTCCGCACCAGTATTCACCCTTGCCGGCCTCACGATCGTTTGCACTGGGGGTTGACTCGTCACCACTATGTAAACCCCGTAGCTCTGCCGAACTTCCATTACATATCCCCTGTATGCGGCCGTTCAGTTTATGGATCTGTCATACGACATTCGTCTTTTTGGGCGTAGTCGACTTCTTCCAATCCTCATGCGAGTGACTGTTTCTCCTGGCTGCCCTTTTTACCCACTTCTAGAACAAGTCAGGGACTGTTTCGACTCCCTCGTGGTAGAGACATACAGGGGTGGAACACCACCGGCCGCCCCTGTGTGGCAATCCATTCCTCCTTTTGACTATGTAGCAAATGCTTTCTGATCTTTCAAACTTTGATCCATTTATCTTCAGCCTTTCCTTACACCAGTCACCACGTTTAACAAGTTAATTGGCATTGATGAATCCACTTCTATCGCCTACCTCTTAGAGGTACGACAACAATCCAAGCTCGGAGTCCTGGGAAGAACTATCATGGCGGACGTATATGGAGGGATACTCGACTCGTCTTCTGACTTGGGCAGAGACGGGGGAGCCACTACATACCACCTGGCTACGACTTCTTCGAATGCGACGACTGAGGCCACGCGGGCCATGACCAATGCTCTCACATTCGCTATATCCAAGTCCATCAGGACGTCAACCATAATACTGGCCTCGTTCAACGCTCTGGCGGCTTTGGCAACGGCATTGGGCATCATCCATGGTTGCTATACATACAGCAAGAGAAACCAGAGGAGATCGTCCAATCTGTCCGTCATGGAGTTTGAGACGAAGCGCTTCTCAATACCAACCCCAGACAGACCATCTGGTCTGTTCTTCATCCACACCGTCGAGGTGTTTCCCCTCGTTTTGTCCTCAGGAATAGCGATACAGAGCATCATTTTCGCTGCCGCCCAGTCCATTGGCCTGCAAGCCCTATTGGGCAGGGGTTGTGCTACAGCGGCGATATTTACCTTGCCAGGTCGGTGATTATAGCATATCCACGCCCACCAATATGATATCAATGCTAATACCACCTCCCAGCACTTTTTATCGCCTCATACATCCAAGTCGTTTTCGGCGTGGAGACTGCAGTACGGGGGCTTCGCTCACAGTTTTCTGCACGACGAAGATGGACTGTGGCCGTTTGCCTCGGTGTTGTGGCCACATTCTTGCTGGTGAGCCTCTTCGTGGCCATTGCCGATAGAGCCCCGGACTTCTGCTTCGTATCACTATTTTGGATCATCGCACATTACGCTGAAGGATGTTTTGTGCTTCTCGTTGTCATCTCGATCGCCCTGATCGTTGCAATCAGCACAATCTTCGTGAGACTGATCAGAGGTCGTATGGTCGAGCCTGCAGAGAGAGTAGCGGCTTCGAGAATGATATACTACCTTGCCCTTGGTTTTATCTCGAATGTAGGTTGTCAGCACGAGAAGATTTTTTGAAGAAACCTTGTAACTGACCATCTTAGGCTTTTATTATTCCTTATTTCTTCAGCCTCACCTTTCTGGACCAGAAGAAGTACATTTTCGAAACACTAAAATTGTCAATGATGGCTTCTGTTGTGTCAAACGTTAACGGCTTAATGGTCGCTGGCCTTCACTTGTTCCTCCGTTCGCAAAACAACACCGCCATCGGGCACAATTATGGTGATCACAAGCGACACAAGTCTAAGCATGACCCACAGGACAGCATTTACGGGTACCATGGCTCAACTCAGGCAATACGACCGGACACCGACTCAAACAATGAGAGCAGGGCGGGATCTGTTGATGCAGAGGAGGGTCATATGAGCGGATCTCCTACCCACACCAACCTACCAAGCCTTGACGCTCATCCCATGACGACTTTACCACAAACTCCAACGTTTCCCGAACCTACTCAGACACCTTGCATAACATCGCCATCAGAATTGCGGAAACAAGCATATTCCTTGTTTCCGAACAACCTATCCGCTGCAGACACGACGCTACCCGCAGCAACATACTCGTCCATGGCGACAAAACCAGCCACAGACTCAGTGAGGCTACCGCCAGTTGTCAAGCCATGGCTTGGGAGGGGCCACAGGAGGGACTCATCGACTGAATCTTCCGCCATCCTCCAAATCGGAATTCGATTTTCCAATGTGAATGATTTCCACCCATACAAACCCAGCATGGATACCGTACGACCGGAGACAGCCGTGAACCCGTCACCACTGGCACAGATGGAGAACAGGCCTGCTTCTGAGAATGTAGCGCCGGAGACGACGTTGGACGCGCCGCCTGAGGGAATGCCAGTGAGGGACGCTCGGATGAAGACTTTGCCCCCGGTACCGAAGCCGTACGAGGAATACGATGGAGACAGAGCGAGAGCGGCAGGCGAAACGAGTAGAAATGACGGAAACGACGAAAACGGGCTCTTGAATTACGAGGGGGGCGATCGAAACCAACCGATCACTTTGGGCCCGTCCGTGTACACCCCTGAAGACAGCATCTTTGGGATGACTGCTTCCAATAGGGGCCTCAACAGGAGTGCGAGGATTCCTAATCTCGCGGGCCCACGCTTCAACACGATGGCCAGCCGTGACAATGGCGACAGGGGTTCTGTGCGTGCTCCTCCTCCGAGACCAAACGGCAGCGCGGTACCGATGCAGGTACCGCCAACTGGGGCCGACTGGATTTAGCCTTTTCCCCCGCCTTCTTAGAACGACTGGGCAGTGGTATTTTGCAAGTTACAGGAACAAGAAGGGTAAACAAAGAAAAAGAGCAAGAAGAATATACACTCGGTGGTCTTGTATCGAGAACCTGTTTCGAAGTTACATATCGATTGCGGCAACTTCCATGATCATCGGCGTTCCGGGGATATTCTACTGTTGTATGGAGAGGCGTTGAGTGACGGGGCTCGACGGGGCTATGGTTGGACGGTGGGGAGGAAACAAAACACTGTTTTCTGTGAGGATATACCTGGGAATGATTTGTTGTATATAATGGCCTCAAGGCACCCACTCGTTTTTTTTCTTTTTCACATTCGCCCTGCGGTCGGAAGCAGACTGGCAGTGGCATCAGCTCATCAGCGGCATAGATAGATTCAGTTACGTTGATGACCATCAGGCTCGCCAGATGCGGCCTGTATATCAATTGAGACATTGATATCAACCACAAGAAAGGGACCCTTCTCTGACCACTGCGAGTGGCAGGTGTATGTCTGTATCTGCGTTTTTTATTTCTCCACGTAGTGTAGCAAGATAACATATCCATATCGACTACTTCATTTGCAGTGATACCTGTCCCTACTTTTTCTTCTTCGACGACTTTGCCGCAGCAGCAGCAGCAGCAACAACCTTCCTGTCCTCCCACTTCTCCCAGCCCGCCTGAGCCAGGTCCTCACTCACGACCAGATCCCGTACCCGCAGGCCCCTCGCAACCGGCGACTCAAGCACCCAGGCCAGCAGCCCAATCTCCCTGATGACGTAGGTGACGCCGTACCAGGCCAGCGCGGACAGGCTCCCCGCCAGACAGCCGACCAGGACCTGGTTGACGGTGTGGTAGCCGAGGTAGACCCTGCTCCACGCGACCATCGCCGCGACCGACAGCACGGCCAGGCTCGCGGCGGCGCGCTCCGCGAAGGACCACGGCCGGTGGGCATAGCTCTCGATGACGACCCAGTCCTGGCCCCAGATGCCCGCCCTCCTCGCCGACGCATTGTGCCTCCCCCGACCACCACCACCACCACCACCACCACCACCACCAGCAGCAGCAGCAGTATTATTACCACTGCCGCCATTCGCCGCCGCCGCCGCCCTCGGCCCATACCCGTGGTCCGTCCAGCTGGGCGTGTGGCGCACGAGCAGGAACAGGGCCATGGCGACGGCCCAGAAGGCGACGAACTGGGCGTGGCTGCTGGGCATGCCGTAGCCCTTGCCGGTCCGGTGGATGCGCTGCGGCCGCTCCTCCTTGATGAGGCGCTTGAGCACGAAGTTGACGGCCTCGCAGGCCAGCTGGCCCGCGAACATGAGCGCCACCTCGGCCTCGCGGGTCGACCAGATCAGGGTCACGTAGACGATGCACAGGGCTTGGGGGACGAGGGCGAGCCAGGCGCAGAGGTAGGAGATGGGGTCGTTGGGGTCCTGGATGCGGGGGTCACGGCCGATTGTTAGCTGGAAACTGATTCCGTTGATGAACTTGCTCTGTGGCGGGTGAGGTCGTTGGGTTGGGTAGCACTTGTGACTCCCTTAAGGGGCAATCGCGTGGTTGCTGGAGATCGCAGGTGCCGGGGACGGAAACCATCGATAACACGGGGGTGGATCTGGTCACTTACATAGTAGACGTGGGTGAGAGAAAGTGAGGCCAGAGCAATGTCGTCCGCCATCGCGAGGGGTGGTTGTGTTTAGGATCCGTCAACCGGGTCGCCCTCTGCCGCCAATGGCAAGGTAGAAACTTCAGAGGGGCCTCAAAGGAAGGGGGTGCAAGTGGTAGTCGTGTTACGATGCTGTACAGCTTGGGGAAATCGCAACGTCACTGTGTTCTAGAACAACTTTGGAACCTTTTTAATGTTGGAAAAGCCGAAGTGAGTGGATCGGCAGTGGCACGTGTGGCGGTGCACGTGCTACTGTGATGTGGCTGGCGCCTTTGGGGGGATAATATGGCCCCCAAACCACCTACAACTAACTACACATCACGGGCTCACGGGAGATAACGAGTTGGAGGTCAAATTAAGCTTGAAAGAGATGCATTAGATGGCGTCGACGGCCTCATTCCGATAGGAGGTAGCAAAATCTCCTACTCAGCGGAGTCATCCGTGTCAGAATCCGCCGCTGACCCTGCCTGCGTCCCTTCTCCTCCTTCACCATTGGCTTTCGCTGCCAGTCTTTGCTGCTTTTCCTTTGCCCTCCGCTTCAACTTCTTTTCTCTGTTGAGCCTCTTCTTCTTCTCCTTGAGGTGCTCTTCTTTGGTCATCTTCTGTTCCTCCTGCGCCTTCTCAGCCTTACTCTTGATCCTCATCGCTATCCTCCGCTTCTTGCCTGGTCGTTTCCTCTTGGCAACTTCGTCCCCCTTCAGACCATCGGCCGCCTTGGCATTGACGGCACTGCTTGGGTCCTTTGATGGCCTGTCCGAGGACACGGTGATTTTGACGACTCTCCATGGCCTCTCCAGGCCCCACGCCCGCTTCCCAGCGCCCGCAATGACATCCTCCCCTGTCACAGCGACATCCCGATACGCCTCACGTTGCTCGGGTGTCGGCTCGGCCATGTAGTAGGTTATCGGCCGTGTCGGTAAGAGGAATGCACCCTCGCCCTGCTCCCCTTCGTCGTCTGAGGCGGTCAACACCACCTTTGCCGGCGCGGCGTTCTTGGATGTTGTCGAGAACAGCCGGAACTCAAACTCTTCCTCATGATTCCCCTCGTGATCCTCAGCGTCGCCGTGGTTCTGAGCATCATCCAGATCTGCCGTGTGCCCGGTGGCAGGTTCAGGAGCCGAGAGATCCAGCCCCAGGAGGTTTGAGAGCCGCTCGTTCAATCTGGCTCGTAGCTCTGCATCCTCGGCATCATCTTGGCCGTTGCTTCCGGCGTCAGATGATGAGTCGTAAAGCTCATCGCGCCTCACCCTGAGATTCCACGTCAGCTCGAGTTGCTCTGTTCACCTCATAGTGCCAAATAGCGTCGGGAGATCCAAGCCTACCTCTTTGCATTTGGAATTTCGAACATGACAGGACGATCTGATAGGGATTGTCGTGTCGAACGAGGAACTGTATTATCTTTTCTTTTTTTTCCGTGACAGCCACCACGGCTCGGACTCGATGGCAATAACACGGAGTACCGGCCCGTTCTATTGCATACAGCCTAGCCAGGGAGATACCGTGGGCGGACGTCGTCCTTCCGTGATTATCAATAGCTGCGATGACCGGGGTCGAAAGCTTAATGCAGTGTTCTGCAGGGGATACCTAGTTTGAAAGGGTAGGTTGTGGTAAGTGGATGTTGAAATTAGATGTTGCACGCGTATTTTTGAAGCTGCGCGCAATTCTCAAAGGTGAAGAAGTAAGCCACTTTGAGAAGTTGACCCCGGGGTGAACTTAGTGGCTAAAACCTACGCCCATACTGTACCAAAAACTACCCGTCTTCTACCTAATGACCATTACCTATACCTAACTCGAACTCTCATGCATTGATCTAATGGTTTGACTTAGATCAAATTACATCCCACTGGCCGAAGATTACGCCCGCACTATACTCACCCCTCACTCATCATATAGCCTGGTGCATATGTTCGATCTCGAATAGAGCGTACCTTACTTATCCTTGCATGGGCTTGCACGTAGTATTCAGACTTGTCCCAACGAGTTGTCCCAGCTGGACATCAAAAGGACCAACAAGTTAGCAGCATATACGGATGTACTTGTTTGACTTCTCTCAGACAAGGTCTTTCTTCTCACTCACACCGCCACCCTGGCATTACCGCCTGCAACACCTCTCTCCGAAGATGCCATGACCAATGATGACTGTTCAGCTCTACCCACCCGCAAAGCAAGACGGGGGGGAGGGCACACCCCGTTCATCTCACAGCTCAGCTCAACTGGCTTGCTCCAACAGTGGCCAAACTGGCCCCCTATGGACCTCGTATCCCCTGAATATCAATTCACATCACAGGATCACAGTGGACGCTGAACCACTCGTTCGTCACCAGCAAGGTCTAGCAGCCCCCTCGGATTTGGGGGCCCTTGTTCGCAACCATCAGAGGAAAGGGGGAGCAAGCAAGGCTACCCATCAGGGTACCTAGGAAGGAACCGATACTTGCCTTTCTAGCCGTCACAAGCCGTGTATCACAATTGGAAGTACCAAAAGTGATTCTTGACTACAGTGACTACCTAACCCACCTACCCACCTGCCTACCTATTACCTGCCTACCTAAACCCCCTTGCCTTCGTCAGACTTTTCCGGGGGGAGCAACCTGGGAAGTTCGTCACGTCACGGCACGTCACGTCACAATCACGTCTGAATCAAGTCTCGAAAGGGAAAAGCTTGTCCAACAACCGATGGCCAACCGGGGGGCGAACACGGAACACGGATGCCGTTGGATGCCGTCAACGCCGTGCGTTTATCTTGGGTGTTTACTACCGCACACAAGGAGAATGCAGATGTGCCGGGAATAATGTAGATCTCCTTAGAAATGGTATTATCCGATCATCGGCCGGGTGCTCTCGGTACAGCAAAAGATGAATGTTGTCGAACAAAAACAGCTCAAAGCGTCAACTAAGTACATGGGCCCACGACGCGCGCTTTCGTGTGTTATTCCAACGCCCTAATAGACTTCGTCCGCTCTTCCTCCCATGATGCAAATACATACGTACATAACAGAAAACACAAAAGCCTCACTTGATCATTGTAAAAAGCCCGCCCGAGATGATTGGAGAATAGCGAAACATATATAGCAGAGAGAACTGGTATTCACATTTGCCCCCTCCTTCGCCCCTGTCCCTCTCTATCACTGGGGGTATTTGAACACATGCGTAGGAATCATGCCACCTAAAAGCCGTTCAGATATCTCTCAGATAGAAAGATAAATTCAAAAAAACAAAAAAACAAAAAAAACAAGAATAAAAACAAAAAAGGATAAAAAGGCAAAAACCCGCACCGCGCATCATCATCCCTTATTGCTCCAGGCCGTATATGCAATCCCTCGTATGTTTCTCCTCATTCTCTTGTCCCCCTCGTTGGTTGGGGTGGAACGGGGACACGCCAAAAAAACAACAAAAAACATGTGGGTTGACAAATTGGTATCGGGTAGTCGAGGATGAACAATAATATGCTGGCATCGAAGAAGTAAAACAAGACTTGCAGAACGTGAAGGAAGGATTAGACGTCAATCTGTAATTCCCCAAACGCCTTATTCGTTGTGCGTCGAAAATCTTCAGGGGACTGAACATCGGTGTCGGGTTGTTCGAGGCCAAACATATTAAATGCACAAAGACTTCGGTCGGTAGGGATAGTCGGAAGAAAGAAAACAAAGTGAGACCGTCAGTCATAGTCTTTGGGGAGCTGATCGACTGTTGTGGTGGATCGTGTTGGATTGTGTGTTTTTTTTTTAATTTTTAAATACAGCCAAGTTGAACGCGGCCATCTCAGCGCCATCACGAGTTGTTCCACGAATAGTGGCTCATCGCCTGGCCAGGATAAACAGGCGGGAGCGGCGCGTGCTGGTCAGTCTTCACAGCACTCGCAGGCTTGTATTGATCCGAGGCATACGAGTATGACGGCCGGTGGTCCCCATTTGTATAGGTTGGTGGATTCGATTCGCCTGCCGTAGTTGTCCACGATGTCGACGACGGGAAGTAGTCTCTGGGTGGTGGGACACTGCTCGTTGGTTGCGAGACACCTGCGGTGCTACTATCCTGACCACTTGTGCTCTGCGATGCTGAGTACGAGGGTTGTTGCGAGGTCTGAGGGCTTATCTCGCTTGAGGCGTTGTTCAAGCTGCTATATGGCGGTCCATATCGATACTCGCTGGATGACTCGGTGCTTGATATAGACCCAGCGTGGAACGATGGATGACTGGGATTCCGAGGACTCTTGCTTGGTCGCGGGTTGCTATCGTCCACATATCTCGGGACACTCAGGCTGTTGCTCGCGGTCGATGGGACTGAGAGGGGCGGTGGAGCGGCGGAGCTCTGAACGTATGATGCGTACTGTGTCCGTATGGGTGGTACTTGTTGTGATGAGGTTGTCGAGTGCGGTTGTTGCCCGGGCTGATCGCTCGAGACCATGGGCATCTGCATAGATGGCATAGTGGATGGCAGGTGAGGTGGCAATTCTTGTGGCTCGGCCGTGAATCCTGTGGGTCCGGAAAGAGGCATCTTTTGGTACGGGTCGGGCGCTATCGATGTCGACGGATAGCTAGGTGGTCCTGAGGCAGCCATGGACTGATTCCAGGACGCCGGATACGAACTATATCAATGTTAACTTCTGAACACCACCTCGGTCGAATAGCTCTCCTTGAGGGGGTGAAGGCTGTCTACTCACTTTGATCGCATGCTGTTCATGGGGCTACCTGGCATTTTCGGCGGATTGAACGTGAAGGCCGTTCGCGGCAGCTCCATATTCAAGGGTCTCGCCTTCACCTCCTGAGGCTTGATTGCCAGAGGTCCGGCAACAATGCCCAGTCCGGTTTCCACGAGAGCTTGGCCTCTGGATCCGGCGCTGGAACCCAGGAGCGGGATCTCCTTTCTGGCCTGGAAGTTCCGAGGGCTTCGTCCTCGCACCACGATTGGCGCAGTCGCGGCCTCCGTCAGCACGACTTTGGACCCGTTCGCCAGTGTGCCCATCACTTTCAGGTGCACGACAAAATGCTGCTGTAGCTCTTTCCTTCTGCCGTTGTTGGCGGTCGCACTACGGAATTCTCTTAGCACAGGTTCGGTTGTCTACCACCATCGCACGTTGACAACTTACATTCGGAACTGCAACCGTCGCCATCCAATAGGATACACAGCATATTCTCCATCCGTATCCGTGCCATCGTCCTGGAATGGGATCAGTGGCAGCGAGGATGGCTCCTGGTCAGCTGCCTGGTTGACTTCCGGGGAGTTTGGTGGGGGGGTTTTCCAGGGGATGACAATCAACCGGACAGGGTGTCCATCCACTGATTCAATTGCTGAGATGGTCACCTCGGTGTTGCTAACCGGAACTGACTCTCCCGTCTCCGTGATGACGGAAACCTGTCCCCTGGGTGTGATCAGCGATCCGCTGACCTGGAAGAGGTTTCGTCGGTAGCAAGTTAGCTCCGGTTGCATGACGCTTCCGTCGCTGTTGGTCGCTGGCATCTCGGAGAGAAAGAACATGCCGTGCAGCTGGGCAGATAGCTCCAGCTGCTGGATCCGACCATGGTGGTCGACGATGGTGTGCTTGTCTTGGACTTTTCTGAAGGAAAGCAGCTTGTGGTCGTGTCCAACACCGAGCTTGGAGCCATCATCCCGCAGGTCCTGGACAATCTCCTGGTACTGAGGCTGTTCTGTTGCGGAATATGGTCTCTTGAGGCTGGGGAAACTTTGATGGCTTGTCAAGGAGTGGTGTTGGTGTCTTTCGTAAGGGTCGTTGGTCTCGTCCTGGGAGTATCGGCTATATGAAGAGTACTGTTGGTGATGGTCCACGCTGCCCCAGGCGCCCTGTCTCGGTCGTCCTGAGTGCGGTGGTGACGGCGCTTGGTTTGAAAGGCCTGTATCCACGGCGTGGCTGGGACGGCTTGACATCTGCACCGGACTGCCGTACCATAGACTGCTGTGCGCCGGCTCCTTCAACTCTGCCATGGTAACTGCGTATGTTGCGGTGCACATGGGAACATATCTCTCCCAACAGAAGCTGGATCTTTTCTTTCTCCGATCAGAGTTCGATATGACGTTACGATGGGAGGATCAAGACACGCCGTCCAGATGTTTGCTGCCCCGACTAACTGCCCTTTGGGCTTGAAGGAGATGCCCACTCCAACAACACGGCCAAAGCACTCGTAACAACCTTTCCAAGGCCAATAGAGTCAAAGTCCGGTCAGTTCGAGATCCGCGTTGGTTCTTTCAGCAACTACTGAAGGAGGAAGTTGAACAGACCAAGCGAAGATGAAGTTATAATAGAGTGAAGGACGACTTGCAGGGTCGTAAGGCAAGTGGTACTTGTATGAAATGATACGGTAGATGTGGTGGGGGTTGTTTTATGAAAGCCACCGGCAGGTATCCTGGGGGTGGATCAGGTCGATGGGGGCAGCTCTTCACGGCCAAGGTCAGGGGTTGAGGGGCCTGGGGTGGATAACAGAGAGTGATGAGCCTGTGAGGGTGGACCGGTTTAATGCAGAGAGGCGCACCATGGAGAGCTGTCTGTACATACACAGTACGGTACGTACATATTTGTATGTACATGCAGCCGTACACTACATACAGGGAAGGAGATGGAGGCAACGGCGATCTGGCAGGAGGAAGTCGACAGGGGAGGGGGGTGGTTAGCCGAGATACTCCGTACGGCAAGTGTAATACAACCTGAGTCCACCCAGGAAGTAGTCCTCGTGGGGAGGTACATCTGTGAATATCATACTACGTGGTACACAACTTTGCTTCTCGTAGATAAGCTGCTCACCATGGACCAGATCCCAGAGCCCCTGATCTGAACTTCGTTCTTGGAGAAACCCAGGACGCTTGGCATATTGCTATGTTTATAATCTTGACCAACGCGCAATGTCAGAGCGGATACCGTGGAAGTGCTCTGAATCTTTGGCCGAGGACGACAATAGTGGGACGGATGATGTATCATCCCACCAGGGGAACAGGGCACTAGGGGGTCCTGAGGATAAAGTTTGGCAAGATTTCTCGGACGGGCCAACGGCTGCCGTCCTCGTTCGAACGCCCTGCCGAAGGATCAAGGAACTCCTGGCTAGTCTCAACTACCTTGCACAAGGGCGTATTCTGGATCGGGAAGGGGATGCAAGACAGAGCAACGCCCAGGGCTTTTAGGGCTTGGATCACTCCAAGATCATTGAGCAGACCGTTGAAGAGACTGTTCACCAGTAGGAGCAAGGCCACAAGTCCCCTTAGGATAGTGCTACGCACCATCCTATGAAGAAGAGAGAAGCAAGATGGGGAACGAGAGAATTTGGGGATGGAAGATGTGTCCTCGGTTTCTCTCCCGCATTCCAGGTGCTTCAACTGGTTAGAGCTGCTTTTCCCTCAACATCAGGCTCGTGCTTCCGGTGCATGTAAACACCAACAGGGGCATCTGATTTGAGCGATATCCTCCGACAAGCTCTTCGAGACCGCGGACCCGTAAAATATCTGGAAGATCGTTGGATGAAATGGCCGACGAACCATAAAAAAGGGAATGGTGTGTGGGCATGAGGACCAGGGCAAAGCAAAAATCGGTTCACGAGATTGCCAGAGACCGGGGCTTCATCGATAATGTGTGGGTGGGTAGGTGGGTGGGTGGATGATTACTCGGTGGAGCATTGAAGCAGAGAAGGGATGTCAGGGATGTTAGTCAGGGGTGCCCCAGCGCCACCGTTGTGTAGTGTACTGTGGTCAGAAAAACGATCAAAGAGAAGAAGAAAAAAAACCACCGACTTTTTACAGTGTCGATCTTGAGGATATCTGGACTGCTTGTCGAAATCGATGTGATGAGCACGCACAGCAATACAGAGTATAAAAATCCTAGTTATACTGCGTACAAATATATTCGTCCTCGATCCCTAAACGGCTGTCATGAGGGTGATCTCAACTTTGGGGTCGAAATTGCATTGCGGAGGCACTGCGGAGGTTTAAAACATCACCTGTATGAAAGGCTCTCAAACAGGCATTTCAGACTTATGAGTCTGGCCACACGAACAAGGACCCTCAATTATCACAGCATGTACAGCCCAGACCGGGGGGCTTGTCATGGTGGCTCAAGGACCAAGTACACATCTCAGATGGCCGCTTGGCGAACAAGATTATCGATTCTCGGGGGCTTGGTAAGATGCAGAAGCTGGCGAAACAAGACGATGGACAGGGAAGCACATGCTCACTGTCTTGCAAATGATGGATGACAGGCATGACCCGCACCCACCTCGGCTTTGATGGCGGCTGGTGTGAGGAATTCGGACCAATTGTGGTTGACCTGGAGTGATGACTGACCTCCCTAATAAGGACTCGCACAGAATGATGCATCATTGTTGCCGGGCTTGCATCCGCGGATCTAACCATCAACACCATGTGGGCAAAATCTGTGTTGGTACCTCTTGGATTGCTGACCCAACAGGTGTCGTGCCAGAGCGGGCTCGTGGAACAGAACATCTTGATGTCCGCGCTTGCTGATGAGCGTCGTTCCATCCATGTCGGCTGAATACCGGGTATCCAAATCAACAGATACCACAGCGCGGGTATTTGGCCATTCGCGGTAACGTTCCTGCTTGATATTTGCCGGCCTAGGTCACAAGCGCTGTGCACAAAGTACTATGTACTGTAGCATGTGCCGGCCCCATAACCCCGTACTGAGCGGCTAGGTATTCTCCACTTGTCGAATGTTGTGAACCTGAAGATTGTCGCCTTGACAGCTTGGCTGGAAGATCTGTCGGCGCAGGGGATGCAGCAAATTTGCATATTGCATTGCATCGCCGGTGGGAAAAAATAGCATGGTACAGCTCGGGAGGGGGGGGGCCTGGCAGACTGAAAGATCATCTGAAGCTGTAGAAGCCAGACACATAGGCAGACGGATCTATCTCTAAAAAGTGTCTACTGCGCTGCGCAGTACTTAGACAAGTTTCCCGAATTGGAAAAGGAGAGGGCCGAGGAAAGGCCCGTTGGATCCATGAGGCCGCTTTTCTGGCCCTGCAGCCTGCAGGCGACGCAAAACGGCCCCTCGAGGGGTCATCCTGGTATGCCTACCGCAGGTGGCCATGGCACGACCTGCTCTCTCCATGTGGGCAAGTTGCTTTTTGGAATGGTAGCACTGCATCTAAAGCAAGCAGTAGGTAACCAGAAACGACAGCTGCAGGTTCTGGTATCGTCGACGACAGGTGTTGAACATGACATGCTGCGCCTGCTCGCTGTGACGTACAGTGCTGTTAAGCTACTGCACGGGTGTGGTGCGGATCGTTTCGCCAGCCTGATGATGAGCGAGCGCATCGGAAAATTCTCAAAGAGGTTCGCGCTTGCACACCGGTGTGGAAGCCGCGGGTGGGCATACCAATATAAGGCCAACAGCCGGAACCCGGACCAACAACCAAGAGCGCCGCTGTGAAGTTGGGGGCCCTGGGTCACGTTCCGGACCAGTCTATTCTTGCGGTCGAGACTTTACCCCCGGTAACTGGCATTGGGATATGTTGAGTATCGTGTTGCAAGACTTTGTCGATGCAGAATGGTTGCCTAGCTGGTAGAATATGGACTCTTATTTCTGGTGCCCCTGATGGCGGTTGATGCACATGATGCAGGCGTCGTAGATCTTCAGAACTCTTCGATGCCAATGTGGTATCTAATGGTACTAATCATGGAAGCTGAGTCCGTCTTGAGGTCTTTTGGGGGCCGGATCAGCTCCAAGGTGCAACCCCTGCAGCGTCAATGTCGTCAGTCGGCAGCGAGGACCAAGCACAGAGCTACCACAAACGTCAACGATAGGAGCCAGGCCCCTTTTTGACGCAGCGTGTGGGATATCCTGGAGTACATCCAATTTGGCGTCTGAGAGGCGAGCATTGCGGCCGATCCTGAAGAACTCTATCGTGGTTGCCTTGTACAAGAATCGTAGATGCTGTGTACACCTGCAGGCAGATGGGTGGTTGTTGCAGTGCGAATTGCTGGAGGGATACCCCTGGTCCGGCTCCTTTCTTCCCTAGTCTCCGGCGTGTGCTGCACATAGATCCGGATCCAGCAGTGATGAAGATGCCCCCGTCAAGACGAGATGAGGAGACAAACATGGTCGTGATCTTGTTGCAGTAACGCAACCGCAATGCTTTGCGGTGGAGCAGCTCAGACTGCGGGGATACATGTACCTATGTAGCTAATAAGACAACCCTGTTACTCCAACAAGCTGAAGTGCAAATAATGGCCAACATATTGTATACCCAACCGACTGTGATGTTAGCAAGGTTGCCGTCTTCGTATCTCGAGCATGCATGTGCCTGTGCCCGCTTCATTTCAAAGGATTATCCCAGCGTTTCCATAAGAACCAGACAAGGACGACGGCAGTAGGAAACATGTGGTCAGAGCTCCGCATGGAATGCTGCTGTCCATGAATCTTGTGATGAGCCGATAAGCATCTGAGTAGAGCCTCAACGCTTCCAGGGTCAGAGTTGCAGCCGCATTTGTAACGGGGAAAGTCAGGGGGGGGGGGGCAGCAACGGCTACTGTGTCGGAGTCCTTGTCAAAAGGCATATCAATGTGACACTAGGTACCGGGAGGATTCAACACCACGACGGGAACGTGCACACGGCGTCAGATCCGAGAATGTCCCTCCCTCGCAGACTCGATCATGTTTCACTCGGGGTCCATCGCACTGGTTTCCTATATTGATTGTCCGCCGTAGCGATTATGAGATTGTTGGTGTCTGATCCCAAGGTCTGTGGCTTGTCAAACATGTGCACCAAAGCCAGCAGGCGCTAGTTTAGAAGCTTCAACGGCTTTTGGCGTTTTGTTAGCATTTCTAGAGCCTTGAGCTCACAAGGAATAAGGGATATCGTGGACGACTGGACGGTTATCTTTACCGTACAGTCAAATAGCCAAAGCCCTTGTGGGGTTAGCTAAGTGATAGGCAAAGGAAGTCCGGCCCAACCCATTGAGTGCGAGATCGTCCGCGCCGGGTTTATCAGATTCTGCCGAAAGTGGGCGACCGTGGGTAAAGAAACAACCAGAACCTCGAGTATGGCAAGCATCGAAACCGCGAAGGTTCAAACAGGGCAGGTCGATTCATATTTCGAGCACAAACGAGCTGATGTGCCCAGAGATAGCACCATGCATATGGGATCTCCCCTCTGCATTCATAGTCCAGCCGGCTGATGTGGAGGCAATATCGTCTAAGCTTGCAATATCTTTTCCATCGCATACCATTGGTGACAGACGAATCAAAAGCATCAACTGTTATTGTTGCCGTGGCAAAGAAGTACTTGTAGGCTTGAGTTGTCTGCATACTGACCTGAGGTGTGAAAACTACCGTATCCTTAGGGGAGCTATCGATAACCAGCTGTTATCGACGCTGGCTACATAGTACTCCGTACTACATAGAGCTGCCGCCCCCTTCTGTGCCGCAAAACCGGATCAGGAAAACGGCACCTGTCCGTGTGCGATGTGAAGTGCATTTTAAGCTTCATTGGTGACCACAAGGCCGCAGCAATACACTGTTCCGCATCCTCTGGTGGCCCTGAAGTGGCAATATGACGTACTAAGGTAATCAAACCAGGCTACGACGACATTGGGATGCCACAAGCGAGCGATAATGCACTTGCAATCAAACAAATCTAGAGACAGGATTTCCCGGGACTCAACTATTGTATCCCGAAATGCCAAACCGGTCAGAAATACGTGCGAATGACAAGAAGCACCTTGTGCGAGCCGTTCAGCTCGACCATCTATTGGAGGAGCTCAAAAAATTGCAGCCGCGGGTCCATCCGCATTGTGGGCCTGGTCCAGGCGTCGGGTCCCTCTTTTTTCCATCAAGGGGCCTCGAGCGTTCGTACCATGTACATACTGTATGTAGTATCGATACGGGCTCATGCACAACATTGTCGCCCATCACAGACCTCTCGCAGCGGCGCAATGCTGGGCTGAGAGGGACGAAGCTCGGTCTCTGAAAAGCTGTAGCTCCCCTGCTCCCCTGGTTCCTTGGCTGTGCCTCAACGTTGCTTCGCCGTTGGCTTGCTTGCGCCTTGAATGGCTAGCATTCGGAAGCGTTGCATACCGTGTTTGCCGAGACGGATGGCCTGCATTTGAAAAGGCTCAACCCGTTTTTTCTCTCCGGAGAAGCTCATCTCAATCCTGCGGTTTGTGATTTGCGCCATTGACCGTCACAATTTTGGATTTTGTCGCGAGCCCCCCCCTTTCTCTGCAGGGCAGTCGGTGAAGCGCCTAAGCTTAATCAAGCAGCAACCCCGACGGCAGACCCCATCAGAATGAAGATCACCGCCCCCATCAGAACATGCATCTGCTCGATGGAGGGAGGCGGGATGCGACCATTACCCAAAGGCACAGTCTGTGATGTTACACTGAACGATAGTTGGTGGATTGTGGTCCCGCGTATGTGCACCTGTCCAGTGCGTGGCTGGTGATGTTTTCCGAGTCATCTCCCGGAATGGTCTTCATGACGAAAAGCCAAAGGGCAGATCCCGATTCTTTCAACGGTGAGGGGCGGTCCAGATGCATGCCAGGATCTATGTACCCCTGGTCCGTACTCCATGCCTAAGGTGGTGTCGACGGGACATGGGTCCCGAGGACCACAGTATGTATGAATGTAAGGATGGCGATAAAAGTACGGGAAGGCTGTGGTGACCTTCCTTCCTATTTTGTCGATAGCAGTGGTCGTCCACATGTTTTGATTTGCTGGCGTTGCTCGAAGCCTCCTGAGTGCTGAAAATGCTGAGCAGGTGGGCTGCCGAATGGTGCAGAGATTGTCAAGCCCGCTAAAGTTGGGGGCCAGCAGGCCAGAAAACGCGTCGAGTCAATTGATGAGATTCCCCGCGGTGCAAGGAGGGGTAAGACTGGTGATTGACGCCGGATTGTACAAATAGGTACAGTGCAGAGACGGAAAGCTGGCGAGCCGGCCCACCTGAAGCTGCTTACGGTATGTAGACCTTCCAGCCTTCCCTGGTCAAAGACATGGCTGATCAGATCCTGGTCGCTGCAGGATAAGTAACTGCGGAGATGGTAATACTTCTGCGAAGGCTCCACAGCGTAAGTGAGCGTCTCCACGGTCGGCATGTAAACCCGTCTCGTTAAGTGGCTGTAGCCGTATATAGGTAGAAGACGCAACATGACCCGGTCGTATCGTCTTCTCACCGTCCAGCACACATATCTGTCAAAACAGCATGATGCCGCGATGGTAATAGGACATCACTGGTAGTTGTATAGTGGGAATATTGAGGTGTGATGGCGAAGGTTGAGGCTGACTTTGATATCGAAAGTTTAAGTTACATTCTTATCGTGATTTGTGTTGCATCCAGACTTCCAAGGTCAACATTCGGCTCCGACCCGATGGACAGCCTCAAGCGACACCCGGAGGGAAACCTCGACGGCCATTGGGAGAATGGGTAGATAATGGCGGCTGCCTCACTGCTCATGTGGCCCAATAATTCTTGTTCAGAACCAGATGCTCAGGGGAAGACAGACACGCCATTCTGGACGAGCAGGTCGGAATGGTCGTTATCCGAGGGTACATAATAGTATAGTGTATGTAGGTGTCTTAGGCTCTGTAGGATGGATGCACTGCGTAGTTCGGCGAATAATAAACCGACCGTAATTATGTCAGTCCAAGACAGCCTGATGGTCCGCCAGGAAGCTCTAGTGAAAGTTTATTATAAGAGATGCCGCCGTGACGCCGGAGACGTGATTTCGGTTTGCAGGGGCGTAAACAGTACGCGGATGCGAACGAGGCGCCCCTGATCAGTGAAGGCTGAAGCTGCGGGAGGCCGGGGCGACTGTCCGGAAAACCGATGTTGACGTGCGGCTTGGAAAACGACTCGATCATACGAGTACGACGGACAAAAAATGGCGAAAGGATTTCCAAGGTTGATGGAGTCAATGCATGTGAGTCGACATATTCAGGACTCAAAAAAGCATAACATACCCGACATAGTAGGTAGGTAGGCAGGTAGGTAGGCAGGTAGGTAGGCAGGTAGGTAGTGTACATTTAGAATTTCCGTACTGCGGCAGAAGGATTTGAGGGCGGGAGGAGTAGTACTTAGGTACCTCCGTACTCGGCAGGTACTGCCCTTTCGAGCATAGGCGTCCCTGCCAGTATGTAATACTTCATCAGTATTACTTAACATACAAATACCTAGGTACTGCACTATGGATACCTACCTAGGTACCTACCTAGATAGGTTAGGTACCCGGAGTACCTAGGTGATCCTGAAGGTACCTTGGTACCTAGATGCCTGGGTACATCTGCACATCGGTACGGAGGACGTACCCGGTTAATGTTTCCTGCAGGTGACGGTGAAATGCTACTATGGTAATGTATTTTCCCACTTTCAACTTCGACAAGCAGCAGCAGCAATGACCACCCATCTTAGAGAAATCTCGAGTACGGAGTAGTGTACATACACGATATTGCAACAATGCAGCCCTATTCCCGTTCAATCTTACAATTCTGCTCCTGGCCTGCCTGATCTTTCATCAGTGTCTTCCGACACTCGGAAGCAATCTCGCATCCCCCCAAGGACGCATAGACTTAACGGCGATCGTCCGGCGCCCACTCACGCCCGCCAGGAGGCTGTCACGGGTGGAAATGAGCAGAGGACATATCTGTCCGAAGAAACGCCTCTAGACAGTCCGAAGAAGCGCCTATGGGGACAAATCAGGCTATGTAGATGATGCCTTTCGGACACCGACCCAATCACTCACAGCCATCCGCGTCGAACCGCATATATCCTTACTTAGTCAGTAAACACCTAAGGTAAGGTAAGCATCAGCACCTTACTTTCTCGAGTTGGACCCCCACAATGTTTGCCTATCACACAGCCACCTGCATTTCTCCGTTGTCAAAATCGAGGTGATGTGGGTGTCAGACAGCATACTAAGTATATACACAAACCTCGATCAGGAACTGGTTGGACAACTGACGGGGGAATCCTTGATCAGACTACTGAATTTAGCCTGATGGAGGGGGGCCAGCGAGGGGGGGCAGCGAGGGGGGCCAAAATTCCAAACAGCTTCAACTTCAATTTTACCCCCGTCAGGCCCGTCATTGCCCGTCTGGCCCGTCCACTCTCCAGACCGGCCGTCCATCCGTCCAAGCATCTGGGGTCAGCGGCTTAGTTCGCGGGTGCCCTGAAAAGGAGCTGCGTACCCGTTACCCGTTGCTACTAAGACGCCACCAAGCCCATCTTTGTACCCAACCTCCGAACCTGGACCTGTTTTGGTCTGGCCTTGCAGCTTGCTATATACATACCTGCATACCTACTAGTACCTACCTAGGCATCTAGGTAGGCTAGGCAGGGTGTAGGGTAGCACTACCACACGGTAGACATATGACCATCTCCGCACACCCGCCCAAGCCGCCTTCCTTCCCGCCCACTGATGGTGCTGTGGGTCTGCACCATTGCACGTCTGCGTTCAAGGCGGGTGTGCCATCATCAACGTCCTTATCATACCGAGAAGCAATCTATTATCATTTCAATAGCAGCAACAACTGCGGGCTGTAATCCGTACAGACCTTTCCAGACTGCCAGGCTGCCCATGCGATTTCACTCAGTCTGTGCTTTTGTGATTTCGCCGACATGCTGCACTGCAAGCCTTGCTCTAGCTCGAACTCTATTGTGCTTCCTACTGGGGGATCAGCATGCGGCCGTCAAACACACAGCCTGGAAAGGAAGGCATTTGTGCTATGTAATACAAGGCCTTCTACCACACCTTCCTTGAGGCCAAGTGGCAATGCCGCCTGTCGGCAAGCCAGCACGCCAGGCAAGCAATCATTCCGGCCTCTCTCCTATGCTAGCGCAACCATCATAATAATTAATGTCGGCTGACAGATGAGCAGCCTACCAGCCTACCTGCTTAGGCTATCTGTAGGTTTCGGGATATGTTCCTTTTTTCGGGCCTGGCAGCCAGCCATATGACGTTGAGGGGCAGTTGAGGTCGATGGAGAGGAGATCTAAGCCTATGTGATCGGAGTCTTTGATCTCGCAGATCGCTTGCAGCGCCAATACTCACCGCGCGCCGGGCTAGAACATTGGGGGGCTCCATATTGACACCATCAACCACACGGGTGTGTTCAGCGTTACACCTCGCATCGATATCCAAGCAAGGGAATAACAGGTACCTTTTTGTTCAGTGGAAAGGGCCGGCGGTGGATTGGATGGGGCCCACCAAATGGTGAACGATGACCGCCGGAAGAGCAACACAAAGCTGCTGGTCATCAAATGCCAGTGCCGGCCCATTCGGACGATAAGTACGCATGTGTTGTACGCATGTTCAGAAGAGACTGCAAAGGAAGCCCTGTCAGCGCCAACCTTATCACCAAACCTTCAATCCGTAGATGCGTCCCTATACCTGATGACTTGTTCATCCCCGGGAAGCTTGTTGGTCCTCAATCTTGGATCATGAAGAGAAGTAAGCGCTATCTAAACATAGGACTCGAAAAACAAGTTGCTCGCGTGGTCATCAAGGGATCCATCCTTCTGCCGAGGGTTCTTTCACCTCGAAAACAGGTGGGCAATCCCCGATAGCGTTCGGGCGGCATTTTCCAGGCGTGCTTGCCCTGTATGTGTGACCATGACTCTACAGAGAGCTTCGCGGCACGGCTCATGAGCAGGGGCTGACCTTGTGGACTTCTTTTATCTAGCCCATCCTTCAGGGACATGGGACTATACTGCATCGACGATGGTCATCGTTCCGTACCGTCAAGCCGTTGCGCCTTGCAAGGTCGAGAGGGCGAGGCAAGTGACACAATCTTACTGCAATCCTGAGCGGTGAGGGTCCAAATGTCTTCGGATCGGACATTTTCAGATCATGTTGTGCATCTTGTTGACACTGCGGCGTACAAGACAGCAGCAGCCATGGGCTGTTAGCCTACGCCCTCGACTGCCTACTGCACATCAGACTCACTGGGGCATGGCTAGCAGCCACCTTCACCGCTGCGTTGCCCAGGATGCTGGCAGCAAGGGATCGTTGAGAAATACTAGGCTTCTCCCTCGAGTTCTTGCGTAGGACGAAATATGGCTTACCAATTTCCAGTTGACGCCATTTTTCAGGGGCTTCATAAAATATATTTGGAACTTTT
The DNA here is from genome assembly GCA_025426655.1 of Cytospora mali. NCBI lineage: Eukaryota > Fungi > Ascomycota > Sordariomycetes > Diaporthales > Cytosporaceae > Cytospora > Cytospora mali. The sequence goes on along the minus strand of JANKOA010000002.1, from coordinate 5,943,705 downwards.
GAAGACATATGGACCGAATCTTGATCATGATGGATTCCGGGGATTATAAACTCTATGTATGTCAGGTTGACTAAAGCCGTTGACGCCCCCCTCCCCCAAGTAAACCTATTTCTCCCCCCCCCCCAGGGGCTTGCCCTGTCCTTCGGCTCTTCCCGTATAGTCTCGCCGTCTCACGTAGGATCGCCTCTCTACTTGATTGAGGAGAGTGAGATCGTGTGGGGAACCCAAGCCACATCGAGATCTAGATAGGTATGCAGGAAACAGATATGCGACATGATGCTTGCGCAAGCTCGTCCTTGGCCGGCCGAAATAGAGGGCGATGCCAGAAATCGTACCATCGCATCCGTCTTCGCTGGTCTCCGTCAATATTCCTGTCGTCCGCAGGCAGGGGTGAAGTGGCATCTTCTAGAATGTGGCCAGTGCTGCCAGAGACAATGTGAACATGTCTACGTGAGGGCGATGGCCGAGCGATGTATCTTGCTGTGACAGAGGCCACAAGGATAGACACAGGTTTCACTCGTCCCCATCGAGGAGATGCTCGTTGTCGTCAAGGGCGAGTTGCACGAAGTGTCTGATCCAAGCTGCTTCTCCATCACGCAGCTCTTCCAATCCCGCTTCGTCTTGTACCTGCTCGTCGACGTGTTGCGCTCTTCGAGCGGGATTATGGGCCCCTCGGTTCGGCCCCTGATTCTGGTTTTGACGATGACCAAAGCCCCTGCCTCGTCCTCCTCGTCCCCTCTGACCTTGCTGTGCTTGTTGTTGCTGCTGCTGTCGTGCAGCCGCAGGATTGCCTCTGTTCCTGTTCTGAGCGCCGCCACGTCCTCGCTGTGGTGCAGCCGCTTGCTGGTTTCCTCCTGGACCCGCTCGAGCAGGCAGCACGCCAGCATCAATACGGAGCACCAGCGGGCCTTCACGCGCGAATTCGACCGGTGCTCCATTCTCGTTTGGTACTGGCCGCTCTGGCTCGACGTTGGCATTGCGTCCGCCACCGTTGTCGAGTATATCTCCAACAATTGCCTCCTCGAGTACGATCTCCGCCAGCTCCTGCTCATTCCTGGGAGCCTGGACCTCTTGGGGGGCACGTCCTCCGCCGAAAGCATTCTCCCCATCTTCGTCGCCTCCTTCCAGTTCCCACAAACGCATATAACACGAGGTGACACGACCATTAGGCTGCTGGTTGAAGTGCTGGTACGGATTTGAAGGGTCCAGCCACGCCGAGCAGAGGTAGCAAAAGTGGGTTTGGCATCTGTAGCAGATCCTATAATATAGTCAGCAAGATGTCATATCAAAAATGTGCCCAGGGATACTCACATATGGTTACAACCCTGTGTCTTCTGAGCGGGGCAAGCACAGGTAGGGCACGGCGTCGTATGTAGATTGATGAACTCGAGCGAGGCTTTCTCTTCCTCGCTAAGCTCTTCCTTGCCACGTCGAGGATAACACCTCACGAACTCGCCGTGCCAACCTTGGTAACACCTACTACAGAAGGCGAAATCACAATCCTCGCACACGGCAAGTCTGTCCTCCACCTGCCAAGTATTGCGCTTTGTCGCATTGTCAGCACCTCCGTTGGTTTTTTCCTCCGCCTCGCTGTCGGAGTCGTCTTCAGCCTCATGAAGCTCGAAACCTTCCGGCTTCTTGTGCTTCTTCGACTTAGCTGCGCCCTGACACCAGGTCCGAGGGCAGTATATCGTAGTCTTGTCCGATTCAAGCTCTGTCTTATACTTTAGAGTTACGTATCGCTTCACCATTTCAGGCTCAAGAGGGATTTGAAGAAGCTCGCTAGGACTGATAAATGTCTTTGGCTTCCTTCGCTTCTTGTTTCCGGGTGCCTGGGCCACAGCAGCCCTCTCCTTTGCGCAGCTAGGTTCCAGGCAACGGACGGAAGCGAGGTCACCTTCCTTGATTGCGTTATTGTAGAAGTCTTGCAAACACTCGGTACAAAACACATGACCACAGTCTATCATACGATGACACTTTGCGCCCTTCTTCGGATCTGGATATAAAAGTTAGCCATAGACTCCAGTCTCGAGATAAGAGCGCGTAAATTCAATGTATATATTAGCCTACCTAAACAGACACCGCAGTTGAATGTCCCGTTCTCAAAAGCGACCCGTTTTGCCTCGATGTCATGATCCAAGACAGCAATCTTGTGCTCCGGACTAATTTCCAAAGCACCCGTGTCACTCACAAGCCCGAAGACATCATCTGCCGACTGTTGGATCTGATCAATATAGGCAAAGACGACCAGATCGCGACCAAGTTCCTCCCACAGAGCGGCGCAGTCATTTTGCAGTCTCTCAGCTGTGGTCGAAGGAAGCCATGACGGCGAAGTTGATATAATAACTGCCGGCGGCTTCTCGTCCGGATAAGAAGGAGGCAGCGTAAGTTGCAACCGGACGGCTGGCAGGTGGGCTAGCTCATGGGAATCGGTGCCAGTGGATGAAGGCCCGCCAGTTCCGATACCACCATTTTGAGCTGCTCCTGGGGCAATACTCTGGCCTTCAACCGTTGCAGGGAAGAAGACGGTCACAGGCTTGCTGGGATTCACAGGTACGTCAAGTACAAAGGTGTACGGGTCATCCTCGTGAATCCTTCGAATCTCCGGGAAAATGGCGGACAAAGTCGAGAGTTCGACGTCCCGTTGGTCTTCAGTATCCATATCCAGGTGTCCAAGGTATCCAAACGAGGATAGGGGGGTCTAGCTGGGTTATTTGTACCGGCAAAGGCGTGAGCGATTAGCACTGGGTCGTCGGTACCGATGATGAAATACTGTTGGGTTGACGCGCCATCGGCGACGTGCCTGAGGTTAAAGAGAGTTCCAACAAGGAAGAGGCAAAGAAAGTCATAACATAGAGGCACGGTAGGACGTAGACATGGTTGTTAGAATACTGGCAAAGCAAGGACTAACTGCGTGTTACGGTGGCTTGATTTGGCGAAGAAAGATTGAAGTTGGAGGCGAATAAAGTGAAGTTCGCGATGGTGATAGTTGAATTGATAACGGAACTAATACCAACTTTCCGATACAGATCCGGTAAAATGGCCGATATGACTCTTTGCCGATGGAAGCCATAGCGCAGGCGGTCCCATAGCATGAATCTTACATATACCTACTGTGTAGGGACCCGATCTATAGACCGCCTTCCGTTCTAGTGCATGGACGCTGGAGGTGGGCAGGTGGGGTGTGGATATTGGAGCTGGCAATTAGTACACAGTACCTAGCTAACCCTGGAAGTTGGGACTCCGACCAACTAACTAGCTAAGCTACCAACGTCTCAAGTTCACATTCATACAATATGCTTCCATGATCCGTCCGAACAATCATATTGTTTTTATTGCGCTGGCGATGCGTTGCGCCTAGGGAAGGAAGGAAAGCAACGAGTTATGTCCATGTTTATGGCCCATCCCGTCTAAACCAGAGCTCAAGACACATCGAACACTCTAATCACCATGAACTCGCTGTGGTCTTCTCGGTCTTCGAACGAGGCAGATGCTTCGTCCAGCAAGACTGCTGAGGAGCTAGACCAAGCCGCCGTCGCGGACATTGGACCTGAGCATTCCGAGCAACCAAATCCCCAACCAGTCCGCCCAATCCTGCAGCGCGAATCTTCAGGTCATCCTCCACCACCCGTTCCCCCACCGTCGGGCCAACCTCCTCCACCTCCAGTCGCGAATGCCTCGCAACAACCCTCAGACTCACTGTCCCTGGCCCAGCTGCGACGCATAGTGGCCGACTTCCCGCGATCCGAAGCCCTTGCCTACGACTTTACGTACGAAGATAAGGGCCCCATCGACGAGGAGGTGGACGAGTGGTTCAACTATCAATTCTGGCAGTGGGTTCGTCTGAATGCTACCCACAGGGCCTTCGAGGAACAATGGGAGCAAGGTTTTGGCGCAGCTACATCGTGGGATGACGTGGATGACGAGGGCAAGAAGAAGTTCGTGACAGACGCCCTTGTCGGGCTGTCATCCGCCGACGTCAAAGAGCGCTTGAAATGTCTGGGCCGGCTCGTCTACATTGCCCTCGGAAGATGGGCTGATACAGCAGCAGGAGCTGGTCACCCAGCTGGGGCGAAGGATAGCAAAGCCAGATCTGCGGCTACACCTACCCAGCTGGCGGCAATGAGAGATGGCGCTCAGCTTATCGGCGAAGCAGGAGGTGTCGCACCAATATGGGATGCCTTGAGGAGAGCGTTCGACCCTTTCTGGTGTGTTGAGAGCTCAATTTTGCAACTTGACAATACTAATGGGACCTAGGACCGATGACGCCCAGCAAATGCAGGGCAACAGTCTGCAAGAAGCAACAGACGAGCTGATGAATTCAATGACCGTTATGTATATGATGATACAAGAAGCGCTTGCTGGTCCGGAGGAGATGGGCTCACTCTCCAGGCAGCTGGGTAGGTTTTCCTCCTCTCGAAATAGGGATTTACTAGCTAACATGAATGGTAGTCGCACTCGATCCTTGCTTGATTGACTTCCTTGTTGATGTCACGGCGAAAATGCGATGGGACGAGGCACAAATCGTGTCGCAAGCACATGTTTTCCTTCTCTTGTGGAAATCAATTCTGCTTGTTTTTGGTGGCTCGAAAGAGTTGGCAGAAGCCAAGAAGGCGACAGCAGAAAGTGAGGACGACAACAAGGATAAGGATATCATTACTGCATCCCCCCTAGATTATCACTTTTTTCGGCAAGAGATCACGTCCAAGTACCCAGCTTATATCCCACCGAAGGAGGTTATCCCTCTGGAACCAGATAATACCTCGTTACTGCCGCCTCTGCCAAATCAGACAGCGCGAAACCACGGCGCAAGTGGTATTTTGCCACCGCAGCCTGGCACACAGAGTGGTGGTGCCTCCATTCTCCACCAGCCTGTCCACATTGCAACGCCAGCTCCGTCCCCTCCTCCATCACCCGGTGTTGGTGGTAAGGGTGTTAAGAAACAAAACTATCAAACCAACCAGAACTTCCCATTCATGTATCCACCATTGGACGCTACGAGTAACAGTGCTGGTGGTAAAGGAAATGCTGCTTTGCAAGACACCCTCGTGGGCAGGAAATGGGAAGGCAGTGATGTACCTGCATCAATTCTCGAAGCAGGAGAGCTCTTCTCCAGGAGGGTGAGGATGACGCGGGCGCTACGGCAATTGTGGGAAGATCGAGAAAGGTTCATCAAGTTTGAGCGAGGCTGGGAGGCTCCTGACAATGATATTCTGGATGAACTGGACCTTTCTTCGCTCACGCTAGAAGAGAAAGAGGAGTTGGGTCTGAGCAGACCAAAGCCAGAAGACAAACCACAGGCGGCAGAAGCGACTGTTGATTACGGTCCGCATCCGGAGAAGCTGAGCGAAAGAGTCAAGCAACGCCTTGATGCCGTGGAGAGATTCTATGTAAGCGAGAACGTCCTATTACTCTTAACTGCTCAGCGTCGTACTGACAATGTAACAGGCTGGCTCAATCCCACAACTTCAATCTGTTTGCATGTGCTTGATTAAGGGAATACTGGCACACTACACTGTTTTGTTGTCGCAACAGCCGCCAGCACCTCCTTTCGGCGCAATGCCCGGGGCTAATGGCCGCGTTAATGGTGCCAGTGCTAATAGCTCCGGAAATATGGACACTCCAGAGCTCACACCAGAGGAACTCGACTCAGCCAGGACGCGGGAGATTACGGCCAAAGCTGTGAGCGGCATCATGCTGCTCCTTCTGAAGTGGTTGAAACTATCACGTAAGTTCGTGACGCCCTCACTCTAAATGCTGGCTAATAAGGTGCTCGACTGTAGATGTTCTCAAGTTCGAATTCTTGACTCAGCTTCTTTTGGATTGTAACTACATGCCTCTGGTGCTGAAGCTGTTCCTCCAACAAGATGTTCAGCAGGCGGTGGAGAACAGAACAGATCGCATTGAGAACAGGTAAGATCTTGCCCTATGAGAAGGTCTATGGACCCGGGCGCTAATAACCGTCCAGTTTTTTCTACTTCTGCAATCTCCGTGCTGGAGCGGAGGAGAAGCCTGTGGAAGGAAGAGATGCAGAGGGGGCGGAAGGAAGTGAGGATGATGCCGCGCCACCACCCATCAAGCGGCGCCGTTCACCTCCCGGAGCAGCTCTATCGGAAAACAATATGGATGCTGGTCTCGGCAAGGACGAGAATATCAAGCCGCCGCGACCAGAAGTCGACGAGCTCGGATATCCGGTGAACCCACTCCCCAAGGAGCCAATCACGGACTTCTCACGCCGCAACTTCTTCACCCTGATCAACTACCTACGCATTCTCCAGAAGATATGCAAGAACAAAGGCCACAGAAACTTGCTCATGGTGCAATACAAGTCTTCCAACGTCCTCCGCAAGAACCTCAAAGTACCCCAGGATCAGCTCCGCCTGTACACGCTCAAGCTCTTCAAGAACCAAGTGCCGTACTGCAGCCGCAAGTGGCGCCAGTCCAACATGCGCGTCATCACGGCCATCTATCTGCACTGCCGCCCCGAGTTGAGGGACGAATGGCTGGCTGGGTGTGACGTCGATGCCGAGATGGAGGAGGCGTTGCCGCTCGAGCAGGCGCTGCGGAGCCTGACGCACTGGTTCAACGTGAGGCGCTACCCGGAGAAGATGGCGCCTGAGGTGAGGGCGGCGCTGAGGGAGGAGCAGGACTTCTTTGTGAGGGAGCTGGAGAAGATGGAGGTTGGCTGGGAAGAGATGGGGCCGCAGGAGAACGCGGGCGGGGAGTGGGAGGAACTTCCTGGCTGGGGATGATGATTATCAACTTTCGGCATGAATGTGCCGAGTATGGATCACGTGAACGAGGGTTCGGCCTTGCTGGTGTGGTGTGGTGTGGTGTTTTGTGGAAGGAGGAAACTCCTTGGTGTAAGCGCCGTGGATGCTTGTGTATCCAACCCAACATTAAGCGGGATATGGTATGGTTTAGACATTTCGAATTGATACCCTCTTCAGCGATTCGTGGACTTCATTCATATCCAAGATGGGCCATGTCTCAGTAGTCACAACAGCTGCATTCGAAATAAGACCTATGTGATGTTGGGTTATGTTGCGTACGAAAGATGTCGTTGGAAAGTAGAGGTGCTCAGGTAGCCAAGAACAGCACAGTCACTCGTGAACCAATCTTGTCATTGTGGTATTAAGTATCATTAATTATACTGTCTGATAGTATTTGTACTACCAGAGAAATTGTACAATCCAGAGATGATTGCAATAGTCCAGCGGATGGACGAGGCCCAGTCTCATCAATTTTTCTCTCATCCTCCATAGCCTGGGTATATCCAACGCCGGCTCCGAGTCCAGACGTTCTTCCATAGTTCATGATTTCTTCATAGTCCTCATGCATAATCAAAGCCCCCCCCCCCCTTGCCTCTCGAGGCCACTAGCCCTGCAGATCGACCAGCGCCCTTGCCCAACGGCTTGCAGACATGCTACAGCACCTCCTCCTTTCACATCCTCCGACTATCTCGACACCGAGATATCCTTGCCGGCTTCGTGCCTTTTTAAGCACCGTACTTGTTGTACCCGTTACCGGTCTCACCGACGCGAGTGGCCTCGGTGTTGTAGCTGTCACGCACCTGGTCGGGGTGGGTGTGCGTGGGCAGGGTGTTAGGGTCGTCAACAGTGCCAGCGGTAGCACGGTTGCGGCGGAAGCCGAAGAGACCGCGCCTGCGAGAGCCGTACCCGGAGGTGTAGTTGTTGGCCGGGGATGGGCCGAAGCGCTTCTCCTTCTTGCGCTGGCGGGCGAGGAGCACCTCGCTCAGGGCAGAGAAGATGAAGAAGACACTGGATGACATGTTAGTATTGAGGATGGCTCTTTTGGGGGGTGGGGGGGGGAAACTGGCGCTTATGTAAGAGAGGGGGGGGAAGGGAACTTACATGGCGACAATGGAAACAGCCAGACACGCCGACTCCATCCGGCAGGCCGTCTTGTACGTGGGCAGAGGGACCTTGCCGTCCTTGACGGAGCTGACATCGGCGCCCGCGTTGCCCGTGCCGAAGACGGTGTGGACGCTGGTGCCGGTGCAGGTGCTCGCGCCGCTCTTGTACACGGTGGCGACGTAGATGAAGGCGCCGATGAAGGCGACGTCCAGGACGATGGCGAGGAAGGAGGTGAAGGCGAAGCCGGCCAGGCAGCACAGCAGCATGAGGCCCAGGGCGGTGTAGACGACACCGATGCCCGAGATGCCCTCGACCGCGCGCAGGTCGACGGGGATCTTAATGTGGTGGTCGGACATCGTGGCCAGGAAGTATGAGGTCAGGGCTAGGACGAGCGCGGTGCAGCCGAACTGCACGCCCCTGTTGAACCATTGTAGGACTTTAAGGGCGAGGAGGCCCTTTCCTGCCATTTTGAATTGGGTTGATTGCGGTGTGCTGTTTTTTTCCTGCGTCGTGTTGTGTTGTGTTTCCTTTTCCGTTCGTTCCGGCCTTTTCTTTAGAGACGTGAAGCAGCTCAAGGTGATGTGTGCTGTAACAGGTACGGAGTCTCACCAGTGCACGATCGATAGATTTATATCGTGTGTGGGCCGAATGGATGAAGAAGGATTAAGGTTGAACAGCACGGGGATCGGAGGGGCACAGGAATTTAAGACGTCCAGGTGATTCAATGTTCTCTCATTCCACTCGTTACCTCATCCACAATGGCAAGATTGCACGGCCACATACCAATGACTTCACGTCATATATGGAAGTAGATCATCAGCTCGTCCCCGGTTTTGATTTGGAAAATACCAGTAATACAGACCACATGTGCAGAGGTACCCTTGCACACTTTTTCTTGGAGAGCACAGTAGTGTACCTCCAGACCTCTTAGCGTATGCAACTCTACATTACATTACATGGCAGTCATGGTCAGGCAGTCAGTCAGGATGGTGTAGCAGCGTAGTAACGGCCAAAGGGAGGCAGGGGGAGGCTTGTTGGGCACGAGGCCTGAGAGGAGGCCAACCAGGGCCTAAGGACCGAGACCGCTCACCCCCTTCTGTCCGTCCCCCTTTATGTAAAACCCTTTCAAGATTCTTCTCACCATCAGAACCGAAGCAAGGCCGATGGCTTTTCTTTTGTGATGGCCCATCATGGCCCCCCCATCAAGGTCCCATCAGGCCCCGGACCTCTCAAATCCGGACCATCGTGTTTCTACTGTTTACTGGCGGTGACAATGGGACAATATGCGGCCTGTCAGGGCTGTTTGATGATGATGTTCAAGCTGCCACTGCGAGAGCCCTTCCCTCGGCTTGCTCGGTGTGTCTTGCAGCTCTGAGACCCCTCTAATTTTCTGGGGTTAAGTGCCTTGTTACTGGTTGATTGTCCCGATTTGCCTGGCGAGAACCTTGGAAGAATAATAACGCCTTTTTCAATAGCCTGACAGCCTGACAGCCTGAAAGCAAAAGTTGGAAGACCCTGAAAGCGGTGTGTGCCCCAGTTGGTGCCCCGGTTGGTGCCCCGGTTGGTGCCCCCAGTTGTTTCCTCGAGTGCCGAGTCTTTACGTCATACCGACAGGGGTTGAGATGCTTTAAAGGAAGACTGAAAGAGGAATGCCACAGCCACAGCTACAGAACGTCACAGCCACCTGGCCAGTGAAGCTACCCACCCCGAAGTACGCGTACCCACGCCAGCCAGGTGCTCGAAAGTGGCGCAACTGGCCTGTGCCTCTCTCTGTGCGCTGAACGCTGGGGTGGGACATTGAAGGTTCCAAAACACGGCCACATTTGCATGGGCTTCTTCATGCTCAAACGGCCAGACCGTGTCCTGGAACACGTTAAGGTCCAAGACCCGATACAGTTCATCCATCTGTATGAAACAGCCTGGATTGCCAAAATTCGCACAGAAAACAACATTCATCTCGATACATCTCGCAAGCGACTGTGTCCCCCGAGGTTAGGTTGATACTCCTCTCGATGCTGGGCTGACCATAAACTCGGCACTTGGGGTTCCACCCAGTGTCTTGGCCCATGCTGGCGGGGAGAACGGGATCTCCTCGGGAGTGCCTGGTTCTTGGCGTTCGAGAAGGAAGAAGGAATATGGTCCTGTGGTGTTGATCCAGTCTGCTCAAGTGAACAGCATCCGGCGTTGCCCCAGGATATTGCGGAGATGGTGACTAAATGAAGGTCAGAGAGGTCTGATATGCACGGCAGACGGTAAGAACCACCAGGATATGTGTGGTAGGTCCGTCCGAAGAGAGTTCGCAACCCATTCCGGGTGTGACTCCGCCAGCTCATGAAGCTTATATTCGCCATCCCGTCGGCATCCATGCACCCGCCTCGTCTCGCAACCTCTCTGCTAGGACGCTGGCGGTTGGCTACAGACTTCCAAGAACATGGCTTCCGTTTCGAATAAATGCGGACCTTGAAAGGAGCGCACAGGGCATCTATCCAACTGCTGCGTCGGTACCGTCCGACTGGGGCGTCAGTGCTAGTCCTATTTTCCCTTTTGACGAGGCCATGTCTCCACGTCAAGTACGGTACATGTTGACAGCTTTGACGGCATCTACTTGGCTCGCCTTGTGGGCCATGACAAAGGTGTCACAAGTGTGGTTGGTTGCTTTTTTGTCTAACATATGGTTCACCAGCGGTGCAGACTTTCCGTGGATTATTCGAGCCCCGGAACTGGTTATGGATTTTGGCTTCAAAAATGTTCGGGTAGAAAGTCGTGTGGTCAGCCGAGACAGGCATATTTTGGGTTGAGCATGGCCTTGGTGAGCACCGCGAACCACTCTCGAGTGACACCTCCTACATCAACGCACTCTTCACCGTGGTTTCGCTCGTTCTGTATTGCATGAAACTGCACTGCACAAACGGTGTGCTCTGTTTAGCTGTCAACAACTTGCCAGTGCGACGAGACGGTGCAGCTTGTAGACCCGGGCAGCCTCGGGCTTTGCTTGTTCGATCTTGCAGCCTTTATCAAGAGCGGGCCAACTTCAAGAGGATGAACGTTTCTGGAAGGTAGGTATGTAACGAGGAATGGTTGCGACACTGTAGTCGTGGCATCGATGTCAGCCCCCCCTGCCTTCGTCCTTTGGAATGAGGATGAATCTGTTTGCCCTGAGATACTGCGCCTGGTAGCCCGTGAACTGAGGGATGAAGCAGGTTCCTGAACGATTTACGTTTACCTTTCGGCCTCTCGAGTGAGTATGGCCGCGCCGCCACGTGTTGGAACCGACCATATATGATCAGTGGTGGTTGGGTTCCTCACAATCTCATCACGTTGTGTGTCCCTTGCGAAAGCCAGCATGCCAGGGCAGTTCTTGCCTATGTGGACCATTGATTTATTGACGCGAATGCCACCTGGATCGATGCTCAACCTGTCTATAAAAAGCATAACTTTGATTCAACTGGCCGACCACCTTCTTGGTGCCAAGAAGGACCTCCGGGGAACTGTGGCGGTCCGCCAAAGATACCTAATTATATTTTGAGGGCGAAGTCAGGGCAATCAGAGCGCAAACTCTCTGCCTGCTGTGTCCGGATAGCCAAGGACGTGCTGTCAATAACACCTTCCACCTTGAGTTCACTATAGCCTCGGGCAACTCGGATCCACGATCAACGTGCAACATCGCCGTTGACCTTCCCGAAGGTCAGCATGCGATGCACTACAATGTAACTGGTGCCCGTGTTCACTCATGGATGCCATCTACCGTGTCTTTTGGTATCCCTCTCTGGCTAATGACTCTGTGAACTCAGGTCCGCAGCTGACTAGTCGGGGTTTTGCTCGGCACGCCTAGTAAATATGCCCTTGATGTCGGCATATTCGCCCACCCACGGACAAAGCCATGACTGGATTTAGAAACTTCGAGGCGAGAATTTCCCCCTTTTTTTCAATGGGTGTTGGTAGCCTCCGACGTCGTAAACGTTAGCTGCCTACCTAGGTACTTAAGTAGGTAGGCTGTGTTGTGTCACAGAAGCCGTGGGGCCACACGTGGAATAATGAGAATACCCCTGTGTTTGGGGCTGCAGCTCAGAAAATCTCCGAAGGAGGATGCAAGCATTAAGAACTTTATGTATAAAAACTCAAGTATGTAATGGCGTAGAACCACAGTTAGGCAGGTAGGAGATGGCAAAGGCAAAGGCAATATAGAGGATTGAATTAGCAAGTGCCCCCAAAAAAAAAAAAAGAAGAGAAGAAAATAAACCGAGAACGTTTGGTTTGATTAGCGTAAACATTTGCTACATTATTGTATTCAGGTAGCACAATTTGGCGGCACGGTATAGTGGGCGGGGTTTCTTCTTGCATACCGGCAGACATATGCACCTAAAGCAAGCATATCTTTATCCCTGACAAGGTTTCTTTCTATGTAGGCATCAAAATCCCCATCAACGCACCTCGTTTTCGAGAAAATCATGGCCTAGCCCCGGCGCGTAGCAAGCAACAACGGTTGGCGGGTTATAAGCCAAAGAAAGGGAGGTGCTCGGACGACCAGCCCTAGCTTAGGCTCGAGTACATGAGCAAAGCTACGTGGTCCACGGGTAGCACTGTGTGGCTCCTTGGAGGTTTGCCCGCCGCCTGTATTTGCGAATCGCTCCCCCCCCCCCTGGCGTTGTTCCCGCTCATGCGCCCCTCAACCTTCCCCCCCCCCTGGAACGTGTCATGAAAGCAACAGCGGCCTTTTGCAGATCCAGATTGCCATTTTGGGCTCATCATATCGGATCATTCTCACCTGTATATGGATGCCCAACAACAGCCCTGAATTCCGGCCTTCTCGCTGCCCTTAAACCTCGCGCCTACTCAGATTCCGGCAGTCTCGCTCTTGTGCCCCTTTCTGCGTCGCCCAAAGCACCAGGGCCCAAAGTAGCAGGTTAGTTACCTCCTTGTGGCGTAAAGACCGACCGAGAGCGAACCAACTCAAATCGAAGTGTGAGCTTCTTTTAACATTCTCACACACAGGTGATCGCAGCTCGGTCAAGATGAAAATCGCATGTTTGCAGTTCGCACCCGAGGTCGGTGATGTCGACAATAACATAAGTCGTGCGGACGATGTCCTTTCGAGGGCAGATCCGGATGATTTGGATAGTTTGGACTTGTTAGTCGTCCCTGAGATGGCATTCAGCGGTGAGCATTGAGACCGGCAATTTCAGGGGCAAGACTCTAACGACAAACAGGATATAACTTCAAGTCACTACATCATGTCTCGGTCAGTCACTTTCTGCGTCCAAACATGTTGTAGAGCCTATCTCCCGACGCATGAGGCATGGCCGGGAGCCACCATGCTCTAGGATCGTGTCTCAGGGTCTTGGTTACAGCTGCTTGCCAGAGTCACTAACCAGAAAAGCTGAATAGCCATATCTCGAATTTGTCGGGAAGGGCATTAGCTCGCTATGGGCGCGCACACTGTCTCTTAAACACAACTGCCACGTGATTGTTGGGTACCCGGAGAAAGTGGACGTCTCCCACAAGTGGCCAGCGTCGCCTGAGTACTACAACTCGGCCATCATAGTAAACAATGAAGGCGATACGATCGGGAACTACAGGAAACATTTTCTCTACATGATCGACGAAACCTGGGCGTTGGAAGGCCCTGGCTTCGGTAAGGACTTTATTCCTGGGCTCGGGCAGACTGCCATGGGAATATGTAAGTGAACCTGCCCACCTCTAAGTCTTAACGGGAGGGCTGAACATGATATGAAGGTATGGACATCAACCCGTACAAATTCGAAGCTCCGTGGAGTGCCTTTGAGTTTGCGTTTCACGTCTTGGAAGTCAGGGCGAACTTGGTGATACTATCCATGGCGTGGCTCACGCGCGAGGATACCGCGAGTTTCATCAGTAAGCCAGATGAGCCAGACATGTAAGCACATCGCCAACAATCTCGTCGCCGTACAAATGCTCACCTGAAATGTTGCAGGGAGACGCTTGCGTACTGGGTCCAACGAATGGAACCCTTGATCCGGGCCGATACAAGAGATGAGATTATCGTCGTGTTCTGTAATCGGAGCGGGATAGAAGACGACACAGTGTACGCCGGGACCAGTGCTGTGATAGGCATAAAGCAGGGCGAGGTGAATGTCTACGGGATCCTCGGCCGCTGCGAGAACAGCCTCCTCGTAGTGGACACTGATAGCAAGCCACTCGGGAAGCTTGTCAATCAGTGAAAACGACCCACGGAACCAACAGATATCATAGCCCCCGTGCTCTGCCAGCCGCATTCTTCCAGGTTTCCCGACAACTTGGGATACTGGTGGGAAGACATCGCACCCATACACACCACCAAAGGATGTCTTGGAACTGCAGCCATGAGCGATGTCAAAAACAGGTGGCGAATACGAAATGCTTACCAGATATCGGCAGAGAGCAGGCCCGAAATATCCATGATGCAAGTCGGGACCGCCCTGTCTATGTATATATTCAGAACTGGAAAGCAGCGTGTGAGTTGTCTGCCCTCTGTTTCACTCTTCACATACAGCTGGATGCACTTGGTTATGGAAAATCGGGATCCCTAAAGTATGTCATGTGGGCCCGTTCGCCTTCTGGATAGGGACTGTACAATCCCTTCAGCGAGAGTATCTATGCATTCTTCACGGATGGAGCGGCTACGTGGGTAAGGAGGAGCTATGGTTTGTTTGGCGCGCATTGGTTTTTTAAAAGCCTTCCATTGCCAATGGAGACTGAAAAAGTTTGCGGGTTCGTTGCGACATAGAATAGTTGGAAAAATTCCGGGATTTGTACATTCGGCAAAAGAAAAGATAAAATAAAGGAGGATTGGGGGTGGGCGCAATTCATGTTATCGATACACCTAGCGCTCAGTGTGCCGTTGTTTTGGTACACGGTACACAAGCCGCAATTGTCTGTGGGTGGTCTGCATAGAATCTAGCAATCAATGTTGGGACACATAGAATTGAAATCTAGACGGTCGCAAAAGAGCACATATAACTCGTAGACTTGTCTAGTTGTTGAGGCTAGAACAATAAACATCTCTACTGCTGCTTCACAATGACGCTCAATATCTTATCAACCATAACTTTCCTGGACAGGGTATATGTTTATGTACGGTAATCGCCGTTGATGGTACTTGAAAAGATTAGTACTTGCTTCTCATGCCGCAGGAGTTAATAAACTTACATGTACTCGTGGCTGTAATCACAGGTCCAGTAGGTAGCCTGCTCCTTGCCCGTGCCCAGGCTGACGAGGATCTCCAAGTCCTCGGCCTGCAGGATCTCGGACGCTCTCGCCTCATCCACGGCTTCGGGCTCGCCATTGACCAGGAGCTTCAGCTCCGCAGATCCATCGGTGGGAATGAACGACACGTTGGTCTTCTCCGCTACGATCTCGGCGACCTCGTTGACCGGCTCGCCCGGCTCGGAGAGAAGCGAGTACCCAGTGGCACACAGGATGCGGCCCCAGTTGGCATCCTTTCCGTAGAGAGCAGTCTTGACCAGGGGCGAGCGCGCAATAGTGCTGGCGATCTTCCGCGCACCGACCTCCGAGGAAGCTTCCGTCACGCGGATCGTCACGAACTTGGTGGCGCCCTCGCCGTCGCGGACGATGAGTTTGGCCAGATCGGTCGCAGTGGAAGAAAGAACCTTCTTGAAAGCCTCGTAGTCCTCGGATTGCTCTGAAGCAATCTCCTTGCCACCAGCTGCGCCGTTTGCCAGTAGTGCGACGGTGTCGTTGGTGGAGGTGTCGCCGTCGATGGTGATGGAGTTGAAGGAGCGGTCGACGGCACTCTTGAGCAGAGCAGGGATGATAGCAGAGGAAACAGGTGCGTCAGTGCAGATGACACCCAGGAGGGTAGCCATGTTGGGGTGAATCATGCCAGCGCCCTTGGTCATGCCGGCAATGTGGTAGACCTTATCGGGAGACGAGGGCAGACGGAACTTGCTGGAGATGAGCTTGGGGAAAGTGTCAGTAGTGCAGATGGCAGTTGCGGTAGTAATCCAGTGTTCATGAGAAGAGCCCAATGCTTTCTGGGCTTTAGGAATTCCTCCCAGGATTTTTGGAAGTGGTAGTCTGTGAAAATGTTAGCAAGAACAGGGCGGCTATGGATATTATTTTTGAGCTCGGCGTGACATGTGGTAGATATCGCACGGAGGCTTGCCATACCAAGACCCATATGCATTTTCAAGGTTCCTAATAATTCGGGATGATTCGTACCTCTGCCCAATAACGCCAGTACTCATAACAATCGTAGAATCCGAAGTACCAGTGACCTTGTCAGTCTCCTGGGACATCTTTACTGCATCCTCAAGGCCCCCCTTTCCGGTAACGGCGTTGGCACATCCCGAGTTGATGATGACACTCTGAACCTTATTGTTCGTCTTCTTGAGAAGATCCCGGCTGAAGGTGACTGGTGCTGCTTGGAACTTGTTCTTGGTGAAGACTGCAGCGGCCGCACATGGGCGATCGGAAGTGATCAATGCAATATCTGGCTTGGTGGTGTTCTTGGGCTTCACACCGACGTTGACTCCTGCGACCTGGAAACCAAGGGGGAAAGTGCCAGCGGATGGTATGTATTTTTCCTTCTTGGCTGGGATGTCAAGACCAGCTATGGTGTATGACCTCGACTGGATCTTGGAGGCGAGTTGCCTCACGACCCAGGCCGGGCGCTCCATGAAGACCAAGTTGTGCCGAGCAGCGGACACTGGCTGTGACTGACTGGATTTATGGTGTAAGTGTGCGTCGGTGGGCCCAGAGCAGAGAGAGGCGCATACCAGTAAGATGGCGCAGTGAAGCGTTCTCCTTGTCTCCTAATGTGATGATAGTTTCGATGAAGGACAGGGAATCCTTCAAAAGGTTTGAATACTGTAGAGAGAGAATGTTGGGGTCGAAGCCAAGGCTCATGGTAGCTTGCTGAGAGACATCGAAGGCTTCGACATGCGATGAGCCACAGCTCCGGTTCCGCTTGCAAGCTTCCCTGCCAATTGGGTCGCTTGATTGGTCCGTGCAGCTCAGAAAATTTTATATTTCTTGGGTAAACCCAATCTTTGACTTCGTTTTTCTTCCATCCCTCTTTAAACTTCTCAGCAACCACAACCGTACAGCCAAAGAGTGCATAGATGTCTCTTCGTCACGGGTCATTATTTTGCTCTCGAACATGCCATGTTGCGATCGAGCGTTTCTTTGCAGCACTCTTGGTTCTTCTTTTCGTGCCATGCGCACTTGCGACCTGCTACGAGGTAGACAGGTCGGGCAGAGCAACCAGGGCGGACCTCTGGGTGGCTTATTATTGCCCTGTACCCACGCCACGGGCTTCATTCAGCTCTACTTGACAACAAGAGCTTCCCTCAACATGTCAAGCTTGCGCTGAAGGCCAGGTGAGGTTTGGTAAGTTTCGAGCTCAGTTCTCATCAGCGCGGGCTGAACCCTGGCTTTGTGGCGTCAATTTGGCCAAGATGTGGCTGCAGCTGTGCTGCCTGACCAATGGGCACAGATGCACTGAGGCTGCCCCCCACCTCAAGCCACAGTTCTTTCTGCCTGAAGCTCGCAGTATTTTCTTTCTCCTTCCATCAGCTCTGTTTCTTACCAAAAGGCCACCTCGCATCACGAACATCAATCCCGACACCACACCCCATCCTTTTCATTTCACATTCATTCTTGTCCCTAGCGACGCAAAAAGTTTTGCCTTACATTCAGCAATTGTAACTCCCTCCTTTTTCAATCGAGCACAACCCTCAGTCACAACACGACACTATGGCGGAGATCATGGATGCCTACTGGCGCGCGCCGGCAATAGCAAGGTGAGCAGGCTCTCAACGTCCTCAGCGATGATAGCCACCTCTAATGCGCGCCTTTGCAGGACATTCGCGACAGCCGTATTGGTTACCTCGATTGGTTGTCATATGGGCATCCTTCCCTACTCCTGGTTCTACTTCCATTACCTCCAGATCTTCAAGCTTCCGCCTGAGATATGGCGCTTTGTCACCAGCTTCCTCCTCACCGGTCCACAACTGGGAATAGTCATGGACACATATTTCGTGTTCCAATATGTCAGCCAACTTGAGACGACACATCCAAAGTTTGGCAGGAAGGAGGATCTGCTGTGGTACTTGGTATTCTGCGGCCTCGTCATCATTGTAAGTCCTGGGTTCTATCCTAGGTTTTCATACCTGCTTGCCTTGCCTGCTCGTGAACTGTTCCACCTTTACACCTCTTATATCTGCCCGGACAGTGAATACCTCTACTGCTGTCACGGTTCCTGAAAATGAGGAAGATCACCCCTGCACTTCGGCCGGTCCGTCATTCGCAATACCTAGTTAAGGGCCGGTTCGCGGTGTGGGCATGGTGGGATGTCTTTATGGATGACCCGGGTTTTGATCTCTGTGATCTCGGGTGGTTTTAAGCGCCCTACATTTATTCACCAACGGCACTTGTCGTCAAATGTTCTTCAAGCAGCATTGATTTTCGATGCGCAAGACTAACAAATCATCAGGTTCTTGCTCAGTACTTCCTAGGCAGCGCATTCTTTCTGTCTGCACTGGTCTTGGCCTTGTGCTATACTGCAACGCAAGATCAGAGGGGCCAGAAGGCGGGCTTTTTCTTCTTCACTGTTCCCGCCCAGCTTGTCCCTGTTTGCATGTTGGGCGCCACCCTGCTCATGGCGGGATCTCATGCTATGCTCCTCCAGCTTACTGGCTTGGTTGCTGCTCACTTGCACGACTTCCTGACCCGGTTGTACCCCGAGTTTGGGGGTGGCTCAAACTGGATCCCAACGCCAGGTTTCTTTTCGCGCTTTGTCACAACGCCTCGGTTCATGCAGCGAGGGTACGGTACAGCATTCCGTCCCGTTCAGAGCTCAGGAAGCAGCACGGGGGCACAAGGCAGTGGTCCTTTGCCGGACTCTTGGAAGACTAGAGGCCATGGCCACCGTCTGGGTTGAGTCTAGCGCGTAAATAGCTCATAAAAGCCATCGAAAAGCAATGATGGATAGTAATTATTATGAAATAAAATTTTGGCATCAAGCCTTTATGTGGAATGCACATGTTGACAGAATTCCGCCCTATATAAACCAACCCCATTGACTTGCCACGAGCCTGATTGATGTCCCCAATTTTCCTAGGTTCAAGCCAAAAACCGCCTATTCATTGGGAATCCCTCCCACCCTTGCCAATAATTTTGAAAGAACCGTACGCCATGCCAACCAGCGCCAAAACGACCATAACCTTCCTACCGAGACGAAACCGGAATTCTATCAGCCATGCAAGTAGCTCTTCCCGCTACCTATAGGCACCTCAATGGTGCCCCGACGATCTACTGTCTGCTCCACGATCCGATCACCAGCCCCTTGTGTGAAGCGGCTATCCGGGAACGCCAGCGGCCCCGAAATAGCCTCCGGTGACGCACTCGTGATGGTGAGCCTGGGCAGCTTTCTGCCCGGCAGTCGTATGCGCGGCACGGAGGGTAGAATGAGAGATGGCACGCGGGAGGCGCTGCCGTTCTCTGGCGAGGGAGCCCAGGACGTGACTGGCGCCGGCGTGCCTCGACCGCCAAAGGCATGGGAAGGCATCGGAGTGGCCCGCTCGTCTTGACGGGGCACGGGCGCGTCTGGTGGCCCGGCTAGTTCTACTCGTATGTCCCTCAGCGGAGTCTCCCTGCTGCTGATGACGTCTCGGCCCGGCTTGGGCCCTTGTGGCGCGGGCCGCTGGTGTCCCTCGGCGCGGCTGCCGAGCCTGGAGTGGCCTCGGGCGATGTGGGCCGGGTGTGTTGGTAGCGCTGCAACGTCCACATGGTCGGCGCTGCTGGTCTCTGTGCTGTGCAGCTGGTGTCTCGTCCCCATGATTGGCCTGCTGCGGTTCCTGCCCTCCATGTGGTCGTAGTACTCGGCGTTGTCCGTGTAGCCCGTCCCGAGGCCGTGGCTTCCAGCCGGCGCGTAGCTTGGTGGGGGCGCCCTGTGGTCTGTGGTGTAGATGGGGACGAGCCTGGTGCTGGTGCCCGACGTTAGGGAGGTCATGTAGCTGCCGCTGCCTTGGTCTTTCCCGTAGAAGACCGAGGGGTGCGCCATGGCTACCTCCTCCTTGTAGAACTCCTGCTGTCTCCGCCAGTAGATGTAGAACAACACCATGGCTAGGATGAACAAGGCGGCGGCGCCGATGACGATGCCGACGACTGCGCCGACGGAGAGGACTTCTTTCTGGGTCTTTCTGGTCGTGCTTGTTGAGGAGTTGCTAGCCAGGAGGGAGGTGATGTTCATTGGGTATCCGGAAAAGAGCTCTCCTGAGAGGCCCAGGAGGGTTCCAGCGGCAGGTTGCTGCTGACAACCAGCTTGCAGCGCAATGAGAACTTCATAATGTCAGCAAAAAAAAAAAAAAAAAAAAAAAAAAAAAAAAAAGTCCCCAGAGCTTCGGGGACTGGGTTGTGTTGCTCTTCATCACTCACAGTTGGCCAGGTAAGAGTCCGGACTTGACTGCAAACAGGAGACACATTCGTCGATCCCTGTTCCGTAAAAGACCGAGTCATCTGTCGAACAGTACGCGAAGTCGCCGCTGTCGCTGTCCAGGTCCAAGCCTGTCTCGATGGCACCTTGGAGTGGTTGGCATGCTGTCGACAGGTCGCAAGTTTCGCTCTTGTTTGCTTGTAGCGCAGGATAGTCATAGAGACAGACTGCGGAGGCATACCGCAGGTTATCTTTTGAAACAGTGTTAGGAAGGCAATGTCTCAGGGTTTCTTCGACGTCCAGAAGCCGGAAAAGATTGGGGGCTTACAGAGGAACCACGAGACGTCAGACTCGGACCCGCTGGCGTCTGTGCTGTTTTGCAAGCACTCCAGGCAGTTCTTGAACTTGACGCCGACTGTCGTGGAGTAGTAGTCGACGTCGTAACAGACAATGTCCGAAGTATTAGTCGTCGAGGCAGCGGGGTCGAGGGCGTTGCCAGCCTCAGAGTCAAGGCAGACAGAGGCGCAGGATGATCCGGGCGTGACTTGGAGGGCCGTTATATTCGGTATGAGAGTGGAGGCGGTGATCAACACCGTCGTGATTGCTCGTCTCATTTTGAGTTATTGGGGGTGAGCATCAAGCTCGTGGTGGGGATCAAGGCGATGAGAGGGCGAGGGAAGGCGAAGTTGCTATACCCACAAGGCGAAGGTCGACATCTCACGCGTACAACTGCCAACTGATTATGATACCGCCGCCTCGTATGTAGGAAGGACTAAGGAAACAGATCTAGTGAACCAAGATCTAAGGTTCATGGGATAGAAGGGAAGGGACGGAAAGGCAAGCCACGGGTCCAGTCACACCTGGGAGAGTAGCTATAGGTGCCATCATATACAGAGGTGGTGTGTCGGCAAACAGCCCTTGCTGTTGGGAGGCGCCGGGATATTGCCACATGCTGCTTGAAGTAGTACTGAACAATCTATCTTTAATGCATGTTGGTGCATTGCATATTGTACATACATGATGGAGCGATGTTGCGCAAAGGTAACCCTTGAAGAAACAAAGATCAGCCTGGCAAGGGAAAGCCGACCTTCAAAGCTCAGGCTGCGGGCTGGCCAATGGGATGCGATGCCCGGTTGCGACGGTGGCAGTAGGGAATTTGAAGGAGGGGGGATATGAGTGGCCGCGCAGACGCTGGCCTGTTGCAAGGCCAGATTGTTTCCACTTGTCTGTCCAATAGCGTCCAGCTTCGGGTAAAACAATGCAAATCATTGCAGGGCTTCAGAGGTTCTGCCGTTACATTGCATATGGCCATCAGGCCGTTCAGGCTGTGCCGCAGAAATATCCAGATCGACATTCCAAACACAGAAATGGAATCTCAAGTGCTCTCAGAGGGGTATGTAGGGTTGTGGGTCCAGTATTCAGTATCCACTATATATCCCCCGCGGTTATTGTAATTCTCAATTTGCCGCGCTCGCGGCTAATACTCCGCCTCTTTGGGGGTTCAACCGTCGTAGAAGTTCGTACCAAAGAAAAAACCACTGCAGGCGGCCAGTAATGGTGCATAACGCCTTGACGGCGCACAAGCATCATGAAGCCTCAACCGAGCATGGATAATGAGCTTCTCTGGTTTGAAGTTGTGGAATGGTAGACTATTCGTGCATTTGTCGGTCGATTCTCGAAGAGTTCTACCGTGGAGATGTCCAAACCACCTATTCCAGGTGGTGATCCACATGTCAAGGGCAATTGATGGCGTATGATGGCGGGTCGGGTGCACATCCGGGGAGAACAGACGAGCACTCTGGCACTCTCCCCCTCAAGGGGCCCCCACCCTCGATCGACAACAGCCGATTTCCTCTCCCTGAGGGGCCGAAAATGTGTTCTTGACCAGAGCTGCTGAGGCTCGCCGTACCTCATACGAAGCGATCACCCTGTTGTCTACGGGTAGAGAGTTAGTGAGCATGTCGACAATCACCCACTGCTCCCAACATTGCCGTGCTTTCCAGTTCATCTTTCGGAGAGCTTCATCCGGCAGAGACCAGAGCACGAGTCGAGCTACCATGTGGCTTGATCTCTAACCAGGTGTCTTTATCTGTACACAGGACTGCAAAGAAGTAGTCCTCCAAACGAACTGCGATGAGCTTACTTTCCGACATCATCTGAGGGGAACACAGCATGAAGCTCGGAGGAGGGACCTGCACGGGCAAGACCTGTTGGTTGCGATTGCAGAATGCACGATGCGTAAGTCAGATGTCAAGACACCTCTGGCATTAGGAGATCTGTAAGGATGATCTGATCGAGCAGGGGGTGTGCAGCGCAGCCCATGTGCGCGGGGATTCTTGCAGGGATCCAAAGATCAATATGGGTTGCAACGAGCCAATCGAGAACTGGAAACGTCCACCGAAAATGGGTGCGACGCTTACGGGCAGAACCTGCAGGGAAACACCCGACCTATCACAAAAAGCAAAAGCAAACCAACAAATCCCAGCGGCTATTGTTTGTTGGTAGATTGGGCCAGAACAAGCGGTGCCTACTTTTGACGTCTCCATCCTCTGCTTCAACGAAGGTCTACTGCCATTACTCTCTGGCCGATCTCTCCACGCTCCGACGCGGCCCTGTCGTCGCTTTGGGGCTTGGACTGTCGAACGACGATCGGAGAGACCGAAGCGTACCAAAAAAGAACAAAAAACGGAGTCGCCAATCTGCGCCATTCGTTCGTTGCAGGATCAAATCACCTTCAGTCGTGCCACCTGAGAGCCGAAGAGGAGCTTCAAGGTTATTGACCCCGACATCGTGGCAGATGCTGAAAAGGAGGAGCAGTGGGCTCTCCTAATGAAATCGCGATAAAGGTTGTCTCCTGTTGAAGACAGAAAACTTCAATCTTCAACTTATAATGTGAGGATTTCAAGCTACCTAAGGCAGGCAAGTAGATATGCTCATGTCTCTATTGTTGATCGAGTTTTTGGTAGTCCTACAACAATAATGGGCCAGATACCACAGAGGCGATGATGTGCCAACCACTATTTAAAAAATCAAGGCGCTTAATTACAAGCCCTCATTGGTTTGTCGTTGATGCGTTCACAGCCCATCTAGCCTACTGTGGTACACCTGGGCAGTAAGGATCAATACAAGCCTCCACTATAGCCAGGACTTCTGGGCGAGCAAGCTGTATATCGCAACCTGACTGGGCGGCACATTGGCCCCTGGTTTCGTTGTACTGTATACCTTCCTTCTATCTCGCACATATCACAAATGTCCCGGCCTTCTCTGGTTCAGCGTCTGGTCAACCTGTGATACTCAGGTTGCTTGTCTGATATCATTGCTGTGCTTCATTTATATTCCTGTTCGTATTTTCTCGTTGTCGACGCTGTCTTGTTCAGACCGGCTTCAACACCTGGACATCTTTAAGGCACATCCAGCTGCACTGCCGGCGGGGAAAACGACGTGGTATTTCAGCCCCTCACGAGGTGTGATCATCAGGAGACCTGGTAAACTTTACCAAGACTACAGCTTGCTTGCCTGGACTAGGTATATGAGAATGGGTTGCCTTTAATCTGCCCTCCAGACTTGAGAGGAATTCGCCAGCTCTCAAACGAGCCAATTTCGGTTTGGCGACTGCGAAACCAGAAGGTTGAATACTTTGTATGCTATCTTTGTTGACACTGCTCCCAACTGCCCAGGTGGTTTCGACAGCTCCAAAGCCTATCTTCCTGTGCAGCGGCCAGGGACAACGGAGTAACCCTCAACCCCCTGCTTACGAACCGCAACCTTTGGGAACCTGGTGGAGGTTACTATGAGGATTGGGTGCCTTCAATTCGCCCCTCGGGTTGGCGATATCGACAACAACCTCAACCGAGCCGATTCTGTTTTGGCAAAGACAAATCCCGATGATTTGGACACCCTGGACCTTCTGGTCCTGCCGGAGCTGGCATTTACTGGTATGTGGCCAACGTTAACCCTCTTGCAACTCATCGTGCCACAATCTC
This sequence comes from Cytospora mali, assembly GCA_025426655.1. NCBI lineage: Eukaryota > Fungi > Ascomycota > Sordariomycetes > Diaporthales > Cytosporaceae > Cytospora > Cytospora mali. The sequence continues at coordinate 5,919,433 of JANKOA010000002.1, read as the reverse complement.
TGTCAGCACCCTTTTTTTATTCTTTTTTTACGAGTTCATGTTGCACGACTATCTCAGATGCACCTGCCTCTGTTCTACTCGGGACCTACGACTAACTGTCACGCAGGCTATAACTTCAAGTCTCTGCAGCAAATCTCCCCATACCTCGAACCCTCAGGCTCGGGTATCAGCTCCCTTTGGGCCCGCACCACTGCGCTGAAGTACAATACGAATGTCGTCGTTGGGTACCCTGAACGGGTCGATGTGTCTACCATATGGCCGACAGGGCCTGAATACTACAATTCTGCCATCGTCGTCAACGGCGATGGAGAAACAATTGCTAATTACCGCAAGTCCTTCCTGTACTCAGTAGACGAGTCGTGGGCATTAGAAGGGAAAGATGGATTTTTTCACGGTCATATTGGCGGCCTCGGTCAGACTGCAATGGGCATATGTAAGAACTCTAACCGGCAGTTCCACTGCTCCTTCTGCTGACTCGGTGATAGGTATGGATCTGAACCCATATAGATTCGAAACGCCATGGCATTCATTCGAGTTTGCCTTTCACATTCTCGAAGTTCGTGCTCATTTGGTCATTGTCACCATGGCCTGGCTTACCCGCGAGGACAAGAGCCATTTCAGTAGTATGCCAGCCGAGCCAGACATGGAGTCACTGACCTACTGGATCCAACGTCTCGAGCCAGTGATCAGGGCTGAAGATGACGAGGAGGTCATTGTTGTCTTCTGCAATCGAACCGGCAGTGAAGATGACGCGGTCTATGCCGGGACAAGTGCCGTGGTCGGCATAAAGGAGGGCGAGGTCCATGTCTACGGCCTTCTAGGTCGTGGTTCTAAGGAGGTCCTGGTGGCCGACACCGAACGGCCAATTGCAAAATTGGTGCTTCGACCGGAAAGCGAAACCACGGTCAAAAGTCCGCATTTCGGTGAGGCCAAGCCATATGGTGCTGCAAAGACAAAGGGTGCAAAGCCAGAAGACGCGGAGCCAGCACCATGCCCCCCTCAGGCCTCGTCCCGAAAAGGCCCAACGACGTCCTCGAAGGCAGTTTCAAGAAAGGGGAGATCTGTCCCGAGGCTTGAGATTCCTGAACAGCGCCACCGAACAATATCGACCTCTCACGGGACTCCCATCGAAGAGAGCCCGAGTGTACCCACGCCTACAGCTCCGAGTCCTACTCCACTATCGGCAAGACCCAAGCTGGCCATCCCAGACGCGCGGCTGAGCCGTAAAAAGCATAAAGATACCCCGATCACCCGCTACAGCGATCTTGAGCATCCAACCGAGAAAGATTTCAGGCATCCTTCACAGACTTTACTCGAGACAACGACCCAGACGCCATTGTCATCGCCCCCGCGCGATCCGTCGCTTCCTGCATCCCAAGCATACCCTGAGTCTCCAAGTGTCGCTAGCCTTCTCGTTCAACAGTCCAGCAGAGACCATCCCCTGCCAACAGATGCTCGCAAAAGCAAGGGGCTGTCTTCTCAAAGGTCTGAGGGCAGCTCCTCACGTTCTACCAGATCTGGGCGCAAATCACAGGAGAATGAGAAGCCGGTTCCTGCGAGGCCTGCTACTACGGAGAATTATACGCCTGTAAGGCCTGCCTCATCAAAGTCGCGGAATACCAGCAGATCTGGGCGATACGAGCAGCATAAACCCGAAGCAGAAGAGCCGGACATTGATGCGATGGCCGAAGGCCTACAGACTCTCCGCTGGAAATCACAGTCAGCAATGGCACAACAACGAGACCGTACCAAGACACCGGAAGATGAGAGACCCAAGTCGCCGAAGTCGCGCAACGCCAGCCGATCAGGCCGCCCATCGGACATAGATTTCTCCTTCATGGAGCGAGATCTTCATAGCTCTCGTAGCTTCAATCCAAGGGACGCGAGCGATGGCGGGCTTGGGGGCAACATCCTATGGCCTCGGGACATCCCTGCGAGAGATCAGAGATTGGTCAATGGCAGTGCTACACAGCCGATACCAGACACTCATCACCATTCTATATCGCATCTTGACCGAGCTGCATCGCGGGTCGAGGACGTGCTGAACTTCCCCCAGTCGCCGAATACCCAAGCCGAGCCCGTCGATTCTCGAACAGCGCTATGGTCTGAGATATCCAAGATCGTCGGCGAGCATATGGGACGTCCGGACTCGCAGGAAGTTACTCGTGGACGACAGCGTAACCCCAGTGCTGCTCCCGACCAGCCCAGCCAGGGAAGCCGTGAAGCACTCACCAATGTGCGTGGGGCATCCTCTCAGACAAGACCTGAATCAGGAGGGATACGCTCTGTTAGAGAACCCTCAATGGGGGCACCGGCTGATCCTGATGACGAGATCGTCGCCGAAATTATTTTCCGCCGCCCTGGCTATTCCGCTCACGCCTCCAGGAGCAACTCGAGAGGCACGGCGGGAACGCCGGATCAGCGCGTCGGCCGCTCGTCCTCGAGAAAGGATTCTTTCAGGCCTAACCCGGACGACCATCCAGTCCAGCGCAAGAGCACCCCGTTGCAGCTTGGGAATGACGGTAGCAAGCCGTTGGGGGCTAAGACGACCGGGAAGGAGGGCAACCCGGCCCCGTCACCCCCTCTAACACGTCAGCTCACAAGAGAGGACCTGGGCGAAGCCAGCCCCCCGGGTCTAGCAGGCTCATCCATCCACACCTTGAGCTCCGGCAAACCATCTCCGCCAACTCCGTCACTACGCGCCTTCGAACCGACTACCCCCAAAGCCATGATGATCCCCCAGGAGGACGGGTCTCTGCTTTCGACGGCCTCTGATTCACTTTCACATCCCATATTCGAGTCCACGAATGCCTTGACCAGCGAGCAGACGGTGGTCCAACTTGAGAGACCACGCAGTAGTGTTTGGTGAAAAGACTTATGAGACGTAAAAGTTTTCTGTTCACTTTACTTCTTCTTTTCTCTCTCTTTCTCTTCTTCTATTTTTGCCTCAAGCGTGGAGTTAGAAGAAAAGGATACATTACTGCAATGAACGGACTAGAACCGTGGAGTCTGGATCCCGGGATTTGGAGTATTGGGTCCCTTTCTGTTGGTATACATAGCGCCCTCTGGTGGATATTGGGTTTCATTTTTGTTTTTCTGTTTCGTTTCGCGATACCTTTACAGTACACATTTTGTATCGCACATCAGTCCATCTTTTGCAAGTTTTTGTTTCGTTGAGTTAAGTCAAATATTATGTATATAAATGCAAGAAGTTCACAAGACTTCGAGAGCAAGGTTTTGGAACACGATGTGAAAACAAGTTGAAATCTCTCAAGGTTTTAGGAGGCAATATTCATGCCATACTGCATGCAAATAACTTGTGCCCCCAGTAGCATACAAATGAGCTGCTGCAACTTTTGCATCGACCTCATGACCTTAAAGCCCCAGAGTAACAAAGGTGGCCTGCCAACCTCGGAAATATCGTTGAAGGAGGGAATCGGCATGGTCGGACTGTGGGGCCGCCTCCAATTACTTATAGTAGCGCTACCTCCAATACATGCAAAGTATACCTTACTTAGGTGGCCCACTCAAGCGCCCGATAAGATAAGGAGCTTTTCGAAAGTTCGTCATGAATTCAACATCTACAAGGCCGTGATTCTTTACACGCGCGGCACAATTCCCTTCCTGTGAAGCATCACTCAGCCTTAATTCAACCTTTTTATACAAAAAAAAAAACACAAAAAAACCACCACCCGCTATTTTCGCATACCAAATACAGGACCTACAGGAACCTCACAAGATGGCGACGCCACAAGCAGCCCCACCACAGCCTCCCGCGCAACCACCAACATCCTCACAAGCGACCACCCCATCAGCCAAGACCGCAACACCGCCATGGCTACACACCAGCGCCATAGGCGTCGCGATCCTCGGCCCCATAGCGCTGCTCATGCCCCCACGGCGCGTCGGCCTGCAGTCCCTGCTGCTCTCCGGCGGCACCTTCTGGGCGACGAACCTCCTCGCGTACGACTACACGGGCGAGTCCATGACACAGCGCTTCGACCGGCGATGGAGCAGCGTGTTCGACGGCGGGCTCCCCGAGAAGGCGAAGCGGACCCAGGAGCTCTTGCGGCTGGAGAGGGAGAGGAGAGAGGCCCGGCTGCCCGAGGCGGAGCGGAGGGCTCTGCGGGACGAGCGGGAGCGGAAAGAGTTGGCTGCTAGGGGCCCCCTGACGAAGTTATGGATGGGAAGCGAGAAGGGCAATTGGACGGAGGAGAGGGCGAAGAAGGAGAAAGAAGCGTTGGAGAGAGGCGAGGGGTATGGTGATCTGATTATTGAACAGATCAAAGAGGTGTTTACCGGTGGAGAGAAAAAGGAGGGCGAGGATGCTAAAGATCCGAAGTCTGAGGACGATAACAAGAAGCAATGAGGAGGGCTATGTTTTCATGCATAATTTGGCAGGATCAACAAAATGCATATGGATGGCGTTGGGCGGAGGATGTACAAATCAGTGTAATATTATGTATTCGCATCTCTGCATCAAAGATGATGCACGGGCCATTATCACTATTGTGGCTCGATGATGATCGTGGATGCGCCATGCATGAGTCTCACCAGTTTCTGCAGACACCACGTTCTCCTTGACCTTCCAGGCCACAGGGCTTGTGGGAAAAGCCCAGCTTTGCCAACAAGTCCTGCCCTATACCTTGCGACTCCTCTTGGCCTTGTTCCTCGAGAAAAGACTTGCCGCTTCCCACAGGGCAAAATGCCATTGCTCTCGAATTCCCGCCCTTAATCGTGGAGAAGTTGCCCAATCCTCCCGTTCTGCGTAACAGCTCCTTCCTACAAGATGGCACTGTCTGCAGCGCCACGTTTATTTTCCTCCTCGCGAGGGTCTTCTCCCGGAAAAGGAGGCGTAAGTGGTGCTGATTTACTCTCGCGTGCCAATATCCCGTAGCTTTCGGAAACAATTCTTAATTGTCCCGTGAAATCCTCGGCTTCTCACGACGCTCCTTCATGGAGGTCTTTTCATGGAACCTATTCTTGTTGTCACGGAGACGTGCAGCCTCTCTTCTCTTACGTTCCTTCTTGTTGGAGTCTCTTTCCGCGGTCTTCAAGTCGAGCCTCTCAGTGAACTCTTCAAGAAGCTGCTTCACCTCTTCTGCCCTCTCGTTGGAGCCTCCGGACACACCTAGATCCTTCTTGATCTTGGCCTTCTCACGCTCAATCAACATGAAACGACGGCGGATCGCTCGATTCACCCCTGAGGGTGGTGCAGTGTATCCGGGTTCCCCTCTTGACAGCGGGGCGCCTCCATCTTCCATGTCCTCATCCTCGGACGGGGCTGGCTTCAGCCTCTCCAGGTTGGCTGGTGCGGGCTTGTAGTCAAGCATTAAGGCGTCGTATCCATCATTCGGGCTCGACCCACCCATTGCGTTGGCCGCGGCCTCCTTCGCCATCTGCCTCTCCAAGGCTCGCTTTGCATTACGCTTTTCGGCTTTCTTCTTCTTCTTCTTCCGCTGCGCCTCAGTCTCGTCATAACGATTGGAAGCGGTCGAGGGAGGACCCGAATCCTCCCCGATCAGCCGCTTGAGCGCCTCTTCTCGGAAACTCTCTTCCTTCTTGCGGTGCCTTTTTGCCTCATTGCTTTTGACTTTATCGGTGGGGGTCTTGTCATCATGACCCTGGAACAGTGACACTCCACCTTCCTGATCAATGGATGCCTTGATACAAACGGAGTTAGTAGATACAAACAGAAGGCATGTAGCGGCTCCATCCCACTAGGATGGAGGGCTACATGACCCTCAATTGTTGAGGGCTCAGACGGAGAGTCAGCGCATTTTCATGCGCCTGTTTCAGGGCTTTTGAGGCCAACCTTTGAACTCTCGTCATCACTGTCTTCCAACTTGATGTGTCTCATGGGCTTTTTGTGCTTGCCCTCGTGCTTGGTGACCTTGTCCTCCGAGACTTTCTTCTTGGTCACCCTGTCGATGTCCATCATGTCTGGACGTTCCTTGCCCACCTGGACAGATGTGGCGGCTGAATAAAGATATCGAAACAAGGATGAACCGGGAGATTTCAACAGGTGTAAGACTTGACTGGTATTCACTCCTAGACTAATTGATGGCAGGATACAGCAGGGCCTTTTGCTGAGAGAAATAGAAATGAAGGTGAGTGGCACCGAAAGTGGACAGGCTTATCGATAATAAGTGATGCTTGGGCAGCAGGCAACGATTAAGGGTCCAAGCAAAGGGCCCGGCAGGCAATAAGCTTCGCGCCCCGGCGCGTCTCCGGGTTGGACGCGACTTAATTGGATTTCCGCAGTGGGTTGGGCAGTACAACACCTCGACAAACCTCGAACCGACTTTTAACACCACACTCTACAATCAGACAACATGCCAGCAGCAAAGGGTGAGGAGGTTGGAGAGTCCTCCACATCAGCAGCCAAAAAGGCTCTGACAGCAAATGTCAACGGCAATCCCACCTACGAATTGCCATGGTGAGCGCGCCCCAAGTGTCCCTGCCCCTCTACTCAGGCCCCAGCCTCAGAGCTGACCAGACCAACAGGGTTGAGAAGTACCGCCCCGTCTTCCTCGACGACATCGTCGGCAACGTCGAGACGATAGAACGCCTCAAGATCATCGCCAAGGACGGCAACATGCCCCACGTCATCATCTCAGGCATGCCCGGCATCGGCAAGACGACCAGCGTGCTCTGCCTCGCGCGACAGCTCCTGGGCGACGCATACAAGGAGGCCGTACTGGAGCTCAACGCCTCGGACGAGCGCGGCATAGACGTGGTGCGGAACCGCATCAAGGGCTTCGCCCAGAAGAAGGTCACGCTGCCTCCCGGGCGGCACAAGGTTGTCATCCTCGACGAGGCGGACAGCATGACGAGCGGCGCGCAGCAGGCCTTGAGGCGGACTATGGAGATCTACTCGAATACTACTAGGTTCGCATTTGCGTGCAACCAGTCCAACAAGATCATCGAGCCGCTGCAGTCGCGATGTGCGATCCTGCGGTATGCGAGGCTGACGGATGGCCAGGTGGTCAAGCGCCTGCTGCAGATCATCGAGGCGGAGAAGGTGGAGTACAACGACGATGGCCTGGCTGCGCTGGTGTTCAGCGCGGAGGGTGATATGCGACAGGCGATCAACAACCTGCAGTCGACACATGCGGGTTTTGGAATGGTGACCGGGGATAACGTCTTCAAGGTGGTGGATTCGCCTCATCCTATCAAGGTGCAGGCCATGCTGAAGGCGTGCTTTGAGGGCAACGTCGACTCTGCGCTTGACACGCTGAGGGAGCTGTGGGATCTGGGATACTCGAGCCATGACATTATCAGTACCATGTTCAAAGTGACCAAGACGATCCCGACGCTCAGTGAGCATGCCAAGCTGGAGTTCATCAAGGAGATTGGTTTTACTCATATGAAGATTCTGGAGGGCGTACAAACGCTCCTGCAACTGAGCGGGTGCGTCGTTCGGTTGTGTAAGCTGAATATGGACCCGAAGAAATTCGACATCAAAACAGTAGCAAAATGATGAGCTTGGAAATAATTCAAAGGCGGATGGTGTTTGGCATTGGCACGGCGTTGGCTCTTGGCTTTTAGTCTGGCTTCGGGAAGGTCGGGCGGTATTTAAAAATTGGTTGGTGAGCCTGGGGACATCTGACAATGTACACAAAGGCTTTTACAAGACGTCGATAATGGGACATTATGACCTTTTTATTTCATCCGAGAGGCAATGCTTCCTTAGCTCTCGTCGTCCTTTCCGTACTCCTCCTCGAACTTCTGCCACAAGGCCCTGTCCCTCGCAATGCGCCGTTGCATCCTAATGTGGGCTTCATACTGCCTCATCCTGTGGTCCGCCTCGATCATACTTCCAACCACCATCCCGGACATCTGAATGTATCTTGGTAAAGTCAACCGGGAGGGTCTGTCTGATGCAGGTAAAGAAGAAGAAAAAGAAGAAGAAGAAGAGGAAGAAAAAGGAGTGCCCAGCCACTCACACTTTGAACTGGATGGTCAAGCCCCGATAGATGGGCGAAGTGTAATACCCGATACCGCTGAGAATACCGGTGAAGGCTCCCCATTTCACGGCGCCGTACACAGCTCCCCGCGTTGCTTCCCAGGCGGCGTTGACGGCCTCCTCATCTTTCATAGCATCATGCGACCGCATCCTGGGCTCATGGCCGGGGGCCAAAGCAAATGGCGGGAAGGGGTGCAGCGTTGCGATTTCGCTCGGAGACTCCCTCAATTGGACGGATTGGACAAGAAGTAAACTTCAGAATGGTGCCGGGGTTGGTGGCGTGATTCTTCGGGGCGCCGTGCTCGCCGGGGCGTGAGAATATGAGCTTGTAGGATTGAGGGAGCTTGGGCCCCGGGTCCGGCAGGATGCAGAACTGCGTCATATGTGAGAGCTCGGGTGAAGTGGGGCCGCGCAACCACATCTCGGCTCCGGGCCGAGACGGTCCCTCATGGATTCAGCTCCTCATGGATTTGCGTCTATTAGATGGAATTATTCGATTCGCCGGTCTCAACAAGGAGATACTCTATATGACTACCAAACTGCAAGGCTTTTAATATGGTAGACCAGTAGACCGCACCGCCACTCATCAGGCATAATGGGCATCCGTCAAGCAATCAAGCACCTGTGCCGTGCACTTTGAGGTCCTTGTAGCTTGGCTCTGCAATGGTTGTTGAGACTTGTCTCTCACAACAGAGCACCGTCCAGTCCTGTCACCGGCTTGATCTGGTAGCTGCATGTCCAGGACTTGGGAAGGGATCATGCTCAACCTCCCATGAGAACATATCCTCAGTTCCCTCCTCAAACTCCACACCACCACCTCTCTAACCCAATGCGCTCAACGTCCCCTTCGTACTCGGCACCTCGCCCTCCCTGCCCGCAACCTTGCTCGTCGCCATCCGTATCGCGACAGCCAGCGCCTTGAACGCCGACTCGGCCCGGTGGTGGTCGTTCTCCCCCCTCAGGCAGTCCACGTGCATCGTCACCCGCGACCCCTGCGCGAAGCTCTGGAGGCAGTGGGGGATCATCTCGCAGCTCAGGTCGCCGATCTTCTCGCGCCTCAGCCCCAGGTCGACCACGGCGTAGGGCCGGTTCGACAGGTCCACGACGGCCCGGCTGAGGGCCTCGTCCAGGGGCGCGTATGCGTATCCGAACCGCGCGAGCCCGGCCATCGAGTTCAGCGCCTTGCCGAAGGCGCTGCCCAGCGCTATGCACACGTCCTCGGCGGTGTGGTGGTCGTCGACTGTTACATGGGGGGGGAACAAAGGGTCAGCAACCTTTTCATTTTTTTCTTTTCATTTTGTAGGTCTTATCTCCATACGAGAACCAATTGGCCCTCGCAAGACGTCCCAGGACTCCTCTTTTGAAATCCCGCCCCCCGTGACTCACTGTGCAGGTCGCCCTTGCAGACGAGGGCCAGGCTCCAGCCGGCGTGTTTTGCCAGCGCGTGGAGCATGTGGTCCAGGAAGCCGATCCCCGTGTGGACGCTTATCGTTTGCGACTTGCTCGACTGTGTCGCGTGGCTGTCTCCGCCGTCCTGCAGGAGTCTCGGGTCCGTCTCCGGGGGGAATGCGCCGCCGTCGAGGTTCAGCGCCAGCTGGATGCTCGTCTCGTTCGTGTCGCGCGCGATGGCCGCCCAGCGGGGCGCTGTGGTCGTGCTGCTCATTGTTTGCGATTTGGTTCTGGTTTCTCTTTTATTCAGTTCAAGGGGAGAGTCGTCGGCTGGAGATATGAAGTTCGGTTCAGGGCGAGATCAATGCTAGAATCGTTTCGAGGATTGTCCCTTATGATATCTTTTGCCCCAAGAAAAATCACTTCCGCTTCTGACGTACCCTGGCGCTAAATGCTCCTAAATCGGCAAGTGTTGATAGGCGAGCACAGGGCAGGGTCTCTGTATCCACAGGGCCCTTCTTCACTAAGACGGGCGGCCCGCCGCCCCGTGTAAGTGCCCGATTTGAAGATCAGATCACTTTATACTGTAGGTCGCCTGCTGGAGGAAACCACCTCTTGAAAGGCCACTTACAATCTGGCCACGATTTGCAGATGTATAACAGCATCTGCCGAAAATGGGACTAGGCACTTGACTGGAAAATACTCACTGTCAAGAAGTCACGGTCGCCAGGGACAAATCGCAGCGGAAAGTGGAAGATGAAATGTCTCAATGTTAAGCGTCAATGATGTACAGTATATTACAGTATTGCATTACAACAACCAACCCGTCTCCCTCCTTCCTACCTCTGAGGTGGTGGAGGGAACGTCGTCTGGATTTGCTTACTCTCCACAGGACTTCCACTATCCCTCTTGCCCTTCCTCATGCTGCCCGCGCTGCTCTTCCGTCCATAACTGAACGTTGACGACGAGTTCTTTGGAGGGCCAGGCGGTGGCGGTGGGGGGAACCATCCCTCCAGAGTCTCGCGAGGACTAGGCCATCCGGATTTCGGCTTCAGCTGGGGCGACGTCGTGGTTGGGCTCTTGAAGCTGGGATAACCACTGCCCTGGCTGCTTATAGTTGTAGTCTTGGACTTGGGCTTCCCGTTGGAGGGCTGAAGTGGCGAGTTCGTGGCGCGAGAATCAGTTGAGGCATAGGATGTCGACCGCAGAGGCAGCGATGGCGGCGGGGGTGGGTTCATGGCTTTCAGAACGCTGAAGGCGTCTTGTCTGGGTGACTGATGAGCCGGTTCCGGTGCAGCCAATGTAGTGTTGATGTTCAGGGACGCCTTCTCCCAGAATTTCCTCTTCTCCGGCATGCCAGATTCATTTGGTCGACCAGGCTCCTCCTCCACATTCTCCGATACTGCAGCGAAGGACTGGAATTGTGGTGGGGCATATTGAGGGCTCCATGAGGGCTCATACGCGTACCGCTGGGGCTTAGGTTTGGGTTCGATATAATAACTCTTGCTGGTCGGTTGCTCATCACCAGTGATGCCAGATACCTGGCCCGACGCCATCCCGTCAAGCGAGCCGTATGGCGCAATCTCTTCCACGGGGTCCAGCTCATCGCGGAAGAACTTGGGCGAGATAGGCGAGGCGAGGATGTTGCGGCAGCGGAAGGAGAAAGATGACTTCCGTTTGTGTGCCTTGCTCGTCTTGCCCCAGCGAGGTTCAATTCCAATTATTGCGCGACTCCTCCGCTTGCGACATCGAATGAGGATGAACGCTGCGATGAGGAGTATGAGCACGACAGCGCCGACCGCGATGCCCGCAATAGCGGCGGTGCTGAACTGCACTGAGGCGGATGACTTCTCCAGACTTGCTGGATCCACGATGCCGATGATTTTTGTGGAAAAGACGGTGTCGTTCAGACCCAGAAGGCTCGTAACGTTCGGTCTCTGCTTACACCCAGCTTCAAGAGCAACCAGAGCTATCATTTGTCAGTACACAATACCCGGCAAGGCAAGCGTGTAACAAGTAAACGTACCATTCGCGATGTACTGAGTATCACCGCTTGAGCTCACACAGTTCCGGCAGGCATCGTAATACTCTCCAGTTACAGAGCCACCATCGGCATCACAGTATCCAAATTCCGAGTCGGTAGTGCTCATATTTCCAAATTCCAGCGCGGTCTTGAGAGGACCACATACCATGGAAGTCTGACAAGGATTTGAGCCCGAGCCAGCTCCATTGGGGAAGCCGAACACGCAGGTGTCGAAGCTATATCTGAGGTTGTCTGAAGCAGATGTTAGGGTCGGTGAACAGCAGCCTCCATTATCCGGTGGATCTTGACTTACACAGGAACCAGTACTGGTCACTTTCGTCGCCATGCACGAAGGTACTGTTCTGCAAGCAGGTCATGCACCGCTTCCATTTCGTCCCATTACTTGTGCTCGTGAAATCGACATCGTCACAAACAATATCCGAGGCCACCGTGTTGGATGAGTTTGGGTCCGACTCGTCCAATGTGGACGAGTCTATGCACACCGAGGAGCACGGAGAGTTTGGTGCTACCTGTAGAGCAAGGACAATGTAGGGAAGTGCGACAGCGAATAAGAGACAAGAAAAACGGACTGCCATGGTCACTGTGTTGGTACTCCCGGCTGATGTAATGAACGGATTGTGTCGGTAGCTGTTCAGTATTTTCCTCCTTTCTCTTTTTTTCTTTTTCTTCTTCTTGTTTTTGTCTGTTTTCCTTTTAATATTTTTCCCTGTTTACTTTCTTTTCGTGGTAGTCGAAGGAATCAAATATCAGGCCAGCGTCCTCAACCAGGAGGAACTTTCTGACTTGTGAATTAAATTAATAAGGTAAAGTGAAACAACCCCAAAAGAGGAAAGAAATGACAGCGAAGGAACTGTAAGAAAATGAAGCTTTGCCAAAAGATTTTGCTAAAGGAAATCAAAACGTCAAGAGAACGAACAAACCTGTCTGGGGACCCAAGAGCAGATATCAACGTAGTACGAGACAGCCCATTGTAGATGGGAATATGCAGAGGCATACCCAAATGTCGGTAGATGTCACTATCACACGTTACCCAGCCGCTGGGCAGCGCCAATACCGATGTAATTCTGCGGCACCAGCCAGTCGGAGTATAGCATCACGATGCGCTGGGGGGATGGTGGGGCACCATCAGAGTAATGGCCCCGACATCAACAGCTCGGCACTCAACAAGAACCGGCAGACTGGCAGACTAGCAGACTGGACGACTCGTCCCTGGCCTTTGATCGGGGCCCCGTAGGGAAGTGTTCTGCATGGCTGCCGTTGTGCGACGAGAGATCACATGGGATCACATGGCTGATGTACACCTTGATTGGCTTGTCTCTCCGCTGGGCGGCGTCTAAACTTTGCAGTTCTCTTTCTGCGTCTGCAAGGCCGACGTAATTGGGCGGCTCGAAGAGGTCATTTGACTTGACAAAAATGAGGTGAGGCCCGTCTTGAGCGGTGAATACGCAAAAACATGGGGACGTTTGAGGTCTTCTTACCATTCCATCTTCGACGGTCGCGTATAAGAGTTTAGGAGGCGGCCGAGGTAGGCGATGTGTGCTGGCTCAGCGCTTAACTAAGAGCAGGGGACAACCTAGCACATAGGTATTGATGTACAAAAGGTGGGACCAGGGCCTGCACATGTGCTTGCCCAGAGATAACCTTGGAAAACAAGCATACGCTTCTGATCTTCATCCGTTATTTCTAGGTATCATCCGTATTTGTGGTATCCAAGAAGGCTTAAACATCCAAAGCTCTCTGAAAACAAACGGCCGGCAACGCCCATCCCTGTTGTTTTTTCCAGTCCCCGCCACTGCTACCTCCTTGGTTGTCGTCAAAAACAAAAAGGAGAAGAAGGAAAGAAAAGAAAAAAAAAAAAAGGAAAAAAAAAAACCCCCCCCTTTGTGAACGCCACCGCCAAGTCCCCAATCAGTTCGTTAGCACGTACTCGTGGGTCACCGCGAACTTCGCCATGTACATACAGCGGCCTGCCGGGCAGTTTCCGTGAAAGACCATAACATCACCTCCTTCGGCGCTGGTCGCACCCCCCGGCGACGCCAGGCTGTAATAGCCCGTGCGGAACAGCGGGTTCGACTTCCTCGCGTACGGGCCGGTGACGGACTTGGAGGTCGCGTACTTGACGTCGTAATACGCGGAGGTGAAGCAGTGGCTGCTGAAGAAGAGCACGTACGACCCGTCGGCGGCCTGGATCAGGTTCGGCGCCTCCACCAGCGGGCCGTCGGCGTCGGTCCGGTCCAGGAGCTCGACCGCGGGCCCGACCAGCGTGGTGCCGTCCCTGGCGACCTCCTGGAGCATGATCGGCGTCGGCTGCCTGGGGTCCACCCCGTTGTTGCAGTCCCCGCCCTTCCCGATCGAGTTCCCGTCCACCTTGTACACTACGTATCGCCGGCCCGTGTGCCCGTCCAGGAACCCGGACGGGTCGATCGAACCGCCCCGCGCGATGTCGCAGATCCACGGGTCGTCGTCGGCTGTCCACGGGCCTGTGATGTTATCCGCCGTGGCGACCCCCAGGCAGTGGTGAGCCGGGTCATCAGCCAGCTGGCCCGAGTAGTACATGACATAGGTGCCGTCGTCGACCATCCGCACGTCAGGTGCCCATGTGTTCTGTCGGGTCGTCCACGCCCCGGGGTTCGGGAGGAGGTCGACGTCCAGGTAGCTCCAGGGGCCCCCCGATGTAGGTGCTTTCGCCACCTGAACTTGCTTGTCCCCGCTCGCCGTGGCGAAGGCATACCAGCCGTCTTCGCCTTCTAGTATTGCTGGGTCGGGGAAGTCTCGGTCTATTGCTGCAGTTATAGGGATTGAGGTCTGGTTGAGTGCGTGGAACGGCCCGTTCATGAGTGATGCTTGCCCGCTTTGTATCAGTAGCAAACTAAGCAGACTGGCACTCAGTGGTGTTTGAGATGGTGGTTTCATGGCTTTGTCAAAGGTTGTTGGGCAGATCAGGTATTTTAGGTGTCGTCATCTGAAGGGGATATCATGGAGGAGGTGAGTGGCGACGTCAAGGAGTGTTCGTTTTCAGGTAGGTGAACTCTTGATTGAGGAGCGAGAATTTGAAGTTGAGTAGATGTGCAAGCAGACAACACTCAATACTATGATCGGTCCACGTCGACCTTGGCTTCCTGGATCCCGTAGACACACCTGTCTCATATGCAAGAACAACCCTCGAGATGTAGAAGGAGCAGTCAGTCAGTCTTCTAGATTTTATACGCCTTTTGGGGCTCATACAGATGTTGGGTCAACTCTTTCCACAACCCTTGCATTTCCGGAGTGTGATCTGCTTTCCAAACGCAAGATTTACTGTATACCCTCAGTTGTCGGCAATTTCTAAGCACCTGCATTTTACTGTTGTCCTGTATGCATGATGGTTATACTTTGCGAGACTTTAGACGTCCGAACTAGTTCGTGTGAAAAACAAACCTGAGATACTAGAGCCGCAGTAACCGCCTTCCAGGTCTCGGATGCATACCTATCTCTACCCTATGTGTGCGAACTTGCATTGATGTACCAGTGTCAAGTGTCAAGTTCCAGCCAGGAGTGACACATTCCCTGTTCAGCCTCGAAACAAGACGGTCTGATGCAGTGTTCAGGCCGATCTTGTCTTCTCTATAGTCGATATCTTCGAATTTCCAGGCTGCCTGGCCCGGCCACATCTCAGTGGATATATGCCCGGCTTGCCTATAACAGTGGAGTGGTAAGAAATTGGGAAAGGGGGGGGGGGGTTGTGTATCTCGTAGGTAATAAAGTGTCGATCAGCTATTCCCCTAGAAGGGACCCTTCGAGCATTTTGTGAAATCGCAGCCTCGATTCTTTACAAGTTTTTCATACGATACCCAGATATGCACAATACACGATCTAATGGCTTTACACAGCATGCAGTTTCCCCTCAAGATGCCCAGAAACCGGATGTCTTTCAACATGCACGTGCACTGTATAATGTCTTGCTTTCCCAACCGGCCAGCATGTCGCAGATATCGTGCGAGGCAGGCACTGTTTGGCAAAGTCTCTCGTGTGTGCTTCCCACAAAGACAAAGGGCTACGGCCTTTGAATGGCGGGCCCGCGAAACGTCCAGGTCTTGCTCGCCCTTCAGCTGCCAACCTGTCACTTGGGATAGCATGGGGTGTACGACATTGGATGGGACTTCGAAACGCTGCCGGCAGATGTCGTGTTTCATCAATACAATGCGATACGCGAGCCATGTGACAAAACCCGATCCCATCAAGCCCTCGATAAGACGTGATGCAAGGTGGGACCCATATGGATAGTTTGGACATGTTCGGCTCTTGGTGATATCCAAGCACGTCGCTAGAGTGTGGTTGGTGGTGGCGGTGTTGGAATGGCATACGAAGGAGCTGATTATGCTTCTGCAATGCAAAAGTCCGTCTTGGAGCCTGACTTGATCGATCAAACTCCGGAATCCTCTGCGGAGTGACAGTGTACACTGACAGCGTGAATACTCTGTCCCTCCTTGTGTCTTTTTCCAGTCATGCATGAATTTCACCCATCCTAAGCCGGTTGATCCCGAGGTCAATCTCACATCAAGCTCACTCATTGTCGGCCACCACGATGTATTTTAAAAATCCTTTTGCACATTGCTCAAACGCGGCCATCCTTAAATACTTATCCAGCAAAAAAGGATGCAATTTCCAGGCAACTACAAGATCCTCCTCCTGAACGCCGTTTTTTAAAAACCCCCCCGGATGATACTACAGCAGAAACGCCAAGCAGACACAGAGACGGACTGACTCCAGCCACCAGTGATGAAATGATCATATCGTCACAGGGCTCTTTATGGAACAGAACAGACAGCCATATGCTTAATCACTGTCCTCATCATCCTTCCCCGCCTTCTTGGCCTTCTTCTCGGCCTTCCTTCGCTTGCGCTCCGCCTTCTCCTCGGCGGTCTCTCCATCGTGCTTCTTGCGCTTCTTGTCCTTGCTCTCCTCCTTGGGAGTCTCAGTCTCGGCGACAACAGCGGCAGGCGCAACAGCCTGGGGCAGCTCAGAAGAGGCAGCCTCCGTGGGCCGTGCAGCGGCCTGGCCACCGGCGCTGTAGTCCTTGTACGAGTCCGTCCACTTAGCAGGGGTGGCCTCGTTGGGCCTTCCGTACTTGTCAAGCTTGCCGTCGGCCTTGAGCTTCTTCTTCTCTGCGGCCGTAGGGCCGAGACCCCACCTGCGGGGGTACAGGTCACGCTCCATGATGCAACGCTTGACCTTGGCGACAACGCCGTGGTCGCAGGTCGTCATCTCGACAGCGGACATCATAGCAATACCAATGGCGATAGCCTCACCCTTGGTGGTGATCAAAACACACTCCTCGTGCTGCTCAATGTTGGACTCGTAGCGCAGAAGACCAGGCAACATCAACTTCGCACCATAGGTAATGGCGTTCACGGCGCTGTCCTTGACGACAAGTCGCTTGTAGCCGACGAGCAGGGTCTCGAGAGGCTGAATCACCTTTCTCAGGTATGTCTCATCACGGTTGTTGTCTATAACGGCCGAGTCAGTTTCGCGCTGAGACCCACACGCAAGCAGAGTGGAACTTACCGTATTGCCACTGGGCATCCAAAACATCGTGCAGCGTGACCAGGTCCTTGTTCTCGTCCATGGCACCGGAACGCACTCGTCGCAGCTCCTGCATGTGCGCTCCCACGCCAAGCAGAAGACCCAGGTGCACACAGAGTGTCCGGATGTAAGTACCGGCCTCGCAGCTGACCCAGAAGACACCGAGGTGACGGTCGTTGTCGAACTCGATGAGCTTGGACTCGTAGATGGTACGGATACGGAGCTGACGCTTAACGGCAGAAATCAGAGGGGGTCGCTGGAACAGAGAGCCGGTGAGGAGCTCGAGGACGCGAGCGAACTCGGTCTTGCCGCCAGGGACCTTGTCGTGGAAGCGAACGACAGCCACATATTCCTTTCCGGCTCCTTGTTGAGACTTGACAAGGCGCGTGGCACGGTCGATACAGACAATAAGACATCCAGTGACCTTGGGGTCGAGAGTACCACTGTGACCGGTCTTCTCTGTTCGGAGCATGCGCTTCACCCAGGCGACGACTTCGTGGGAGGAGGGGTTCGAAGGCTTATCGAGCTGCGGGGAAAAACCATGTCAGTACGATGCGAAAAGATCGGCGTAGAGTCGTGCTCACGTTAATGACACCGGAAGAGACTATTTCATGTTAGTCAATGCGCAATTGAGGTGGTGGAAGTGAAGGAAGGCGCATCATACCATAGCTCTTGATGTCTCGCATGTGAGGCTTGCAGCCATGAGGAATGGGAGTAAAGTGGCCCGTTCTCACGAGCACTTGGATTCAGTTAGTATCAATTTTGCACATAGAAGTCTCCAGGGAAGGGGCAGGAAGGGGCAGGAAGGGTCATTCGCACGCTTGTCGTAGTTCTTCAGCAGCAGCGGCCAGTCGCTGGTGTCAGTGGCTGGCTTGGAAGCCTGAGGCTTGATGACATGTTCTTCCTCTTGGGCCTTTACAGCCACGACCTTGTCCGCCATCCTGATTATCCTAGAAACAGGCACGAGACAAGTCAAGAGAGTGATTAGGGTGGTAAAGGTAGAAGGTGCGGGTGACGAGGCTCCTTCTCAGATATAGATAGATATCTGCCGGGTCGTGAGGCAAGTAAGTATAGATGGGGTTTTGCTGGCGTGAAGCTTTTCAGTTGCCCAAATTTTTTGAGAGCTGTGGGGCACACGCTAGTGCACCACGCACAGACACACAAACACAAAGTGCGCTAGTCAATTGTAAGCTTAGCTTTCAACGGAGCAGCCGACTACACAGTAAGTCAGTTCCGCAGCTACAATATCGGGATCCTGAAAACCCTTCATACTCAATGATCGGCTCAATGGTCTCGGAGGAGGTGAGAAGGGCTACTGCGGATAATGCAGTTTCTCCTGTACCGTCACTTGATGGAAGGCTCGCTCCTTTTTCCTCACGTAGGACTGGCAGGGAAGAGAAGGACGGCGGATTGCACTGTCAACCATAATATTGGCCCTTTTGGCTGTCTTCGGCCTCGTATATGCTATGCGTGGGATACGTTGCAGGGTATGTAAGCTTGGTCTATTAGATTCGCCGGCTAGAGTGTGATTACCTAGAGGATGCGCTGATCAAGTTGCCTGGCCAGCAAAAACGAGAGTACAACTGCTGTGATGAAGTGGAAGGGGCCGCTCGCATGGTAGATTCACTGGAGAATTATTCGAGAACATTATCAATTAACTCTCTTTCGACCCGGCCGGGTCACCTACTTTTCCACACCGCCTTCTATCCTTGCCCGCTGCCATCGATAGATAGCCTGTTGGTGGAACTTTCTGTTGATAGGAATGCTTGGTAGTCGAAAAGCCTGGTGGTGGAATAAGCTTGGTGGTGGAAAAAGCCTCCTAGTAGGACGGCAGCTCTGAATGACGAAGCACGGCGCTGGGTGTCAGAAACACCCATAATACCCTCAGCCAGCTCACCCTGGCCGAAGGCTGCCTTCTAAGCGATATCTCCTCAACCACAAAACTGTGGGAGATGGTGCCGCATAAAACACATTTGTTATCATTCTGTCACTCTTCAACTGGTGGGAAGAGACGCCGCAATCCCAACACCCTTCGACCTCCAGGAAGAGAAGCAGCACCCTTCGACCATCAGGAAGAGCGTACGCAGATGCAACACTCTTCGACTAGCGTGGGCTCAGCGTCCTTGAGCGGCTGGAAGCGTCCACCGTTCTTATTCTCAGTACCTCTCCGGCGACTGAAAAGGTCAAGCCGGAGAGTATTCTCGTCGTTAAAACCCGAACCAGCTAACCTTGAGATACTTGGGTTGGTCGGGCCAAAAACCTGTCCATTTTCTGTACGCTTGGAAGTGAACGTTGGGTAGTGCAATACGAAGCACAGCTCGGCTCCAAGGTGACCGGCTGGTGGAAACGAGATGATCGGGCCTTAATTAAGCCTTGCATTGCACACTCTTAGGGGGCTCGGTTGCCCGAAATGCCTCCCAAGCAGGACCCAACACGGTATTATCAACAGCACGTTCTTCCTCGGCCAGCTTAAAGAGAAGCTGATATGGTTCATCGTTAGCAGCGATAAGAAATCTCAATAAGCAAATGTGTATGAGAAGAGACGATCATAGAAAACCCGGATTAGGGTCGTGCTTCCTTGACGAAGGCAAGAATCGGTCCTCTGGGTATAGGACATTGGGGTTTGGCACAGCAACATGAAGAACATGAGATCCGGGGACTTAATATGCACAGTAATGACAGAACAAGATGGTACCAGCCACTTACCCTGCCACTGCGGTTCAATTTTGCCTTCTGCACCGTAGTCATCGCTGCGAACGACTCCGGCGGGCAGGGGATTTGAAAGTCGTTAAACTTAAGAGAGAAAGACATCAGTACAATGATGAATATTACAGTCAATAGTGTTTGGCTGCTGCTGGTTTGTATGTGTCAGTCATCTTGAGGAAGAGGAAGACATGCTGGGGCTGTAGTAGGCACACCCAGCATACCCGTCCTCATGGCAGTTTGGGAAGGCACGCATATCGCATGCTTCTCTCAGTCAATATGGCGGCTATGAACGAGATATCTGGAGAAGAGCGTACAGTTCCCATAAGGGGAAGATCGTATGGGGCGTGTATACTACTGGAGCTCCATGAAAGAAATTCTGGTGGGAATGATCCGGTGTTCGTATGTCCACCCGCGTTGTCTGAACCTCTCCAGGGCTGTACCCTCAGGGCATGGTGATGCGACTGGGTCTCTCCTCCCTCGGTAATGGATAACAAACAAGGCAGATTTGGGTTACAGGGTGCATTTTCGAAGCCAAGGGGCTATCCGGATGGACCGAACAGCGAAGTTTAATTCTTATTGTTCACATACCCAGCCCAGGTGAGACTCAACTTTGACGGGGATGTTGGCTTCACGAGAACAGGTTTGAAGGATCTATCAGATCCTGAAGCCTTCTTTTGTTGTACCAATATGATTCTGCTCCCAGTTTTGGCGTCCCGATGAATTCTAATCGTTGCCGCTCCTTGTACACTTTCTTTCGTCAGTAGTGGGAAAGCGCCTGTGGCTCTTCAGGCCGATGACTTCCCAAGGGTTATTTTGCCTTGTTCTGTCTGAAGACCGAGGCTGGACTCATATACAGAGTTATTCCAACCAGCACTGGCTGCTCTAGTGAAAGAGAGCAACATGAAGTTGACGGAGCCTGAGTGCCTCTCGCTATGGCCAGTCATAAATGCTAGCATTAGGTGTGCCGAATGCGACACAGGGGAACAATCCGCGAAGCAGTCAAGACCTTCACTTGGGCAACCACATCCTTCTCATTCATTTCCAATATAAAGCCATGGTATTTTCGAAGCTCAAGGAAAATGCCAGTATTATTGGAAAGGGACATAAGCCTTACCGGAAGCCGGTTTCAATAACAATACGGCCTGTTGGTCTAGTCGTATGATTCCTGCTTTGGGTGTATACATGTTATTGCAGGAGGCCCCGGGTTCAAATCCCGGACAGGCCCGTAACCTTTTTCCTGTCACGACATTTTCTGTCGTATGATTCCTGCTTTTGGGTCTACCACACTGCAGGAGGCCGCGGGTTTCAAACCCTGATTGAGCCCGTTCTTTTTGTCTCGTTTGTCTCTACTCCTCTTCAAGAGGTCTATCGAAAGGATGTCATCGTCAGGTCCTGTCAGTCAGGGAGAGGGCATTGGACTACCCTGAGAGGTGACTGGATGGCACCAGAGCGATGAAACCGAAAGCCTGCAGGAGGAGGTCAGTCAAGCTGAGTGAGTGGTATAGTCGTTGTCCTTGCCCAGGTGGGCATATGCAGGAAATGAGACAGGATATCTGTGCTAAGAAGCCCGTATGGTAACTAGGTAAATTGGCTTTTTTGGTCGCCCTATGATTGCTACCTGATCTTACTGCTATAAGGGGCGACTAGTTTACTGGCTAATTCATCCGAGTGTGTTTGGTCATTGTACTTTGGAGCTTGCGAAACACATTCTTAATCTGTACATATACCTATGTTGCAACACATATATTTCACGGTTTGTAAACCGGTAGAATACTATGAATTGAGTTAACTCGACCCTCTGACAAAAGGATATCACGTAGCCATTAAAGGTATGTACATCTTAGCCTCATCAATACAAGCCATCCACCTGTGAGCGTTACCACTCAGCAAGGTAACCTATCCATCAACCCGGCATTTCACGAGGTAGAAAAGCACTGCCCGAACTCCCAAAAACTCCAGGCTAAGAAACAACTCCGCGAAGGAAAATAAAAGGCCCACACGATAACCCAAACCTTGAACTGCTTTAGGCTATCTAGTTATATAACACCACCACCATACATCCCACCACCCCTCGGACCACCATGCTCTGTATGCGTAGGCGCAGGCGGTGGCAGAACCCTACCAGAACCGTACCTGCCATTGCCCGGGTGCTGGAGGACCGGCGCCCCTCTGGCCATCCGGTTCTTGAAGCTGCTGCTGTGGCCCGCCAGGTTGTTCCCACCAGCACTGCTCCCGCCCGCACTGCTGACCTCGTGGAGCTCGTACTCCTCGCCCGTGGTATGTTGTCCCCCATCCCAGCCACTCTGGTTCGAGGGCCCCGTCCGCGGGTTCCTGTCGTCGCCACCCAGCGCAAGTCCTGCTTGGGCGGGTGGGCTCAGACTGCCCTGGGCGGCCTCGTGCTGGTCCTGCATGGCCTTCTCCTGAGACGAAGACGGGTATCCATGTGGCAATTGATTATGAAAGTTCTGCGGCCACTGCTGTGCCATAATGGCGGGCGTGCCTGTCGCGCTGACAGGGCTGCTGTACTGCGAGGAGTACGGGGAGAAATACCGCGGGAAGTGGTGCTCGTCCGTCGACCCGGGCGAGTCGTCCCAGCCGCGCAGGGGTTTCTGGCTGAGGGGCGTCTCGTTCATATCGAGCCCGCGGTGGATAACGCCGCCGGTGGCCGCCGGGTGAGACCACCCCGCCTCCTTCTGGCGCATCTCGAGCTTGCGCAGGAATGCGCGGCGGCGGCGGCGCCCGTTGCAGACGATGAAGAAGCCCGCGACGGCGAGGAGGAGGCAGAAGGCGCCAACGGCGATGCCTACCTTGCCGCCGAGCGAGATGGGGCCGAGATTGTCGATGGTGTTTGTCCAGGTGTTTTGAAGCGACGGTGCTGTCTCGTTCATCTTGGTTGTTGAGAAAATCCCTCCCTTGACGCCGACGGTGCGCCCTGGGGAAGGCCGTTGATCACAGCCCACCTGGAGCAGGGTCACTAAGTTGGCAAGATAGTCATCTTCGCTTGACTGCAAGCAGGCCACGCATCCAGCTACGAACCCGCTCAAGTCCCATTCGTTGCAATAATCGTATGCCCCGACACTGGTGCTGAAGTTGCCATATTCGAGGGCCTGTTCAAGGGAACCACACGCAGGCCTGCGACATTTGTCAACACGATTGTAGAGAGAAGAGCAGAGAGGGAGAAGGCACTCACGGTGTGATGCACGGGCTGTTATTAACGGTAACGTTGCCAGGTTCGCCAAACATACAATATGAGAGGGCGAATCTGGCATTGTATAACAGCCACTGCTGGTCGGTCTGGTTCGACTCTGTGCTGTAGTATGTGCTGCTTAATTCACAGTTCATGCAATTCTTGTATACGATTCCCGCTGCGCTGCCGTAGTTGTTCTGGTCGCACTCGATATCCGGTCCCGTCGTGGCCGAAAGGACATTTCCGCACTGGTCGTCACATGGTGAGCCTTGCGTGACTAGGATAGCAGAAGCAGAGCCGGCCAAAGCGGCGCTCGCGGCCAGTCTTGCTGTTGCGAATCTCATAGTTTTGAACTCGCGGCGATGGCAATACTATCGTTCACGTCGAAGATTGTGACCGAGGATGTGACCGAGGATGTGACCGAGGATGAGCGGGGTCGGATGAGCGAGTACAAAAGTGCTTGGCACAAAGCTGAGGTATATGTCGCTATCGCCGCATAGGAGATGCTGCGGTGCGACGGAGGACGTGAAGTTGCAGGGTCAAAGTCCAGATTGCCGACGCCATGCGCATCGGACAATATATCAATCCCAACGCCCCCACCGAGATGGAGGAAACTGATGATGGCTCTCCTGATAGCAAAAGACTTTAGCGCCAGGTCGTCTTTGCAGGAGGCAAGATCCGTGTCTAGAGCTGCCAGGGTAAGGCGGAGGGTGTGATCTGCTGAGGTGACATCGGGTGAGATTGATTGAGAGAACGAGGCGTTCCTTGTGTGTTTAGATGCAAGGTTCGGAAAAGGATACGAAGGTATGTATGTATGTTGGCTGGGTTGGGTTGGGTTGGGGCCGGGGGGCTATTCAGGTATAAGATCACACAGATCCATGGATGTTCGACCTGGTTTCTCCAAGTACATAATGTATGTACTTCGAATTGGCCACTCAGAACAATAGGCAGGCAGGCTTGCTTAATATCACCCGCAGTATTTCTGTAATGTGCTCAGCAGTACACTACTGTAAGATGCAAGGCCCCCTGCAACTGTTCACAAATCCTAACTTCCCGCTCTCTGCCGCGGACGCAACGCTACCAAACCCAAAGAGGAAAAGCTAAGGGGAGGTCTAGAAATTGGCATAGATCTATTGCATCTTATTGGCCTTGTGCTACTTGTGGTCCCTGTCCCCACACAGCTTGCATCTGCAGCCAACTTGGATGCTTGCAACGGCCTTCTCCCCCAAGCATTGCAGCCATTGGTCCCGATGTCGAGCGTCTTGCACCATCTGGACCTCTGCCAGAACCTCCTCATCAATCGTCACACCCAAACAATGCCGCCCCCCCCCCCCCCCAAGAAAAAGAAGCCCCTGGTTTGGTGTTGGAATGGTGTCAGCAGTCCGTGGAACGATTCTCCCAATTATGGGTTGCGTCGAAGCGCTGAGCTCGCGTGGTATGTCTTCGAGGTTGCAGACAGAATTGCTTAGAAGTTCCATGGCCCATGGCCCATGGCCCATGGTCCATGGTCCACAGTCGAACCCGAGAAACTGGATGTATCAAGTGATTCGACCGCCTAATTGATTGCGAGCAGGAAGAGAGTGTCACCTGCTGTTGGCCATTTTGCTTCGATCCCAGGTACATACCTAGTACACTGAACATTTGGCTGCGGACCCCAAGCAGTCTTCCTGCCCACCTACTTAAGTACTTAGTCGGTAGGTACTGAGTGAACTCTCCATAAGTAACAAATATGTCGGGGGCCACACTTTGAAACAACCTGCCCCCAAGCAGCCTTTTGCAAATTCTATTCTAGATAGGTTGCCTTGAAGCCAATAAGCATTGGAACAGCTGAAGTCTGCTATGTTTCAGGGCGTGGGTACCGTCCAGCGGTGCGCCGAGAGCTGGCGCCGACATAATGTTGGGTTGACGCCGAACATGCAAGTGCTCTTCGTGGCATCACGATGGACCCTATCTATCTAGAGGAACCGCCCCTCTCCCATCCCATCCCCCAAACGCGCCTCTCCAGAAGAAATGTCTCCTCTTATACCCTCCTAATCCTTAGCTGTTTCACCACATGTAGATATACAACTTGGTTGTCAGTCTGTTTCGTCCCCAGACTGCAACACGTCAGGTCGTTAACCCATCACACATCAGTCACCATGCATCAGAGCAAGCCTATGGCTATCTTCTAAGACCGCCTTTGGCGTTCTCGCAACGACCCCGACTTGTTATCGGAAATCTTATATTGGTTTTCCCAACCAAGAGCTGTCCGCGGTCTTGTTCGTTGCAGACATGCTCAGCACGCTGAGTCCCTTACCTACTTGAATACGTAAACGCCGCCGTCTTGTTACAACTATATCATGAGCAATAAGCCGGCGGAACGAGAATGAGTCTTTGCATGCGGGTGCGCCTGATGTCAGCATCATCGAATGACACAGACTCGAGCTCTCAGAGCAACCTTCAGACCATTGGCAGTAGGTGGTGTTTACTTTAGCCGAAGACGTATTGTATGTCTTTCGTTCTTTGATCGCTTGGGTATATTTCCGCAGAAACATAAAATGTAACACTCTCACAGCAAATAGCCTGCCCCATGCATGTATGCATTGTCTTGCCAGTGCTTTGCCTTGCCGTGGCCCTGAGACCCTCCCTTTCCACCCCATGCCGAAAGAACGCCTGGCTTGATGCAGTAGAGGGCCAGCTTGTGACCGTCATATATAAAATGTGAAAGCGAAATATTCATTCCCGTCCTCAAATGCCGTTGTAGACCTATCCACTTCTTCAACCCACATCGTCGGGTACACACCATGACGACCTGCTTTGTTTTTGTTGCCCCGTTGCTTCCTGCCGGTCCAACCATACCCATCTTCTCCTCCTGACTGATTATTCTTTGAAGTTTCCCTTGCTCATGCACCCCTCTGGTGGCTTTCTGCTCCTTGATAGCCTCGCCCATGCTCATTTTTCCGATCATGTTCCGCAGCGCCTTGCTGACTTGATATTTGCTATATTTTTCCTCCACCTTGCTAGCCCTTGGACAGCTGTTTGTTCTGTTCGCGGTACCAGTTTGTCTCATCATCCAGCTCCGCAGCAACCCTCCTCAGCTCACGCAAGCTCTCCTCGACGTCGTGCTGAATGGTACTAACAGTACTGCCCTCCACGGAGGCCTGGGACGCAGCATCACCATCTAAGTGCGGTCTAGCAACCAGTGTCGGAGCGGAGCCTCCTGTAGGTAGTGATTGTCTGGTTGCGATTGGATTGGGTCTCAAGAAGCTCTGCCGGGGCGGAGATGCCGCATCTGACTGGGCGCTAAAGGTGCTGCGGCG
This sequence comes from Cytospora mali, assembly GCA_025426655.1. Taxonomy (NCBI): domain Eukaryota; kingdom Fungi; phylum Ascomycota; class Sordariomycetes; order Diaporthales; family Cytosporaceae; genus Cytospora; species Cytospora mali. Next base: position 5,893,277 of record JANKOA010000002.1, on the reverse strand, counting down.
GGCTCCTGTCAATCCAAGACTTGCGCGGTAGGCGCCATCCTGCTCCAACACGCGGTCGTCGAGGTCACCAGCTTCCGAGTCTCCAGAATACTGCGAGCCGCCTCCGTAAACAGCATTTGACGTCGGACGGGGGGCTTTGTCAGACAAGACATGACCAGTGGGCGTCGCGAAAAGTCCACGGCTTCTGAGCAGCCAGTACGAGGATTTGATGCCGCTCCCTGGTCCATTCCTCGGCCGCTCCGGTTCAGCAGAGGATCGAGGTGATGAGGACTGATATCTTGAAAAGTTGGTGACTTTTCCACCAGCGGACACGGACTGACCGAGTCGCGAAGAAGTGCTGCTCCTGAAGCTAATGAGATCATCCTCCTTGTGCTTGCCATTCAGCAGGTCTTGGAGATATTGCGCCTTCCTGCTGAGTTTTGGTTTCGGTAGTGGCTTGGATACAGCCGCGTTGCGGACGGATCGAAGAGGGTCCTTGGGTCTGGCTGGAGGACCCATGCTTGTCTGACTGGGGTTTGGATGTATCGAAACCCCTACAAGGTGGTCGTAAAGGGAGTCGTCGTCCATAACGCACTCCGCTGCCATATCGCGCTCATTTCGAAGCCCCGAGAAGACACCAGTAGTATGCAAGGCGTCTCTAGTGGTCGAAGCGAAACTACTGCGTCTCGACGTATCAAGGGACATGCTTTCTCTCCTGGCTCTCTTCAGAGCCCGTTCTTTTTCGAGTTCATCGAGCCAAGACGAGGATGACGCCGTAAGTCGCTTGACACGAGCCTGTTCTTCCTTCTCCGCCTTAGCTTTAGCAGCCCTAGCCTCGGCCAATTTTCCCTCTCTGTAAGCTTTAATCGCAGCTCTGTTTTGTCGTCCGACGCGTTTTAGAGCTGATTTCCTTGCAATGCCCCGCCACCGGTAGAAGTACTTGACTCGCAAGCTATATTTTCTGAACTTCCGCGCTTCCGCCCATGACCTTTCCTCGGCTTCTTTTCGTTTGCGTTCCTCTTCATCCTTCTGGTACTGAACGAAGGCACTGCGGACCAGGTGCTCCACGAGAGCCTCCTGGAACTCATCCATCAGCCCTTTGTCACCGAGCACCACCCATTTCGTGAAGTCACCCATCATATCTTTTGGTCGAGCAAGAGTTTGAGGCGGCGGTGCTGGGGTCTTGGCTGCGGGAGTCGTTGAAAATGCTGGGAACCCAAACGGCGTGGCCATGTTCGGTTGTTGCGTGGCTGTTTGTGGAGTACCGAACATTGAAGGTGTTGCTGTCGAACCCGAAACCTCAGAAGGCTTAGAGAAGATGGAGGTCCCAGCACTCGGCCCATCTTGTGAGACAGGTGGCACAGCCGTAGATGTTGTACCTGGTTGGGACTTCGGTGCCTGCCCTTTGGCTTCTGGGGCCTTGTTCTGATCATTGATCGATTCCGCCATCGAGAAGATGCTAGTGGAACCAGCCGAAGAAGCGGATGGGGGGAACAAAGGCGCACTGGATGCTTCTGTTGGCTTTTTCAGGAAGTCGAACGCACCACCGGATCCACTGCCAAAAGGTGCGGTGGTTGGTGCAGCGCCTGGTGGCGTAGTCGACCTGGGGAATGGAGGCAATTGTGTCGGTGCCTGCGCTCCGGATTCGGGTGAGACTGGCTTGGAGAAAATATTCGATGACGGCTTGGACGCCCAGGAGAAACTAGGAGTTGGTGTGGTCGAGGCAGATTTGTCGACTGGAGCGTTGAAAATGGATGGCGCGGAAGAGAATGGATTCGCGGGAGCTGAGCCCAGCACAGACTTGCTTGCATCCGGTAGACCGAAACCATTTGTCGATGGTGGCTTCTGGAACGGTGAAAGTGTATTGTTGGGTGGTAGTGGAGTTGATGATGGCGAGTCTTCATCGGAGAAATTGACTTCGAACTGATTCTGCTTCCGATGACCATTGACGGACATTTCAGAGGGCTGCGTGACGAACATGCTGTTAGGGCTCTCTGCTTTTCCAGTAGGATATGAGGCGTCCCCGAAGACAGTCGTGTGTATAACCTCAGGTAAAAGGCGGTCGCCACGCTTCGGCTCAACTATCACGCCTGAAAATGACTGTCGGATCGTCTTTCCCGGGATGCTCCTCCTTCGCTCAACAACAAGGTAGGGCTCATCTGCCCCTTTTGGTGAAAATTCCATGCCAAGCTCTTCCAGGAACGCCACACACTGGTCTTCCGTGTCAAAACGAAACATGGTGTTGAGGACCTTCGCAGTTAGGTCCTTCGGGCCGTCTCTAACCCTACCATATGCTTTATGAATGCTCTTCAACAAATGACGCCTTATTTCGGTGAAATGAATTTCAGCGAAACAGGCCATGGTGTATGATACTTGAGGATCCTCAACAATGGAGAAGTACGTGGTGAAAGACGAAGAGCCCGTGGTCAGCGGAACCTGCGGCCTAAGTGGTCCACGACCGTTCCATACATTCTGCATTGCCTCTATCAATGCCACGACCGTCTGGATCTCTGTCGACTTGAACCAGAATTTGTCGTTCCAATCCTGCATTTGTTGCATGACGAATGGGTCGTGAGCATTGAAGAGGAGGTAGTAGGCTCGGAATTCGGCCTCGTTACCCATCTGGACACCTCTCATGTCTTTACACTCGTCGTAGACCTGCATTAGTGAAAGCAGTGTCTTGCCAAGCTGTTCTCGCTCTTGCTGCTCGGAGAAGTCATCAGCCGCGAACCCCTCCTGAGACAGGAGATGGAGCGCAACAGCATGGAATCTGGCGATATTTTCCAAGCAGTAGATCTGATCGGTCCGTTCCTCTGCCGACATGGCGTTTTGAAAAATAAAGTCCTTCCGAATCGCCCTCGTCCGGTCCCAGAGGAAGTTGTGAAGTGATGGTAAATTTTCGTCGCTCTTGAGGAGATCGTCAATGAGGTAGTCGACTGTACGCCTCAAGGCAGCTGGCGACCTAACCTCCGTTGGTAAAGGCGAATCGCTTCCCGCAGCTGAACGCTTGAAAGTTTTCACCATTCGAGCTGGGTCGGGCCACATTTCCAACCCATCTGAAGTCGCTGTCTTTTCTGCCGCCTTGACATCGTATTCGACTATTCTTGAGACCTTCTCGCCCTCTGGACACATATCCTCGCAGATGCCCCTAAAGTCGATTGCATCGCTCAGTTTCTTCCGTACATCCGGATCATCGATCAGCCCTGCCTTGACTAAAGATGCGCGAACTCGTCCCTCGTATTTCTTATACTTTTCACGATGGTCTTCCATCGACTTCCTGCTGGCCGGGTTGCCTGGCTGTTTGGGCCATCCTGGAGGCTTAATGCTGTCCTTCCGCAACTGATCCCATATCTCCTTGGAATATACCGAGGGTGTTTTTTTCTTTTCGCCATTGACAGTTGTGGTTTGTGTAGGTGCTGATATCGGAGCAAGGCCATTGATCTCCTTCTCCTTCAAGTAATCTGCAAAGCCATTGCGATTCTTCCGCGTATCCTTGACGCCGAAGCCGCTGGGTCTGTTGCTTGTCGCGGTGTTTGCAAAAGCAGTATTTGGTCTCTGGAAGGCATCTGATGTGGAGTCGAAAGCCAGTCGCTTGGAATTTCCCATGCCCTCAAACCCATTCTTCCTCTTCTGACTGTTTGATGTAGCGCTGGCGAATGGACTTGCGGCATGATTTGATGCTTCAGATGGCTTATTGAAGAGACTCAATGCGCCGTTTGCAGGGCTGGATGAAGTACCAAATGGACTAGACGAAGCGGCGGAAGCGAACGGGTTCGCTGCTGCCACGCTGTTTTGGTTCGCCGCAGGAGTCGCGTTTCCGAATGGAGTCATCGAGGTATTCGTCGCTGGTGTCGCAAAAGGATTCGCCAGCATGCCTGCTGGAGCAGCGGTGGCCGCCGCGAATGGATTGCTACTCATTGCGCCGCTGTTTGTCAGATCGGAACTGCCAAAGACTGGACCAGTGGACGAGTTCCCAGCGGGGACATTTGTTGTGCTATTCAGAGAACCAAATGGGGAAGATGTTTGCGCTTGTTGAAAGGAACGGTTCGTCGTCCCTGTCGGTGCGCCAAAGACAGGGGTTTGTTGTTGTGGTTGACCGAAAGGTGAAGATGAGTTTGATGGAGCTCCAAATGGCGAATTGGTCGCGTCGGTCGAGAGCGCCTGCGCTCCGAATACAGGCGCTTGACCGAAGCCTGCCATTTCTTCTGGAGTTCGACCGCCAGCCTCAGTTTGCGGTCGATCTTCGAAAGGTTGGAGTGGTTGGTGATTCGGACCTTGGTCAGGGTCGCGGTCGGGGTCAGAATCCAGGTTGGATTGATCGAGTTGACGTTCATACTTGCTGTTGCGCTGCGGGAGCTCGCCAGCCGACCATTCCATTTCGGGAATAGCGCGTTGAGCCCGGGCCTTATAAGTTGCATAGTGCTTGGACAAGATCTCATCCAGCGAATCTTCTACAAGTGACTGTTTCAGCATATCGTCGTCTTCGTTTCTACTGTGTATATCCTATACAGTCCTGGTCGCTCAAAGTGTTGTCCTTGTTGCCATGTTATAATCGGGACGGGAAATCAGTTATATGGCTGATTGTGACTGTCTTTCATCGTCCGGCCACGAGGTCTCTTTATTCAATGCGGCTCACATTCATGCTAAATTTATAAACAAATGCAACACCCTAAAACAGTCCATATAATGCATCACGAACAAGTTGAAACCTAGCTGAAAAAGTGGTGGAAAAGGGGTATCTTGAAATTTGAGTTTCACTCCTGAGTATTGCGAAGCTATGGATCATTCAATCATGAAGTGGAAGCCGTTTATCTCGACGCCATTATGCTTTTCGACCCGGAATCCGTGCCGGTCCCAATGATCTCCTGATCTCATCCAATTCTTGAACCCCACTCTGGTCCTTGCCCCTCTTCACACGCCTCTTTCCCTTCATGACATGGGTGCCCAAGAATTCATCGAGGATGCCGTCGAAGTCTTGTCTCATTGGACCCTGTATGCTCGACATGGATGACATACCCGAGATAATCGATCCCTCATCCTCCATGTCATTATTGTAGCGCTCCTCCATCTTGTCGAAGCGCGCATCCAGAATCGACAGCTGCTCATTGCGCACCAACGCAGAAGAAGTCATGGAGTAGGTTGAAGGGTTTGTAAGAGCACCCTTTCTCTTCTTCTTGCGACCCCCCATGGTCGTCGTCGTCCATATCGAAGATTGGCCATCCATATGCGAAGGCGCTACTGGCTTCTTATCCGTCTTCTGATCCTTCTTGAATTGCTTGAAGTCCTCGAGCCAATCTTGGGAGGGTCCTTCCTCTGGTGTCTCAGCTGTGTTGACGAGGGTTGGCACTTCGTCGTCTCTATATTCTTTGTTGGGTTTTGCGGTGTGGTCTGATTCCCAGCCGTCATCGCCATCGTATTCGTCGTAGGTTTCGTCGAATTCGTGGTCGTTCAGCTCTTTCGCATCCTTTGACAGTTGCTGGAAGATGTCCTCGTCATCGTCTACATATTCCTCGTCCTCTAGAGCCTCCAGGACCTCACGTAGACGAGGATCCATGTCTGGTTGAAACCCGGCGAGAGCATCAGGCACATCCTGTTGCGACTGGTAATTCAACCTCGGCAGGTCCTTGGATGGTAGGATGTCCTTGTCGAACAGTTCCCCGGACTTTTGCTCCAACTCCATCTGCTGAAGGGCATCCTCCAAAGACTGCTTTTGTTTGCCCTTCTCCTTGTTCAATGGCACCTTCGCTTCCACATACACAGCGTCGCCACCACCAGCGCCAATCTCTCGCATATGTTGCATGTAGTCATATTCGGTATCGTCGAAGTAGACACCGTAGTTTGCCGCCTCTCCCTCGTTGTCTCGTATGCTCTGAGCGTCCGATCCAAGTTCCGATTCGAGGTCGTCCAGTTTCTTGACTTTCCCGGACTTCTGGGTCGGGTTCAGGACCATAGACGGCGCTGATTCATCGTTGATCCGAGGGTCGTTCTGTGGCCGATGCACCAGCGTGAAATGCTGGGCAGTGCCGGCCTTCTTGGCTTTTTGCCAATTTGATGGAGGCATTTTGAGTTGCGGCTGGTGTTTGTCAATAGGATGGATAGGGAAAGAATCAGAGCAATCTATTGAAAAGTCCACTGCTTCGAATGCTAGGCGTATGGAAGATGGAGAGCAGCCGGGGCGCAAAGCCAAAAATTTCCTTATCTTATCGCTGCCTGCTTAGAAAAGAATCTTTGCCCCGCGACTCCAATTTCTAAGCCATGCATGCGCCCAGATTCCGTCACCAGTTTCAACATTAATACGGGGGACCCTTTGAACCTGTTTAACTGGCGGACAAGTCTACAACGACAATTTCAATCACCAAACTTTCCAAACAGAACTGAGTTCTGTTCATTCATCTTTTTGCAAGACCTTCAAGGAATTTCGACCAGCGACATCCAATCATGCCGCAACCAAAGAGTCAGAAGAAGGTCGGCCTGGGCAACGCCCTGATGCACGATCGCTTCGGCAAGGGCAAAGGCTCCGACCGCAAGAAAGGCCAGCAGGGCGTTACCCGTGTGAACCATGCGACAGGCGAGCAATACATCACGAACGATCGCGAGGAGGCGAGCTGGGTCAAGATGAGATCCATCACTGAACAGGGTGCACTGGACGAGTTCTTGGCCACGGCGGAGCTGGCGGGCACAGACTTCACGGCCGAGAAGATGAACAATGTAAAAATCATCCACACCGATCAGAAGAACCCATATCTTTTATCAGCGACAGAGGAGCGCAACGCATTGAGGAAACACAAGGAGAACAGGGGCAAGTTGACGGTGCCGAGACGGCCCCGTTGGGACGCTTCCACGACACCCGAGGAGCTGGCTGCGTTGGAGCGCGAGAGCTTCCTCAACTGGCGCAGAGGCTTGGCGGAACTACAGGAGAACAACGACCTGCTCATGACTCCCTTCGAGCGAAATCTGGAGGTGTGGCGCCAGCTCTGGCGTGTCATCGAGAGATCGGATTTGATTGTTCAAATTGTCGATGCCCGGAATCCCTTGATGTTCCGATCTGAGGATTTGGAGAACTACGTGAAGACCGTTGACCCGAAGAAGGAGAACCTGCTCCTGATCAACAAGGCCGACATGATGACGTACAAACAACGGAAAGCATGGGCAAATCACCTGAAGGGCGCAAAGATTGCCTACAGGTTCTTCTCTGCTCAACTTGCAAAGGAGTACATCGAAGCACAAGAAGAAGCCGATGAAGAGTCTGACGAAGAACCTCAACCGAGCAGTTCTCGAGCTGCAGAGGAGGCGGCAGACCAGGAGGAGGAGCCTTCAGAAGACGATTCGGAGGGAGAAGAGGAGTCAGGAGTGTCGAAGACCAAGACTCAACTTCCCTTGACCGAGGAGGCTATAGCCCCAGAGCAAGATGATGAGGACACGAGGATATTGACGGTAGAAGAGCTGGAAAGCATCTTCCTCGAACACGCTCCTGAGAATCCGGAACCAGACCGCAAATGGACGATTGGCCTGGTTGGATATCCTAATGTCGGAAAATCGTCCACGATTAATGCCCTCATTGGAGCCAAGAAGGTTTCTGTGTCCTCTACACCTGGAAAGACCAAACATTTCCAAACGATCCACCTCAGCGACAAAGTCATCCTCTGTGATTGTCCTGGTCTTGTGTTCCCCAACTTTGCAACCACAAAGGCGGAGCTGGTCTGCAACGGTGTGTTGCCCATTGACCAGCTGCGAGAATTCAGCGGACCGGCTGCGACGGTGGCTCAGAGGATACCCAAGGACTTCCTGGAGGCCTTGTATGGTATCAAGATACGTATGAGGCCTCTCGAAGAAGGCGGCACTGGTGTGCCCACAGCACAGGAAGTGTTGAGAGCGTACGCTCGTGCCAGAGGCTTCGCGACGTCAGGCCAAGGCAACCCGGACGAGTCCCGAGCAGCAAGGTACATTCTTAAAGACTACGTCAATGGAAAGCTTCTCTGGGTCGAGCCACCACCTGGAGACTTTGACGCAAAGGAGTTCAACAGCGAGCTCTACGATCCCTCCCACCTTACTGGCAAGAGAAGGCTTGCTCTCTCCGCAGCTATGGAGGCTACGTCTCTGGCTGAAGAAGACGAGGAGTCGGCGGACCCCGACTTGATTGCTCTGATGCCGGCAGGACCCAAAACCGAAACCTTGGACAAGACATTCTTCGGGCCGGGTAGTGGGAGCGCTGGCCACATCAACAAGCCCTTTAGCTACAAATACTCTGAGCAGGGCAAGCAGGCAGGCAGCAAGCAGCTGACCGGAAGGAAGGCAAAGGCTATGGTTGCGCTGGAAAATGGACTGGACCCGAAGGATATCCAGATGAGCATGTCAGGAAAGAAGCATTTCAAAGGTGGACAGAAGGCCAAGGGGAAGAAGAAGGTCAACACATTCATTGTTGACGAAGATTAAGCCAAAGGCTAATTTAGAAGAGGACCTCCCGACCATGACCGCTGCTTTACAGCGTTTATATACAGACGTCCTCCAATCTTGACACATTGCTGTCAGTGAACACGTCTTACAGCCCTCCGTACCGGATTAACCGTGCGGCCTCGCCATCGAGACCGGCTTGGAACTGCGTAGTTAGTGAGCTCATCAGCTAGGCCGAGGGCCACCGCCCAGTTGCGATTCGTGAAATAATAACCTTCACGATGAGATTGGGCAGATCAAGTCCGGAGTGATCAGAACCCATTGCCGCTCGCCAAAGTAATAGCGTCATAGTAATTGTTGTCTCCCGCATAGACAAACGGAGACCGGGATATTGCTACCACCAACCAACCTACTCACAGGGGGACAATCTGCTGCAACCACGTTCACACGGGCGCTAGCTCACGTGTCCCGCTGCTGTAACAAGCCGTTCAACGTCGAAATAAATGATTCAGGGCTTGTGGCTGGCCGCGGAGTGCGGGGTATTAACAACCTTGGAGCCGCCAGCCAGCAGGACCTTGGGAATACCAACTGCGCAGTCTGGCAGTTGCAGGTTTGGTAGGATGGCTGCGTACCTAGGTCTCCTGTGGCGACTCTGCAGGAGTCTTTTTTTAACTTCGATAGATGGAAAGGACTTCGAGTGACACGAGACATTCTGATACCACATACAAGCGAGTTCCCGTCGCGAGGGACCAAACGGGCTCAGGTGGCGACAGACAATCTATCTATCACTGACGTTGTCGGTCAGATGACGCGGGTGTAGAAAGTTTACTCTTGGTTGTGCAGGTGTACAGGTGTGAAGGTGTGGCAGAGTGCGTGTTGCCTGCATGCCTGCATGCGTGCGCGGCGCCATACATGAAAACCTGGAAAACACACACACACACACACGTCTAAACCACCAGGAAGGCCAAGACGGCAGGGTCAGTCAGTCAATCATTCAACCCTTGAAGAATTGATAAGAGGACGGGCGATCAGCAAAGCTGCAAGACTCCCATAGTCCCGCGTGGAATGATTCGCTTGTTGCAAATCAGCGTGCGGTCGGTCGACGATGATCTTGGTGGAATGCGTGCTTGGATGCAGTGTGGCATCGCCGAAGCGGCATAGGGTGGAGTGTTTGCCCGCGCTTGTTTCCCCCCCTGGCGCCCCTGACGGCATTTGCGCTGAAACCGGGCCGTGATTGGCTGGATCGGCTTTCTTCAGACACCAATAAATCTTGTGTCCCACTTTCCTTTCCAATGCCCCATTCTTCAAAGAAGGACAGACCGGAAACCGGATCGAGACAGGGGCTAGCGCGGTGAAGAGGCACTTCTCCTATCTGGACTTAATTAAGAGCAGACTAGCAGTAGGTGGACGGACGAGAGCCACAAGTGAAAAGCTGAATACACAAGTAGGCCGACGGACAAGGAACTTTCTGCATGGTTCGAGTTGAGCCGTTTCTCGTTCCTGCAACATGTGTTTCCCGAAACAGAAAGGTCAGCATGCCCCTATGTACCAGGAATTGAGTACTCAGTACTACCTATGTACTTGGTGGAGTATAGTTCTGCAGGTCATGGATATTTCCAGGTGATTACCAAGGAGTGAGCATCCAAGTAGCGGACCACACCGCATAGAATTCTAGAGGGGTTTTTCAAGGTTCTAGACTGACCTAGGTAAAACGTGAGGCCTGCGAGAGCCTGCCGGAAGGCGCGAGGCAACGCCGAGTCGCTTCCGTTCACGTGTAGGAACCAACCCTATACCTACTGAGTACTTAGGTAGGTACTTGAGTATTTTTAGTCAGGTACGGGTTTCCGTAGTGTATAATGTCGACCTTGGAAGGTCCAACAATCAACCGCTGAATGCAGAGAGATAATTCGAGACCTGACCTTTGTATCAAGCATAGTGAGAAGAAGCAAGTACATGCATACTCTACTATTGAAGCATATCGATGGCTACAGTAGTACCACCCACAGGTGCCCCTTCCTCATAGCTGCAGGGATAATTAGTTCCATTTAAGGGATGGGATTAAAAGCACCCGTGGGCCAGTGGAGGTACCTGCTACACTATGTACCTAGGTAGGTATGTATGTGCGAATTAGCTGACCCATACCAAGAAAGGAGACTCGGGGAGTCCACGCTTGTTGGTTGTGTGCTCTGTGCCCTGTGCTAGAACTTGCAGAAGAAGGTTTCCATGAAATTGACATCTACTCCCCGCCCAGTCTTCTTGTCTGCCAGTTCCATATTCTCGTCTTTTCCCCCATCATCATCACCATCGCTTGTGTCAGTCCAACGCTCGTTTGGTTTCCTTTTTCTAGACAAACGGATGGGACAGGCCAATCCGACGCGCTGAGAGTTGCGACAATCCCGTTGGACAAAGGTCGTCTATTAATGGTCGCTGCCGCCACCGCCTCCGCTCAGAACGCCCCGCGAAAACCAACAGTCGGTAAACACTACACAAGAGGGTGTCGACTACAAGTCAAAGAGAGCACGAACCCGCGAAATTCAATCTTGCATCCCTACTACTACAACGCGGGACACCAGTCGTTATATTTTGTCGCTTGGTTTTTTTTCCAACTGCTGACGTACTCGGACCCTACGAGATCTAACGGGCAAAATTCACCGGGCAACGGTGACGATTAAGACCCACGCACGTCCTTAGGCCCTTCTCCTTTCCCCTTGGGCCTGGGCCACCACCATCGTCCCCTTTTTTCCCGCCGTCGATAACTATCCGATCGCGTCTTTCTGTCCACAGCAACCAGTCTGACTTGCCAACAACACTGAACAGTTGCCCAGGATGGCGAATCCGTAAGTGATCCCCCCCCCCTGATGGCAGGGCATAGCCAGTTTGTGGACAAAGACTGACACAGGTATCTGAGATAACAGACTGGGCGGGTATTTCAAGAATATCTGGCATACTATGACCAGTTATGACCGACGTGCGTAACCTTTTCGATTTATCACCACGAGCGAACAATAGGCTGAATATCATCGCAGATTCCAATTTCGATTCCCCCTATCGGACTGGCCGCCATGTGCCTCTGGGCCAGGGTGGCCTTACATCAGTCGCGACGGCCTCCGAGTCTCGAGCAGACATAACATCCCCGTACGCCGATTACAATAATCGAAGCTCTTTGATGAACGTCGATGCGACCTCCTACAATGGCGCGCCGATTTCGCCCGCTTTCCCTCCAAGCCCAGGTGGAAGCAGGCCTTACTCCCCGGGATTACGATCGCAGCTCGCTCGGTCTAACACAGGCGATGGCTTCGAAATGCAAAGCTCTGGTGGCGAGATCCCCATGCAGTCATTTCAAGACGGTATGCCTCCGGCACCACCTGTCACTCATTCTTGGAAGCGCATCGACGCGTGGGCCGAGGAGAACTACCCTGAGCTCTTTGACCAGCTTTGCGAGGGATGCACAGTCAACGATCTGAACGAGCTGGAACACATGCTGGACTGCACATTGCCTCCCGATGTTCGTGATTCCCTCCAGATTCACGATGGGCAGGAGAGAGGTGGCATGCCTACCGGTATCGTTTTTTCGAGCATGCTCCTCGACTGCGAGGAAATGGTGCAGGATTGGGACCAGTGGCGCAAGGTGAATCAACATTATCTTCTGGATACGGCCATTGTGAAGCCTGCAGCTCCCTCAAAGGCCCTTGGCGGAAGCAGTGAGGCATCATCCTCAAAGTCTGCACCTCCCCCGAACACGCCAAACAATGCGGCTTGGAGAGAGACCCTTGTTGCCCGTCAAGAATCTGTTCCCGCGGACTCTATTCGCAAGGCTTATGCGCATCCCGCATGGATTCCTTTGGTCAGGGACTGGGGTGGAAACAACTTGGCTGTGGACCTGGCGCCTGGTCCCAAGGGTTTCTGGGGTCAGATCATACTCTTTGGCCGAGACTACGATACAAAATACGTGGTAGCCCGTTCTTGGGGTCACTTCTTGGCCACACTCGCGGATGATCTGAACAGCGGCAAGTGGTACATTGACGAGGACTCCCAAGAGTTGAAGCTGCGTGAGTTTAAGGCGACTCGCGTTGAGCCGAGCTATTTTGACATCTTGAGATGGAGAATGGACCAAAAGTATGGTCGTGGGGCGCGGGCGGCCAAGAGAAAGTCTGCGCCTCCGGGACCTAACGGAACACAGTCAGGTCCAGGTTCGCCTTATGGCAGTCCCACTGCTGAGCCTAATGGAGAGGTCCGTGGTCGCTCGCTTAACCGCCTCAGCGGCAGCTCCCCTCTGGCGAGCCCGATGCGTGCTGGATACGGCAAAGCGAGTCCTCTGGCTCGCGTCACGGAGGAGGCTGCGCTGCAACAAGAGCTCACGGTTCCAAACGGCACGGCCAAACCAGAAAAGCTCGTGGAAGTGGAGACACCGAGAGTCAGCGGCGAGGAGAGCTCTGCTCCAAGGCTTGCAGCCCTGACCAAAGGGGAGACATCAGACAGCACGGATTCCGAGTCGCCGTCTGCCAAGGCCAGCGGCAAGAAGCCGATGGTGACGGACGAAGCCATGAAGGAGATCGAGATCTAAAGAACTCCTGCAATGAAGAACATGATAACTGCGACGAATCGGAAGACCATACTTATACTGTACCCAGAGGTGCGGCGTTCAACGGCGTTTTGACGAAGCCTCGGCCTTAAAACGACATAGTTTTCTCGGCCTTTCAGCCAGCCACATGCGCGACAAATGCTTGCTCACAAGTTCTGGCCAAAGATGACCGTCGTTGGCTTTCGAATTCGATTCGAAGCATCAGCATTCAGGGTTGCCACAGAACTGTAGTTCTTGCAATGCCCTTTGTACGAATACCATGTTGGATTTTCATTTCTCCCTGCATCGGCCAAGCCATGGCCGTCGTTTTTGGAAGCGAAAGGATACATTTAATAACCCCCGTCTTTTACATGTTGACGGAGTGTTCTTTGTCTCTGTATATTCATGTCTGGCGGAAGAGGCAAGAGACCTTTACTTTATTGAGAAAACACTTGACCACTACACGCAAAGCGTTCCTCTAATCACATTCATGGCCGGGGGTAGTATAGTCTCGTGTGTTTTGGAGTCGGGGTGGTCTGTCTGGGGCGTTGGATTCGAACAAAACCAAAATCATCTTGTCGAGGAGGTTGCGAGAGAGGTATACAGGGAACAGGCCGGGGGTTTTCCATTAGTACTGTACACCTGTTGAGCAATGGCAATCCGGCCCATCTCAACCTTAAATAGAATCAACCTCGTGAGGAACCAATCATCACCAATATCATTCGTGTGTAAGTAACTGCCCAGGTGGCTATCCACTAGTCAATAGTATACATGAGTAGCAGGTAGTGGTTTCTTGTAGGCTCTCAGGGTTCGGGTATCCACCGGCAGGCAGCCCGGCTCGGAGCTTCTCCATGGCTCGTCGTCATCCTCAGCCTCCTCAATCCAACGACCTTCGCACCGTCAACAAACGCAACACATCGATTACGACTTTCGTGGAGTTCCTGCACTGACTCCTTTCTTTTTTTTTCTGCGACTCCCATAACACAACCAAAGCAAATTAGTGCTTGATCGCTGGTTGATCAAGAAGACCCGGAGAACGCTTTCGGACCGCAGTCAACAGGCGAGCACCACCCGCCACTGTCGACACCATCATGTCGGACGATCGCCTCTGGAAATTCCGCAAGCCGGAATGGATGACCAGCGTCTATGCCCGTAACGCAGGCGTCTACTCTGCCGGTGCACTTGTAAGTCGATGATCAAAGCCCACCACCACCACCATCACCACCACCACCATTTCGCTCTATATATCCCCCTCCTCCCCGCCTCTGCTGCCCAAAATTAGCCGCCCGAGAGCGCCTTCGACCCTCTTCCTTTCACGTCAACTACAAAGGGGCGAACTGCCATGTTGCTGACAAACATCCACCTTCCCCAGTTCTCCCTCGCCTTCTACATCCTCCTCGACGCGGCCGTCTGGTCCAAGTCGGCGCTCAACGGCTCCGACGTGCACGTCACCTTCGTCGACTGGCTGCCCCTGATCTTCTCGGCGCTGGGCATGCTGATCATCAACTCGGTCGAGAAGCAGCGGCTCTCGGCCGACTCCTTCTCCTACAGCGGGTCCGGCGTCGCCTGGAAGGCCAGGGTGGTCCTGTTCCTGGGCTTCGCGGCGCTGGCGGGCGGCATGGCCGGCGGGGTCACGGTGTTCGTCCTCAAGTTCGTCGTGCCCAGCGTCGAGTGGCCCATGATGGGCATGGGCGTCGAGAACGTGGTCGCCAATGCGCTGGTGGGCCTGTCGAGCGTGGTGCTCTGGGTCAGCCAGAATATGGAGGATGAGTATAGCTACAATTTGGCGCTGTGAGGGAAGGGGGGGGGGGCGCGCGAAGATGTGGGGATAAGGGTTCTTGTCTGGCCATGATGACTCGATGGTTAGATTTGTTGGGGTGGGGGCGGAGGCGAAACAGAGTCTTGGTAGAGTGTGAGTTAGCATTCAAATTATTGAGCGTTGGGATGGGGGGGGGGGTTGGGGCGTACTCTACTGGCGGGTTTCCTTGTGTAATGTACAATACCGGGGGAATTGATGAATGCATGAAATGAAATCCGTATCTGGAAGTTCATAACGTCTATGCAAATAAGAGCTCATGTGAGCTTAGTCTATTAAACAATACCTAGGTAGATATGGAATTACATCGCAGTGGTCTATCTACAAGTGCCCGGGGCAGCAAACTCCGAGACCTGGCATTACCTAGTTTCTTCGCGTGCATGGTATCGTTTTCCCGCTCGTCATAACCCGCTTGTCACAATCCGTTTCTTCATCGACATCGCTTACTTGCTGCGCTTGTAGATCTTCGCCAGGAAGGCCTCGAAGATCTCCTTCTTCAGGCCCTCGCTCTCATCGATCTTGGCGATCTTGTCCTTGATACCGCCAACAACCTTCTCCTCGTAGTCCTTGTACAGTTGCTCGAGGTTGAGCTCGACGTAGAGCTTCTTGACGACAGCCTCGGACTGCTTGTCCTTGCGGCCGTAGTTCTCCTCGAGGATCTTCCTCTGCTCAGGGGTGCAAATGGCCAGCGCCTGGTTGACCAGCCACGAACACTTGTTGTCCATGATGTCCGTTCCAATCTTGCCAATGTGCTCGGGCAGGCCATAGTTGTCGAGGTAGTCGTCTTGAACCTGGAAGTACTCGCCCATAGGGATCAGGATGTCCTCGGCCTGCTTCAGGTTCTTTGGTGTACCAATGTTGAGCTGGTGCAGGGCGAGGGCCACGGGCAGGAAGAAGGAGTAGTATGCGGTCTTGTAGATGACGATGAACTTGTACTTCTCCATGGAGAAGTTGTCCAGGTTGACCTTATCCTCAGGCGCAGTAAGCAGATCCGTCAGCTGACCGATCTCGGTCTGGAAGGTGACCTCGTGGAACAGCTCGATAAGGTCGACGTAGGCGGGGTGGGAGCGGAAGTACTTCTTCAGGAGGGTGTAGATGGCGGCCTCGAGCATGAAGGCGTCGTTAATGGCGATCATGCCGACCCCGTCCTGGCGGTACCAGCAGGGCTTGCCGCGGCGGGTGATGCTGCCGTCCATGATGTCGTCGGACACGAGGAAGAAGGCCTGGAGGAGCTCGGTCAACCAGCCCAGGGTCGCGGCGTGGAAGTATTCCTCCTCCGAGAGCTTCTTGCCCAGCAGCAGGGACACCGAGTCCGGGACGGACATGCCGCGGTTGCATTTGCCTCCGAGAGGGTTCGTCTCCAAGCTCTGTAAGATAGGCGGAAGAGTTGTTAGATATGCGCCTTTTTGTACAGAGTCGCGCGGATTCATATCACGGTAGTTGTTGCATCTGCAGGAGGACTTACCGCCTTGTACCATGCAAGCTCCCCCTTGGGCAGGTTGTAACTTTTCGCCTGCTCGAGGAGGTCTGCCTCCAGCTTGGGGAAGACATCCTCGAACTCCTTCAGGGTGGTCTTTTGGGCCATTGTTGCTTGCCTTGAGGTTTGCGATTTTTGTGAGAACCGAGGCGCGATGGTGTCGAGAGGCTTTTGCCGTATACTGACTGGTGCTAACTTTCCTAAGTTGCCGAACAAGAGGAAGGCGGCTTTTAATTAGTGGTTTATCGCGATGATAGAGCTGGTGCCCAGTTGGTATGACCCCATGCGAAAGACCTCGCGACTCGCGGGACATAAATTTGCGGGACGACATTTACCAACAGGCACTTGTTGGCGGGGTTGCCCCCTGCAACGGGCAGGTGCCGTTACATTTCATTGCAGGGCATGCAGGGCCCCATGCGCCAAGCTTTATCATTGATGTGATCTTCCCAGGCCAGCCAGAACGCGTTACACGCCTGGAGCGAGCGCTCAACATCGCGGACGGCATATTGTAGACGATCAGCTAGGCTTTATCTCACTTGGAATTAGTCTTGCTTAGAACAACAACAAAAAACGACACCGATAACAAGTGGACCGGCATCCAGCTCCACATCGACCGATCTTTGAGTGACTGGCATTCTGAGAGGGGCCTCTGTTATACTGGAGCCCATGCTCTCGTCCTTCCTGCTGAACCTGTCTGCAGAGGGCATCTACAATCACAATCCAGGTCACAGTCACTAAGGAAGATGGCGTTCACAGAGCAAGACATCATCAACCTGCGGGCATCACTCCAGGATGCTGTCGTCAAGTGTTCTGAGAGGTGTCTATATCAATCAGCAAAATGGTATGATTCCTGTTTCTTATCTATGGACCTGAACGTGTCACTCACTGGTAATGCAGGGCTGCGGAGTTGTTGGCTGTGCTTCCAGAACCAACATCTGAGGAGGATAGCATGAAGATGCACAGTACTCCCAGGGGCTACATGCCTGCAATTCTCACCCCAAACCCTGACGAAGGGGAAGCTGAGATGGAGGCACTGGAGTTCAACAAGTACCTCCTCGCTAAGACATTCTTCGACTGCAGAGAATTCGACCGATGCACTGCAGTATTTCTTCCCGACTCTTTGCTTTCCAGCATATTGTCACCAAAGGGCGAGGACTCACCATTGAGTTCCCAAACCAAAGGATCCAAAGGAAAGGAGTCGTTGATACCCAGCAGACATCAGCCCAGACCCAGCATTCTCCCTAACATCAGCCAGAAGAGCTTGTTCTTGGCACTCTATGCCAAGATTCTTTCTGGTGAGAAACGGAAAGATGAGGACTCTGAGATGGTTATGGGCCCCCAGGACCTCGGTTCTGTCGTCAACAAACAGCTGCCGGTCGTGAGCCGGTATCTGCAGGCCTGGTTCGAGGAACGAAGAACTTCGCCGGATGACCAGATTGCTGAGGGTAGCCAAGGCTGGTTAGAGTATCTGTACGTGACCCTGTCAACGATGGAAAGTTAGGCCTCACTAACATTCAAGTAGCTATGGAATGGTCCTGGCTAAGGAGAAGAACACCGACGAGGCCATGGCCTGGTTCCTGAGAAGTGTCCATCTATTCCCCATGAATTGGGGTTGCTGGCTCGAGATGACGTCCGCTATCACCAGGGTCGAAATGGTGAGTTTCTGGTCCTCATACCGGACAAGCGGCCTCGCTAACAGTCCTAGCTCAATCAAATCGTGCCTCGCCTCCCACAACATATCGTCTCGTACATGTTCCACATACACACCTCCTTGGAACTCTATCAACCGACTAATGACCTAGCAACTGCTCTGGATCAACTCCTGGGAATTTTCCCGGATTCTCCTTTCCTACTGACTTGTTCAGCACTCCTGTCTTACCACACCAAAGAGCTCAAAGATGCGGCAACTCGCTTTAGCCATCTCCTGTCCCTACATCCTCACCGCCTCGACAGTCTTGACATATACTCGAACATCCTTTACGTTTTGAACGAGCGACCAAAATTAGCTTTCTTGGCTCACCTTTGCTCTAGCATCGACAAGTTTCGGCCAGAGTCGTGCGTTGTCATTGGCAACTACTACTCCCTCCTTTCGCAACACGAGAAGGCGGTTCAATACTTCCGTCGAGCCTTGGCGTTGGACCGTTCTTGCCTCTCTGCCTGGACGCTAATGGGACACGAATACGTGGAACTCAAAAATACGCATGCGGCCATTGAATCATATCGACGTGCTGTAGACATCAATCGTCGGGATTACCGCGCTTGGTATGGTCTCGGCCAGACATACGAAATGCTGGAGATGTACCAATACGCTCTTTGGTATTACAAGAAAGCGGCCGGGCTGCGGCCGTGGGACGGCAAGATGTGGATGGCAGTTGGCACCTGTCTGCAGAAGCTTGGCCGAGATCAAGATGGAATCAAGGCATTGAAGCGAGCTCTGCTTGCTGACACGTATTACGAATCCTCCAGTAGCTTTGGCAGCGCTGTTGGCTTTGACCGCGCTGCATTGGGCCGGCTGGACACGGATGTGCTCATCCAGATCGCATTGATGTACGACAACCTTGAGGAGGAAGAGGAGGCTCGGGCATACATGGAACTATGTATTGCGCAGGAAGACGGCAATGTGGACAATGACGATAATGTTGCTATCCACAGCGACGCCCTGTCTGAAGATGGGAGGGACAATGGTGAAGAGAGGGAGAGAAACCAGGGGACTGGGGTCACAACGGTGACGAGCAAGGCACGCATGTGGCTCGCCAAGTATGCCATGCGGCATGAAGACTTTGTTGCGGCCAGCCGGCTAGCAAACGAGCTCTGTGATGATGGCCAGGAAATAGAAGAGGCCAAGGCTATCATGCGTGAGGCTCGTTCGAATATAGATCTTGCTCCGGGCCGAGGGCTAAGTTAGGGACCGGCTCTTGCGCCTCAAAGCTTCACAATTATCAACTCCAGGAGCGCCAGGTCTTGAAGGCGTCATCCGCGAGGTTTCACGATGCTTTGCCGGACTTCCGGACCTTGAAGCTACGATGATGTCCCATACTTTTGAGCAGTCTTGCAGATCGCGGCGAGCCAGCAAAGTTTACGAAGTGGTGAAATATGATACCCGGTCAGGCGCGTTAAAGTCTGTACCATGTTTTGGTGGATAGGGACAGCAACTCAATCTTCAATGAGACCCCATCATTTCTAACACCTCAACTACACTATCATCGAGAAAATCGTTACTATGGTAAGGATTTATGATACCCATGTTGCCCGGGCTGAGGTCAGTGCCGGGGATCCGAAGAAAGACAGACCCAATCAACCTTTGAAAGGACGCGCTTCTCCTGTGACGTCGACCTGAAGACCCGGGCTGACAATCTTCCATGTCATGGATCTCTGGAGCTGCGGCTATGGCCACTGCCCAACAGACGGCACATTCCATCTTTTATGTATGGACCGACGACAAGCTACAGAAGCCCGCGGCGGCTGGGACGGCGGGACAATACTGTCTCCACAAAGGCTAGAAATATGAGAAACATTTCAATACCCCATCAATGGACTTGCAGAGGAGGCCTATAGCAGGGCCGCTGTCGTTAGAATGTAGGAACGTCAAGGAGGCTGGAGTGGCGAAAGAGAAAGCGAGTGATGGGGAGCGCTTTGGGGACAAGCACCAGTCCACCTCTCAACGAATCGCTTTTTGAACAATCATGTACTCCCCAGTCCCCGTATGGTATTAACAATCTTCGGCCGGGATAGAAGACCAAGAGACAGGACAATTTGCTCAGGGGCCCTCTAAGTCTCTCCAAAGGCGTCTTCTATCCTGCGCAGAATATGTCCCTCTTTGAACAACAGCACATCTGCCGTGGTCTTTCCGTCATCTGCAAGACGCGACCCCGGAGCATTTACCCATGCAACGAATGACACAAGATGTCTCTGAAATGGGGATATCATTTCTGACCAAGAGTCTATGAGCCTCGTATTTATGAGAGCAGTCATCAGTTAGTGCTGCCAAGCCCAGAGAACATCACAGCGACACACAACTTTCCATCGGCAATATCGGCCCTTGCGAGAGAAAAAAAAGAAGAAAAAAACCACACAAAAAAACCAAAACCAATCTCATCGTGGGTGTTGGTCGGCGCATCATGATACCTTACAATATGGTAAGCAAGGTCGGGTTTCCCCGGGAATACGATCGACAAACCGAACCATTGCAATAGTATGTAATCACGGTCCGGAACCACAGTCGCCGGCTCCATCGTCTTGAGGAATCAACAATTCCCGAGTAACTTTAGGCACTTTCTTCCACAATACATGAAGATGACTTGGAGGCACTGCCCGACATCAATTGCGAGTGACCATTGGGCTGAGCACTTAAGTGACCTAGACAGACAGCCACCTAGACGGAGTATTCGCTCCTCTCTCCAAGGAGAAAGAATGATTTACAGTTACAACAAGAGAGACCCTAAGGCCGTCTCCCCTCTGGTAGTCCACTCGATGATGGTCACGTAGCCTGCATGAATAAATTAAGAAACCCACATCCACTCGGGGTCTTTGTAAAAACACAACAAAAAAACGGTACCAAGTGTGTGAGGGCAGGAAGAACGGCCCCGATGTCATCCTCCCACATATAGCTATATTTCCTGCAAAGGCGGCGCCAAGTGGGATGGGTTGCTTTCGCGGGGGCGGGTTGAGTTGGCTTGGTGTGGTAGCAGAGGGGCGAGATGCATAGGGATTCATTGTCACCCTCCAGGACTCACCTTGTCAGGCCTGAGGTTCAAAGCGGCAAGGTTACATGTCGGCTGTGGCCGGTAAGGGAGGGGAAGGGACCCAAAAGAGGTAATAAGATTGGGGGTGGTGCAGAATGTGTAAGCTGCGTACAGAAAGGACAAATCCCATCGCGGCAAACCTCGTATCGCATGCGATGCGGCTTGGTGGGGAGGCTTGAGTTCTAAGGTTACTGCATAACCAACGCCATTGGGCTGAGCTTGGGGTCTAATGTGGTATGGATGGTCAACTGGTATTGTTCCTGGTGGTGCTGACAGCAGCTCAATGCCTAAAATGGAAGATCGCACAATTGCTTTTGTGTCTGTCTGCTACGTGGAAAACGGCACTGGTGAAGGGCGTAGGTCGCGGGCGGTTCCATCAACGACCAAACCCCCCTCCAAATTCTTGGAGAGTGTCTTGGCCAGTCCTCTTTGACCACCACGACGAAGAATAACCGCTCCAGGCTCATGTCAGATTGCCGGCGAGCTGGAGTCGACTTCAAGAATCAAAGTCTATTTTGATCTGCGTTTTACTATGAAGTGCTCAGAGGTCCCAGCTAGCAAGGCAACTCCACAATGTCCACCATTTTCGCCAACCCATTATGCTTCAATATTGCACTCATGACAAAATACGTGACAGCCATTTTCTGGTCCAGTGAAGGAAAGTCTAGAAGGGTATAAGTTCGTGACAAAAGCAAAGTTCGCAAATTCCGTGTTTCATGTCCTTCATTACCTTTCTCAATCATATCATGAGACGTCCAAAACCGTCCAAAATCATCTGTGACATATCCTCCGAAATCCATGTTGGTCCATTACACATTAGAGGACAAAAGCCGCAAACCCGGCAACCATACCAAGAGCTCCGGCACCTGTTCCCATCTTGTTCGCACCAGCGGTAGAAACGCCAGCAGGAAGTGAAGTGGGAGCCACAGGCGTGTTTGTGGCTGTTGTCGCAAAACTGGTAAGAGCAGGTGCCGAAGCGGAAGCGCTGCCTCCCCCAAGAGGGGTGGTGCCAGAGAGGAACGTCGAGGGCGAAGGGGTGCTAACAATTACCGTCGTCGAAGTCACTGTGCTAGAGGAGCTCGGCAGAAGAGTCGACACAGAAGTGGTAGAGACGCCAGCGGATTCGGAGACACCGGACACACTGGACACACCGGACGCACCAGAAGAACCCGATGCGCCAGATACACCAGACGCACTAGACGCACCAGACGTACCAGACGAACCAGACGTACCAGACGCACCAGACGTACCAGACGCACCAGACGCGCTAGATGCGCCAGACACACTGGAAGAGCCTGGGACGCCAGGAAGACTGGTGGAAGTAACACCCGGAATGCTGGTGGAGGCGCTGTATGGAGGCGGGATGACGGTGGAGTTGAGACTTGGGTAGGGAATGCTGCCTGAGGGAACCGTGGGGACGATAGAAGACGTCTCCTCAGGGCAGGGCACCGCAGTGGTGTATGTACTGGTAGTAGTGATGGGCTGAGGAGTGGAGATGCTCAGAGTGCATGGGCAAGCTATATAGAATGATTAGCCTTTTGAAATCAGGATTTAGAGAAACGTTTCTCTTCAAAAATAGACAGTCTTGCAAGATATTGTGCCACGAAAGACGGACCCAGAACACCAGAGCAAAGTTAAGCTGGCTGAGCCAAAAGAAGACAAGATGGAGGCCCATTATCATGACACGAAGATGGGCTTTCATAGAAATGGATAGTATGACTTACACAGGGTAATTGTGGTCGCCGAGGTGACCGTGTAAGTCACGTTCTGGTATGCCCAGGTAGTTGGCGAGGGACAATACGTCGTAAAGGTTGGCACGACGACTTCAGAGGGTATTAGTCACAAGTCAAAGAAAGCAGCGACAAGCCATCAGACATACCGGTTGTCCAAGCAGTGCTCACGGGCGCGGTGCCAATACCGGTACCGGTGCCAACAGCAGTACCGGCTCCCCATGCATACTTGCCAGCCTGGACAGAGGCCAGGAAACCAGCGAGAGTGGTGAGTTGCAGCAGTCTCATCTTGAATGATTATTATTTTGCTGGAAGAAGCGAAAGTCGGGTAAAGTTGGCGATGGCCTGTTTATTCTTTTTTTCTGTTCTTATTCCTGATCCTGAATCTGATTGTGACTTTGTTCTTGTTGTACCTTGACCTTGACCTTGGTTCTTGATCCTTGGATTGGAAACGAAGGTGGGCGTCGATGAGGACGACGATGTGCTTGTGACAAACAACGGTGCAGATGCTTGGGACGGATGGGAGGAGGGGAGGAGGGGAGGAGGGGGTGGAGATGCGAAGAGAATGCGGGTGGAAGGAAGTGCCCACTGTCTTATATCCAGAGGAAGAAAATTGAACAGAGCACTTGAGGGCAGCCCCAGATGCAGGCACACCGCGCACACCACACACAGAAAGAACCATGGAGGGTGGGCGCGATTGTGTACCTAGGTATGCAAGTACGTACGAGTAAGCAAACGAGGAGCATTTGCAACCTTGGGAAGTCACCTCACATCATCCTCACAGCAATGAGAAGGCACGGAGAAATGCGCGATACAATCCCGGCCGGGGGAAGGCACCATCCATGGATCTTCTCTCCCCACTTGACTATATTCTGATGGCTCACTACCTGTTGTCTGCTGCATCCTTGTCCGATGAGTAAGTTTCGAGCAAATGGCCATGCAGAACCAAACCAAAATCGTGAAGTGAGGAGGGTCAGCCACCTCTTTTGTCGTATCCGTGAAGCAACCAACTCGAAGCACGTCGGCACTGGGAGCCATGGATCACTTGATCACGCCCAAGCCTCTGCCACGTATTTGCCATCCAGGAGTTTCCAATCAGTTTTGAGACCTGACAAAGGGAATCTTACCATGATGGCCTTTGATCGACTATGTCTTCCTCATGCCCAAGGCCACATGGAGGTTCTGGAAAGAAGACAGCGCAAAGGATATCAACCTAATGCGATACCAACGATGGAAGGCATGTGGCACTCAGATACCTAGGTACTGTACCTACATAAAAAGAAAAAAAAAGAAGAAAAAAAAAAGGATCAGCCTTGGGAAGCACCCAAGATTGTCAACTCCAGAGTCGCCGCTGGAGCACTTTCAAAATTCCACTGCAGTCCCGCGGTCCCAACTCGGCGGGAACGCATGATGACTTGGCCACCTGCCGTATGTTCTTTAGAGGTTCCGAATCCTAATTGAATCCTGGCAGGTAAATAAAGAAGAAGAAGAAAAAAGGCCGGCCCACCGGGATCTTTGACAGTGGCCCAGTCGGCACACTCGGTGAATTAGATATGGATGAGGGTGTTGAGGCAACTAACTGTGTGCACTATGTCAAATACGAGGTACCGTTAACCAGCTGTCAGCCGAGAGATCCGCCATTGGGCAGAGCAGGTCTCAACTTTATCTGGGTAGTTTTGGGAAACAGGGCTCCTGCAGTAAAGCGATAGTCAACGACGGGCACCCTTGGCAACCCGCCCGTTGAGAAAGATGTTTGTGATACCGGTAGTTGTCAGCTCAATCAACGGCTTTTTGCCGGCAATGACAGCACAACGATGTTGAGCAAACCCACCGCCCTTCCCCTCCCCCCTCTTTTTTGCTTCTTTGCCCTTCCTCTTTCTTGTTGTTATTTACGTTGCCTAAGTTACTGTGTACAGTTCTTGTTCGTTGACATGTCGTCGATGAGCCGACGGATCCCGGCCCACTTCGGCACCGCTGACAGCTCGAGTTCCACCGTAACTGTAACTGATGTGGGGGGATCTCCTCTCTCGGTGTGGGGAGAAGATGCTACCGAACCTAATCTAAACGTTGCCTCACCATGCTCACGTCGATTTGCTCTCTTACCGTCGCATTGCCCTCTACTGGCGACATTGAGGCCACTGATGAGGCGCGAGCTCGAAAATGGGTTTAGCTGGGCCGACAAATGTTCCAAATAAAGAATGGCTGTCATCACGAGGTGAATCCGTGGTTGTCCTGCATTCAATGAACCAGACACCTTGGTGAGTCCGGCACCAATGAGCTGACAAGTGGAGGGCAATGTCAGCAAGCCGCAATAATATGGCTGACTATGTTGCAGATTTGTGGTTGCCACTCAGTCTAACTCAGTCTTGAGCTACCATTTGCACCCTCAAGCGGTTCGAGCAAGCATGGATTGGCCGTCTCATATCCGTGAAGTAATAGCCAGAAGAACCTGGATCAGCAAAAGACAGTCTTGCACCACTTCACACAATATTCACCTTAGGCCATCAACAACGAGCAACCGCCGATGGCAAATGATTTTGGGAGAGGATGCGAGACCTGGAATGTGTCGCCAAGATGTGATTGAAGGAAGCGACTCTCTCCAACCAGTGCCTTGCTAAGCACTTAACTCCGTCGATATACCACATCATGGCACTATAAAGACCTCCAGACAATGGCAGTTCACGCCAGGGGAGCCGGCCAAATTGCATCTGTTATAGCCTAACCGGAAAGAGCGCGTACAGGGCATTTGTCGGCATTGTCATGGCCTTGCTAAGGCGTCAGACACTTGACAACCTGCCACGGTGACAACAACTACCAGCCCTGTATCAACGTGAGAGGCCAGCATAGGACGACCAGGATGAGGGCTGTCATCGCGACCGATGCTAGGACGCAGTGGGATAAAACGTTCGCGTACCGGGAGCCTTTGGGATACCCAAGCAAGTGCTACCACCAGGTACGGTCACCTTTTCGACACCCACTCCCTGGCAACACGTTGTCCGACATAGATTGGCAAAAAGTTTGCCTTACAATCCTGCAAGCGACGCATCCTTGCTTCGAGTCTACAGGGTCCTATCAGAGGTGCATTCATCAGAATGCGGTACTAGTCGAGAAGAGGTTCCTATCACCGTCTCTTCTTGGGATGACTTACGTGTGATCTGGATACCTTGAGCTTGGCCACGACTTTCAAGCCGCTGAGCATTCGCATCTCGAATCATTACGTTATGCCAGCCAAGACCTATTGCAAACAGATGGCATGATAGCAGCGGAGACGGCGAAACCAGTGTGAGACATCAGGTAGAAGCTGTCGCAAAGGCCTTGATGGGGGAATCACATACAACAAGTCTAAAATCTCAGCCGGAATTCCAATATCTCTGGTTTGTAGAGATGCCGAATGACGAACAGTGCCTTCCTGCTGAACCAAGACGAGCCAGGGACATGGATTGAAGGGATATACCATCCTTGATATGCCCATGATTGGAAGGAGGGCTATTCGGCCAATGCAGACTTGAATTGAAAGTTTCAGGCAGATAGCAACGTTTGTACTTGGGAGCTGCCCCCTCCCCCTCCGGAAACATTGCACTGCATTTCCGTAGGGCACATCCGGTGTCCAGTCGCTTGCGTCATCTCTTCTACGTTGTAAGTCATGTTAGAAGTTCAACGTCTGCTAGCTTTACTGACCAGTGGTTGCTATTCTGGGCACAGATCAAACGGCTAAACTTCGCGGGTCTCAGCCGCTGGAAACCTGCCGGGGCCGTGTATCTCCATATTTGGGCACTTTGGCAACGGCTGAGGCTGTTTGCGACAGGGAGGCACGCTGCAAGTAAGGCAGGCTTCTTATCCGCGTCGAGTACCATTGCCGTACGGAATATCGCCGGTATGGCAAACAACTCCCCACGCGAGAGCCGGGAGTCTAGAAGGTGTCCCAAGCCGGCGCAAACTTCCTAACCCGGCGAGCTAGAAACATCGAGCCTGCTGTACCGTTATCGACCTTTGGCCCGCTGGTCCGACACGACAGAAGTCTGAGCCACACATGTGGCGTGACCGCGTCTTTGTAACGATGTGTGGAATGTGCCAATACAGTATATGAGCACACTACACTTGGGCCCATCGACAATGAACACGAGCCCACTGAGGGTATTGGCCAGGCGACGTCCCATTCAAGCCTGAGGATTTTCAAATTACTTCAGGGAGCCGGAGGGAACGATGGAGAAATGACGGACATATCAGTAACACAGCATGCCATTTCGAGATCCTTCAACAGTGTCTGCCGAATTAAAAGACACAACTACAGCATAAGGAGATTGCCGCATTTCGCTCTCGCTGTTACCTCGTGTCCTGACCAATAGCGAAAGTGGTTTCTCCGGCCCGCATCATTGACGATTAAGTATTGGCCGCGTCACGTGTTTAACCAAAAGAGGTGAACGTGAAGGCACCGATTCAGTGGTCTCGTCAGTTGGAGATTCCGGTTTGGCCTTAGGCGCTTGGCACTTGACGCTGGGTACTTGGCGCTTGCGTACCACTTTGAACAACTGAGGTTGCGAAGCGCGCTCTATCTCTACTGTGTATACACCAACATTCGAAGAACAACTGCGCAGATCTCCGGCGACAATAGCCGGCGGGCTTGTTATCCATCTTGACAGCCGGGCTAGGCTTCTTCATTTGTGAGAGATTCGAACACTACCGGAGCACTGCCACTTCGCAACAAAGAGGTGTGGATAGCTCGACTGTCGGTCGAGGACTTCCGTATGCCAAACGAGAGGCATGGTGGGTCTAGCACAGCACGCGCGAACTTGCGTTGCAGTCAACTGGAAACCAAGCACATCCACGAAGGCAAATTCTTGTGACAATCCTAGTCGACTCGAGCCCAGTCCTTCGAGGCTGAGTGCCGCCTCAACGAATTGGTTTCCCAGAAGTACCTTATTCTTCTCTGGCTGGCTGGACAAAGATGTTCGGACTGCTGCCTTTGGGCTGTCACGTTCACTGAACACACACTGTACGAACCCCAGGGATTTTACTTATTATACACTCCTCCCTTTTTCTGGGAGCCATGTGGTGTCCCCATTGTACTTTGGAAGTGGGAAAGAAAACTACTGAAGTACAAAAGTCAAACTGGCCAACTTCCCGTGGACCTTGAATATGTTTCTCGCAGACGATTCTGGCGTTTAGAGCAGATCATTATGACCATCTAGGCATTTTTTGGTTCTCGTATTATCTCTCCGACCTTTGCATGCAATCACGGCTTACATCGGCGACAGAGGTCGAAGAGGCTGGAGAGACACTCCCCAAAAATTGCGGTCGCGGCGCCGACATCTGGAGTGTGCGCGCGAGCAAGCCAACTAGTCCGCTGCTGACCAGCGCTAAGTCCACGCTGTCATCATGACGATGCTATAACTAATAGTCAATAATTCTGGCGGGGGTTGATGCCTGATTGCTTGAATCGCCGTGGAGGAACCAGCACGCCACAAGGACCAACTGCTCCAGGCTCTCGGCACATGCTTGCAACTTGGCCGGCTGTCGGAACGCAGAGAAAATCTCTGTCATCGGTTCCGATCGGCATTTCGATGACCAACACAAGCTTTCGCGAATCCCAGCTAACTGTCGGTCATCCTTACGTGCCTGGTGATCACCGACGATCCATCGCACACTGCAATCGGTCCGGGGATCCACTACACCGGCGCTATCGATAAGACTTTTCTTCGGGTCCCGGAGCATGTCTTCGCTGCGTCGTTCTGGGCGTATTGTCGGCGATGGGGATTGGCACCAATTGGATGTCTTCCATTTTCCAGTCCAGATGGGAAAACTGGGTCTGAATTCATTGGTCATTGTCAGCGGTCACAAAGGGATAATTCTGGGCGCCAATGGCCGTCCAGTGAAGTGACGGTTGTTCATCCACCATGCACTCGTTTCTGGAAGGACTTGGCAGTCTGCACAGTTTTCTTTTTTCAGCTGCTGAGGCGAGGCACGGTTATACATTACTACTAGTAGCATTGTATCTGTCATCACCAAGCAGCTTCCAAGGGGGAGCGCCAGAGTTGCGGGATTTGATTTCGCTGTTCTGGTGATACAAACTTGCCTCCTGGCCCCCTGGCAAAAGGGCGTCCCTCCACCCTGCAACCACCATTTTGCTGTACAGTGACACCGAGGTTCGATACCGAATGTGTTGGCAATATCACATGCAGGCTGAAAACTCGAGGCCTGCGCCCAAGCAGCTCACCCTCCATTACGGCTACAGCTTCACCGCTCAGCAGAAAGAGAACAAATGCAGATGCCAACGGGCCCCGGCTCCTGGTCCCGGATAAGTACATTAAAACGCAGAGCAGACGTGGACTGGATGCAATGGACTGAAGTAGGCGGCCTACCTGCAGCGAACGGCACCTCTTATCGATATGTTCCCATGCAACTATATGTTGTACACCGGCGGTGTCGTCCTCAACGTGTGTCTCCTCGAGATAAGGCCGCTTAGACCTGCCATACTACCTCTAGACGTGTGGCCCACCGTGTCTTGGGGCGTTCATCCACCAACCCGCCACGCCTGCACGCTCACCTTGGAAGAATCTGTTAGTTGGAACTGTCAAAAGGGGAGAAACTTATGAAAAGTTGCGCCGAAGTACTGAGTAAGTTGGTATTCGGACTACCCCACCACCACGCGACAGCTGACAGCTGGTTCGGTCAAGCTTTTGACATGGAACAAAGAGGGGAAAAACTTTTCGACACAGTCAGGAGCTCCCCTCTGTAGTACAGTGTATCTTCTTGGCTAGACCGAATCTACTCCACGATTCTGCTGTACTGCTGTAGCTTAAAGCACTGTTAGGACAAGCCTGCGAATCTGACTTTGGTGGCGCAGGATCTACCGGCCGACTTTCTTGGTGGCATGTAGACCTTTTTACCCCTCTTCTCCAGGCGAAAATGCCCAGTCTTTCGCTTCGATTGCTGCCCTGGGCGTCTCCTTCCGAAGCGCCAAGGGGACCAGCACCCAGCCCAGCCCGCCGGCAAATGGAATTGTCAGCATGGGGCATGCTATGCCCCCCCCTGTTTGTCACGTTGGCGTGTCAGCGTGTCGAGATTAGTTGCAACGGCGAAGCGTGGTGTGAGAAACATGAGTCCGAGTTGGTAGTGTCACCCCTCCACTTCAGCTGCTCTGGCCAAACATAAAGTTTCTTTCAGCGTTAGCGCATGCAGGCTTGCGTAATAAGGAGCAATCTTCAGAAGCTTTGCCCCTGGACCGATCACACCCAGGAATTCGTTGCCGGCTGAACCTGTCAGGGACAGACACATGGTTGGCCCCAGGGATATTTCAGGTACCCGTTCGCTTGCCGTTCCTCCCGGCGCCGGAAGAACCATCCGGCCAATCACAACGGAGATGTGCCTGAAAGCTCACATGCAGCTGAAAGAACTTTACGTCTAGTTTCTGTTCCTTGGCTTACACTTCAATTTCTTTGGCCCCCTTCACACCCCCACTCTTTTTTTTCTTTCTCTTCCGTTATTACTAAGTCTCAACTGGCCCTAATAATTAGTCGCAAGGAGCCACGTCAGGATGCGCCAGCTCCCACACTCCTTTCACAGTGCCCGGGCTTTGTCCCCAAAATCGAAGCCGCAAAAGTGTTTGCACGGTACTATGGTAGTGTGTGTGTGTGTGTGGGTGTGAGGCCCTCGACCGGTGACTGGGGCCAGTCATCATTTTATTGTTGATGACTGTCAAGGTGTCGAATCTGGTGCTACCAGTCGGCCTGGATGTCCAAGTGGCTCCTACTTCCTCAACTCCGGGAATCCAGAGGGATTATCACCACTTGTTCGGCACTATGATAAGTATAAATCGGCATCTAAGGGAATCGCTCAGCGGCAGCCGCCGTTCTGACAGTTACAAACAGCCATCACCCCATCACTCTTGCGGAGAAGTTTCTTCAGTTTGCGATTTTCGGACGAGGGGAAACATCCGAAGTACAAGTCATTATTCAGACTGTCGGACTAGGGAAAAGAAAACCTTGATTTCTTCACAGCCTTCCAAGGTAGACCCTCTCGGTCCTCCTTGCCCAAGTGGGTAAAGGGCAGATGGGCCTTGAAGAAGGTTGCGGGTACATATGCCGTTAGGCTAGCTAAGACTAGCAGCAAGGATCCCGAGTCCCACACAGTCCGTAGCGTTTCCGATCTTGGTGTCGGCAGGGTGGGAGTGGTGGGGAGGCGTGGCAGTCTTGCCTTGGGATGCCGTGCGCCCACCCGACTCTCGACCTTGACTTGATGTGGATTTTCGGGGGACCCACGGGCTTCGTCTGGACCGCCTTGTCACCAAGTACCTGGGACCTAGCCGGGATGCCTAGTCGTTTCTCCCACAAAGACGACCCATCCACATCCCCCTTCCCCGAAGGCCAATTTTCAGGGCTACAATAGTATGGGCGAGTACGAGGAAGATGGGATGTGTATAAAGAGCCCCGGCCCCCTGATCCCACGATCACTCCTCTTCGTTCTGTTCTCCAAACCATTATCTCACATTCCGGCCAGCCGTTGTGACATTTCTTTCCTTTCAGGATACACACTCTCTCTTCTAGCCCAAGGCTAATCACTCTATTGCAACGAGCAATACCACCAAACCAAACACAAATTCCCTAGTCTCTGGAGGCTCTACACCGATCTCTACGATCTCATCTCATACAAACCGAACAACCTTCGAAAGGATTTCCAGTTCAACCACTACCAACAACCATCAACATGCAGTACAGCACGCTTGCACTCCTTGCCTCTGCCGCTCTGGCAAGCGCTACCAACCAGGTCACCTTCAAGTCCATGGACTCCACGGACCGTACCGTCTACTTCACCCCCACCGCGGGCCAGCAAGACATTGATGCTACCAACGTCTCTGGCGGCGACAGCGTCACCGTCGAGTTCCCCATTGGATGGATTGGCAACTGGTACGCCATCACCGCGGGTTCCGCCAACAACCCGGGCATGCTCGGAGAGGTGTCCTTCAACAGCTGGGGAGATCTGACTTACTTCGACGTCTCGGCTATTGTCAACCCTGAGGACACGGATGGTGTCTACCAGATGTACCCGGCCGACTCTGAGGACCCCGTCTCCGGTTGCGAGACCATCGAGGGCTGCACCAACATGTACATCCTCTCTGATGATGTCCAGACCAAGTCCACTACCAGCACTCACCTCATCACCACTCTGGGCGCCGGTAACGTTGCCGTGTCCAAGCGCAGCGTCGAGGGTCGTGAGGCTCAGAACTCTCCCCGCGCTGCCGTCACCACCGCCAACTGGACGCCCGCGCGATTCCACGCTCGTCAATTCAAGGCGTAAGATGGGACATGAAAAGAAAGGGGGAGACCAGAGGATGGTCATACAGCGCGCTCTGGAGGCGCCGCTCAATCAACGAAGCTACGATCAACTGCCATTCACATTCGACACACGCACACGCAAAAGTGTGTTATAAAGATACCCCATTCCCAACGTCTGACCAGCGGTCTAGCGAGAGGAGTCCTGAGGATTCTTGGATACATGGCTTGGAACATGGCTGGAAAGAGAAAAAAAGAGGCGTGACGGATGAACGATTGACGAGTTACCCATAGACAAACCACACTACGGATCTGGGCTGTACAGCTCAGACCGAACACTCGCTAATGCGACTCTTACTCCTTCTCTACACTCGCTGGCTCAAGAGCATCATCAATTCTAAATCTTCTTCATGTACATATTATATATAAGCCAGATGCTGCAATCAGCAAAGAACAATCTTTTTTTTTATTTAGAGTTCACTATCAAGTTACAAGTTTCGTTCCGCATTTCGTGATAATCTATCTCCATGGCCTTGCTCTTTGCCGCCGTCGTAAGGTGCCAAGTTGGCGGCTTGGTTTCACATGTTGTCGTGATAGTGGAGCCGGCCATTGTAACAATGTGGGCTCGCTTCCATCGCCCCCCCCCCCTTCCATACCGGCGGAGATTCCGCGTCATGTATGTGGCTTGAGTGCGTGCGCTTCCCATGACCGGGTTGGGGGGGGGGGTCCAAGAGTCGTTTACGCGCGCCGATGGAGCTGAAATGTATTTTTGTCCTGGTCTTTAGTATACCCGGGGCTACGGAACCGTACTTAGTATCTATGTATTTAGGATCTTTCTCTTTTTCTTTGTTGGCAAATGTTGGCACTGACACTTTGCACTCAAAATAGTGTTACCGATCCGATCCTGCGGGTTAGGGACAAAAAAACAACAACAACAAACCAACCAAACCAACAACAGGACTGACACAAAGGGTGCTTTTGCTGCCCTGAAATATTTTTGTTCTAGAACAACTCGCTTCTCCTCGGGTACCAAGGCGTCGGAAACTTTTTGGAAGGATTTCCGTTCTAAATGAGGATTCCCCCCCCCCCCCCGATGTGCCGCGCTGCGCACCGTGTTTCAAAAAGTCATTCCCGCGTGCGCTGCGGCTTGGCCGGAAATAATGCTACTAATAAGGTATAATAAGAACTTGTTGTTGTCCTTTATCCGAGCGTTCGCCCTTGCAATTCCTCCCCCACCCATCCGCCCGGGGCAAAGGGACTACTAGACTAATGCCAATGCCATAAAAAATAACAATACAATAATAACAGAAATAAAATAAATGGAGAATAAAGGGGGCGGCGGCAAAGGGAGGGGGGAGGGGAGGCCTGTGCCGTCCAAAAGATAAAAACACTTGGGCCAACAATATGAGTATTTCGAGATGAACGCCGCTGGCTAGCAGGCCTGGTCTGATGAAGGAAACGTAACCAACATACGTTTTCAACTATAAATATTTAATAACAACGGGGTGGAGAAGGATGCAGGAACAGGAACACCTTGCAGGTATTGAGGAGGGGCGCAAGAGTGAGGAGATGGAGATGGAGAGGGGTGCCACACACACACACACACACACACACACACAGAAGAGAGAAAGAGAGAGACATAGGAATAGAAGCCCTGCAATGCATCGCCACGGCACTTGTTAGGATGATGGGACCCATGAGAGTATGTAACCATATGTACAGACACACAACTCACCCAAACCCAAACACCAACACCGAACCAAGGAGATAATGAGTAGCATTGCATGAAGGTTGGCCCTACCACCACCTATCGGCCAATATGAGCGGCCACCCTCCCTCGGACGTTACAAAATATTTTTCGTTGGTGTTAGTTAAGTTAGTAGGGCTCGGCGAAATAGCCAAGTCCAACCTGGAATCTGAGACTTACGATCGACGCTACCAACAAGACTGCGCCCTTACGATGGGGTTGTCCCATTTCGATCATAATCCATCATAATTAACAATGATTGCCGTCAGATAGACACACAAGACACACACACACACACACACACACACACACAAGACAGAACAGAATAGTTAGACAGGTGGGACCAGCCGCCTTTCAATGACATGTTACCCAACCCACCACATCCCCAATCGCTGCAGTTGCGCCAGGTCGGGTGGTTCCGTCTCACAAGAGCTTGAGAGCACGACCGCTGCTTCAGTAACCAAGAAAAGAAAGAACAGTAGTGTCAGCAATAGTTAGCAATCTATAGAGGAGTGGCTCCGGATCAGCGGTCAGGTGCCTCACATCGGGTGTGGCCACTGTCGGGCCCGGGCCCAACAACAAAAACAAAACTTGATTGAATACTCACATGAGGTCTAGTGTGTACATATATTACGAACTGTCCTACCCACCCTCAACCCCCTCCCCCCGCCCACCCACCCACCCACCCACACACACACCATCTGGGGGCGGAGGAGTTGGGGGGGGGGAGGAAGGGGGGGGGGAGAGGCGCGGGTCACCTTTTACTCCCAATGGGCATGATCTTGGTCCTGGAGAACGGGTATCTGCAGATAGGGGTGTGTAGGGCTGAAACGCCATCTACTTACACCGCCGCCGTGGAACGCGTCAACTATGTACTTGAGTACATTTTCCTGCAAGTTCGAAGTTCGTCCCCCCCCTCCCCCCCTCCCCCCCCAACATAGATCGGGAACATTTTGAGATGCCGTCACACCATAATGAGGACATCTGATTGGGGACAGTG
This sequence comes from Cytospora mali, assembly GCA_025426655.1. Classification (NCBI taxonomy): domain Eukaryota; kingdom Fungi; phylum Ascomycota; class Sordariomycetes; order Diaporthales; family Cytosporaceae; genus Cytospora; species Cytospora mali. The sequence continues at coordinate 5,858,565 of JANKOA010000002.1, read as the reverse complement.
GGAATGGGGAAAGAAACGGCGAGGATAGATTGGGGTGGGGAGGGGGGGGGAGGAAGATCGGGGGGTGAAGGGGAGGACGAGAGACGATGGCGACATGATGTTGTGTCCCATTACACCCGCCCCTCGGTGACCGGCGAACTCGGCAGCACAGATAGATGATATAGATATGCACTAGAACGGGTGGGCAGGTACTGGTATTGTGTACCCAACCCCATGGGGCTGGCTTTGAAACAGAAATGTCTCTGATGCGTACTTAGTGTGCATGCACATGTATATATAAATATGCGGGAAGCCGTGTTGGCTAAAAAAGCCACATGTCGTTTGCCACCCAGTGATGATAGGCCACGGACTTGTAAGACTTTTTGTGTGAGCCGAAACGAAGGAAACGAGAAACAAGACCGCATGTCAGCGGGAGAAGGGAGGGGAGAATGATGGAGGGACAAGTACCTCAACCCTGCTACGGTTTTGTGTCTGTCTGTGATGTAGAATAGAAGGAAACGCCAACCTGCGAGACGGAGACAGTATTCCATATCGCCATGATTATGTCGTGCTACCATTCCACCACGACCTAGAATATGACTTCGGCTTGTGTTGCCGTTTCGATTATATCCTCCAAGTGCCGGAGCGTAAACCGACTTCCCGGGGTAAAAGGAAGACCGAAGAACGTGGGCTGCTGCATCTTCACAGAAAAGAAGAAGGAATCTAATTTGGTCCACATATGATGCGCTCGTGCTATTTGTCAGAAATAACGCTTCCCTCCATCAATCAAAGCCCGGAACGCCAACCTCGTGTCATCTTCTATGCAAGCCCGCCCTTCTACCTTGTTTCCGATGCCCGCGAGGCCCTACTTTTCAGCACCCTCATTGGCCTCCTCGCCCTTTTCGGCACCCACCTCTTTCTTCTCGTCCTCCCCCTTCGTTTCACTGGGAGGCGGAGAGGCGCTTTTAACCTGTTTCGACTTGACAATGTTCGCCAAGTAGTCGCTCGTGTCCCCGAAGCCATCAATATGTCCTAGCTTCGCCTTGAAGGTTTCAAGGTCGCGCAGCATGCTACACGTCCGTTAGCCATATTTCGACCCATACTGTCTGCCTTGTTCGAATACATACCTATCCCGACCAGCCTCCGTCACTGGATCCGCCTCCTGGAACGCGGGGCCGAATTGCTCCTTGAAGCTGCTGAAGACGGGTATCATAATCATGCGCACGGTGTCCTCCGAGAGGTGCTTAACGAGGTTGCGGTGTAATAGGGATGACTCCTTGACAAGTATCTCCATGTAGGGATGTGGGCTCTTCAGGTCCGTGTGCCACTCAATAGCTCTCGCAGTCCGGGCATGTGTGCCGGCTCTCCCACTCATGATCTCCACGAGTTTATCATAGATGGTCTGCATGTGCTCTTGGTAGTCTCTTTTCACCTTATCGAAATCCGTCATCAGGCCAGCAGCAGCGCCGGAACCGGCATGACGCCGGATGAACTCGCGAACATAGGGTATTAATGCAGCCACAAAGCCCAGTGCCTGCGATGACGAGGCAAGATGGCGGGTGGTAATATTCTTGAGACCGGCAGACTTCGTTGCGCCCGCCCCGAGAATGAGTTGTTTGCAGCGTGAGTCGAAGGCTCGCAAGTATTGCATGAGTGATTTTGCAACATCCGATGTGATGGAGGGGATGCCGACGACTAGATGCAGGAAGTTCTCCATACCCTCTAAACAGTATATGGCCGAATTCGGCAAAACAAAGCTTTCCGAATCGATGAAAGCCTTGGATTTTCCTGCGCCATTGTTCTGAGCTGTCTTCTCGTTGCCGTTCACCTCATCATCTGGATGAGGGACCCATATTTGAGTACCAACTGCCCAGTCAGGCGGATCACTTGTACTGCACTGCATAATCCGCTGCAGTTGAGCATTATGCTTCTCCGAGAAGTCGATGGCGCCCCACTGGTCCGATTCCATGCCCTGGGCAAGCTTTTGTTGCTCACTATCACCGTGGTTCTGTACAAACTTCTTGATGTGGTCATTAACCTCATCCTTTAGTTGAGTGCCACTCCTCCCTGATATCGACTCGCATTCGTTGGCGAAATGCAAATTGAGGGTGAAATAGCGGAGGAACCAGACCAGATCCAGGTGTGTACTCTGCTCCGACCTCACCCGGAGCACTCGCACAATCTTGTCTTGTGCTATATCGACAGCATTGCCGAGAAGTGCAGCTAGATCCAAGACCTTGTGAATCTCTTCTTGAGCCTCAAGACCAGCGACAGATGTTCGCCTTACTGATGGACTCATGGGTGGCGACTTTAATGGTGGGGATTTTAGACCCGATGGTATCGAGCCATCTTCGATGGATGCAGCAACGTCCAGCATCAGCTTTACTTGGGTTGATGCCCTTCTAAGAATCTCCGTGACGCTGACGTATATCTTGACCAACAACTCTTCGGCGTCGGCAGGGTCGAGGGCCCGTAGATTCCGGGCTAGGATCGATGATTTCTCCCTTTGCGAGAGTTTTCGGCCTCCTGTGGCAGTTGAAGCAGACATTACTGACATGTTGTCATCGTCATTTGAGCTGGGCAGTCCTTGCTTCACGAGGTTTCTGATCTCCTTGATCACAGACTCCCTGTACGCTGTGACGGCGACAGTGATCTGCTTAGCCCTGTAGAGACCTGCCAGGCTTTCGATGAGCTGCGCCCGCAGAACATCTGTCGAACTAAAATATGACGGAAAGGCTGACGGATCCCTAGCCCGACCACCTCTTGCTCGCACAGATGCACTGCTCCAGCGCATGAGGACTTCCCGGGTTGATACCTCTTCAACATGGCGTTTGAGATCAGTCATGAGACTTGCCACAAATTTCGTTTCGTAGGCCTTGCCAATCCGCGATCGTAGTATGTTCATATCGTCGTTGACGCCTTGTAGAGCTGTGGCGCCTCTGAGATCCCTCAGCTGTACGTCACGCAATGCAGGCGCTGGTGGCCTGAACTCGTCGTCCTCGCCAGCTATGAGCCTTTCGAGGGAATCGATGCTGTCGAGTGCTGCATCGACGTCCCCTGATTCCACCAGAGACTCGCAGTTGGCCAGTTGGCTCACCACTTCCTTCAATTGCAGGACTGCATGATGAAGCTGTTGGACGTTCTCACGCCGCCGTCGTTGTTGGATGGTGTTGAGCCCACTTATAACTATCTCCTCGTCCAAGCCCTCGAGCTCTTGCCTTAAAGTCTTAATCCTCTCAACAGACTCTGCCGCTTCGGTATGAAGTTCCTTCAGAGAACCCAGAGCGCTGAAAAACGTAGTCGAAGCTGTTGATATCGAAGAGATGAGGTGCATTTCGACAGTATCCATATACCATGACAACTTCTCCTGCAGGATCGCATTCGTCGCTAGCGCCTTTCGGGGCACTGTTCCGTTGCCGTTTGAGCCCTTCTCCTCTTGTCGTATTACCTCGGATCTTTCGCTGACAACATCGAACGTCCTCGGATTCTCAAGGTGGAAGTCCTCTTCGAAGTATACCACTGGAATTGTCGACAACGGTGGGGGTCCCTGTGCAATTTTCCTGGTGTAGTTCGAACTCGATCTTCGTACTGGACTCGGCGCTTCTATATTCGTCCAAGACGATATTGAAGAGACAGATGCCCTCCTGGAGTTCGGCGCCCGTCTCGATGGCTGCAAACGGTTGGGTTCGAACGGCTCCCCAAGTTCTTCATCACCTCTACCTCGATTACGATGTATTATATCTTCCTCTTCACTTTCCTTCACTTTTTGCAATTGCCTATAAAGGGCGCCAACTTGTTTAAGATAGGGCTCGAATTCAGCAGGGTTCACTTTCTGAATAGTCGTCAGGGTAACCGGTGGTATGTCTCTGGCTGTTGGTGGCTTATGGGCACTTGATGCAGGAGCTGTTGTGTGAGGCAGAAGGCCAGTTCGAACAATGGGGGGTTGCAAGAGCGTGGATATAGCTGTCTAAAGGTTAGCATGGTCGCTATGGCTGAAGCGGTAAACAAACCATTTTGGCCTATCTCCAACACAGCACCACCCCAGCTTCCTTGATCTAGCGCTCCGCCGACAGAGTGTATGGAGCTCGCAGCAGAGCCACGTCGCGTACTGACGGATCCATGCCTAGCAGTGTGAAAGGGGAACTCGGATCGGACACTTTGCGGCGAGGTAGGCGAAGCCAAGCTGTCGACGGATTTGCGGGCGCCAGAATTCGAGTACATGATGGATGCAAGGAGCTAGAGGATGCGACACTTGCGCAAGTTGACACGACGGTCCCTGGAAGGTCAACAGGGCAGCCGGCGCGGCTATTAATGGATCGAAGGCGACGCTCACTACCGTGGAATCATCGCTAGGTCGTTATGGTTCAGAGAGAATTCAGGAGGGTGACAGTCAATGGGAAACAAAGGCCGTCTCGATATCAAACAGATCCGAAGCATATGGGCGCAGTACTAGAAAGACAAGGGGGTGGAACTGTGTTGAAGGACTTGGGAGTTGAAACAATTAGAGATCGGCATCATCACCAAGTTAACAGCTAAACCGAAAGGGAAGCTCAATCAGCTCCTGGATGACACCCGACAATGCAATGAAGTGTGGCGCAGTGCATATGATGGGCCTTTGTATCTCGGTACGTACCTGTGGCGCATGATGTCAATTCGATCAAGCAAGGCAACAGGGATCTAAATGGGTTTGACGCGTACTAAAAGTGCAAGAGCCGTTGCGACGCGTATAGACGCGCCTTGCGCGTTAAGGTCTTCTCCCAATTTGTTTGCTGCCTTTCCTTCCTCCGATCCGGTCACCAACCTCACTTACATACCATATACCATAAACCCCACGATCCTCCAGCACATAACTGCCTAGGTACATTTTCTCTTTGGAAGACGTCACCGTATTGCAGAACCTCAAAATGGACCGCGGGTCTGTACAAACCCTTCATGTCTTCCCTCGGGAGCAAGGCGAGGACTCCAACCTTCAGGTGCAGAAGCAGCTCGAGACCTTTATTCTCGAATTCAGACTCGACAACATCTTCGTCTACAGGTATGACTGCGAAACCGGTAACCTTGGTCACAACTACCTCTAACTTTCATACAGAGACCAATTGCGCGAGAATGCGCTACTCCAAAAATACTATTGCGACATCAACATCGGCGACTTGATCAAGTATAATGAGGAGTTGGCGCATCGCTTGGTTACAGAGCCTGCTGAAGTTCTACCATTGGTCGGTCCCCTAACCACTCCGCCATACTAAAACCAAGCAGCTGACGAAGAGAATACCGCAGTTCGAAAATGCGCTGAGGAAATGCACACAAAGAATTGTCTTCCCCCACGAAGCTAAGGTCGACCTACCACCACATCAACTCCTACTGCACTCGAACGCCGAAGATGTGTCGATTCGCAACCTCGACTCCCTGACTATATCTCGCCTGGTCAGAGTACCGGGTATTGTCATCGGCGCCTCAGTCATGTCCTCAAAAGCCACCGAGCTTCACCTCCAATGCCGGAACTGTGCTCATACTCAGATGGTGGGTATCGATGGTGGCTTCTCAGGAGTGACACTGCCAAGACGCTGTGGGAGGGTTAGACAGAAGAACGACCCGACAGACCCATGTCCTTTGGACCCTTACTTCGTTGTTCATGAGAACTCCAAATTCGTCGACCAACAAGTCATCAAACTGCAGGAGGCTCCGGATCAAGTTCCTGTCGGAGAGCTGCCACGACACGTCCTCATATCTGCTGATAGGTATCTTACCAACCGAGTTGTTCCAGGATCGAGATGTACTGTTATGGGCATCTTCTCGATCTACCAGAACAAGGGCACCAAGAACTCATCAACAGGCGGTGCTGTCGCTATCCGGACCCCCTATCTTCGCGCCGTTGGCATTCAGACGGATATCGACCAGACCGCCAAAGGCCATGCTATTTTCTCAGAAGAGGAGGAACAGGAGTTCCTCGAGCTCAGCAGGAGGCCAGACCTGTACCAGGTCATGACCAGGTGCATTGCCCCTTCGATCTACGGAAATGAGGATATTAAAAAAGCCATCCTGTGCCTGTTGTCCGGCGGATCAAAGAAGATCCTTCCGGACGGCATGAAGCTCAGAGGCGATATCAACGTCCTGCTTCTCGGTGACCCTGGTACGGCGAAATCGCAACTCCTGAAGTTTGTCGAAAAGGCAGCACCCATATGTATCTACACCTCCGGCAAGGGCTCATCAGCAGCAGGTCTCACAGCCTCTGTGCAAAGAGATCAGTCTACCCGTGAGTTCTACCTGGAAGGTGGTGCTATGGTGCTTGCGGATGGCGGTGTGGTGTGTATCGACGAGTTCGACAAGATGCGCGACGAAGATCGGGTTGCTATCCACGAAGCCATGGAACAGCAGACGATTTCCATCGCCAAGGCGGGTATCACTACTATCCTGAATGCGAGGACGTCCGTCCTGGCAGCTGCCAACCCTATCTTTGGCCGCTACGATGACATGAAGACGCCGGGCGAGAACATTGATTTCCAGACGACCATCCTGTCCCGTTTCGACATGATCTTCATCGTCAAAGATGAGCACGAGCGCGGCCGTGACGAGCGGATCGCAAAGCACGTCATGGGCATCCACAAGGGTGGCGCCGCGGCTGAGGCCGAGTCGGAGTCTGAGATCCCAGTCGAGACAATGAAGCGGTACCTGAGCTACTGCAAGTCGTAAGTCAAGCCTTTCTCGCCCGCGAACAACTCTTGAGTATAAAACATATGAACTAAACATCCATACAGCCGGTGCGCCCCACGCCTCAGCGAGGCAGCTGCCGAGAAGCTCTCCTCGCACTTCGTCTCCATCCGAAGACAAGTACACGCCTCCGAGATCGAGGCCAACACGCGGTCGTCCATCCCCATCACCGTCCGCCAGCTCGAGGCCATCGTGCGCATCACCGAGTCGCTCGCCAAGCTCACCCTGTCCCCAGTGGCCACAGAGGCCCACGTCGACGAGGCCATCCGGCTGTTCCTGTGCTCGACCATGGACGCCGTCAACCAGGGCAGCAACCAGGGCAGCCGGGAGATGAACGAGGAGGTCGGCAGGATCGAGGCCGAGCTGAAGCGCCGCCTGCCCATCGGCTGGAGCACGAGCCTGGCGACGCTGCGGAGGGAGATGGTAGAGGGCAAGGGGTTCAGTGAGCAGGCGCTCAATAGGGCGTTGATGATTATGCAGAGGAGGGATACGATTATGTTCCGCAACCAAGGAGCACAGGTTTATAGGAACGGGGCATAATGATGTTTGGATGTTGTTGATGATAAGTCAGGCGGGGGCGGGCGTCATGGCGTTGGGCATCAGGGGACATATTAAGTGTATTATTCCATGTTATGACCTGTTGCGGATTGGGCCACATTCAGGGTAAGGTTATTGTACGGGTTCACGACACCATCAAGCAGGGTGCAATTTGGCAAAAAAAAAAAGAAATAAAAAAGCCATCGAATTGAATATATCCTCAAATTGGTTCAAATGGTAGTGGCGCCTATAAATCAAGTCATAATCTACAACCCACACCTAGCCTTCATAGGCTAGCTAGAAATTGCCAAGCAGCTACAGTAACATATCCCTTTAAATATAGGCAAGCGTGTTGTCAAAACGAATTGTGCCAATGATTCCCAGAGCAGCCTCGCCGCCTGCAACGCATAGTCCACGGGCGACAATCTAGAATGCACATGTTAGACCAACTTCAAAACATGATGTTTTTTTAGGGGGAGGGGGGGTGTGTTTCTTACCTCTCCTTCAGCCTTCTCATCCGTGATCTTATGAACCCCCGAATCCTTCAGGAAGATCTCCGTACACGTCACGGGCGGTCCAAAATGCGAGCACTTATCATCATGCACCCGGTAATCGTAGAACTGGGTCTGTGACACCGCTCCAGCCACCTTGGCCGCGGACAGGGCATAAATCACCCTCGCGTTCAGGTAAATGCGCAGGTCGGACAGCACCGCCGACGACAGGGGCGGGGTTCCGGACCCGGCCCGCTCGGCGGTGTAGACGATGCGCAGCTTGCCCGGCGTGCGTCCGATGGCGGGGCGGGCGCTGTCGTTGTAGCTCGTCAGGAGGGTGGCGATGGGCATGACGCCGCTTTGTGTGAGCGTGCGGGTCTGGAGCCAGTGGATCTTGTCGGCGAAGAAGGAGCTGACGCGTCCCTTGGTTTCCTGGTGCGTCTTGAGGAGAGCCTTGGGGGACGCGACGACCACGGTGGGAGCGATGCCGCGGGTTGCGAGGCTCAGGTCCATTTCGTCGCTCGTGGAGGAGTTGAACGCGACCGAGGCGTTGGAATACAGTGCAGTCAGGGTCAAGACCAGGGTATAAGTGTTGGTGAGAGCGTCCGCAGGTAGGAACAAATCAGAGGGGCCCATGCGCTGGGACTGGGGAACTGCAAAGAGCTGGGCAGCAATGGCGGAAATGATATTGGCGTTGGTAAAGTTGACCATTTCCTCCATAACACCTGGCTTGGACTGCCAGAAGACTGTGATATCTTGAGGCTCCTTCTGCCCTTCCACAGGTGGGAGTTCCTTGCCGGCATTCACAGGGCTCTCCTGGATGATGTCCTGCCAAGTCGCAACATTGACGCTGCCTCCCACACCTTGGGGCACTTCATTCCAGTCCAAGTGGCGGTTTCCCTCGTCGACCACCCAGATGAGCTGTCTCAGAGACGGGTAGCTCTTGAACACGGTTTCGAAGGGAAACGAGCCAGGCAGGGCGATGACAGTATCAGCGGCGGATCGCCGTAGCATGGTGATGATGGCCTCGTCGGACTGATCGTAGGGGATCAAAATGGCCGTGAGGTTGTGGAAAGCGCAGGCGAACAGAGTGGCCAAGAACTCGACGGAGTTGGGCAGGTAAATGGCGACACGGGCGCCTCCTTGGTCGGCGATGTGCTTTCCGATGAGGTTGATCTGGCGGGTAACGTCATCTGTAAATGTTAGAAGCTTGTCAAGACTGACACCATGGTAACGTGGGGTTGAACATACCGAGCTTGGATTCAACGGCCTTCTCCTCGCCAAGGACGGTCAAGATTGTGCCCTTGCCAGCTGGCTTACCACCCTCAGAAGTCCCATTGACAGCCTGACGCCAGATATCCCGGAGATCACCATCCCGTCCTCGGGACCACTTGGCAGCGCCTGCATCCTTCACATTCAGGCCGGCATTTAATGGCATTCCATGAGGTGACGAGTGCGAGCGGTAGATGGGGGACTCTCCTTGCTGTCGCACAGGGGACGGTTGAGCTTGGCGGGCGAGTAGCAGAGGGTGGGTGTCGGGGTCACGACGGCCAAAGAGCTGGTAAGAGAGAAAGACAACGAGGAAGGTGGCGATGGTGGTTGTCCAGCCGTTCCATTGTCCGAAGAGGCCGGTGATGCCCTCATCAAGCTGCCACATGGCTTGATCGTATAAGCCCATAGTGAGCAATGAAGGGCTCCGGTTGGCAAAAACTGTAGAGCTCAAGGTCGATTTGTTTGAGAGGCGTTGGGGTGACGGTGTTGAGGAAAGGTTCTGGTCGAGTTCAACTTGGAGACTCGGGACTGGTTTTGGGGCCTTACTTTTGAGTGTCAGCAATGATTGCAGAGAGGCGTCAGCTGCAAGTGTGACGGAAACTTACCTGGCACTGCCTGGTTGGAAGGAAGCTTATGTTCACTGCAGGGACATCTGGAGCTTGAGGGGAGCTCGGCGCGGCGTAGCGGGGTGGTCTCACTCCGTGAACCACCAACTGATGGCTAGCGGCTAGTCCCGGGCTCCCGGGTGTCGTATGCCTTCCGAGGTCCACTGTGCCACTGCAAATGCATGCAGGGATGTGGGCGGTCGCCTAAGAAGCCGCGCTTTGTTTTCATCGGATTTGCGAAGCTGCAAGTTGCACTCCCTCTAGCTTCACCATCACTACCTAGGTACCCATCACGCAGCGAACAACCACGCCTGGCGGTCTTGCCTCGGCAGCGCCCTTTTACCCAACGTCCTTGATAACCACAGCAGGACCCCCTGTCTCTGCCCTTGTCGACTCCCGTATTCATCGGCGCGCATTACCTAGGGACGAGCGGCTCGACTTCATCAACCTCGAACCTTATTGACCACAACCGGTACAGCGAAATAGCGACGCGCCATCATGTCATCCACGACAGCCCTCTCTGTGAGCAAGTCGCGAGACCCCGCTGGCATTTTCCAGACACCCACCAAGTCGAATTCCCCTCAAGGCACCGAGAGCCCGGGCAACTGGCAGCACCCCCGCATCGAGGAAATCACCCGTCGCCAGAATGCGACGGTCTTCACCGCAGAAAATGTCAAGACGATCATATACAACATGGCTGCTATAGTAATCATTCATCTCATACGTCTGGCGAATACCGCGTTCGGCCCACCGGAGCTGCAAGTCTATCCGCTTCCGTTCTAGCCTCCACTCGGTCTAACATTGGTCTACAGGAACACTGCCCAGGCGAAGATCTATGTGTACTGGGCCTTTTTGGCTGCGCAGGCGCTTCCTCTGTATAATATTGGACTGGCTTTCCTGCCACTCGTCCGATCCCAGGATGACCTTTCAGACATTCCCTTGACAGACGCCCAGCGAAAGTTACTTGGTCTGTCACCAAGCTCAGCACCACCCACGCCAAACTCTGCCTACAGCACGCCGCCTCGATACTCGCGAACGCCATCATTAAATGGTTCTGTCAGCAAAGTAAGCCCGACGAGCTCGCCATTGTCTACAAATGATTTCGCAGCTTCCAACTCGAGGTTCACCGGGTCGATGTACTCTACTGGTGTGAGCCCACTACTGCAGAAGGTCTTCCGAACATCCTCATACGGACCGCAGAGTCCGCTGGATGCCAGCACGAGTACGTTCAATTACAGTAACTACAGCACAGGTTCAAGCATCTTCTCTGAGCCGCCTCCGACTCCTAGCCCGATTGGCGGTAAGAGAACCAGCGTCGGGTTGAACAACAAATGGCTGTATGATAGAAGCCGCAAGAGCTCGGGGAACGTTTGGCCATGAATGGGCCTTTCTGTGGAGTCACTTCACAGCGGGTTCAATGGAGAAATGCGTGCGAGACATATACAAAGTGCCAGGTTGCTTCGAGAGTATTAGTAGTCCCACAGCCTTGCCACTGAGCTTTGGCATTGGGAAGTGGACGAACTGGGGAAGTCGGAGGCAATATGTGGTTAGTGGGCGAAAGATATAAGACCTCAAGCCGCCGCAAGACGCACGACGTCTTCTCAAACGACCACTTGGCGGAATATCAATACTTGTTATAGAGCGACTTTTACGACCTGGCATAAGAGCACCTTTTCCGCAACGAGGACGGTAGCTCTATCAAGAGAGAGGTACGGCAGAAGTCATCACAGAGACGGGACTCACTCAGGTCGAGGCTCGTAAGTCTAGGCCGAGGCAGCTCGAAGGCACTTGTGTGAGGGCTAGAGACAGTTATGTTTGGGGATAAGACACCGAAAAAGACAATGTCTCAAAAATAAAGAATATGCAAACCAAGTTCGGTCTCGATCGTATATTTGTGCTCCCAAAGCCCCAATGCTCCTCACATGGTTGAAGTAAGGGGCAGGTATAGTAGTGTACACAGTATGTGGCCCGAGCACCCTTCTCGATCTCCAGCTGTACGGGATACCTCAGGTACGGGACTACGTGCCCTAGGATTGTAAGTACCTAGGTACCCAGGCATCTACTCCCTCCGTCTTGGTGATGCAACTTGCCCCGGCCTTGGCAAGCCAAATGCCGACAGCCAGGCCTCCCAACTTCATAGCCCAAACCTACTGCACCTGTACTGGAGCTGCTCAACCCACTTCCCATTACCGAATTCCTGCATAATCACCATCTCCATTACTCAGACAAAAACGGCCCCGAGACATGCTACCGAGTCGCTACCAATATGGGTGCAAGCGACTCGAAGCTTGTCTTCAAAAAGGGCATCTTTAGGCTCTGTGGAGAGCGCAATATCGCAGCTGACGATCCGTACTGGACCTCTGTCGGTAACTCGCCCCAGCTCACAACAGTCCCTTATCGCTGACCTACCCTCACAGTTCTGGGAGTTGCCTGAATCCTCCGAGGATGTATTCAGTCTATTTGCCCCCGTCGACATACGACGTACACGAGACAATGCGATCGAGAACCTCGAAACCCTGATACTGGCCGTAACCTCCCGCCTCTTTATCCTGCGACACCATCCCTCCTTTCCGGACCCCGAGATCGCCCCCGAGCACGATGCCCTGAACTGTATACGTGTCCTTACCCGTGTCTTACCCTACCTATACGAGGCCGACAACTTACACGAATGGGAGGACCGCTTCTTCTGGGGAATAAGGCGGAAGAGAACACGGCAAGCGGCCCTTGCCAGCGAAGTGCTCTTCGATGATGGCGACGATGAGGCGGGGAAACCGAGGTCGACCGACGAATTTGAGGAGGCCAGGCCTTTGGCCGAAGAGCTCATTGACACATTGATCGACCTGCTGTTCTTCTCCGACTTCACCGTGTCGAAGCAACCACATGGCAAACCGAAAGTCACCTACGCGATATGGCAGAGTGGTGTTGGGTGCAACCAGGCCGTTGCTACGACCAAGGAGTTCGAGAGCAATCGTATCGAGGTCCTGCGCCTGCTGCTCACCATCACTGGCCAGAGCATGTACATGTCTCCTGCGGTGCTCCCGAGGAATGGCATAAGAGCCTTGACCCACATCTGCAGTTGCTCGGACAAGCAGGTTGTCTTGTCTGTGCTGTGCTCTCTGCTCAACACTGTAGGTTCTGCCAAGCCAGACATGTTTCGTATGAATCTAACATAATACCCCAGACCATGAAATACAATCCCGCAAGTTGGCGAGTACCATACAACACGCTTGTCTCTAAAGATCCGAAGCAAATCCTCGTCACCTACTCCCTACAATTCCTCCTCATCACGGTCTTGTACCCTATTCCTGATCTCGACGGCGAGCCACGAAAGAATTGGTTCCGCCACTTCCTCGGACGAATACATCGCCCTCAGGATTTCCAGTTCATTGTCGACGGCATGACACGGATCCTGCACCAGCCTCTACAAGCCAATGGCTCGTATATTCCCGGAACTCAGTCGTCCGTTCGGTTTGCACCTGAAGTGATCATGCTATTTTGGGAGATAACGCAATGCAACAAGCGATTCCGTTCGTTTATCGTCGATACCGAGAGGGCCCATGACTTCGTCATCTTGGTCTTGTTCTACGCATTGGAGTATAAGAACGACGCTTCGAAGCAGGGTGTTGTCAGGATGTGTGCTTTCCTCCTCCAGACGCTGAGTGTTGAGAGGAACTTTGGTGTGAATCTCAACAAGCACTTTGAAGCTCAAGAAACCCTCCCCCCTGTAATCCGTATTCAGGGGTTCAGGGGCACATATGCCGATTTCCTGATACAGGTAAGTCAAACTTCACTCTCAGGATCCAAAGACGATTTCTAATATGAGATTAGTCCATATATAATCTTATCACTACCAGCAACGGCAAACTTACGGCCATCTATCCAGCTCTGTTGGCTGTCATCAACAACATAGCGTACTACCTCCAGGGCCTTAGTGTCAATACCAGCACGAGGCTAATGCAGCTGTTCAACTCGATGTCATCACCGTCGTTTCTCTTGGCAAATGATACAAACCACAGTCTTCTACGATCATTGCTCGAGTCTATGAACTCGATCCTCGAGCACCCGTACAAGAGTAAGTTCACAAGACTACCTGTCGATCAAAGGCGCCGTTGAGGGTCTCGCCATCGTGGCCTAGCGACGGAATGTTGCTGACTGTTTGTACAGAAAACCCTGAGTTCGTTGCGTCCATACTACGAAACAGGAAACGCTTCGAGGCATTACGCAACTTCACTTTGGAGAGCGGGCAAGAGGAAATTGAGAAAAGGAATCGACGGAGGAAAGATGCTCGAGTATCTTCTGATATTGATTCCACCAGAAGCTCAGTCGAGAGCCTGAGGAGCCCTGCCACAGGGCATTCTCGAGCACCGGCGTTGAGCAACGTGCCTGAGGAAGACGGCACGTTCACGATCGGGGAGGATGAAGAAGAAAGCGACGATGAGCAGCCAACTCCCTCGCATTCCGAGCCAAGCGAGAATCCATCACGCGCTTCTTCGGTGGTATCCAACGTTGAGGACGCAGTACCGACGCAGCTTCGTGGCATGTCGGAAAAGGCTAGGGGTAAGATGCCAGCTGGCAGCCGCAGCTTCTCAAGGCAGAATAGTATGACAAGTCTCAGCGGATATTCCACGTCTGGACTGTCCCAAAACGGCCAGTTTGAGCCATCGGCGCAGTGGATCGACAGCTGGCTTCCTGAACTGCCATTGCATACCATCCTGACTACGATCCAACAAGTCTCGGCATTGATACCAAGACAGGCCTTGATCGCAGACCTCGCCTCCCCGGATACTCTCCGCAAGATCAGCCAAGTGAAGCTGGTCGGCGTGGACCCTTCCCCGGTCCGAGTGCACTCGTTCGAGTGGTCTCCTATGGCGCTCGGCTGGTATGAATCCCTGATCTGGAGCTTCATCTTCAGCAGCGAGATGCAGGTCTCGAGGGGCACGGTCGGCATATGGAACGGCACGGCCATCAAGCTGTTCCGCGTGCAGGAGACGGCGCCGGAGGGCCCGAGCCTGACGTCCCCGAGGGGAGCGGTCGACGCGGTGGGCAGCAACATCGTCTCCAGGATCGGCGCGATGAACCTGCGAGGGCCTGGTCAGGGACTGCCTCATCCTGGACAGGGCGGGGGCGGCAGTGCGCCGCCGCATGCACCCGCGAGGAATTAGGAGTCGGGCGACGACGATGAGCTGGACGAGTCGATGTTTGTGGGGCCCTTTGAGCTGCCGCTACTCAATGTGCCGTGGGTGCTTGGTCCTGGCGACGATGCCAAGGGGAAGGGGGAGCAGAAAGGGCAGCAGAGTGCGATGAGCATGGTTTACTGGCATAGCGACTGTATTCTGTATGCGGGTAATGATTCCCAGGGGGGTTTAGGCTGGTGGTGGGTTTGATTGAGGTGGGCGTCGAGGAGACGGTGGATTTTCTGGCGGAGGTGCTCCCTTGGTTTGGTGGCGAGAGCAATGTGAGAGCCACGATGTGACGGACGTCTTTTCTCCCCCTGGGCTGGACGGGGCTTAACTACTTACCTAGAGGAGGTGTTGCAATACATACAATCCCACGTGTACATAGGTACATAATATGGTTAGTACCTATGATTATTATTTCACAATGTCATATGTAGGCAGGCCTATTGTGCAATCTTCCCTTTTGGGGGGGGGGGTTTGTTGGAAACAACCCCCCCCCCCTGGCTATCCAGTCGATAGGTAAATATAATGTTGCGACCACGTGCCGATATGCCGTGCTTCCAGAAGGATGAAGACTCATGTCGCTTGCCGTCGACCGGGGTGCATCAATCAGTCTGCATGCCGAAATACGATGAGTTTTAACATAATCCACCCAGTTGCTTGCAGCCAACCTGTCAGGCTTGAGGTCCGGTAAGAAGCCAAGTAGTGTAAAGTATATAGTATATGAGGTTTATGAGGTTGCTCTAGACCCGGCCGACCAGTCGGCCAGGTCGGTCTAACTAACTTACTGTGCTTCTCGGCCGCAGCCAGCTGAAAACATTCTTCAATACACAGCCAGTAGCGAGGTGGCAACAGACTCATGAACAGTGAACATCTAGACAACGAAAGATCCCACGGGCTGCCTCCCAGGCGTCAACGTACGGAGGGCATCTGCTTGTTTAGACTGTTCTAGCTAATTAATGCATGCATACTAGCAAATCCGGACACCAAAAACTGGTTCGAGGTCTGGAAAAGCCCGATAGGTACTGCCAGATATGTGGCGAATAATCCCCAAAAGGGCTCCCTCCAGCTACCGGACAGACAGACAGACAGACAGACAGACAGACAGACAGACAGACACAGACAGACAGAACGCACGGCACTAGGAAGAAAAGAAAAGACACCAGCCGTGCTAAGAAGTGATGCAAGACCCCTTGATCGCCCGGTCCGTGCCCTGCTTTTTTGCTCTCGCATTACCTATAGGGACATTAAGCCAATCAAGCCGAGGTGGGTGACGTTCTGGGGTGGTTTCACACCCTCAAATTCAAGGACCTTAGTGTTGTATGGGTATGGTATAACACACACGCCAGGAAGCACACCCGAAAGCGACGATCATTTCCGGGGGGGGGGGGCGTGTTGCATTGTGGCGGTGCTGCATGTGGCGTTCCATTTGTCGATCCGGGAAGTTTTGGCCCGCCATCAATTCTCTTGAAAGTTGCTTTCTCAGCCATCTCAATCAAAGTGTCCTGAGCTGCCCTAAGTGTCCACACCGGTAGTGCGAATATGGTGTGGGACATTACGTTTGGAAATCCAGCCCGCGGTTCAAGCGGCACATTAGCCACACCGGAAAGCCCAAACACTTCAAGCCACAAATTTGACAAGGAATCCACGGCTACCGGACGTAGGCCGGGGTCGCATGACACACCCCCCCCCCTTGCCCTTTTTTGGACCCCTGATATTGATAAGTGATTGATACGGCGCCAGTGGGTGCCAGGCGCCTTTCCCTTTTCAATGAGTTGGCGAGACGGGCCCTGCAGGGTCCTTCATTTGGACGTGTTTATTATGCCCGGTCTTCTTATTACTACCAGCCTTGGGCCGCTTCAGTAAACCTTCACGGTCTCAACGTCCTTTTCCCTGTGCAACCCAAACCCTTCTTCTCCATTTGATCTGACTGTCGCTACTGCGTGGAGATTTGTTTTCCAGGACATGTGGCATTGTGATTGTCATGGCTGAAATAGAATCCCCTGGCACCGGCTTGACTGCCGGAGACGAGGTCAAACCTTACAAAGTCCACGTGAGTCTTCGCGACCTGCAACCCATCCCCTCCCAGTGGCCTCCCTGCTGATACCAATCCACATAGGTCTCGAGCAGATATCTCGACCTGACAAGGCAGAAGCTCGAGCTCACTCGTCTTCCTCATGAAGGCGCAAAGCCTCCCTCCGAGGAGTGGTGGGAGCCCAAGCCTCAAGTAGAGCCTCTCATTGATTTCTGGTAAGCCTCCACTGACCATAGCCTTCCGACAGCCTTAGATTGCCTGACCATGGGAGAAGCGTGTTGCGACTGGGCTGACAGAACCACAGGCTCGAGAAATACTCGTGGCGGACTCAAGAGGAAGCCCTCAACAAAATCCCCCAGTTCCGGACGGCCATATCAGTCTCTGCTTCGGAATCACCCCTCAGGATCCACTTTATTCATGTTGCCTCTCCTCACAGCCACGCCTTGCCGCTCTTATTGATACCCCCGTTTCCCTTCTCCAACCTTGCTCTTACGCACCTGGTCGAGCCCTTCACCAACCCCGAAAATGCCTCGAGCAACCAGCCGTTCCATCTGGTGATCCCGGCCCTCCCTGGTCTCGGTTTTAGCGATGCCTTTCCCAACAACACCCCGGTGATCTCAACAACGGCCGACATGCTGAACACGCTGATGTCTCGCCTTGGGTATCAGCACTATCTCGTCACCAACTCAGGGGCTGCGCAGTCTTCGCCTGCTGAGATTGACTGGAAGCTCCTTGCATGTCTGTCGGACAGTTACCCAAACTCGTGCGTTGGGGCTCACTTCGTCTCTCCGCCCTTGGCCTCGCCAAGGCTATCCGAAGCGCCGTTGGAATGGGCAAAATGGACGATTGCAAACGTTTTCAATGCGCCGATCCTGGGATACAAAGAAGAGGATTTCTCGGCGCTTAAGCACGCGGGCGCTTTTACAAAGCCCCGCAGTAGCAAGAAGACTCTCAATCCAGCCAAACTCGGATTGAACAACGTCGGGTTACGGGAGCCTAACACACTTGCGTAAGTGACTCCATCCAATGATGGAACACCCCTTTTCCATGGACAGCCTTTCTCTATGGTCATCCTTCCAGAGAGTATCTCCGTCTTGACTGTCGCATATTGCTATAGGCGCCTAGCTAACCGTTGACAGTTATGCAATGTGCGACTCGCCCACTGGGATTCTCGTCTTCGTTATGAAGGGGCTGCGCTTGCTAGCCCCTCGAATGAAACCTACACCGGAACAAGTCATAACATTTACAAACCTTGCCTGGCTTCCAGGTCCGGAGTATGCGATGCGATTCTGGGCACACTGCGCCCAGCACGACGAGACAAAAGGGAAGAGTTCGAAAAAGAAGGCGGCAAATAGGCCCAGGGTTGGGATAACGGTATTCTTGGGAGACAAAGAGGAAGAAGGCAGCGACAGTGTCGCTCGGGAAGCGGGTGAGGGCGCGATCCAGCTCGAGGGCCCAACAAACGTCGAGACCGGCACTCGGTATGCGTGCCCTGGCTGGGCAAAAGCGCGTTACAGCGTGCTGTCTTCGCAGAGGGTATCTGGGGAGGCTGGCTTGTTGGCCTGGGAGAGACCGGATGTCATCTTGACAGGGATCCGAGGTCTCGCAAAGGAGGTCATGAAGGTCGACAGACGACTCAAGCCCTCATCCGAGCCCGCGACTTCCCCACTGGAGGCCGTCGTAACTCCGAAAGATACAACACCCAAAGATGGCGGGCTGAAACCACCAGAGCGACCGGCTTTGGAGCAAGGAGATAGTTCGCGGACACAAGTTGGGTCCCAGCCACCGTCGAGTCCTAAGAGGAAGGAATCGGAGCCTGTATCGGCAAAGCCTGCAGCGAGTCCGTTGTCGAAGGATGGTGATGACGACAACAAATATGGGGAGGGAAAGACACCGGACACGGTGGTCCTGGTGACGCCGCCGAAGGACAACGCGGCGACGTAATGAGTCGACAACGATGCATGAGCCGATGTAATATACCCGGACCGCGACGACAACGGCTGATTGACTCTTTTCTCTCTCTTTTCCTTTTTCTTTATTTTGAAAAGAAAAATGGGTGTTGCTCCCGTATTCGATGATACCAAATCATACTTTCCAGAAACAAAGCAACAATTGACAATCAGCATTGCCTTGGGCGCACTCGGATAGTGAGGGTTTATTCTTGTACATACGAAGGTATCAAGGTCTGGTGTGCGCGTCATAAGGAGACCCGGGGGTGGATACCAAGTAATGGTGACTAAATAAAACAAGGCCAACAAAGACGTTTGATCAGAGGTTCGATTATACGGAACATACAGCCGTTCCATGAAACTTCAGATCTCCAGAAGCCAGTGGAAAGAGCGCTTTGAAGAAGTTGGTAGAAATGAGAGGGAGCAAGCACACTTGAGGGAGTGTGAATGAATAAGGGTCATGCTTAAAAAGTGGGGGTGGCTATTTGAGACTGGAGCTTGGAAGAAGTCGACTGGTCTGGGAAATGACAGCTGACAAAGGGGACAGCTGTCCGATAAGCAATGATAAGAAAGCTGGCCTCAGCCTTCACCAATAATACAATACCATCCTGGCGATCTGCCATTGATGACAGAGAGCAACAACATCCCCCCCCTCCAACCCATCAACAAAGTAAACCAACAACCAAGATGCACACCTCCATCGTGCGGGCGCAGACCGTCTTCGGCTTCTTCACCACCGTCGCCTTCGCCGTCGCCCTCCTGATAGCAGGCACCGACTTCCTGGGCGAGCGGACGCCCCGCGGCACCATCAAGGCCGTCAACACGCAGGTCGTCATGGGCCGGCCCCACTACTACAGCGCCACCAAGGAGGAGTACGCCGTCATCAAGTTCAGCCTCGACGCCGACCTCAGCTCGCTGTTCAACTGGAACACCAAGCAGGTCTTTGTCTACGTCACGGCCGAGTGGCCCGCCGGCGGTGGGGGCGGCAACAACGCGACCGACCAGGCTGTCATCTGGGACCAGATCATCACGAGCCCTAGCGCCGACCACCTGGCCAAGGTCGGCCCGGCCTCGCTGAGGAAGCTGAAGAAGAGCGCGGCGGGCAAGGCGATAGATCCAAGCCGGTAAGTCAACCAGAAAAGGCGAAAGAAGACACACACACATCACAACACCACGCGCACAGTCAGCACAGGATCAAAGAATGCCTCCCCAAGTGCCGCAAGACAAGGGCTAACAAGGGACACACCCCTGCGTGTGACCAAAACGACAGCGGCAAGCTCTCCATCAAGAACCAGCGCCCCAAGTACCAGATCACCCACCCCTCCTCCCGGATCGCCGAGACGGACAACGTCCAGCTCAAGCTGCACTACAACGTCCAGCCCTGGGTCGGCGTCCTGACGTGGAACCAGGACCGCGACTATGGCCGGTGGAAGGCCATCAAGGGCGGCGTGAGCAAGGTGTTTAGCCTGCCTGCGGTCAAGAAGAAGGGGGACGAGAAGAGCAAGAAGGCCAAGGCATAGATGGGGTGTCGTTGTTAAGCCAATTTTTTTAAAAAAAAAATTTTTGGTATGTTGATTCCGTGATTATTGGGCATACTAAATGGTCGGAGGATTCTTCCATGTGGAGCGACACACCGCAACAGTAGACGAGGCTTGAGTAGCAAAGTCCGGGATGCCAGAGATCTGGCTAGAACAGGGTGTTATTTCCCCTCAAAATCTACATCACAGCCGGGCATGGCCATTCAGCGGCTTGAAGGCGTCACGCACTTGAACTATCATTTGGAATCAAACATAAGACATTCACCATGCCATCCTATGGTTTCACGGACAGTGATAGTCGTATCAGGCCTTGTACTTTTTGTGAATAGCGCACCACAGATCATTTTCTCGACAACTCCGTATTTTCCATCCTAACGCTGTCCACCGCCATAGCTACTATAAGGACGTCAGAGTCCCAAATTCTGGAATTTGATACTCCTAGACGTAACAAGTTTACTCCTCAGCGCACATGGAGCTGCGGGCACGTGCGGAGTAAGGATGGAGGAGGCTGTGCAAAAGGCTGTTCGAAGCATCACAGATGACGTTCGTCATCGTCAAGTCGCGTAGCTCATTCCTCGCATCCATCCTCCACAATCCCAGCGGCAATCCATATCGAAGTCATGAATTTGCCAAGTCATACGATCTTCCGTCATGCTTCGAACAGTCTTTGCACAGCATCCTCTATCCTTACGCCGCACGTGCCCGCAGGTCCATGTGCCCAGTTCCCTAAACTTGAGCAGCAGGCTGCGGCTGTTGCTGCTGACCACCACGGCCGCGTCCTCTCGATGCGCCACGACCTCCCCTACCACGGCCTCGGCCTCTACCATCGAGACCCGCTGGCGGTGGGACGGCGTTGAACGCCTGCGCCTGTGCAGGGCTGCCGTTCTGAACTTGTCCATTCATCGGACCACCTCGTCCGCGAGGAGCCCCGCCGCGGGCGCCCCTGCCGAAGCCGTTCTGGTATCCTCCTCGCCCACCCCGGTAGTCCTGTTGGGGCGTCTGGTTCGGCGAGGGGCGGTAGACCATGTTGCTGGGCTGGATGTTCAGGGTTCCCCGCTGAGCTGGCTGGCCGTTATGGCCGCCCCGGCCGCGAGGATGGTGTCCGTTGGAGCCATTCAGCGCGCCGCGCCAGGAGCCGTTCAATGGTGGAGGAGTGGCAGCGTCACGGAACTGCCTGCCACCGGGCGCTCCGTAGCCACCACTTGCCACGAGGGTAGTAAGTGATGGATGAGGGGCTCGCGCCATAGCAGCCTTGGATCCAATGACAACCTGTCGGTCAGATGTGTTGAGCACGGAAGACGCTGGGACCGTCTGGCCGCGGAATGGGGGGCATCGGCCATCCAGAGTGTTTCCGCTCATGAAAGTGATATCGAAAAGAACGTCGAGAATGTTGTTGCTTCCTACGCGGCTTATGCCGACGACGGTTCCTCGAGAGGCAATAGGGACCTTGCCAACGTCCTGGACGTACACAACCCGGTCACCCAGATGGAATTGCTGGTTTGACAACCGGTGCTCTGCATCTCCAGGCTTCAAGAGTGCACTGCGTGGAGCTCCCTTGATGGTTTGTGGCACGGTCTCTTGAGAAGCGGCGAAAGCTGCCTCGGACGCCTGCGCAAGCTCCATAACGACAATAGAGTCCAATTGTTCAGCATCCAGTGGCACCTTCACGAAGTTGTTGGTGCCCACAGACTTGAGCCACTGGCCAATCTCCTTCACTCTAGTCGTCGCTGTAGCCTCATCGGGCCATATGTCCGTCGCCGAGACATCCTTGGCCGTCACGTTCCTCTGCAAGCCGGCGAAGAAGTCTGGGAACTTGACCATATAGTCCACGACTAATTGAATCGCAGCACGGCTGAACTCCCAGCCCGTTTGCGACTTGCGCGTGAAGCCAAGCACCTTCAGCTTCTTGAAATCAAACTTCAGATTCAAGCCGAGGTTGACCCTCAAGTCTCCTACGCTGAGAACCTGATACGAAGAGGTTATCTTGCTGAAAGCAAGGGGATGGAGGCCCAACTCCTTGGCGACTTGGTAGGATGGCGTGTATCTGTTTTCCCTCTCATACTTTGTGATAATCTGCTTCGCAAAGTCTGGCTCCTTGTTCTTCATCTTGGAGATGGTGACATCAAGCTTCTTATCATTGTAGCCAGTGACCGCAAGAGGTCGACCATATGCCAAGTCCCCCAGATAGAATGCGTGCGAGTTTATTGGAAACTCCTCTTCAAGAGGTAGGGCGGCTCTTTCCATGAATCTCTCGTCCTCATTGACGACCTCGTCAACAACAGTTTGCGACGCATAGAAATCCCTCATGCCCGGTATCTCTCCGTACTCCTTGATTGTCGCGCCTTCGTCGGTCTTGAACAGACCTTTGAGCATCTCGACGTGCACCATAGATTCCACACTTCCAATCAGAATTCCAAGACGCTTGCTGTAAAAGTCCTCCCAGTATCTGGCGTTCTTCAACCAGTCGTCGGTATCTCTATTGGAGTGATCCTTGACGACGACTTCTCCGGATCCATTCTCCGCAAGCGTATAGTCAAAGAGCTCATCAGAGACACGGACGACCTTTGCTTCTTGCAGGAAGGGATATCCAACGAAGCATCGCTGGCCAAGCTTCTTCTTGGCATCTTCGACTCTCGTCCGCATGGTTGAGTCGCTCAAAGTGACAACCATACTCTCATTGCGACTGTCTTGCTGGAAGACATTGACTCCATGGAAGCCCAAAGTTGCAGTGTAGGGAAGAGTCGCCAAACTAGGGAATCCGGCCAGTGCCGAGACGTTAAGTAGGGCACCGTCCATCAGGCCCTGACGGTAGCTCAACCCATCCGTAGGTGGTAAGTCGAAGATATTCTCAACACAATGACAGTGCTCTATATTAGGGAATATACCGACTAGTGACGATGGGTAAGTGAAGTCGTATTCCGACGAGTAAGTGAACTTGATCGGAACATTGAAGCCATTCCTCTCCTTCTCATCGTCGGAGAGCAGGTCATTCTTGGTGGCCATGGCATCAAGCAGTCTTTTTTCGTCAATGAAGGGAATCTTGATGACTGCTTCCCAGTCCTGTTTCTTTCCGTTCATATCGAGCTCAAAATCTCGAGGATAGAAGTCGATGATGGGAGATTTCGGGTTCGTCATGAGATCCCAGTACACAGGTGGCACAATACTCTTGCTTCGGTCGGGCAGCACACCCATCAGTTGCTCGAAAGGCTTGAATGGCTGGCCCAGCTTGAAGTTGAGGTCAGCGTTCAGACCCTTGATAACGTCCGAAATCAGAGGAGAGTAATGGTATTTGTAGAACCATGGCCACGAGCAAATGCCGCGGTAGTAGTAGAACAAGACCCATTGGAGTCCCTGCACGTAATTCTCGGATAGCTTGGTCAACTCTGTCTCCCTGTTCTCTGGTGTCCACTCCGGGAATTTCTCAGCGTAGTAGTTGTCCTTCCATTCCTGGAACTTCTGCTGATAGAGAACTTCGTACTGAGCCTGTGCTTCATCCGATGTGACGTCCTGAACTTCAGCATTGTCGTACTTTTTGACGAGTCGGTTGACGGCGAGTTGCGACTCGTCCTCCTCTTCATCTTCCTCGTCATCCATTTCTGGCTTTGGAGGAAAAGACAGCACCAGATGCCGTTGTCCGTCATCATCTTCCTTGGTGGCCCAGTTGATATGCGCGCTATCAGCGAGGTCCTGGACGAACTTGCGATCAGCGGCTTTGAGACTTATACCGAGATCCAGGGTGTCAGAGGAGCGCTTCGAGAGGAAAGGTTTGATGCTCTCCTTCCACAGGTTCTTTTGTGCTGATGTCACAATCAGCTTGCCCTTGGGCTTAGGCGCCGAGTCGCCGTTCCCGATTTTCCGTTTGCCCTGGAACCATTTCGAGCTCTCCACCTCGTGCTCGAAGAACCGGTACTCCTCCTTGCTGAGCTCTTCGAGAAAAAGACCCAGGCGCTTAAGGTTCATGGCTCCACCCTCGTTGATGTAGCCGTCGCATTTCGGCAAGACGGACTTGTATATCCTGAACATCATAGCCAGAGCACCCTCATTGATATGTATTCGGGGCAGATTAGGCAAGAAATCGTTGCCGACGAAAAACGCCATGAGGATGAAGTCATCAATGACATGCTCCATGTCGAATGGAAAGCTCAGAGAACTCGCGCCTTGTTCCTTGAAATCTTGAAACTCTAACTCCAAATACTCTCTAACAATGCACAGATGCATGAGGTAGAAGTTTTGGTGCTCCAACTCCTTGGACTGCACCTTGGATTGGCGACCAAAAGTGACCTCCTCACGAAGAAGACAGAAGTGCGGGTCGTGACTGAGCAGGCCCAGCATGATCAGGTCCGCGTCGAGACCGTAGAGACAATGCCGCATGTTAGGGTGGTAGTTGGGCTGCGCTCTTGCGTTTCGAATGTACTCCATGATCTTGTGCTCACCCTCACCGGGGACTTCGTGGCCGGAAAGCACGATCTCGCAGCCCTGCCATTCCTTGTCCTCAGACACCTTCTTGTTGATGAAATATCTTAGCTGCTGAGAGAGCTTCGCCATGAACTGTGTTCCCGGTGTGATGCAGTTGCTGTCGAACGGCTCTTCTTTCGGTAGCTCCTTGCCCTCGCGCAGGGCCTTGTCCCTTGCCTGCTCAGCATCTAGAGCGGTCCTGAATCTTCTCGCTCGCTGCTGGTTCATCTTTGCGCGCGGCGCTACACCATCGACAGCCATGAAGAACAACTGCTTGGGTTTGATCTTCCCGAATAAGTGCTCGATATAGTTGAATATTCGTATGAACATTTCATCCTCGGACAGACGGAACTGGACATCGCCCGAGTCCTTGTGGGTGCAGTTGTGAATGATACCGTTCATGTCGAGGTAAAGGCAGTCGAACTCGGGAATGCGATTCTCAGCGATCAGCTGTGAAATGGCGGGATAGCGCTCGGAGAGCCATCTGAAGAACTTGGGAACACCCATGGTTGCGGCGTGGGCAAAGGGCCCTTGAACGTCTCGAAGGTAAAAATATTGGATTTGATGGACTAGTTCAGTCGAAGGCTCGTGTGTACGCCCTCGTGTACGGCTCGATAAAAAGGCCGATTTCAGAGAATGCAAATGCAAGCGTCGAGAAACCGAGGGAGAGGTAGTGGATGAGGTTGAGGTAGAGGTAAGCTGGCACTAGTGGCAATTCCAAGGTCATACAAAGGTGTGACAGAGGAACATCCAAGAGAGTAACCTGCTCTACAGTAGTAGGTGATAAGAAGTATAAGCAAGGAAATCAAACCTTGAGAGACAGGTTGAGGGGGATGAGAGGGCAATAGCTGTAGCTGTAGTGGTAGCAGTAGCGGGTAAAGTTGTTCAGAGCTGACACCTGGAGACAAAGGCAGGTGATGATGCGACGAGCCTGCCGCAGTGGCAAACGTGGGGCAGGCATTGGGCACGGACCACACCTTAATCTGCAGCATCCTTGGGAGAGCTTGGGAGAGAGCTGGGAGAGCAACACACGATGGCAATATCTACCTAGGTCCCTAGGTACCTAGGTAGGTAACTCAAGGATATATTATTTTGATGTATGTCTCCCAACTTTAACACCTAAAGCTCCAATGAACGCATCGAACGCGAATGTACAGTTCGGAACAGCCAGCGAAAGGGGTATCATTTATCGACCCGAAGCATCAACTCTGACTTCACGCCCCTTCATGGTCCCGCTCCACCGGTTGCGCCGGCTGAGCCCCTATCAGCCACCCAACTCCGGCCGTCAGGCCACCCATGGCAGCTTCTCTCAGCTGGTCCCTCTTCCTTGCCCTCTGCTGTTGATCCCCATACTCGTTTTGATCCTGTGGCGAGTCGGAAGCCCTGCCTTGTGTGGTAAGATTGAAATTTGACAGCGCCGTCAGGTTCCGCTGTGCAGAGCGCATGCTAGCCCTTGACAAGTCGAATAGTGACATGGGTGCCTCCTCAGCGTTGTGTCGTGTCGAAGCTGGCGGCCTAGACACTGCTGCGGTTGCATTGCGAGGAGCCGTGTTGAAACCGCCTGGCATTGTCTGCATGTCTGCGGCGGCGTCCCATGCGTGCTCCTGCTCTTGCTCCGCCTTGAAAGCTGTGTCCAGCTCTTCCTCCGTACGACGGTAGTTATTAAGGATCTCTGGAAGGGTTGTGGTAGGAGCAACCCTCAGTGCTGTTGCCAAGCACTCAATTCTCTGCTCTAGATGTCGTATCTCAGGGTTCCCACTTGCGGTTCCAAGGTGGGTTGGACGGACTGTCCGCGCCGTGCGACGGTACTTTCCAGCCTGCAGCGCTGCTCTCCAAGACCAGTCATCCCTCACAGACGTAACAGATGCTGTCCTGTTCACAGAAGAGCCATCGCTCGCTGTTCGAGCCGGAGTCTGTGACGGCTTCCAGAGAGCTGCCAAACGATTGACTACGTAGGAATATGCAGTTTCGAAGTCATCTTCCGTCAAAGCTGAGTCTATGCACATCGCTGTGACACGTTTCTCAGCCGTCAAGATTTCTTCTGGCTCCGTTTCCGGTGTCAGAGCACAATGTCCTGATTTGTCTTTGACTGTCAAACCTGCAACAACCATGTTGCGTCCCACATCGACAAGGTCCTGGATTCTGGTGTAACTCTTCGGATTCTGTTCCAGGACTTTCCCGATGATGGATATAGGGTCATGGTGGACGCGAAGAACAACAGGCGTGAACGGCTCTCTTTGTTTCAACACGAGTCGGTAGTCGCTCAAAGCATGAGTAGCTTTCAGCAACGCCTCAATGCGTTGTGTCGCCATTACAGACCTTTCAATGGACTTCGGGAAAGCTTGTAATCTGAACAATGTTTAGTTGCTGAAATAGCAAGCCCGTTTTTAACAACTTACATGTCGTTGCACTTCTTGACACCGCCCCGTGTCCTGTTTGGATTTGAGGCATTATCGTAAGCATTCATAGCTGCGGCGTAGACGGTGTCCCGAAGTACTTTCTCTGGAAGAGGCTGTTCCGCTGAGTCTTCGTACAGAGACTTTGCAAGGGAGTATCCTATTCAGGGTTAGACAGGAATAAACTAGCAAATATTGGGGATTGTGTAATGCATACGCGTGTGTGCCAGGAGGGTCTTCAATATCTCGACCTCTAGAAACTCCCGACTCAGGCGTCCAAAGATGCCAGTGCAATACTGATCCTCTTCTGCGGGCGACTCCTCCTCTGCGCCCCAGTCCCTGAGCCATAGAATTTCGTTCCTCGCTCTGATCCAGAACCTGTCGTCTGAGTTCGGACCATGCTCACTGATCGCATGTATCAGTTTAAGCGCCTCCGTCTTCTGTTCAAGTTCATCTTGGAGTAGAGCCAGCTCGCCTGCTCTCCTGACTGTAATGGGGGAACCAGCTCTGGTAGCCAGATATGCACTTATCACTAAAGCTGAGAGTAAGGTGGTGGCCAATTGGTTTGGTTTGGTTAGTATGTTGTCTTCATGCAGTAGGTTGTTCCGAAGATATGTGGTATTCTTCGGGAACATGATATTCGTACTGCCAAGATCGGGAACTGGCGACAGATTTGAGGCCGCAGTCTGCAAAGGTGGTAGGGGCTCGTCCAATAGTTTGGTGACCTCAAGGACAATAGTATATGCGCCTGTTAATGCGTCGGTCGACGCCTCAGGAATGAGATATGCCGAAGCCATTGCGGCGCGGGCGTATCTGTGCTCAAGATACTGCTGCTTCTCCTCGTCGTACCACATCAGGCCGTAGCCACCCAAGTCCACGTCCTCTGGCGAATGCCAGTGATCCACTGCTTCGACAGCGACCCGCCAGGAGCTTGATGCATGTGCAGTAAGCCATACTAGCATCTGCTCCCATCCTGGGCAGATTAACCCATCTTCATCAGCATCCTCTTCAATTTCTATCGCAGGTTTCTTCGTCCACCTCTTGTCATTATACAGCCATGGCCCAAGTAAGCCCCGCAGATCCCGGACAATGTAATGGTGGTCCTCCTCTCGCGCGCCCGTTTGTGACAATAAAAGGTTGACAGCTGCGGGGTCATCCAAGTGCTCGAAATCCGTCAGTGTTATCGGTATACTGTCGTTGGGGTAATATTCGTGGTTCCTTCTCAGGAGAGGTAGTAGCACTGATATGGTCCATGTTCGAATACATGGCGAATGGTCGAGGAAGGGCGCGAGCAGATCGGGCAGTTGGTCCAGTAGTCCAGCCTCCTCGTCCACTTTGTATGATCGTTGCAACAGAAACAGAGTAAGAGGGTCCTCCCCTGCCTCTGCCGGTGCTTCTGGCCATGACAGCTTCAGCAGATGCAGCTTGCGGACCTTCCTGACAGCCTCCTCCTCCGTCAGATGCTCTACGGCCGATATGTCGACTTCCCAGTTCTCATTTGCAACGTATTCTCCTCTTTCGACCTCGTCAAGGAACGACACGTACTCCTCGGATTTCAGGGTTTCGGGCAGGTAAGTGAGCAGGATGCGCAAGAGCAGCTCTTTCCGTAGCACTGAGCCATGTTGCGCAGCGACACAAGACAGGCTGTCTAGGTCCGCTTTCGCAGCAAGATGCGCCGCGAGGAGGACGATCTTGGGCGCTGAGAGAACCAGACTCATGGTGGAAGGTCGCCGCAACACATACTCTTCATCGGCGAAGAGTTCGATTGAGGAGATAGCTTCGTCGCCTGGTTGTCTTTTTGGGTCTGGTCAAATAATGTTGGTCAAGGAAGCTGGCAGCTTGGCATTTACACACTAAGCTGTCGCATCCGGCCCCGAGAACAGGATCATTATCTAATGACCCAGGTACCACAGTATTTGTGGCGCCCCTGAGGTCCAATGCTGTGGCTGGTGTCTGGCTTGACACAGTGGGGTATCTAGGGGTGGGGTCAGCAGGGATAGCATAGGCCAATGCCGCCCCCGGACTCCACCCCCGTAATCAGCCCGCTCGGGAGACTGGGGTAACACAACGTTCAACTGCTTGACTTCATACTATCCATCATCACTCGGCGATGCGACAACGGTGGTTCGCCCGGCCATATCTCCCTCAATTCTCTAGACATTATCGCACACTCGGATAAATTATGGCGTCAGGATACGGATTGAACGGCGGTGAGTTGAACTTCCAACATCAGTGGCCCGCCTGCGCTTGCAAGGAACAAGGGACCCAGAACTAACATCTCGCCATCAAGGGCCGTCCCGATGCTTTCCCTTCTGGCAGGAGTTGCTCGCCTGCTACGTCGTCAATACGAACTCGGAGGACGATTCTAACAGGAAGAAGTGTGTACCGGTACTGGAGGACTACTATGAGTGCATGCACCATAAGAAAGAGGTTAGCTATTGCATGGCATATTCAACACCGGACCACTGAGCTAACGGTTCCGGGTTGCAGGCGGCCAGAGTGGTGGCATTACAAGCAGCATACAGGAAGGCCGAGTTGAACCAGGGACGTGAAGACACGCCAACTGCGGGACAGATACGAAACCTAGGTCTATTGGGCAAGGAGGATGACACGAAGAAGGTGCTAGGGGCGGGCTCATAGACGACAACAAAGACTTGACAGCTCGTTTCCCCTGTAAATTTGGACACGGCGTTGAGGAAGCGGATAGAGCACAGGTCTACGTTTCTCGAAGAACTATAACACACTTCATGAAGTCTACTTTTTGTCTTATTGCATGATCTTGGTGAAGTATCACGCTTGTGTTGTCCAGGTACCAGCTGTTTTCGAGTGGACAGTTCCATTGGTATCCTTGCACAACATTTCTCTTTATCCGTTCATACTGCGGGATGGTCATGTCGCCGCTGGTGCAGTTATAGAGCTACTGATTTGACTGGCATGCTACCGCTGCGCAGTTCGCCGTTTAGTCGAGACTTCCCCTAACTGGGCTGGGGAAGCAAGTGCCTTCCGTAACTGTCAGGTTCGCTTCCAAGGGTCCAAGGTTTCTTATTGTCTGAGCTCTTTCTACAAGTCAATTGTGGCCCGGAACTTTGGACGGGTTAATCCATTCAGCTGAAAATAACCCCAACTACCTTCTCGGATTTTTCTTTACATGATGCAAGACTGGGCAATTTGAACCTTCAGTTCAGCTTAATCCTCCTTGCCTACGAACCGGCAGTACGCAGCATGCCTTCGCTTCGCGGAATAGAGGTTTCTGTGCTCGCCCAGTCGGAAGCTGGAGAGCTTCCTGAGTATCCGCATCCAGATGGATCTTCTGTTTATCTGCGCGGCCTCAACGATACCGCAGGTGACAATTCCCCGCGAGCAACCCCTGATGTTGAACCAGCCCTTTTGACCAGGATCAACCCAACGGTGGCCGTGTACATCCCATCTCTACCAGGTTTGTATCAGTCCCTACGCACCCATTTTCTTGTAGTCTGTTGACATCCTGGAAGGTGCTCAATTCTGGATCAACTACGTCGTCGCGCGAGAGCCAACTCCACCCGGACATCTCTTCTTCAAGCTGTACATGAATGGAAGACACATCACCTCGTGGGGAATCAATCCCCGAATAAAAAACAAGGGTCAAGTTGAAAAGGCGCTGTACGAGCCAAGCGAGCGTTGGGATCACGAGGAGAACGGCACCGTCATCAAGGAGACTGGCATCGAGGCTAGATACTTTCATTTCGTGGGAGGCCAGCAAGAGAAGTCTGTCGCAGAAGACGGTGGACTTATCGAAGTCCAAGTATTCCGAGCCAAGGGCCGAAAGAGAAGGGCTGCTAAGCTTGATCAGTATCGACATCAGGACAAATACGGCATTGCGTAAGTCTCTCGGGGACCGTGACAAGTCACAAGAATACAAGAGTTTGCTAACGCCTATGTAAGTGCACCAAGCGGCGGATTGCTGGAAAACCCTCAAGATGTTACATTCTTCGACTTCCACCTCATCGACCCTAAGGACTCCCCATTCGCTAGCTTCCGATTTCATTATCGCTCTTGGGAGAACCTTCGTCAGCTCAACTTTATTCCTCGCAATGACTCTAGCATTTCCGGTTCATTTTCTACAAACACTGGTACCCCCGACATCGACCCTATAGCTAGCAACGATGGTGCAATGCAGGAGAAAAGCTCTCCTGTACCCACCATGGCCCACCCCGACCCTGATGAGTCGGTCTTCGATGACAGCGGCTCCAGTGAGGAGAACTTCGAACCGAACGAGGGCAACAGCAAACCCCGACGAAATAGCACGTTCACTCTTAGGACGCCGCCACAGTTACGTCCAAGGTCAGCGACAAGCCATAACTTGCCTCAGCCAAGCAAAACCCTTAGAGATGGTGCCCCTCATGGCGTTCCCGACTCGTACCTACAACGTCCCCTGCCCGTTCGACCACTTCCTGATTTACCAATTTGCGGGACGGACAATTCTTGGGCTTCCCGCTCGCGAAAGTCATCCACTACTTCCGCTGCGCCGTCGGTCACCCCTTCACTTCTGAGCTACGTCAAGGACGGTTCGTTCCTGGAAGATTCTGTTGAATATGGGCAGGCCCAAGAGGTGCAGATATGTAAAGGAAATCCAAGAGCATCCCCCCATCAGATTGAAGCCCTCCCAGATCACAACGATACGTCTATCTCGGATTATGAAGGCTCGCCTCTAGCCGAAGAAGGCCCGAAGGAAAGTGAGCCACTGTTGTTGTCCCCAGGTAACTATCTGGCTAGTACCGGAGGCATGCTGGAGAATCATATTGCTCAGATTGAGAGCAAGCACGAATCTCCCACAGGAGGGATTGATAGAAACGCTATGCCGAGTCCCCAGGACGCTTCCGGAAACTTTGGCGAAATGGCACTCGACTTTTCGAAGTTTCCACACCTTCAGTTGTCAGAGGCTGATTGGATCCGGCGTACACCTTCCCCTACAACTGTACACCGCGGTTTTCTTAGCCCAAAGCGTCTTTGGAAGACTTTGCGGCGAAACAAATCTCGGTCACCTCTGAGGGATCTTCCCGGTAACGAGGTGATGGCTCGAAACAAATCGACTCCTAATTTGGCCGGCCAGGAGCGGAACGAGAGATACAGCAACTGGATCTAGTGTGGTTCATTGCAGAAGTCGGATATGGACACGAGGAGTCCCAGATATGTATCGATTCCTCGAAACAGAGATTACCCTAGGCTGTTACGGTCATCTGTACAGACGAGATGGAATACTGGTGGCGCTGCAGCTTGTAAGCATCAGATGAACAAGCATGTCAGTGCTGTCTCAGGTATAGCGAGACTCTAATCAAGAATTATCTTCTTCATTGTTCGCGATCGAAAAAAATAATCCCCAAGACTACCACCATTTCTCGTAGAGAACCCTGTGATTCTCCATGCCCAAGCCCTTCGTCGATGTCAATTTCTCAACAAACCCGTCCGTCATCGTAGGCGGTCCACAGATATAGACAACGGCGAGATTCTTGTCTTCCCCAATGGCTGAAGCGATGTCTTCGGTCGTGATCCGCCGCCGCTCGTAGGGAAGATCCAAGCCCATCACCTTTTCGTCATCACTACCCTCCGCATTGCCACTACCGTCGCCATGACCGCTACCACCGCTTGGCGTCAGGAACAACCTTAACTTGCCTTTGATATTTCCGCCGTTGAAGATGTTGGCCAGGCGCTGGAGAAAAAGCAAGTCCGAAACGTTACGGTTCCCATCGCCGGGATCTCGCACCGAGTACAAGAAATCAATGGTATATCGCGGGTCGGCTCGTTCGGCCAGGTGGGATACCATGCTCATCAGCGGGTTGATGCCAACACCACCGGCTACGAAGACGAGTCTTCGGAGGGTCTGCAAAGTATTATCAATCTTAGAATCCCGTCCTTTCGCCGAGGTAGACTTGGACGAGTGCAGAGCTAGACCAGCTCCCCGGGGCAGCAACACTACTTACCACGGACAGGTCTCCCGGTGGGGGCCACACGAAGCTCCCGCCGACGCGGACCCTCAACTCGCAGTCGAGGATCTCGCCGGCTGGCTTCCATAGCCACTGCGCGACGATGTTGTCCGGGGATTGCTTCACTGCGAGCTCGAGGTACGGCGCTGGTGCGGGATGATCGTCACCAGCCGGTTTCTGTGCCTTGGAGGGCGGTGAAGTGATAGTGAAGCCGCCTGGCCTGTCTATTCCGGGTACAAACACGTCCAGCCACTGGCCGGGAAGAAACTGGCCGGTCGTCAGTAGTGGCAACCTACTTATAGATGCCTTAGGTAGTTACTGCCTCCCCCCCCCCTCCGCCCCCCCCTTTTTTTATGTCCTCCGGGTTTTGGGCGGTAGAGATCGATAAGGGGCTCTCAGGCCCCCCAGGTGCCTTTTGGGGTCCCCTTCCACTGACAAGGTGCGCTACGTGCCTCTCTGTAGGGACCTAAATAGTGATGGGACTGGCGTACTTTGATACTGCCCACAGTGGGTGGGATCTCCAGACGAAACAAGCGAACGGATTGGCCGATTTCGTCTATTTTCTTGAGAAATACACTGTGTATAGACTTTCAACGATGAGAAAGTCAGTGGGATACCCCATGCAGTGCTATAAAGGCTGTCTTTTGATTCTTACATCATCACGTGGCTGGTCCACAGTCCTGTCAGTATGATCCGTCTTACTCATCTTGATGAGCTCGCTGTTGTCGTCTAAGTCAGTGGCCCGTATTGGTGCAGGCTTGTGATTTGGATCTTTATAAACCAAGATTGTATATGAAGGTACAAGGTGAAGTCAAGCAGGGGTGTGTGTACCTAGGTACAATATTGGTAGCTTGGTGTTGTGAGGTGGAAAGGAAGCCCCGGAGCTTATTTTGGTGTGGTTCAAGGTGAGGAACCCATGTTAAAGGGGGTCGGTCGCCTGTGCCAAAATGGGGTCGTCAACACTAACACCAATGATGCTTCCCCTACCTAGGTACATACCTGGGAGATACATATCTACCTAGGTACCTAGGTACTTGACTGGGTACCTATATATCAACACATAGTTATTTTGAGTACTCTCGTCGTAGTACACTGGTATATAATTGAAAGGGAATGTCAGTATTGTAGAAGAGATATAGGTATCGCTTGCAGAATATGCTTTCACGCTTCATTGTATCTGGGCCCTCGTGCTGCACATCAAAATGTATCGATACTTTCTGGACCACCGACCACCATACCTAGGTATTCTTTTGCAAGCTACCTAGACCCTCTGTAGACTGGATGAATGTCCCTATACTTCTACTACAGTACTGCAAGGTTTAGTAAACCTAAACAAAAAATAATTGGAAAATAAGAAGGGGTGACTGGGCAAAGGCAGCTAGCTATATGTGTAAAAACATTAGGCTAGTAAGGAACGGCGCAACATAGTCAACATCCAACCCACCGAGACGATTTATCCGAGCTTCATTTTCATTTTCATTTTCATTTTTATTTTCAATTTGACATTTCCATCCATGTGAACCGGGACTGGGCACCTCGCTCGACTTCCACCTTCTGAAATGCCCAGCTTCTTCCCCCTTCCACCCAACTCTTTCACTCCAACATACCATCCCATCCCATCATATCCCATCACAACAGCACAGGGTATTGCTGGTCCATCTTGCCAACGCGCATATTGACATTCCCTTTCTTGATCCTGACTGTCCTGGCTCTTCTCTTCTCCATAAATCTCGCCTCCATTATAATCCCGTCCTTCAAAGCCACAGAGTCGACGCATCAGCCCGCATGCACTAGAACAACTTTGTTCACTTGCAAGGGCACTCAGCGACGAGTAGAATATTCCACACAACTGTAAGTTCCCATCTCTTCTTCGTCCTGTTGCTCTTCCTCTTCTGCTGCCTCCTATTTATACATATGCACTTCCCGTCTTTCTACGTGGTCACTTTTTCATGTCTTCATGTCTTCACGTCTTCACTTCTTCGATCCCTTTGTCCAAAGACAGCATATATCCTGGAACTTCTCCAGTGATCAATCATGGTGTTGGGAAGACCATACCAAAACATGCCAGATATATCCCAAAGAGGTTTTCACCTGTCGAACTGACAGCTAAGATGGGCTCTGTTAGACCGCTTGGTCGCTAACTCGAGCCCCTTTTCCTGGATATACCAACTTATTCAGCACCTCACCTTGTCTGCAGCCCTTGTTGCCCTTCTGTCTCGTCTTCCCGTGAATTTCATTATTCTCTAGTCCTTTTCTTAATCCCGTTTAAGATATCAGAAGGTCGTGAACATCTCTGATAATGTTACTAATAGCACGAACTGGAAATAGACGTTCTGTAGAGCACTCGCCGCTGCCAGACAGTTCCTCTCCATATCACCGTCGAAGAAAGAACCCAGCCCACAACAATGGACCCAACAAAAGGAGCGCAGGCAAGGGTCACAAAGACTGCATCAGGCAGGACTCCCTTGCCTAATGCTCGTCCAGCTTCTGTGGGTCTTGCTCGGAGAATGTCCCTGGCATCTCGCCACACAACGGAGACGCCCTCTCTGTCTCCCGTCACTCCTTCTCCTCCTCCTCCTCCTCCTTATACTGCCTCGTTCGGCCAGGCAACAAGAAGCCCGTTGCCGGGGTCTCAGTCCCCCCTGCCGAACGGCTCATCTACCATGGGACTCGCGAAGATGGAGCGCGAAAACTCCACATCTTATACAAACGAGGCACCGGCACGGGCCGGGGGCGACCAGCGCTCGGCAACCAGGAAGGCCGGGACCAAGACCAAGCCGACGGCGAGGGCGACAGCTCGGGCCAGGACCTCGTCAAAACAGGCGCGGCCCTGTATCTGCCAACAGTGCAGGAAGGACTTCTCCCGGGCCGAACACCTGCGGCGCCACATCGATACCGTACACAAAAAGGTGGTCGGGGCCCAGTGCACCGCATGTGGGAAGAAGTTCTCCCGCCACGACAACGGCCTCGCACACGCGAGAAGCTGCTCCGGGGCCACGCTTGTGCTACCGGTAGCGGCTCCCACCACGGTGTCGGCCGAGGGGTCCCAAGGGGAAAAGTACCCCGGGACCAAGTTCACGCCCATCAACCGGGTCCCTGTTCCGACACCATCAACGTAGATAGTTGCTGGCCAGGTCCGACGCTGGTTGCCGGGACGACGGGAACATTGCCGACACCACGGCTTAATGATGTTGCTGGGGAGAGAGCGAGCGATATTGACACAGTATTGATTGAGCTTCGAAGAGAGGGGAAAAGAAGTTCAGATTTACAGCCCACCCAGAAACGATAGACATCATCATTGATGCATGTGGTATGATGGTGAGGTTTAAAATGCTAGTCAGCTACCCTATACGTTAGGTATAACTTTCGCCCTTTTCCATTGGTACTTACGTGTTGTGCTAACCTTATTAGGAGATACGCAGGTGTAAAATTATTCGCCTTTAGATAACAAGACTTCTGGTACAACTACCAGTGCTGAGTGGTAAATTCTTCAAAGGAGAAATGCTAGAGTACCTAGGTACATATAAACACACCAGCCGGTTGACACCAACGCCGCCAACGCTACGACTGTCGCCGAAAACGATGACGACGATCGTCCCCTTGATATCCACGGCAACCCAATGGAAGAGGACAATCAAGACTCGGCTGAGGAGACTATGGCGTTCTGCCCTGCAAAGGCTGGTTGAGGGCAATGTCAGAGCGAATGATGCTCGAAACACCACAGCATGGAACAGCAACCTCCAGTTCCAGTAAGGTCGAGTGTACTATAACGATTTTTTTTTATTGGCTGTCGAAGGAATAGTTATACCCATCAATGTTAGTTTAGACGGAAATAATTAATCCGCCACACAGGAGGTACAAGAATTAGGGAGGGGGGGTCGGAGGCAAAAGGAAACCATCACAGACTCCAAAATCAATACAACTTTGTACTTTTTTTATTTTCCCCCCCCCCGTATCTGTCTTTTTCCTCGAGAAACCCTGACTACCTAAGGGCTTTACCTACAGAGACTTGATGATAAAAATAATGCCGACCTTGACACCCTCCGGGTCTTAACACCACCCGCTTCTTCTTATCACTGTAGCAAATGAAGGGAGTTCAAGTGTGAGAAACTGCCAGCAACCCAAACTTTTCCGATTCCAAGTTACTGAAAACCTGATGCGGCTATGCTATATACCTAGGTAGTTACATGTCCAGATGCAATGATAATGCTCGGCGAAGAGCAATGCAGAAGAGAATTAACCACACCCATAGCGGACACCCGGAGCCGGCCAGGCATGTGGCAGATGGGGATAGTTTGCACCTTTTCCCCTTTTTCTTTTTTTCCGCCTTTTTTCACCCTCCCTCCCCCCCCCCGGCCATGTCGAGAGCTCTCGCTTTGCAGGCCAAACCAGGAATACTTGGATAATGAGAGAATCCAGCACACGAAATCAAGACTCTGTAGAGAAAAGCCAGGAACCCCCTGAGAGTGTGGGAGGGAAAAGAACCCAGAATTGTCACCAAACCACCAACAGCAAATAACAACTGGACCAAGACCTCCCTTCCCACCATCATTGCGATACGACCTTCCGACTGAGCAATCCGGCTTCAACTATCAACCCATCAAGAGACAAGACACACAATGCATCCTCATCTCCGCCTTGGAAAGCTTTCAGCCTCACACCCCCCCCCCCCCCCTAATTTTTACCTGTCCTGCCAATATTCTTCAAACCTACTACTTACTTAACTTGTGTCCTCCCCCCCCTCCCTTCCTCCCCCCCACCGCTCCTTTCTCTACGTCTCCAGAACGTCCCTCTCCTCCTCCGACGGGGGCATCGCCGTAGAATGCTGCAAGTAACCCTCGTCCTTCTCCCACGCGGCGCCCGGGCCGTGATAAGACGGCTCGGGTATCCCAGCACCGCCCGACGCGCTCTCGCCATGGGCCTGGCCCAGGATCACACTGGCTCCGGGGCCGCTTGGCTTGACCGGCTGCGGGCTCAGCACGTCGGACGATGTGTGCGACATGATATCCTCGGAGCCGAAGGGTAGGGACCGCTTGGTGATATCGTGGCCCTCGAGGCCAGCGCCGATACCCGTGTCGCCACTGCCAGAGAGTCCGCTGGCGCCAAGCTTCTGGAGAAGTAGATTAGACTGTTGCTGGGCCAGCAGTTGCAAGCGCTCCACGGGGTCCTGATCATAGTGAGAAGATGTTAGCGGGCCACGAATACTTTGGAGGTTAAACACCCAACCCTCCCCTCCCTTTCCCCAACCCGTGCACACATACCCATTCAGATTGCTTCGGCACGCCACTGGCCGATGGCAGTTGCTCGTCGTCATCATCCTCTTCCTCATTGCCGGATCCACCTGCACCCCAGAACTTCGGCCGGCGGACAGGTGCAGGCGTGACGGGCAGACTGGGTCGCTCGACGGCAGTCGGGAAGTCGGTCAGCTTGGAGCCGCGTCGTCGCCACTCGGCGCCAGCTGACGTCTCTTGTTGGGATCGGATACTGCTATCACCCGCGGGTCCGGGCGAGGTTTGACTTAGAACGCTACCTGAGCTCTTATGCCTACGGTATAGCGGTATGGATTCTACGTATTTGTCAATGGCGGGATCGTCGTCCCATGCGTTCACGCGGGTGAAGTTAGCCCAAGGATCAGATTGTGTGACCCGAATGGTTGGGGTGGTAGGCGTAATTGGTTCACTCTTGGGCTCTACAGACGATGTCTCTGCATTTTAAGGTTCAGTTTTGTTGATTGGGATTCCTAGCTAAGATAATAATGTCTCACCTGATGGCGCAATAGTCAATCCTTCCGTCACCGGAGGCTCAGGCTCAGGCTCCGATGGTGGCGATGGCTCAGCAAACACTCTCGAGGCCTTCGGCTGCTGATCTTCCCAAGGGAAGATGGCCTTAGGCTTCTCAGTGGCTGGGGCGGGCTTCCCTTCCGGTACCTCATACCACATGTTCCTTGGAGGACTTGGGTATCGTTGGGGAGGGACGAATTGGGCAGTGCTGGAAGACATCTTGTAATACGGCTGCGGGTAGTTCAAAGCCTCGGGCCTTGAATCTGTAGGCGGAGATTGTCTACTTGATATTAGTGACTGGGGTATTTCAAAAAAAAAAAAAAAAAAAAAAAAAAAAAAAAAAAAAAGATAATTTTCTTCACCTTTGAGCATCCCAATCAGACTTGACTGAGCGTGGGGCCGTTGGTACGACATAGGCGGTCGTTGGCGGCTGAAATTCGCCTTTGACGAAATATTGGATGATTTCGGGCACCTTCTTGTCTTGATCGTCTCTGGTTTTCCCGTAATGGCGGTCATAGACAGCCCACCACTTGCCGACCATCTCATCATAGGGGTTCTGGCCCCCAGAGTGCGCCTCTCTGCCAAGAGACCACGGCTTCCCGCTTCCAATGAAGTGGACCATGTTGATGCTTGACTGTAGGTACCTGTAGGCAGGTACGTACTGGTAGTGGGCGGACGGGGTGACGTTGTAGCTGAAGCTCAACCG
The DNA here is from genome assembly GCA_025426655.1 of Cytospora mali. Taxonomy (NCBI): domain Eukaryota; kingdom Fungi; phylum Ascomycota; class Sordariomycetes; order Diaporthales; family Cytosporaceae; genus Cytospora; species Cytospora mali. Next base: position 5,818,977 of record JANKOA010000002.1, on the reverse strand, counting down.
GTTGAAGTTGTCCTTGAAATGCATGTTCAACAAGCCCTGGTCTGCTCCATCGAATGATATGCCTTTCTCGGTCTTATCAATCAGTGCGTCGTAGTCACCCTGGTTCGGAGACAGAACCATGACTCCGGTGTTGAACAGGTCAGGCCAGCCGATATCAGGAGCGGCGGAGAAGGGGTGCGACAGCTCGAAAAGCTCATCGGGAGCCTTGTAGGCGACAACATCGGCGTCAATGTAGACGATCTTCCTGAACTGTGTCTGATTCCACAAGTTGACCTTGGTGAATGCGGAGTGCAGATCGGTGCGGTTCATAAGCAAGAGGTTCGCCGGCTGCTTGTTTTGTATACGGGGCACAGGTATGACATAGTCGAAGACAGCCTAGAAGGCGGATGGTTAGCAGGAGAGCCTCGGATAGTAGTTCTCGGAACATGGAGGCCTACCTCGAGCTGCTTGACAACGTCGGGAGACACGGTGTCAAGCGTGACCAACACGGCCAGCTTCTTGGTGGTTTTGGCATCGCGCAGAGAGTGTGCCAGAACCAATGCTCCTGGAAGGAGGTCAGCAAGGGAGATTCCGGGAGACTCTGGAGCTATTGAGGCACGGGGAACCCTTGGAGCATACCTGGGAGGTAGGTGTCGCTGAGTAGCAGCTGTTGGAGCTCAATTGTCAGTCATATGGTCCTGACTCGCCGACCCCATGGGGAAATGTGTGATGGGCTCCTCCCTCACGATCCACATACCGTAGCATAGACGTCCTCACCACTTTGTGCAGCCATTGTGTGGGGATGTGAGGTTCGCTGGGCACAGAAGAGGAGAAAATGAATGCAGAACAGGAGGAGAAAAGCCAATTACTATGCTGCGATGCTATGGATATAGTACAGAGTCACGGTGGAGTGGCGACATGGTGAGGGGCAGAGAGCACCTGAGGGGGTAAAAAAAAGAAGGGAGATTGAAGTAGGCCCCTCTTGCTGAACCGAGCGAGCCCTGGGAAAATAAGAAAGTGGAGACCTGCCCCAGCAGCTACTCCGTCAACGGTGACATGCAGGTGGGTTTGATTACACGTGTAGTGACGTTGTGGGCGTTTCTTGTAGTGGTTGGTTCTTGCAGGTGCAATACATAACGCGGCCTTAAATTCGGTTCCTTGGTACCCAGGACTGCCCAGTTCACGGTCGATACCCAACCGGCAACTTTCCCGTTACCTTGCGGGCAGCATGATAACACGCAAACACAGGCTTTTTGGTAACCTTGGAAGGTAGAATGAAAAAAAAAAAAATTTGAAAAATTGACGGTAGCGCGCTTCGCCAGCGAAATTCACGCCCTGTCCTATTGATAGGACCTCATGTGTCCTGCGAACGTGAGTCAAGCTGAATATCCCTTGATATGGTGGCCTTCAAGGCACCTAGATACCTAGGTACCTAGGCACCTAGGCACCTAAATGCTGTGGGATGCACGTACGTACCTTGGTATATTTCTCTGCCTTGATCTTGCAGCAGCAGCAGCACAGCAGCGTGTGTAGCTGCAAGGGTCGGATCCTCTTTCAACATGCACGTAACGAACACGAGACATTTTCCCAGGGAGGGGGCTTCTGGGCTTCTGGGCTTCTGGACTTCTTGCGAAGAATCCAAAACCTTGATTCCTGCCATTATCTGTGTGACCACTCTACGACACACTGACAACAGATATCCGGGGGATACACAAGTACCTCGGTACCTAGGTACCTAGGTAGTTAGGTACAAGTACCAGCCACTCGAGAAGTGGTGCGGGGGAGGCCGCCTTCCTAAAACGGAAATCGACGACTTACACGGCCTGCGCCACAAAATATACCATAGTAGCCAGAGAGGCTCTTCAAACTCTCTTCCGCAATGGCACGGTCGCTGGCCCAAAGTCTCGTGCTTTGGCAGAATATTAAAGTTTCGATATGGATATGAACTGACATCTTCCGGTGATGACCCGGATCATATAGCCCGGCAGTCCGGTAGAGAAAAATGTCCGTGATCTCGTGCTCCTCAAACATGACCTTATTTGGCCACAACGGTCTGAACTATCCTATCACTTTGGAGGCAGAACAAAATGGATGGTATTTGGGGCAGGTCTAAGAGGCAGCGGACAGAGAAGAAAAGGCACACCGTCAGGAAATGTCTACAGACAGACTGGACTCTGCATTTGACCATTCGTTGTCTTGGTCCTCCGTGCTTCTGTTCTCGAAATTATCAGAACTAGCCATCTCGTTAGTCTTTAACACCTTTCACCTTCAGAACACACATGCATGCATACAGTCATGAAACCACTCCCAACCAAATTATTGATTTCACTTCTGATTGCTTAACCTGAAATCTCGACCCGTCATCCACCTCCATTCAGAATAGCCGTATTTCTTGTACATACAAGATGGATCCAAAGGAAACCAAAGATACGGTAAGCCCACCCACATACATACATACCTAACAGACATGCATACATGTCTATGTACTGTACGCAGCCCACACGCACAAGTGATCGGCCACTCCCCACTATGGCAAGGATGGATATCGCCCAAAGCTTCCCAGATCCAGCCCCCAAATACCTACCCTAGGTATTATTCATATGCTAGATGACGCCATGTCCGAAATCACATGAGAAAACCGGCCATGGGTCGTCATTGGGTCGGCGTCCCCCCCCCCTCCACAACCACCTACCCGGCTACCGGGGCCCCGGGATCCTCGCCCGGTGTGTGAGCACTTCAAGTGGCCGGCCGCGGCCAAGCCGGAGACGACAAGGCATCACGTCCATGGCAATATTCAACTAACACAAACCTCCCGTGTACAGATCGTCGTCCTCGGCCCCTTCCGCCAATGGCAGCCATCTACCACACAGGGCAACGAGCAAGAGGGCAGCAGCCCAAACGATGGGCCCGCAGGTTCATCGATCGCCGCCAGCACCTCCGGGTCTCACGCCGCGGTTCCCAGCTCCTCTGAGTCACTCAAGCACACGAGCCGCGCTGATACATCCCGCCTGGCACACACACCCCCCCGACGCACGGGTAACCCCAAGGCCAATCCCAAGCATAGCAGTCCTACGAATGCGCGGTCGCCGCCGGCAAAATCCTGTGGGTTCTGCAGGTCCTTCCTCGGTCCCAATGCCGTCTGCCTGCACCAGAGTCGAACACACAAGGTCATCAGGAAAAGTGACCGGCTCCTCGTGCGGGCGCAGAGCGCCTTGGCGACCTCTCGTCGGGCTCCCGGGGGATCGGGTGAAGAACCGCGAGAAACGTGAGGAAGTGATCGGCCTGTACTATCGTTGGTGTCTGCGAATCGCGTTTCACCTCTGGCGATGCAGCTTGTCGATGACTCAATAGTTTGACGCATGGTGTTACTATTTAGTTAGTTTGTCCGGATATTTCTGCCTTGGACCACGGGGCGATGTCACAAACTCTGGGTTAAGTTTCCATGATGGAAGAAGAAGAAAAAATCGAGATCATCACCATAGTCTGGAAGATTCTGTCGCTTTCTGCGCATGCATCATAGGGTGAATTGCTCATCGCTGCGGCCATACCCAACACCATGCCAATAAAGGCCTTACAAACCTATTTCCTTGGGCAGAAAGACGCCGTGCGTGCCCAACCCATACCTGGACAAAAACAAGCATCATCAAATCCGCCCAAAACCCAGGCTACTAGATGTCCTTCTTATAGAAATGCTCTGGCTTATGTGACGTCTCATAATCGACATGCACATAAGCCCTCTCCACATCGGGCAGGCTCTCAAGCTTGAACTGCAGGGCCTCGGCCACGTCATGCGTCTCCTGCAGCGTCTCCTGCGGGTCCATTACCACGTCAATCTCCGCGATAAGCCTGGGCCCAGAGTGGTACACCCGCACGGTATCGATCTGTCTGATGGCAGGGCTGTGCGTGCAGCACACATACGTGATGAGCTGCTGCGTTTCCACGCTGGCGACCACGCCGACCAGCAACAGGAACTCGGTGAATGCGGTCCGTAGCCATATGAAGCTGATGATGACAGAGATGAGGATGGCGCCGGCCGGGTCAAGCCACCATATGAGCTTCGAACCGCCGACGGAGGTCAGGATACCGAAGCCGTTGATGAGCAGGTCGTTGCGGTGGTCCTGCCATAGAATGAAGATTTGCGAATACTTGTCCTTGAGCATCCACGTGTACAAGAACAGGACAAACTTCGTAAGGAAGGCGACGCCGACAGCGACGACGGATGGGATGTGAAATTTGTTTGTCCCACCCTCGCCCTTGCGCTCGACCAGTTCCTGCGCCGAGAAGGCGATCAGGATGAACGAGACGGCAGTCATGAGGAAGCAAAAGACGATGTTGCCCACGGTCTCCAGTCTCGCCTTGCCGGAGGGGAAGCGTGACGGGTCAACGCGCTTGACTGCACGGTTCGTGATAATTAGGGTGACGTTACTCAGCGGATCGAAGATTGCGTCCGCCATAGTCGTGAACAAGGATAGAGAGGTCGAGGATGCAGCACCGTAGACCTGTAGGGCCGCGAGGATGATGTTGGCCAGGAAAGAACCCCAAACCGCGATCTTGTACTTCAGTTCGTCCTCACCTTGCTCCTGCTTCGCATCCGCCACATGCTCCTCGACGGTCTTGAGCAGCCGCTCGATAGTCTCGTTCTGCCGGCTGTAGAAACCCTGAACACGACGGTACTGGAGGGCATTGCGGCCAAAAGCAGGAAGGAGGCTCGTCGTCCCGCCCTTGATGCTCGGCGCGGGAGATGGTGCTCCATTGTCCTGGGGGCTCTGGGAGGGACGGCCATCGCGCTTCTTAGACATGTTGGCCTTGATCTTCTCGAGCTCGTCGGCGGACTTGTACCCAACGCTCAAGCCGAAGGGATCGCTCTCAACCGAGTATCGAGGAAGCCTTCTGTCCACCGTCTGGCCCTCCATATCCTCCTGCTCTTGATGGGTTGCGTGGCGCACATGAGTGCCGTCCTGATCGGGCTTCGTCTCCTCCGCCTCGAGGGCAGTAGTGCTCGCCGCAATGTCGGTCCCGTGTACTGATCGGGAGGCAGACATTGGGGTATGGGCGCTCGATCTCGAGACGTGCGAGGTGTTGTGGTGGAGGTGGAACGGGTGTGGATGATGGGTAATACTGGCGGAGAGATCGGGCTCCATTTTGAATCGCGTCCGTTCGCCGCTTGCCAGTTCAATTGGGAGATCCACTTCAGTTAGTGATGAAAAGAAGCGTCTGCAACGACCCCAATGGAGTGGATGGATGTACGCCGGCCTAGAGTTGTGTACATAGTAGTAGGCAAAAGGAATAAAGTGGTGAATCTCGCGCGGTGTGGCTTTGTAATGCAAGAATGCGGTAAGGATCCGCAGGTGTTAATAGTCTCCGGTTGCACAGCGCAATCCTGTGTTCCCCTGGCTGTTTATGAGCACGAATTTCCAGATCAACTTACCGACAGCTTCCAAATCAGATATTGTCTCAGTGTCTGGGCATCTCTATTGCATCCTGGAATTACTTTGCGGGCTTACATCATAGTAGCCGCATCGATGGAAGGCCACTTTACATGCCGGGCTAACGAAGGCCATCTTGGCGCGCTGCCAACTTGGCTGTAAAGCATCCAAGCTCAACGTCAACTGGTAGAACGAATTGTCATAGCGCTGGTAGCCCGGAGGTCGAAGCCCCGTGGGAATTTCCCGTCGTCAAAAGATTCCTTTGGCAGGGGTGGGTCTCGATGCCATGTGATGATGACCTGGATATTTAGCGGAGAGTTCTCTAGAAAGGAGGTCACAGATCAATTACACACGAAAGACGGTGAAGGGAGGAAATCGCGAGACAAACCCATCCAAGGGCTTTCTGTCTTTATATTTCAGTGCTTCGGAATACCTCGGAAGCTCAGACACACCAACCATGGCAACATCATGCCATTGCCGAACTACCGGTGTTGTTGTGAGGGGAAACAACAGCCTGAACCATGGCAGCCATCACTGCGCCAGGAACAATTATCGAAAACCCCGCCATGTAGAATAATCCTGATCATACAAGAATTATCAAAATACACTATAAAACAAAGACAGACTGTCCCAGGTTTGATGTCCAGTCCAAAATTCGGTAATCCTCACGCAGCTCTCTCACAGGGTGTCAGCGATGGCCTCTCCAAGAGCCTCACCCATCCCCCCTCCCCGGAACTCATTCTGAGACTCATCAGAGCTTCGACTCAACCTTCCCAACCTCACCTTCGGCTGTCTCTTTCCCCGTCCCACCGCACCTCTTCAAAATCCACTCCCTCACATCACTACAGAACTCCTCCCTACAAAGATCCGCATGCAACTGGTGGTAACCCCCCTCATACGTCTTAAACGTCCGGTCGCCGATCTGGCTCTGCCTATCAAACCAGCCCTTACTAGCCTCATAACTAGTCGCCAAGTCCATATCCCCATGACCCAGCCACAAGCTCTGCACCCGCTCGCTAAGCCTCACCTTCCCACCCACCAGGTCAGCCGTGCGGTCCAGCATAGACGCGAGGCCCTCGAGCGTGCCCGTGTCGTGGCACAGCTCGTCCTCCCGGAGCGACTGCTGCACCTCCGGGTCCCGCGTGAGGCGCTCCGGCGCGATGACGTTGACGAGGTGCATCCGGGGCAGCAGTCTCCCCGCCAGGCGGCCGGCGACGACCTTGAGCATGGACGGCCTCTCGCTCTCGGTGAGGTCGATGTAGGGCGCCTCCAGCAGCCACCCCCTGACCTTGGACACGATGCGGCCCTCGTACTCGGGCCTGCTGGCCAGCGTCAACACCTCGCCGCCGCCCATGGAGTGGCCCAGGACGAAGAGGGGCAGGTCCGGGCCCGGCGCCGCGGGGACCACGGAGTCGATGAAGTCGGCGATGTCGGAAAGTACCTGTGCGGTGGGGCCCGTGAGGCCTTTCTGTGCTGGGCTGTGTACCGACCTGCCCCAGCCGCGCTGGTCGAACCCGTAGACGGCGATGCCGGCCCTGGCGAGGCCCGGGAAGAAGTCGTAGTAACGGTTGACGTGGTCACTGAAACCGTGTACAAAGACGAGCTTGGCGACACAGGGCGTTGAGTCGTCGGGCTGTTTCCTTGTTAGCTACGGAGACGCACGGGGACTGGAATCCGAGATGGAAATGGAATGAAACACGGGATGGGGAAATGGATGAACGTAACTTACGAGCCATGTTTTTGTGTAGAGGCTTGTATCCCCTATTTCGAATTGTCCTTCTATCTCTTTAACCATTTTGTTATCCTACTTCTTAGCTGTGACAACCGGCATAGATCTTGGATGACAAAGGAGAAGCAAGATACGCAAGTGTCTCTATAGATGTGAGCGTATATATACCTAAGTATATATATCTCCAAGTTCGAGCTGTATGTGGGTCGTAGAAACTGATGGCTGGAGTTGACGGAATAATCTAAGCGGTCAGTCTTTACCCCGGCGTTGTGAAATGTTTCTGCTTTTGGCTCGTAAAGATCGTCGAATTAGTGACGATCCCGAAGTGAAGAAGGAATCCCATGTCGAAAGGCTCAGCCGAGGCCGCGTCGGACAATTTGCCTCCCCTGCAGACCTCGGGAGTTTGTCGACGGACGGGCCCACGGGCCACTTCGCTCGTATCTTCAGCGCTGAAATCCCGGTCAGCGCATGAGATTGGCCTGTTTGCGGGAAGCTGAGTCGAGCAGGCAAGTTCGTAGCTGAAAGACCGGATGTTCCAGATGTCCGCCGTCGTGGCTTAGCTAACTTTAACGCCCGAGGCGTGTGTAACTAAGTAACATTGAAAGTCCTTACATATGTACTGATTACCTACCTACTATGTACATGTAGGTACCTAGGTAGGTAGCCGCAACATCAAACCCTTTTGAAGCCATTCCCAAGCTGAAACTGTTGCAAGGTGATAGAAACTATAGAGGTAGTGATTCGGGGTGCTTTCCAACAGTGAACGAGAGAAATGTCCCTGAAGGTGGCCATACCTGTGATTGGTTCCGTATAGAGAGGCATAATTCTGAGACACACCTTCGCAACCACATTGATACCTTCTACGGGCCCATAGATTTGTGCAAGTCGCTGAATCCTTTATGGAAGTGTCACATGCAGCCAGAGGCCGAATCCATTAACTTGAGATAAGCCAAACGCATTATCATAACTGTTGCTTGTCGCAAGCCTGGTCTATCCGTTATCCCTCCTTGATCCAACAAGAATCACCCAAGACCCATTTTCCAAGGCACATGTGCCAAATCCCACAAGGTTACAAACCGCCGACCATCCATCCAAAACGACCATCCAGCCTCCGGGTGATATATCATCGTGTTGTCGTACACGTCATAAAAGCATAAGAACCTGGGCCCCGAAAACGCCCCAAAGCAGAAAGGCCCGCCACCAAACTTCACACCCTATAGGAAAAGAAGAAATCAAATCAAGAACTTGAACTTCGTCAAAACATCAAGCAATCCAAAGTGGAAACCCTGATTCCTTCAGCTCAGTTCATTGGTCATATTCTGGCCGTCAATTCTTTGGCTCTCCATATGATTCGTGAACTTGCTCATCGGTGAATCCTCACCAGACATGCGCATGGAGATGCCGCTATCATCGTAATTAGCCGTGTTGATGTCGAGGACGACATGTTGGTTCTCATTCTGGAGACCAGCTAGGACTTGGTGGGAGTTGTCCATGAGTGCTAGTATTGCGTCATCACTGGCACTGCCCGAGCTGTATCGCATGGTCTTTCGCTTCTCGTTTCCCGTGGATACATCTATGTGCTTGCGTTTTGACGTCTCCACAGCCTGCGTTGTGTTCTGCTTCATGAAACCGCCTTTCTCGGCCAAGAACCAGACCATCTCGTCCAAGAAACATTTCAAGCACCACCAGGCACCAAAGCTATCGGCGCTGCTAATGGTGAGGTCTCTCATGATGGTCGTTCCAATTGTCTGGACAAACTGAACAATGTCGGCGTGAGAAGCGTATGGGAACCGACCCGGCAGAGCTCGTAGAAAATCGACCCAGCGGTCAAGAATGTTTAAAGACTCGGGCATTTCCTCTCTCTCAACCTTTTCAGGCTTGCGGCTGTGAAGGAAGAAATCTCCTTGCACTGTGCATCGTTCCAATTCCCATGGGACGTCCCTTGGATCCAGAAGCTGCCTGATGTCTGAGACAAGTAGGTCGACTACATCCTCCATTCCTTCCAATGGCACAGATTGGGCGATCTTCCTAGGTCGGACAAACGTGATGAAATCAAGGTACATCTGTGTTCGGTTCGCGTGGTTGTGAAGAAAGTTGGCAGTGGCATGAGCCGTCGTATTGACCCTCAGAGATCGATCCAGCAAGTCCGCAAAGAGAGCAGCGGGTGCCTCTTTTGCCCGGAATATGTGATAAGGCTGCCCTTCAAAAGAATGCCGAATATGTGATACCAGCTTCTCCGAGATGTTGCGAAGGCTCTGCAAGCCGAACGGCGGAATGACCTGTAGCGCCACAACAGAGACTATTTGCATCATATTCTGGTACATCCTGAGATCACATTGTTCGATCCATGGCTCTAAGGCGGGATTGGCCAGAAGCTTCTGAACTGGTACTGTTAACGTACCATGGAAGGCAGTGAAGAGGTGGAAGAAATTCTTCTCCTTGCAGAATCGTATACACTCGATTAGTGAAGTGCAATGTGAAAGATAGAGGGCTTCTAGCGATTTCGCAGCATCTGAATCGGTGCCTGGAGGCAGGTACGGCTCAATTGGAGGCAGGATTAAACGTGTCGGCGTCTTGGAGGAGTCCTCGAGTTCGAGGCAGAGTAATTTCAGAGTTTTGCTGCCCGTCAGGCCCAACTCTGCTGTTGTTTGAACCTGCGGGTGGTTGTATATGGCGTGTCGAAGGTCGCGAGACCCAACATTTTGAGTGGCCTGGTTTCCATCACTTGCGGCAGCCTCATTCTGAGCCGCCGACAGAAGGACTGGCTTCTCTCCCTCTGTAGCTGTTGATGGTCGCGTCACGTTGCTATACGAGTTAATCTAGGCTTTTTTGCTCTGGTGGATGTGAAATTCTTACTGCAAGTTCAAGTTGTCAACAAAACTTGGTCCCGATGCTATCGAAGCCGGCACTTGGCTTGGTGATTGTTCGATGTCGATGTCTTCGTCGATCAGCTCGAAGTCGACGTAATGATACTTTGATTCGCCTCGCACACCAAGCCGACGCGTCCTGAGTCCCGGGTATAGCACTCTAACCAGTTTTCCAAAGCTGGCCGGGTTGAGAACAGCAATTTTTTCATGCGCACAACGCTTGACATAATTTGCATAAACCCTGCTCCGCGGCACAGAGGTCTTTCCTTTTCGACAGGCTGACTTTATCCTGAACGATATAGGTCAGTCTAATGTTGGCAGCAAAGAGACCCAAAGCCTTACCATAGCATGGCAAAGAGTTGCCGGCATCGCTCGCTGCTAGGGCCACGCTCGTTTCCATGGAGCTCCTTAGCCACATCCTGCAATGCCCTGTGACTATTCCGATTGAACAAGTCCCGCATCTCCTGGTCGTTGTTCGTGTTTGACCTGGCCCTAGTCGGCGCGTTGCCCACATCAAGTCCCGAATCTGGAGCCGGGCTGTCATTTCGGTCGATCATTTGGCTACCCATGCCAGGATGACCGTTGACAGACATGAAAGAGTCGGCGGGAAGAGACTGTCGGCCCATGTGGCCTATCTGAGGTTGCGCTTGGAAGCGGAACTGTGAGCCCATTCCATTGTGCATCGGAGGTTCCACCGAGAAGTCACGAGGCTGCTGGACCGGAAGCGACCCGGGGGCGAGGACATAATCGGGAGACGTCGGTCGTGGTGCCGGGGCGATCTGTCTGAGTTGACTGTTTTGTTGTTGTTGTTGCGCGAGCCATTGTGCGGCGAATTGGATGTCATTGGCGGGGGTTTGGTCGGCGTTGTTCGGCTGGGTGGTGACGCTGCGCGCTGACGTTGTTGATCCTTCACTCGGCCTCCGAGCTGGGAAGCGCGGAAACGCTTCTACAACACCGTCAGCACTTAGGACATGGGCAAAGAAAGACAACGGAGCAAGCCAGCATGGCTCATAGGTGAATAGAAAGACTTGGGTAGGCGGGGGGCACGCAGACGGGGCAGGGCACAATATTTACCTGCTGTCGAGGCCATGGAGCCTTGCGGGTTAGTAAAGTTGTCTCGAGTCGGCGCCCTGAAAGTTGTCGGGTCTATCGCAAAACCGAAAAATTGAGCAGGGGAGATAGGAGTGAGGAGTGGAGACAAGGAGAGTTGGGTATGCGACAGACAGGGCGATCTGGAGAGGTTTTGATGTCTGCAACTGGGACTTTGGTTTGTTTATTGTTGTGGTGAGAGGAGGTTGGCAGAGAGATCCGGGCAATTTGGGCTTGTCAGTGGTTGGGGCGTGGATTTGGATAACAGCAGGCCTCATCAGCAAATAATAAAAGAGAGTCTGCTTTGATTTGCGGGGACGGGCGTGGCACAATAACAAGCCAAGGCTAGCCTTCTGCATCACACGCCCCAGAGGTGCCAAAAGTCTAGACGGTCCGTCAGACGGTCCGTGTGTCGAACGTTTTGCTGATTCAGCAGGAGGCATTCCAAGGTTGGAATGGAAATCGGTTGCCTGAGGCACCGCTGGTTTGAGACAAACACACGGCATCAGCGGTATCAAAACGTCCCCCAATCACCTTGAGCCAGGCACCCCCCGGTCTTCCGGATCTCCACTAAATGTCAGCTTTGTGAGGTCACAGGCCAGCGTCATCGAGGGACAGACAGCCAACAAGTCAGCCAGCCGCTACACCGGACCTTCCAAGGCCAAGGCAAAGAAAGGTAAGGCACAAGAAGCTCTCGGCTTGTGAGACAACAGACACCTGTACATTCCTCCTGGACCCAAAGCTCCTTCTTAGCAGTTCCAACCCTACACCTTCACCTTCAAAAGTACCATCACAAGATAAGCTCTTTTATCACTTTCCTAGCTCAATTGCAACTGTTTTGCTGCGAACCCATCTAAATTTGCTCCATCAAGGTCAGTCTAAGCCCCAAAACCCACCTCTGAATGCCAGGATATTCTCCCGGGTTCCGTGAGCCAGTTGAGTCTGTGCCTATGTGCCTGTGGCCCCGCAATCCAGCTCCTCCTCCCTCGCTTTTATTTGGATTCTGACCAGCTGTACTCTGTCCTGCAGATTTCATCAACACCGCAGTCTACAACGATATCACCCTTTCAACGCCCAATAAAACCAATCAACAACTGTAACAATGTCTTCTCCTCAAGACAAGGTCCAACACTACCTGGGTCAGCTCGATAAGGAGGTATGTAGTCACGAGGACACATTGCGCATCCTCTGATGGCCATTGAAAGGCCGGGAATGCAGCGGCTAATTGGTACCATCACAGCTCTCCAAGTACCCTACCCTCCAGAACCTCGAGAAGCAGAGCGGTGTCCCCAAAACCTACGGTGTTATCGGCCTCATCACCCTCTACTTCTTCTTTATCGTCTTCAACCTTGGCGGTCAGCTCCTGACCAACCTGGCTGGATTCGTCATTCCTGGATACTACTCTTTGGAGGCTCTGTTCTCTGCCTCCAAGACTGACGACACCCAGTGGTTGACCGTAAGTTAACACCACACTTGGTCTGGTGGTCTGGTCACTAATGTTCCTCGCTTACTGTAGTACTGGGTTGTCTTTGCCTTCTTCACGTAAGCTTCCCTTCTCCCCGGCTGGCCGGTTGGTAAAATTTCTAGTCTAACAGCCTACACAGTGTCCTGGAGAGTCTCCTTAGTGTGGTTTACTGGTTCCCATTCTACTACACCTTCAAGTTTGTTTTCCTGCTGTGGCTCGCTATGCCCAACTTCAGGTATGCTTATCTGCATTCCGATTTTGCTTCCCGAGACCAACTTCTAACGGTGATTACAGGGGTGCCGACCTTATTTTCCGATCTTTCTTGCAGCCCACGGTCGGTCGCTACTTCGCCGGCTCCACCGCTCCTGGTCTGCGCGCCCAGGCCGGCAAGACCGAGTAAAGGTCTATCCCAGATGTCAAGAAACCAGGAGTGCGCGTGGCTCTTGGGATATAAATGGGCTTGTGCTCGGCAGCAGTGATGCGAATATCAAGCACCCTTCTTCCCTGATAGGGTCGGATAAGCCATGAAACCAGCCATTTGGCGAATCGGGAATAAAACAAGTGAGGGTGGCAATAGTGCAACAGCTCAAGGGGACGTATAGTGTAGATTATGGGATGCAAGGGGCGATGGATGAGAATGATGGCTTCCGTTTTTCTTATCTTCCGGGCATGGCGTCCTTAAGAAACGATGGTTTTGGTTGGAGTGTCGTCTACGTGTATTGGAACGGGAATGTGTACAGCTTATGAACTTATGGCATGGTCAATTGATTCCTACACATCGTTTCCCTCACTCTATCAACATTCAAAATTTCGAACTCATTGCATGCCGTCAACGTCATTACTCTGTAAAGTAGCATCACTCCAGATGTCAACTGCAAGGGCAGACCCGCAATTTGATGTCTGCAAGATGCCGCTTATTTACGGACCGCTAGTAGGGCGACTGGCGGCAGGGCGGATGCAACTTGCTTTAGTAGATCCTGAGCGGGAAGATCCAAAATGGGGGGTTCAGAATTGATAGGTACCGTACTACATAGGTATGATAGGAAAGAGAGGGTGTTCGGTACTTCAGGGTCCACCAAAGCCAACATGGACACCTTGTACTAGCACGTCGCCGGGCCGGCCCCACTGGCCGACACGGCGGCTCAACGTGCATTGGATGTCTGTCAGAGAGATCCCCCAAACAGTGAAACCTTGAAAACAACAGTTTCAATCCCCCTTGTTTCTCTCGCCTACCACGACGTCTTCGCCTTTGCTCTCTTTATCTTCGCCATAGAGACTTAGGAAATTGCTTCCCTTCTGTCCGTCAAACAACTACGGGGCTGGACATATTCGAAGAAGAAACGATCCAATCGTTGACCTCGACATCGGCGACCGAGGGCAGCGCTGCCACTACAAGTCAACGACCACCTCAAACAAGACACCGTTCGAATACTGAACTCTGCGAGACGGACGCTTCCGATTGACGAACCTGACAGCCCGTGAGGGCATGTCCTCGCCATGCAGCTCTCTCTGCTGCAGTCGCGACTTGTGGCATCTGCCATTGCGACCATCCTCCTCATAATTCTATACTTGTCCCTGTTTCCACCACAATTCGCATTTGCCGAGGAATTAAATCGCGAGTCACCTATAATATTCGACGATGCCACAGTGGTGCATACATCAGATTTAGAGCTGGATGCCAATGATGGTACCTATGAGCCCGAATTTAGCGCGTTCGACCGGAGCATACTTGGGAGGGTGGCCAAACGGGATGTCATATCATTGACGAATAATGTTCCCAACCAGATGAACCTGATCTCAGGAACCTCTCTGGTGTATCATTTTGACAGTTCGCAACTGTCGAGCAGGGGTGATGAAGAGTCTATGCCACTCGAACTACGTGGAGAGCCTGCAGAGTCACAAGAGGAAGAGCCAGACGTTTTCGTGGATTGGGATGGTGAAGTCAAACTTTCGAATCGGGCGACTACGAAAACGGTCTACATATCCGCAAACACATGCATTCAACCCTCAGCGAACTCAACGACTGCCGGAGAGCCGCCCCAACTGACCCTTTACGTCTCCAACTCGACCAAGAACACATTGCCAGGGCCTTCGGCTGATGCGAGCAAGCAAGAAGTGCGAACATTTACACAGGGGGCGGTAATGTTCAACATGACCGCATCGAGCGACGTCTACCTCAGCGTTGCCGCAAACAATGTGTCGAGCGAGTTCTCTGGGATTTATAACTTCCAAATCGCCGCTTCGGTCGATGCTTGGTATCACAGCTACAACGAGTCCATGGCTGACGAGCTCTTCTGGGTGGACAGTGATACCACATCTGTTCTACTCATCACACAAAATCTGACTTACAGTCGGAGCACAGAGGTAGAGGAAGGATTGATTTCCTCGAGACCATATGTCATGTTCGCTCAGAATGACAACGATACAACCATCAACGGAATGCGATATTCGTATTGCGGCTTGAACAACTATGCTCAGATTGCGGCTGTGAGAAACGGCCAGGATACTACTCAAGTGACCACTGGCATTACGAGGCGGGGCGCAGGCGGGTATCCTAAGCAACAATTCTACTTCAGCGGTCTCAATGCAAGCTCGAAGTACCAGGGCATCTTGGCAAGAAACGCAAACGCTACGACGGACCCCAACGTTCCAGGCGGAGGTGGTCATGTCCTGAGATCTACCACATTCGAGACGAAGTCAAGTAGGTTCAAATGGTAACCAACCTTCACTGGGCTGTCCCGTGCTAACATATCTCGCAGCCGGCGCCAACTGTAATCTCGTTTTCAACCTTACCTTCTGTGATGAAGTTGCCTATGCGGTCCCCAGCAACAACATCACCTTCCCCAACACTACTCTTCTAGGCGAGTTCTACGACAACTACGCCCTCTCGCTCTACGATGGGTTCAATAAGTCACTGGCACAGATCCCCTGCGAGGCCCCCGACACGCAGCAGTTCTCCCTGGTGCGCAACTGCACGACGTGCCAGTCGGCCTATAAGGACTGGCTGTGCTCTGTGACCATCCCGCGCTGCGAAGATTTCTCCTCGACTGACAGCTGGCTGCAGCCCCGTGCCATCAACCAGACGTTCCCCGATGGCAGTACCCTCAACCCTGACATGCTCACACAATACTCGTCGTATCAGGATCAGTTGAGCTTCCTGAACAGTCGGAACCCCCTGATCGACTCGGTGGTCAAGCCCGGCCCGTACAAGGAGGTACTGCCGTGTGCGGAGCTGTGCTACGACCTAGTACAGAGTTGCCCGGCATCTCTAGGGTTTGCGTGCCCTAGGCCGTGGTTAAAGGGGTTCAATACCAGTTACGGGACCAAGAGCCTGGCGAGCGACAAGGGGGATATCACATGCAACTACCCGGGCTCGTTCCACTACTATGCCGGAGCCGCGGGCTTGACTGTGCCGTGGCTGCTAACTCTTGGCGTCTTCTTGCTCGCGGTGGTTGGTGTTTGGTAGTTTTGAGATGGAGGGAAAGGTGGAAATATTGATGAATAATTAGGTCTCGTGGCGGGTTAATATCCTTGTGCCCACGAACCCTTGGGCGCAGGCCTTTGTTTTGTACTAGAACTTGAGAGGAGGGTGGCCGAGTTCGGGGCCTTTGTGGGAAGCAATGGCGTTGGCGTTGAGGCTTGATCTATGTCAGTCATAGAATGTATCGGGTGTTTGATATGCAGCAGTGTCGTCTTTGGGCACTGTATAGTAGCTATGATATAATAATAGATTATTGATCAATAGTTCATGTCTTTATCCTGCTACTAGTGCATGTCCCAACTCAGACTGTTCTCAGTAGCCACAAAAGTCTTCAGTCTACCAGGAAACTATGTTCAAGGGGGAAGCCCCAGTAAGACCCTCAACATATGTAAGTTACCAGCCAACAACGGGGCTGGTGGGAGGGGAAGGGGGTAGAATGCAGGCTCGGCCGAGACTCAAATGAGAGTACTACTTTTAGGGGTATCAGCAGAGGGTTTATAAGCGCAATACCGACTATCAGTTACGCGTTCAAGGAAGTTGAGATAGACCCAGGTATGTAGGCCACACAGTTTGGATGAAGAATTGCCAAGTAGTTATCAGCATACTGGAATAAAATGAATCAAATGGTAAGTAGTCTTGCAGATGCTATAGTTGGGCGTCATGGGCATTACTGTAGACTCAATCCGCCCAGCTGCTGAACCAGGTCCGGGTCTCACATATTGTAGCCCACACCTCTCTCCTAATCCCATGCCTCAAGATTATCTTGGGGATCCTGACCCTGGGAGCAATATCCGCCATGCCAGCCAGATCGGACTTGCTGCGGCATTGGAGTTATGTGCTATCGACTAACCTGAGTCCCATGGCTCCTTTACTCTGGAGCTTCCTGTATGCTGGGGGGGGGGGTGCTTTCCCTTGGTTCCCTTGACCGATTACTAGTCGCCTTCAGAGTCCTTCGCCCAGCCTTTGTCGAAATGTTGGCAGGCCACTGCCGTGTGGACTCTTAAGTACCACCGAAAACAAGAGTCCATGGACAACTGGCTTGTTCCTGAAGCGCGAGCGCACTCATATGCTATCAGGACACCGGCGGGGCCCTGGGCGATTCGTCATGTCCCATCCCATGGGTCAGCCGGAAAAGACCAGCGTGGCCTTGGGAACGTGTCATCACCGTTATGGAGCGCCTAGGCAGAAGACCTATGAGTCAACCTCTTCACCTCGGCTTCCAGCTTAGCGATCTCTCCTAGTTCACTGAGTCAGAGGTACTCTGCAATCTGAGGAAGAGCGGCCACACCCACCTACCTTCACGTTCCGCGGTGATCTCATCCTGCTCTAGCTTCACCCATCCCCAGTAGACCAGCTGGTACGTGAACATGGCCATGAGCAGGACCTTTGCGACAGGTCTGGTGAAGCTCTTGTAGAACTCAGACTGCGTGTCGGATATGAGTTGTCAGTGAATAATATGTACATATAACACATCGTCTTAACTTGAGAGGTAGGTTAAGATCTCACTAATGGTGAAGGCTGTTGCGGTTCAGATGAGGCGAACCGCCGTTGTATGGGAGCCCGAATAGCTGTTATGCGGGATGATGGCCGTATGAGCCGGCTGGCTATTGATAAAGTTCTCGTATTCATCTTTTATGAAGCAGTTCTTTGCTTGCTGGAGGGGGGGTGACTGACTGCAGGAGGAGGTCGTTTTTTGAGAAAGGAACCCTGATGAGAAGTCAAAAACCCTAGCGATACGGAGTACGAGATGAGCATTCAACTGATTGGTGGCCCCGCAATCAGCCGAGCTTTAAGAGCTGCAGGGCACCCCAGTGTCACCCCTTCTCCCTGCTAGTCGCTCAGGCAGGGGTATCCCGTGTCTACCGTACTGTGGTACTCTTCGGAAATGTTCTGGAGATCTGGTCATCCAGGGGTTTACAGTGCGCTTTGAAGATCTGTCCCCATTCCCAAACCCCCCCCCCTCCATACACGACACTTGTTTTAAGATCATTATAACAAGTCCCCCTTCTCCAACCGAACACTCGAGCTCTGTCAATCACCCGGCATTCCTTCAACAACACACAACTTTCCTTAATCCTCGCGACTCGACTCGACTCGACTCGACTCGATTTCTCTTTTCCGCAATACACAATGGTATGCAAGCCACCCCCAAGTACTCCGGCACGCGCAGCCCTTGTCGCATCGATCGTCTTGCCGTCCCTGTGCATCGCACGCATATCAGCTGCCCCCGAGACTAACCATGAGAAACCGCTCCTGTGTATAGGCGCAAACTCCCCAACAGCGACGAGCAAACCTCAAGTTTGCCAAGCAGAATGAGGCCAAGATGGGCAAGTCGGAGGAGGATGTCAAGAAGATGATCAAGAAGGAGACCGCCAAGGCGCCCATCTCCCCCCTCTGGCTCGGTATGCGCGAGACCTTGCCTGCACCACCCAACACGAGCCAATATACCCTACGAGGGCAATACAGACACGTTGACTGACTTGTGTGTACTTACGACTTGCAGGTCTCCTCGGCTTCGTCGTCTTCGGTGGCATAATATTTGAGGTTCTCTCCCGCATCTTCTTCGGCGGCCGATGAGCGGAGCGCAACCGAACGGTAGATGGTTAGTAAGGGGAGCAAGGGGGAGCATCAGGGAACACGATATGGAGAGCATTTCTTCCCAGCAGAGTAAGCCTTGATGGCCTGGGAGACAGAGTCACGGATTGTCGGCGGCAGTACGGATCCTCATGAATTGAGCATGGAGAGCGCCCAGCAATCAGACGGCGCATTGTATTATTGGACGGAGTTCAAAGTTTTTTCTTATTTCTACAGCATGGACGACTTTCCTCCTGATGGAGGGCGGAGTTGCGGTTGTCAAGAACAAACATTACAGCAATTTGGTATTCCTCGCAATGCCTCAGGTTACTTTCAGACGCCAGACGCTCAATATTTTTTGGTGCAAATAGTGCATGTACAGCAACCTGTGGGCTGCTTCATGCCCCAAGCCCTCTCCGTTGCCCACCCATGTCAAATTTCATGTGACGCCCAGCTTCGAATTGCTTCTCCAGCTCGCTCGTGACCTGCGTAACATTGAACTGCGGCCGGGCCGCCGTGCCCGCAGTCGCTGCGGCACCACCGGCATTCTTCGCACCGAGGAGTCGCAGAAACTTGGCTTGTCGCGCAGAACCGCCTCCAAGCGCGCCGACATTCCAGTTCGCAGCGTCAGCATCGACTGCTGGCTTCTCGCTCTCCTCAGAAGACTTCTTGTCTTTCTTGGATTTCTTCTCCTTTTTAGCCTTCTGCTTGGTCGATGCCTCCTCCTCAGCGGGGATGTCAGCGGGTGCAGCAGCGGCCTCGCTGTCGTGCTTGCGCTTCTTGACCTTTTTGGATTTCTTGGCGGATGACGCCTCCGCTGGTACATCCACGGCCTCAGCCTCGTGTTTCCTCTTCTTGTCCTTCTTGGACGGCTTTTCGGCCTTGGGTGGTTTCTTGGCCTCGTCGCTTTCCGATGTTGTGGAAGCTTCTTCCTCGGCCTGGGAATCCTCGGACTCCTCCTTCTGCTTCTTGTGCTTCTTCTCTTTCTTTGATGGCTTGTCGACAGAGGTAGGCTCGGCTGCTTCCTCTCTCGTTTTCGAGGACTTCTTCTCCTTCTTTTTGGACTTCTTTGCGGGCTCCTCAGAGTCCTCCTTGTCCTCTACCTCGGCAAGGTGCTTTTGTCTTGCCTCGGCCTTGACTGCCTCAGCCTGGATCTTCTCGTCCTGCTCGGCCAGCTTTTTCGCCTTCTTCTCAGCGCGCTTTCTCTTCTTTTCTTCGGGATCGCGCGGCATCTTCTCCTTCTTGTCCGTCTTGTCCGCGCCTTTCTCGTGTCGCTGGGCTTTGCGGGCGAGCTTGCGCTCCTCTGTAAAGGGAAGCTATTAGTATGGAAGAGTGGCTCTGGTGGGTTGCATTGTTGCCCAAGTACCTTTGGAGAGGCCTTCTGTAGAACCCATTGTTTTTTGCGGTGGTCAAGAGTGTTCTTTGCTTGCAGGAACCCTTGAACGGAATGCGATGATCGTCAAGTACAAGAAGGTCCGGACCGTCCCAACTTTTTTTACTGCCCAGCAAAGGCCCAGGTGGATTCTGCCGCCTGTCAAAAGGTACGTACCGTACTACCTGTTAGTTTAGGAAGGCGGAAGGCGGGAGGCGGGAGGCGGCATGTGACACGGCGACCTGGCCCGTGCGTTGTTGCCTAGTGTCTCCAACAGGAAACTATAAAGAGACGGCCTTCCCTACCATTCTCTTCCCGTCCTTCTTTCCTCTTTTCTTCCTCAGTCTTCGGACATCTGGTCAATTTGAAACAATACAGAGAAGATTAGCATGGCCCCTGCACTAAGGATGACACGCTATACCAAAGAAAGCTATCTGTTTTTTACTTTTCGTTATGATCACCCGCTTGCGGATGACATGAGGAAGAGAACACTTGTGCTGTGAAATTTTGGTGAGACGAACTCTGATTCACGTTTCCTGGGTTGCTGTGACTGATACGTTTGATGAAGGGCATGGCACGATACTACCCAAAGGCAAGGGCAGGCGTCCAAAGTTGAATTCCAAGGCGATGTTCGTCCGGCGCATGCATACATCTCGAAGAGCTCACTGCCAGTCTGGTGAAGCACTCATGTGTTCGTTGGGGTTTATGTTCGGGCAGCCACGATGCCGGCATGCCGGGGTTATTTGTCACAGGGTCCTCTCTGGATATCCAAAGACTTGTTGGCTGCTATTCCTCTTGAAGTTTGACCATGGGCTCAAGCGGGCCTGTTGGGGTTCGAAGATCGCATTCAGTACTATCTGGTGTGTAGCCATGGAAGAGCTATGAAACCTGAAACTGTGCAGTGAGCATTGTCATGACTGCATGCCTCTCGCAGCCCCTGACGCTGGTAAGTGGGCTGAAGTGGGCTGCAGTCTACCGTGGGGCTCTTGGTGGTTTTGCCCGCGTCAACCAGCTGGCCGCCTCAGGCACACATCACTGCCGCCACCACGCCGCCCCCCTTCCCCCCCCCCAAATTTAGCAGGCACCTAAAGATCAGACGAAGCACACTTATCAACGAAGCTTTCCCATTCAGTTTCAACGGCAACCGATCGATTGGAGATGTGGTGTAAACGGTTATTGCATTAGCTGTAATCGGAGCCGCAATATAATGTGGACTCAACGCCCTCGATTCGAATCCCACGGGGAGACCAGACTCTGTCAGCCCTCAAGTTTCGCGCTGTGGTTGGGAATGCCCCGTAATCCTATGACTAATAAAGGGCAGGGCCGGGGGGGATTTAGTTGCACTTTTTTTTCTTTTTTTTCTTCTTTTTGGTCATTTATTCATCGTCTTTGCACTCTTTGTTTGGGGGGCTGGACTAAGTGTGATTGTGTGGTTGAATTCGTCGTGGACGTTGTTGGCTAATCTGAACCGTGGAAGCTCAGCCCGCTATCCACTACCTTGGCTCTTATGGCTGTCTTAAAAGTTATGGGACCAACCAAGGCTTCTGAGATCATCTGAATCAGTTATACTGAAGGCAATGCTTGCATCAACGTCCAATTGCTATCACTGAACTCAGGTTGGCTGTGCTATTAACACGGCATGAATGCTACTATCTGACTATCCCCAGGCACGCACATCAGGCAAACAATCTCACTCTGACCTGGGCGAGTCCGTAATACCAATGTCGTCGAGAAGTGTGACCTGCAACTCCATGGAAACGAGATCAGTACCTACAGCTTTAAGAATGTGATACCCCGCGCAACGAATCTGGAGTTGTACATATGTAGCCGCCCACGGGTGAGATTTTGCAAGGTCTGTCACACTTATTTGGAGTGTTGTAGTCATATGTGAATAGAAGACTCATTCCGCACAGGCACGAATTTGAGGCTCTGTTGTATACAGGCAACGTTGCAAATCCCGAAACTGAGACGTAGGCAGGCACTTGTGGTGGCTATAGCCTCGTAACATCCATGGAGCTTCCGTGCATTAGGTACCTTGGTACTCAGTATGTACCTAGGTACCTAGGTAGGCTTCAGGTCACAGGGTAAGGTGTACCTAGGGCTGCTAGGTATTGCTTCATATGGGACTAATGCAGAGGGGTTGTGGTCTGGGTCAGGGGACACGTACATCGTGCATATCTGTATGCATCATGAATCCTTTGTTAGGCAGACAACATGCGCCTTACGTACGCATGTACGTGCTTGTTTAGCTTCAAACGCCGAAGATGACTGCATATGTAGCTGTGGCTTACATTGTAGATGCCTGGCGTGTTACACCACTCACGAATCCATCTGATGAGGACTCTGCGTGGGGAATGATACCACGAAATGTACAGTTTGACGGTCTTGGTTCAATTGATTGGGAGATCTGTAAGGGTCTGCCTCACCTAACTCAACCATGTATCCAGCAAATTTCCCTTCGTGCCTGCTCTGCAGACCTCCCGTGTATAAACCAATTACCGCAAAGCGAGGCAGCCCTCGTTATAGCCGTGGGGCAGAACGAGGAGGGTATATATATAATAGTAGAGAATCACCATGGATGTATAACCCCCTGATTCGACATATGAATCATCCCGAGGTCCATATTGTTTTGAAACACATAAGCCATACCATCTGACCGAAAAGCAGCCGGTTTACCGAACTCCGCCAATCCACCAAACATGAGCTGGGTGATTAATCACCTGTACCTCTCAGAAATGAGGCTGGACTCCACCGTAGATCACCACCTCACTTGGCAGTACAGCCCTGCTGCCGTGCTGCCGAAGGTTCCCTGAAAGCAAATTCTGACGCCTGATTTCGTGTTCATCATGCATGCATCCCCTGATACCTCAAACGCCAGAGAAGTCCTGATCTTCGTGTCAGTGCAGCTGCGCCGGTTGAGCATCCCAAGGTGTCATCGGGGATGAACTCACATTCCTACCATCACCCGCCCTCCCTTTGCCCCGATCCTGGGGCGGCTCCCCCTCGCCCTCTAATACCTCGTCGTCCTCGAGGAAGTGCTGCTGCTGCTGGCCCCTGAGAAGTTGTCATGACCCGTGCCGAAGAAGGAATACGAGGGCGATGACGCTGAGGCGCCGAAATACCTGTCATCACCGCCGTAGGCCATTCCACCGCCTCCATAAGGAGAAGACATGAGCTGGGCGTCGTAGAACTGGGGATCCGCCCCCGCGTAGTCGTAATGGTCCGAGGTCTCCCTCCGGCTGCCCCGCCGGCTCTCGCTCTCGTGGCCCATGGTCACCATGTGCTGGAGGTTGAGGCCGCCCCAGGGCACCCCCGAGAGCTGGTCGTCGTAGCCCGCGCCCGCGCCCATGGACATGAAGTCGTCCGGCATGGGCACCTGGTACGAGCTGCCTGCGAGTTCCTGGTTGCGAGCCTCGCGCTCCTGGCGCTCTTTCTGCTCGCGCGCTTTCTCTCCTGTCGTAAGTCAGCGAGAATTCGGGTGCCTGATGGGAAATGATTTGTGGCATGGGGGGGGGGGAGGAGGGGGTTGGAAAATCGATGCCTGGGGAGAACGGACAAGTACTTACGGAATTTTCTTTGTGCGATTCTGTTCTGAATTCGTCTCCTCTCATCGGGCTCAGTGACGTCTGACCAGTCATCACTCTTCTGCTGGTGTTTGGACGAGGATCCGTGGCTCTTCGAACTGGACGAGGAGTGGTGTTTTGATGACGACCCGGATGGCATCTTTCTGGGGATTCTCTTTCTCGGTTTCAAGACCTTACTCTGTGATGTTATAGATAGTCACGTCCAGTGTGCTTTCGATCAGTTGAACAAGAAGTGATTCGTTACTCAGTGGCATTCAAATTTGTCAATGGTTCATTAAGTACGGTTGATATTGTATGTGCAAGGTGGTGCAGACCACAACAATCTGGTGTAGTAGCCAGGGGTAAAAGGCTTCGCATATATAGATCTGTGTTATCGATGATGATATTGTAAATGAAGTGGGTTTGATACTCAGGTGGCAACATCTGGATACTTATATACGCCTTGTCAAGTTTACCTGGCCAGCCGGGCCGACCAGATCCTAGTCTGTACGTGTAAGTCGTAACGTATACACTGGGGTAGACGCGCACCCATGCTTCGAAGGAAGGGAAACCTCCGGCCCATGCCGGAAGTGACTATCACAGATGATGCACATGGTGACTACATGCCGCGACAGAGGGTGACGCAAAGACCTAGGTTGGGGGTGGCTATTCTAGCCAGGATCGGTCACTTGAGGGCGGCATGGAAGGCATGCTGTCAGAACAACGCGAAGTCTGGACGGGGGAGTTGACTATGTGGGTACATACATATGTATTGTACACCGACGACGGCTGCACTAGTAGCCGCATGAATGGGCACGGGGACGAAGACGGCGGAAAGAGAGAGGTGTGTCTGGTACTCCGTATGGCTGGAGGTGGACCCCGCTAACGGTGTTAATTGTAGACACCTAAGGCAGGCAGCTCTCAAAGCGAAAATGGTTTCGTATGTCAGGCAAATCGGGAGGTCGAGGAAAGCATGAAGACGGGTCGGCCTCTTAAGCGAGTATGACTGAAATTGATCCCTGCCCGTTGATGGGTCGGAAGACTAGGGTGAACTCCCCATGCAGGTAAGCAGGCTTGTCCCTGAGAATGCAAATACGGAAACGAGAGATTAGGGTAGAGTTGGATCTGGCAATAATCCTGTTTGAACCAAAACTGGTTTACTAATCGCCTGACAGAAGGATCTCTTCCTGAGTCTCCCGTTCAGATGTTGGACCTTTTGCCGTTGCCCATCCTACTAGGCATAGATACCTCAAATTTGGAATTGATTGGCGAGTCAGGAATAGATAGCACTGCCTTCGTGACCCATATCCAGGCACGAAGTGATGTCGTTAATGATTGGTGACCGACAACCTGGTACAACCAGATGGTATCGGTGTTTCGGTAGCCTTGGTCCCATCTGATATTGGATAGCTCTTCTGATCTGTATTCAGAAGCCGTGCCAGTATCTAATATTTTGAGGACATTGAAACCCGACCTCTCCGGGAATGCTTTCCTATCAAGATCTGATTTCATGACTTTCTTTCTGCCCTGGCGCTGATGCCCACCATTCAGTCGCCTGTGTCTTGAGGATGCGACAAGCAGTGCATGAGCCCTTTTCAGCCTCACAATTAAGCGTATTACTGCTTCTATGGATGCTTGGCCTCCTCCACAGTGACGAGGGAGAGCGTGCGCCAAGGCTTGAGCCAGAGTGTGAAAATGCTCGACCAGATTGATTGAAGATGCGTTCTGAGCCTCTTCGCGTTGCTCCCAGTAACAAGAGGAAGGACCAATGGCAGAAGTCTAACTCGACTGATTCCAAAACTGTGAGCCGACAAATATGTTCCTTTATGAGGTTGCCAAGGGAGAAGTATGGAATATGCAGGTCCGCAGACGATGGGAACTAGCCATCTCTGTTCAATGCTCGCCCAGCTGCCTGAAGGGTCTTCATCGTGGATCGCTGGCGGGATATAGACTCAGCCTCGAGATCGTTAAGAACAGACTGAACATACTCTCTTCACTCTTACCAGGAATCTCCTTCCCCATAGCTGATATTAGTGACCAGGTGGAGGTTATTGAGAGACATAACAAGTGACCTTTGAGATGAATAGCAGCACTATCAGGAGTAACATACAGGGAACAGATCCAGGCGAAAATACCCGCCCGAAGTGTAATTGAGGTCAGGAAAGACGTCAAGCCGTTGCATGGCTAGAACGTCGGTAGGCTGTGGAGAAGATGGCTGCCAGGAAAGACTGGTGTCCACCGCGGGGTGAGTCATTGTGACTGCAGGATTCAGAACCTCGTCCTGAGTCACCCGCGGGGGGCACGGGTTTAGCAGACCGGGAGAGCTCATGGACATTTTGTAAGATTCCCTGATTGGGAATGACAAATGATGAGCCTTTGACGTTCCCGCTCCAGCTGACCGATCCTTCGGAGTTCGGAATCGGAATGTACAATTTGTCTTATGAGTACAGATTAGGGGACATGCCCGCAGGCTCCAGCAGCGTACCATCCTCCACTCCGGCTGCAACCGGGACCTGCAACGGTCAGCTGACAAGCGAACTACCCAGAATCCGATTCGCCAATTGAGAATCTTCAGGAATCCTCTAGTATTTGACAGTTTCGGTTCCGATTCTGTTCGGCCGGGTTTTTCCTGCCTTGTGGTCTGGTGACTTGAAGAGCTTGCCCGTCGAGTTTCAATTCCCGCAAACTTCCATTATTTGTCATGGTCGACGAATTGTAAATACCTCAATCCACTATAGTTGGGCGATCTCGTATATGTGCCTGTCATACAATCTTGCGTCCTGAAGCAGTGAAGCCCCTGAAGTCCTAAAAAGGTTGTTGATAGTCAGCCTCATGATCGATCGGAGTTGGGATTCCGGGCCTCCCGAGTGCCTGTGGCCGGGCTGACGTCAGGTAGGTGGTCGGTTAAACATCGGAGTGCGCACATGGATCTTATTCAGATCCATGAATAAGCGGTGACTCTCTGTAAGTGCTGATATCTGTGTTGTGCATATTTGCCCAGGGGTAGGGGTTTCTGATACAGAGGAGTGTACATGCATGTACGAAGCGTGCGCGTTCAACATGGGATGACGCGGACGAGTAAGCCGGAGCCGGGTTAGGGCGATTGACACGTTCTATACCCAGCCCTACCAAACCTTAAAAGGAAGGTTAACATAACGGCTGCCTCAAAAAGTGGCTTGTACTCGTAGACCAGATGACGCGCCCAATTACCAAGGTGTTTGGGACACAAGGTTGTAATGTTGTCGCCTGGCAATGCGGAGACAAGTATTGGATCGTAGGTATGTGTGTGCAATGAATGAGGGTGCCTGGAATCTATCCATATACCGGTTTCCAAAGAGGCAAGTCTCATGCTGTTATAAAAGCTGCAGAGATGATGTAGCATTGGACTGTTGGGGAAGAAGCTTTTCAATCAATATATAGTACATGGAGAGAAGCTTGTGGCAGATGGGGCAGCGTCTGTGCCACAGGGCGTTCCGACAGCTTGGTAGCTCTGGAACTTCGGCTCGGGCCGCCGTGAGTCTAAATTGTGGAGCGACCTGCTTCTGAGGAGGCACATGTGCATCCAGAAACATTCTCGACCCCGTTCTGTTCGCGAAGTCCTGAGGTACTTAAGTAGCAGTAGAATATCTTTACTGAACTTATGTTCTTCTACCGTTAGATACTATATAACCTATGCCGGGACTTTCGAAGCTAATATACTATGAAAAGTACCCAACTTCACAGTTCCGTACTGATTCTTGCTGCGGCCGCCGGCTAGATTACCATGGCCTGTCCCGATTGTGCAGCAGGGTCTGGATTAATTGAATACAAAACTTAGTCTATCGGGAAGTTTCAGATTTTGAAATTCAGGCTGTGCAGTGTTGCTGGAAAGCTCAAGAGATTGATATATAAGTGGAGCACCGAGCTGAACTTACGTATGGTTAGAAGACGCCAATGAAACTGCGGTATGTAGTTTAATAGAATAGCTTTGATGCTCATATTTATGGACTTGTAGTGAGTGGAGAAACTATCACTGGACCAGTGCAGACTTTGGGTCCTGTCCCTATTCCAATGTACAATGCTGGGCCTCTGGTCTTTTGAGCATCCCAAGGTTATCTTGTGGGCAGGGTATAGCCACGCTGATCACTGAGATAACTTATATGCCGCATTCTGGTTGATAGGTCGAGTTTTGTGGCTAAGCTGCCAGAGGGCACCCGATGTCTTGTCCAATGTAAGGCCGCGAACTTCTTTGAACGTTCGATGGCACTGACCCTTGGAGCTCCGAGTCCACTCACTCGAACCTGAGATGATTTTCTTTGTCTGGCATGAATAACTTTTCAATTGTCTTACACGCGTTGTTGCATGCAGCACATGAGGTCTAACATCCCATGCCTCTTCACATGAAGCCCATTGCTTCCCTGGCCGCCTTGCGCTCAGCCACACGCCTCTTAAACCGTACCTGTTCGCGCCTCCGCTCACCACCATCGATCTTACGTCCTCGCTTCTCCTCCCACATGCCCTCGGTGATTGTAATCAACGCGGCGCTACCTCCTTTGACCGGTATTGCGTAAGGTCCGGCGATCGTGTTGGTTCCTTCAACGTGGTATCCGTCGACCTTAACCTTCTCGTAGTTCTTTGCTTCCTCAATCTTCTTGTTTAATGGTATGTTGACGATGTGGCGCGATTTGTCCAGCGGTCCCCGCTCCACCTCGGTTATCGCAAGCTTGGCCTTCCCATCCTCAACGTGCTTGATGTCTCCGCCAGGGCCAAAGTTACCCAATCGAAACTTCTCCCTCCAGTGAATCAGATACCGCCTCAGGCGAGGTGGTTCTATGCCCAGCTCTTTCAGTTGGGGAGACGTCAAGGAGAACAGAGCCTCCCAGGTTGGGAACTTGGCCGTGTGTGAGCTCATGCCACGGCCGATGAGTGTGAGGAATGTCTTGACATCGGGTACGAATGGGGTTGGTGAGGGTATTATCGGCGTCTTGGAGGCTTGTTGATGTGCGAATCGGATCTGGAGAGGTTGTTGCACGATGCTGCTGGACCGCGTCAGAAGACGGAGGGCCGACCGGAATTGCGACGTCTTCATCATATCCTGCATTGCTGTAAGAAGAGAGAACAAGTACTGCCGGAGAAGTCGGGATTGACTTACTGCCGGACCTCCAAGTATCCTGCAATGTAGACTGTGGGCTTCGGTGCCTCTTGAATTGCGAAACTTGCGACCCGGTCCACCTATAAGAGACCATTGGAAGGAGGAGGATGCTGCGGTCTCTCTTTCCAAAAAATCTTGCTGGTCCGTGCTCTGCTGCTAGGCGGTGGAGGACCGTGCGCGGGGCGTTGGCAGTCGGAGCCACCAATCGGCTACATAAGTACCTAGCACTACTTGTATGTCCCGCCAATTGGCCTCTTGTCGATACCATTTATACACTCCTACAGCCTCGCTGTAGGCAACCGTGACGCCGACAATTCTCCTGATCCCATTTCTGCCTTTATCCTCCCACTAACCTACCTTTTCCCTGTCACTACATCCCATCCTAAATCCTGCTTCACATTCTAATAGTGGGATTACAAAGCTTGTGTCTTCAAAGAAAGTGAACCAAGCGACTATCTAATCATTCCTGAATTGGCATGTCAGTATGGGTCGCCGTATAGCTGTTGTTGGAGGTCGGCGTTCACAGCCAGGACCTGTTTCGCACATACACCCAGATGGTATGTATTCAGTACAGGTCTCAACAAACACCAGTATTAACAATTTCTCAGACCCAATTCCCGCCTTAGTTTCAAATTATTTTCGGTCTCTCTCTGCCAAGGACGATGGTGACGGTGATCGTTCAGCTAAACGCCGAAAGACTGAAGCTGGGGGTGTGGAGTCCATCACAATCATTCGAGACCAGCTGGTAATTTCCAGGCCAAACACCCAGGATTCATCGGATATCAACTCGTTTCGAGCTCAAGATGCTCAGTCCCACCTCAGATTTCGATTAAGCGATTTGGAACCGGGCGCGGAACCCACTCACACCTACATACTCACCATTTCCACGAGATCAACATCGAAGCCCGATAGTTTCTGCGTTGCATTTCCGCTCAAGGCAAAGGATGTGCCAAACAGACTAGTCACCGCCCTCAATGCACAGGATGTGTCTTGGACAAACCCTGGGACTGAGGATTCAATTTGGATTGCAGCAAATGCTCATCTCGATGTACATGCTGACTCCATAGCCATCAGACTTGAGTTTCTAGTCAAGTGGAATGCTAGCACTACAGTATACCCGACATCGCTTTCGCCATATCAACGGAACTTCCGGAAACATATTCTAGCGCTGGCATTTCCAGGCATGTTTGGTATCGCACCAGAGAACCTAGGGAATTCCTGTTCCCCTCAGCTATTCTATGATGCAGCTCATGTTCCGGATCCCGACGATACTCCCCCAGAAGACCTGACCATCCCCCACCTGACTGCAAAGCTTTATCCTTTCCAACGTCGAGCCGTGCAATGGATGCTGCAACGGGAGGGTGTGCAATGGTACGGAAGACAGAACGGCAGCGACACTGACGTCAGGGATATCGGATTCGAACGGTTCGATGCCCCTAGTTCCTTTATCAAGATCCGCGATTCCGACGACCGCGTCTGTTATCTTAGCAAACTTCTTGGGAAAATCACAAGAGATCCATCACCCTTCGAGCTTTTAGAGCAGAATTTGAAAGGGGGGATCCTCTCTGAGGAGATGGGCCTGGGCAAGACGGTTGAGCTTCTAGCTCTTTGTCTTCTTCACCGTCGTCCATCCGGTCCAGCTGAGACCTTCGATGACTATCTCGGTGAACAAGTCAAAGCAACGTCAGCTACCCTCATTGTCGCCCCATCTTCTCTTCGAAAACAGTGGCTCTCCGAACTAAGTCAACACGCTCCTGGCTTGCGGGTCATGTTATATACTGGACTGAACCAAGAGGCCCGTGAGGAGCAAAGCAACGAGAAGGCGCTCATAGAGGAGTTAGCCAGCCAGGATGTGGTTGTGACCACCTACAGCGTCCTGACCTCGGAACTTGACTATGCACTAGGTGAGCCAGATCGTGCGAGAAGGCAACCGAGGAAATATCATCGACCCAGGTCTCCTTTAACACAGCTTTCTTGGTGGCGTGTCTGTCTCGATGAAGCTCAGATGATCGAGAGCGGTGTCTCTAAGGCAGCTACTCTAGCCAGGCTATTACCCCGTGTCAATGCCTGGGGTGTCACAGGGACGCCAGTGAAGGACAGCGTTGAAGATCTACGTGGATTATTGTTATTCCTGCGATATGAGCCTTTCGCATCCAACATCCCGGCATGGAACGCGCTGATCAACTCCGATTCCGAGGGCTTCAAGCGACTCTTCAACCAACTGGCCCTTCGTCACTCGAAACGCCTCGTAAGGCATGAGATTTCCATCCCTGCGCAGAAGCGATACGTGATCACTATGCCATTCACAGCGGTCGAGGAGCAGCATTACCAAAGCTTATTCCAAGAAGTGGTCGAGGCTTGCGGCCTGTCTACCAAGGGAGATCCTTTGCGCGACGACTGGGATCCAGAAGATCCGGGTGTACTGGAAAAGATGAGGACCGCTCTCGACCGCTTGCGGCAGACGGCGCTGCACCCTGAGGTTGGCCAACGCAACAGAAGAGCTTTAGGTCGTAGG
The DNA here is from genome assembly GCA_025426655.1 of Cytospora mali. NCBI lineage: Eukaryota > Fungi > Ascomycota > Sordariomycetes > Diaporthales > Cytosporaceae > Cytospora > Cytospora mali. The sequence goes on along the minus strand of JANKOA010000002.1, from coordinate 5,787,786 downwards.
AGCGGGCCAATGCGCACCGTTGCGGAGGTGCTCGAGGTGATGATTGAGCAAAGCGAAGTGTCCATGCGAACGGACCAGCGAGCACTACTTGTTGCAAAACTGACCAGAGGTCAATTACTGGAAAATTCACCCCAGGTCAAGACTGCGCTCAAAATCTGGCAAGAAGTCTTGGAGGTCGCTAACAGTATAGTGGACGAGTGTCGCCAAAGTCTTCAGCATGAGATCGAACAAGCCAAAGCTTCTACTAGTGATGAAGACAGGGATGCGGCCGGGTCTGAAAGCGGGAATGAAGTTGACGAGATCGATGTTGGGCGGATTGGAGACGCACGAAGGCGACTTCGATCGGCGTTGGAGGTTCAACACAAAGCTGTTTTCTTCTGTGCAAATGCTCACTTCCAAATCAAGTCAAACGAGGAGATGACCAAACCCGAATCGGACGACTTCCATCACCTCGAGAAGCTGGAGGCTGATGGCTATGATTCCGCCAAGAAGATTCGCCGAGAAATACTTGACGAGATCCGCCGGAAAGCACTTAAATTGATGGAAAGGATCGCCCATGCTGCTTCCGAACAGTCTTTTGCTGTCATACCTGAATTTAAATCTATGGACTCGCGTGGGATTGAGAGTCGAGCCATAGTTGAGTCCTTTGAAGAACTTGCAGCGGTTTTGAACGAGCAAGCTGACAAACTCGATGACTGGCGGGAGCATATTATACAACTTCTGCTGAAGCAACTTGTCGACGAGGATGAAGAAAATGAGATAACCGGAGAAGAATATGAGGATTCGACAAAACTCATGGAAGAGATAGTCGTTTACACCCAGGTCTTGAGGATGGCCATTGCAGACCGCGATGATGCCATGAGTGGCCAGACGAATGAGCTTGTGAAACACGAGGCCAGTGTTTCCTTGAGGATGGCCCATGACGGTGATGGCCCATACCCTGAAAAGCTCATAGAATTATTCGCGGAGCGAGACAACATCAAACCACCAAAAGAACTCGGCTCGTTGAGAGCCATAGTGGCAGAGCTGCGTACGCTCTCTATCAAGCTTCGCCACGATGCCACTAATGGGTCTAATCGTGCTCGTCTTGAGCTGGAAATCGTTTCTGGGCAACTGAAGATGATACAGAAGCAGCTCATTGACCAGCAGAAAGTTGTCCAGGCCATGACCCAAGAATTTGATCTATTTACCGCGACGATGAATGCTCGAGTGGAATTCTATCGACAGTTACAATCTTTGTCTGATATGGTCGCCCCGTACACGGGACCAACCGGAGACGATGTGATGAACAGACTGCTGGCAGAGGAGGGTTCATTGGCGACCAAGTTGGAGACCTCTCAAGCCAAGCACAGATATCGTGAGTACTACCCAATCTTTCTGCATCATTGTATACTAATATGGCGTAGTTCTCCATCTCAAGGATATGGATGCCAAAGGTGGTGACCAGGGGCTGTGTATCATCTGCCGGGAGAACTTCACAATCGGTGTCTTGACAATATGCGGGCACCAATTCTGCAAGGAGTGCATCACACTCTGGTTCAAAGCGAATCATAATTGCCCCGTGTGCAAGAAGCGTCTTCACCAGTCCAGCCTGCACGACATTACGCTCAAGCCTCAGGAGCTAAAGGTCCACTCTGAGTCGACAGGGCCAAGAGCGAAGAAGCCCGCCGAAGACCGTACTCACAACAGCCCAACAACATCAAAGAAGTCGGCCATTTACACAGAATTCAGCGAAGACAAGCTGGCCGAGATCAGGAACGTCGACCTCGACGGTCCAGCCTTCACAACCAAGGTGGACAACCTTGTACGCCACCTGCTCTGGCTGCGGAGTTCCGACCCTGGTTCCAAGTCCATCATCTTCTCGCAGTACTCGGATTTCCTCAACGTGCTCAAGCTGGCCTTCAAGCGGTACCGGATCGGCTTCACCTCCTTCGACAAGGCCAACGGAGCCACCGACTTCAAGGAGGACCCGTCGATCGAGTGCTTCCTCCTCCACGCGCGCGCCCACGCCAGCGGCCTCAACCTGGTCAACGCGTCGCACGTCTTCCTCTGCGAGCCCCTCATCAACACCGCGCTCGAGCTCCAGGCCATCGCGCGCGTCCACCGCATCGGGCAGGAGCAGGAGACGACCGTCTGGCTGTACATCGTCGACGGCACGGTCGAGGAGTCCATCTACAACCTATCCGTCCGGAGGCGCATGGAGCACATGGGCGACCACACCAGGACAGGTAGTAGTATTAGTAGTAGTACCAGGGACAAGGGCAAGTCGAAGGAGGCCACGCCGGAGCTGGCGGACGAGGCGATCGAGGCGGCCAACTCGATGGAGCTGGAGCACGCGAGCCTGTCGAGGCTCATGGGCAAGGGCAAGGCGGCGGGCGAGGCGGTGGATAAGGGTGATCTCTGGGAGTGCCTGTTCGGGCATATCGTGCAGGGCAGGAGGGCGAGTCGGGATGGTGATCTGAGTAATCCTGGTCCTGCTATTCGTGGACTTCTGGCTGCCGAGGCGGCGAAGCGGAGGGCAGAGGAGAGTGGTGATGGTGATGGTGATGGTGATGGTGATGGGCCATTGCGTCTGGTCCACGGCCTGTGACGTCGCGATTGTATGTCATTGTGTTTGACGAAGCTGTAGCACATATATCTGAATTGCAAGCCTCGCGGGGGGTATTTGGGCAGGAACAGCAAAAGTGTCGCGATAGACTCTACATATAGCTGTAATTGCTCGTTAGGCAGCTTTAATGACAGAAAGTATCAATCATACAAAGACTATCAGTTAAATGGCTTTCACTAACCATCCTTGACTCCCATCTAAAAACGCCCAATTAATTTTTATAAACCTGCGGCACCCATGCCCACCGCTATGGAGCACCCCAGTAAATATACACCGGATCCTTGTCATTCCCTTTCCGCCGACGTCTTTACCCACCCATCCACCCACCTAGGCGCGATTAAACACTCCCAGCCAGTTTCTACCGTGCTCAGACCGATTTGGGGGGGTATCAACAGAAGAGGACCGTGAAAGCAGAAGCGGACAATCAAAACAAAACCAGACCCAAACCCAAAATTGTACTGTGGAAATCAAAAAACAACGCCGGAGTCGATATTGGAAACTCCACACTTGACTCTTTTCTTCCGCCAATGAGAAATGACCTGAAATAATTCAAGCTTTCCGCATATGCAACTGCTAATAAATAAATGAGCCCGGATCTTGTGCTCTTTTCCCCGTCGACGCCGGTAAATGCTGCTTTGGAGTAGGCGAGTAAATCTTGCGGTGGTGCAGCAAGTGTGATCGGATGTGGAAACTCGCTAATATGTTATTCGTAATTCTCCGCCGTTCTTTCCTGGAACGCCCCGCTGTACCCGATATGTGTCGACTTTATCTTCGATATGTAGTGACTGCGCATAGGCGCTAGGAGGCGGTTGTGCAATGACCGGAGACACCCTACCCTAAAAGACACGGCTGCTGAAGATCCCCCTAGATAAACCCCGGTTGTGCGACTGTAGCTGGCGGGGGTTGTTGCGCCACGTCTTCCGAATGTGTCCTCGGTGGCGTATTGTGCTGAGTGCCTATAGTCCCGGCACTCGACGCTTTACCTGAGCTCAACTGCCCGCGCTTCATCATCTTACCCAGCACGGCCACCAGCTGGCAGGCATCGCCAAACATCTCATTGTCGATGCCTTCCGTTGCCTCGTACACCTCGTTGATCGTCTGTCGCGCCAGCTTGCGACTAGCGTCTTCATCGTGGACGCATTCGTAGAGAAAGGCTGAATACTCGGTCTTTATTGAGAGCCGGAGAGTGTGGGAGCCCCAAAGATGCTCGTCCGCAAGTCTTGAGGCATCTTCAAAGTACCGATGCGTCTGGGAAAGGTAGTCCACAGCGGGTAATAGGAATGCCCCGGGAGGTTCAGGACCAAAGCCTGGGGGTGGCGCGACTGGCCCACCCTGGTATGGCGGTCGTCCGTGTATACCAGGCAACGTGGGCGAGCCGAAGCCATCGTCTCTTGCCACCCCTTTGCCCTTGTCGATCCTAGAGGGCGTTGACATAAATTGCGAGGTCACTGGGGGGTTATTGTGAAACAAAACGAATATGTGGTAGAACGATGCGCGGAGCTTATAAGCCAGCACCTTCAGCTCGTTGTAGTTGCCAACCATGGGAATGACGTACTGCTCCAGCATCACCAAACCCTCTCGGCCGAGCCATAATATGTGAAAATGGAGGTCCAGTGATTCGTGCGTTTTGTTTGGCTCCTTCTTCCTTTGCTTCCTGGCCTTGACCAGGTGCTCTGACAGGTTGATAGATAGGCCCAGTATCTTGAAAAGTATCGAAGAGAGCAGAGGATTGTCCTGCTCAACCTTTCTGGCCAGTCTGCCAAGAAACTTCTGGTCGACTTCGGAAGATGCCATGGGCGTGAATGTTGATGATTTGATTACTCGGTAATGTCGTTTTGCAAGAAATACGGGGAGAAGGCGTATTTAGCAATGTGACTGAGAGGTTGGCGCTAGTTGTTATGAGGTTGTTGATGGCTCCAGATTCATACTCCTCCTGGAACGTCCCGAAAACAAGTTTCCTCCACAAAAGGAATGACAGAAGAAATATCGTCGAAGTCCTCCGGCTGAAACATAAGGGGTATTGATATGGCGATTGCTGGTGGTTCCGTGGTAGCATGTGTTGATCATGTAGCCCTGTACTGCTATTCGAGCAAGTCCTATCTGTCAACTCTGGCCTTCTCGGAACAGCCCAGCTCCCGCCAGATATCCTGCCTCCAGATAGGAGGAAGCTGACAGCTAGGCTTCACAATGACCAGCAGTGAAGAATTCCAGGTCACCAGCAAGTGGTACGGTAAGTGAGCTAGCTACTGAGGGTTGAGGTCTAAATGAGAAGTGACGAAGCCGGCAACGGGCATTGCTTTGGATCCTTGTCCGAGTAAGGCGTATCTGAAAGCGACAGCTCTCACAAAAAATATCGTCTTTAGATAAAGTTGAGCAGTTGAAACTGCCCTCGACTAAGTGATTTATCGGATTTTGTCGGCAACAAAGTTGACGTCCTCGTGATGAATTCCGGGTTACCAGCCACAAGCGGTGAGGAGCAGGCAACTGGGAAAGCCGGTCCCTCTTAAACCTGAAGTCGAAGAATGACCAGGGTGTAAGTGGAGCCCCTGGGTGGGTGATTTTTGAGCCTCTTTAGGTGTTCTGAAACCTGACGAGGGCCTGCTGATGGCCTGCCAACAGGCCAGGCGGTTGAGAGAAGACGGAAAAGCCAACGAGAGAGAGCGAAAGTGTGACTTGAAAATTTGTCAAGATACGGCGGGAGATGTGGGCCAATGGAGACTTATAGCCGCATGCGTACCTTGGGATGTATGAGATGCTGCAATCTAGATATGATGTATCTGTTAAGGAGACTTGCAGAAACCCCGTACTGTATTTACAGTGGGCAGAAGTGTGTGGAGTACCCCGTAAAGTACTTGCATGAACGAATGATTCTGGTGGGCCCAGCACGAGTCCGAGTCGGATTTTAGCAGAATGTGCTCTTGAGGGTGCAACCGAGTATACTGCTTCTAGTGTTGCAGGACCGGCAACAATTGTGACAATAGGACAAAGATATGTGGCTGATGCCGGGTCAAGCTTCACCAAAGCATTGACAAGGCGGATGCGACGAAGCGAAGGGGATGAAGGATGAGTAACAATGGCGCAAGGCTAGGGGAAAGAGAACAAGAACAATGGAAAGAGATTTATTCGGAGGATTCGGTCGGGGTGCATGAGCAATTGTAAGCGAGTGGAAGCGTAAGTATGTAGCTGATGATGCAGATGGGTGATGATGGATCGTCTGCAAGGTGAGTTGTCCACGGCTATGCTAGGCAAGGCAGGGCAGCTGGGCTGGGCAGCTCGATCTTGGATCTTGTCTGGTGGCTTGCTCGAGGGAGGGAGCCCTTGCCACCGGTCCAGAGGCCGCTGCAACTAATCTGCATGTACTGCGGACTACAGGCCTCTCTCTCTCTCTCTCATTCCCTCTCCTGCCCTTTTCCTTTTTTTTTGAGAAGCTGGGTGAAGTCAATTGGAGTCGATTTGGTGTTTGACGGCGGGAGTAATTCCAAGGGGCAGTGAGGAGGGTGTTGGGCGTAGATGAACAGGCGCGCGTCTACTGTTCCACCTGCAATCCAGTGGCAATCAAGCGAGGGTGTAGAGAACAGGTATGGCGATATTATTGTATCATGTAGAAATTAAAAAAACAAAAAACAAAACAAGAGCCGGGGAAAAGCACGGCGATGGATGAGCCAGATGAGCTGCTACTGCTTGTTGCTGCAGTGCACAGACTTTGGTCTAACGCCCACATGGAAATGGCATGCTTCTCTGGCACCCCAGCAGCCCAGTCGGGGTGTTTGCCCACTTGCGGCTCCATTGTTATTTGTTACTGTAGTCTGTGGTAGATGATGAGGTCTCACAGGAGAGGAAGGGAGTTAAGGCCAAGAGAGGATTGGAAGAAGATGAAGGGAACATTGAAATTATGACAATGAGTGGTAGTTTGCAGTACACTACCTCCCTAGGGTAGGTAGGTTACAGGCAGTGAGCAGTGGTCAGTGGGCACAAAGTAGGAAAGGAGGAAAGGAAGGCAGTTGTAGAGCGGTAAGTATCCCGCGCGCTTCCCGCTCCGTTCCGTGCCTTCCAAAACGTTATACGTACATACCTAGGTAGGTACCTAGGTAGGTACATAGCAGACTTTGGATTTGAATTTCAGACGGCAAATTGCTCTCTCTCTCCTTCCATTTCCATACATACTCGAAGCAGACAGGTATCAAATCACTGCAGTTACGTACCAAGGTACTTAGGAGGTACCTAGGCAGGTACAGTACCCATAGGCAAGGGTGACAAGGAACCTTGGAAAACCATATAGGCTTGCGATATTACCTGACTACCTAGGTTAGGTACCTACCTAGGGGAGTGTGTATCTCAGCACACCTCTCTCTCCTCCTTCTCTCCTTCTCTTTTTCAACATTCCCATCCATTTCCTACCCCTGACGCTCGCATACTGTTAACGTGCCTCAGCTGGCGCCAAACTCTTTCGACGAAAACGGTAGAAACTGTTCCAAGTTTTATTGATGACGCCTTTGAAGAAATTTCCTCAAGGTGGGAACTCGGGAAGTCTCACCCAGACATACAGACCATTGTCTCAGACTGCACTGCAACCCTCCCTATTCCGCCCACACGAAACACACGGAACACGCGACTCTGCCCGACGTTGTTGTACTCTCCCGTGCCACCTTTCACCATCGCACTTTTCTCTTCTCGAAAGCTTTAATTAACAACGCAGCGCCGGCGCAAGCCCCAGCACGTCGGGTGTAACCTGCAGGCTACACGCTAAGGAGCATCTCATTTCCACTGTCAGAGGCATGGTGTCTGGGTCTTCACCAGCGTGGCAGTCAAGGGTGGAACTCGTCACAGCCTTCCACACCGGGAACTTCACCTGAGCACGTTTGACTGTCAGCTTGCCACGAGGTCCGGTTAGTTACATGCCACACACACACACACCTTGTGCCTCCCGGCGACCCGACCAACTTCGGAAAGGGACGGCGCGCGCCACGGGCCAGGCCAACACCATCGACCTCCATCGACCTCCAACTTGCTGATGCACTTCATCAATGTTTTCGAAACCCAATCGGCGTTGCTGAGTTCGAGGCCCTCAGCCACCGGAATCTTCAACCTGATAGGTCGGTCGTAGTCTGTATTCGCGTCCCTGGACTGGTGTCAGGTGCCAACGAATACCTATCCTGCCGTCTCAGTGGATAGGGTTGGAAGGCTGACATATATCTGCCAGATCTATAGGTTATTATCGCCCAGTGCATGATGCAGAGTGGTGTGTCGCCACCACCTGGCCTCGCGCATGCGGCCATTCATCGCTTTCCCCCTTCCCCAATCTGTCTGTAAATCTTACACAACAGGCTGCCTCTGGATGGCAACACCATCCTAATCCTATGTGCTGCGCAAACTACCGGAATCTTGCATCGCAAACTTGGAAGCAAACTGGCGGTGACAGATATTATCATACATACATTCCCTTTCGCGAAGACAACTCATCGAGCAGCGAACACTCTGGGAAAGGTACTTATCCCGACAACAGTCCAGCTTCCCTCCCTGAATCTCCCTGGGCGACCTATCGCTGCATCGCGGACTTCAACATCTGCCCGCTGTGCGGTTACACCACAGCATTGTCATCGAAGCCTGCAGCCCTATCCAAGACGATCGTAATGAAGACATACCCTGTCGGCTTGGTCACAGTCCGTCTTACAGAGCTGCCTTGCTAACTCAGGATCATGATTCAGCTACTGTGATGTGCGGTAGCTCGCGATATCAAGGTACAATCTAGCCCCTGATGTCCTTTGGGCGCTGACGATCATGAAACCCACCAAATTGGATTCCTCAGTTCCTGAGGCACTACTGCAATTCGTGGCAGAGGATGTCATGTCTTGAAAGCATCTTCCATAGTTGGCTGATTCCTTATTGGTTGCACGCAGCTAACCCGTCAACCTGGTTTGCTTTGTGGCATCGTACTCCTCGTTGGAGGCTGCGTACATGAAGACTCTAACCCCTGAATGGCTGATGCCGATGTTGGGTACTCGGGACTCCTGGATGAGTGCATATGGACTTTTTGCCTAAAGCCAAAGGAAGTCGATAGAAGGTGAGGATATGGTTGCTGTCGAGTTTGCTCAGGGTGCCCAACGATATCATGACCTCTAGAACGGATAAAAAGCCAGAGACGGTCTCACGCCCCTCTGCTCTGCGCCCTTGATGTTGACCAAACACAATATACATATCTTTTTGCGTAAAACCTGGCGTGAACACGTCAATTCACACATTCTTTCAACCACCGGCTTGTCCAGTAATCATTCACATTCACTATTCTGTACCATCACGCCGATCCACAGTCATTATAGCAACCAGCATCGTTTTGCTCGTTGGAGACAAAGCTCGAGCTTACGTACACAGATACACACTACCCCATCGTGCTCTACTCTACTTGCTGTATCATCGGCCGTCAAGACATCATGTGCCAATACTATGCGCACACTTTCCAATGCCAACACCAGACCTTTACCTTCGCCAAGTTTTGCAAATCGGCCAGCCTGATCCAGACACCTTGCTCGAGGAAAAGGATCTGGCAGAACATTGACATGGAAGGACCTTGTGAGGACTGTTGGGTATGGTTCCCTGATCGGGACTATGGGACACCGCAAAACAATGAAAATGCCAGGGGAACGTTGCAGGGCACTGCCTGTGCCAAGTGAGAGCAGGACTGTTACGATGGCAATGGCAACTTTGTGCCGCCAGGAAGACTGGTTTTTACTCGCGTGAAGAGGGGTACTGTGTTTCGTTTCATTGCTAGTGATAACGTGTCTGCTATGTCAAGGCGGCATGCGTGGTCACTGCATGGTGGATGGGATGATGTCTTAGCATGGTAGGGTGGTACATACCTAGGGGCAGTCCAAGGAGGCCGGCACTCCTTCTAGCGGGCAATGACCATTGATGTTTGATGAGAGCAGGTTCTCTCCTCGGCAGAAGTCTTTGTGGCACAAGCAAACTGCGAAAAATGTAATGATGAGATACATACGTATGGGAATGGCAACAGAGCCAACTTGAAACGATGACCAAGAAACAATATACTACGTTAGAGTAGCGGGAAGGTTTCCAAATGCAATAAATTGGCCCGCTGGTCCCCCTGTTCGTGGCCCCGTCTCTGGGCTGCAATCAAGAGAACATGCACTTCAAACATGAGAAGGAAGGGACAAAGATCACTTTGTTGCCTCAAGTATACACTCTCTAACCAAACGCCTCGCTATGCAGAAGAACGGTGCTGAGCGATACAGACCACTGACGATAGCAACAGAATTCACCCCAACCTGTGCATTTACTCACCCCCCCCCCATGCTAGACGGTCTAATACGCCAACTTCTGCCGCAATTTCGACCTCTCCTCGTTCCCGAACCCAATCCCGTCCAGATACGCATCCAGCCCACCATACCTCTCCTCAAGATGCCGCACGACACCGCTGACGAAGCCCGGCGCCGTCCTGCCGAAGTCGTCGCCCAGCCCCATCTCCCTGATCTCCCTCAGCCGGCCCTCCTGCTCCCCCTGCAGCTTCTCGTCGGACAGGTGGTAGTCGTACTGGATGGCCTCGACGGGCACGCCGCAGACGAGCAGGACGAGGACGACCATGATGCCCGTCCGGTCCTTGCCCTGCGTGCAGTGGATCAGCATGGGCAGGCCGTGGGGCCCCAGCAGACTCCGCAGCCCGAGCGCCACCTCGCTGCCGGACGCGTCCAGCGTGTCGCACCCTAGGCCCAGGAGCCCGCGCGGCTGCATGACTTCCCGGCCGAGGATGGAGATGGCATTCATGCGGAGGCCGATTATGTAGAGGGCGATGAGTTTGCTGCAGGGGTGCCGTCGGTCAGTCAGTCAGTCAGTCAGCCAGCCAGCCAATGTTTGTTACCATGCCACACCTCTAAACAGAAAAAGGTATAATCCACCGATTTAGACGAGAGAAAGAGAGAGAGAGAGAGAGAGAGAGAGAGAGAGAGAGAGAGAGAGAGTGTGTGTGTGTGTGTGAAGGGGAAAGACCTTACATAAAACTCAACCACCCCAGCTGGCTCAACATGAACTTCTCAAACCCACCACCCGTGATCTTGACCTCGCGGTACTCTATCCCGGGGATCTGCACCGGCTCGGCGAGCGCCTCGTTGCTCCGCAGCAGGGCCGGGATCTGGCTGTCGGCGGAGCGCTTGCGCGCGGCCTGGATGTGCTCCGTCTTGGAGCGCAGGTCCATCACCGTCCGGATGTTGTAGTGGGACCTGAGGCGGTCCCGGTCCTGGCGCGTGGCCTCGTCCGGGCGCGCGGAGCGGAAGAGGAGGCCCGGGCGGACGAGCTTGCGGTTCGTGTAGGTGTTGACCGTGGTGGCTACGTCGCGGAAGTTTAGGAGGGCGTAGAAGCCGCCGTCGTGGAGGGCGGGTGTGCCTTCTGTCGTGGCAGGTTTGGTGTTGTTGGGGTTGTCCATTTTTCCCTCTTCTTTTTTCTCTTTCTGATTTGTTGTTATGTGGTTTGGTGAGTATGATAGTAGATTAGTGTGAGTTGAGTCAAGACAAGTTCAGGAAGCATGGAATAGGGTTGATATATGAGAGAGGTGTGGACGTGACGATTGAGTGAAGCGGGTCGTGAGTGACAGTGACAGAGTGAAGCATTCTGACCCCTGCTGGATTCAATGCTTGGTCTACGGCCCACCAAAGTGTGGTGTACCCAGGATTGTCGGGCGTCTAGCCGAACCAATAGGAGATGTTCCAGACTGGAATATATCGATCCATTTCGTCCCATTTACTGGTCCATCCAAACATAAAAACGAAGATCCCACTTGTCTTTCAAACAGCCCGGAAGTATTGGAATGATGCGACCGAATACTAGACTCCGTACCTGCAGGACCGGTCGGCCCCGGATTTGTGGGGGTCTTCCGGCCAAGGCACCGGAGTCTCGGCCCCAGGGACGCCGGTTGTTTGAGACATCTGGACTTATCCCTCATGCACAGCTAGTTGGGATCATGACGAGTTGATGGATGCTTTGTAACCAGATTTGGAAGCATTGCGCATCGTTGTAGTCATATTCACTGATGATGGATGTTAAGCTGGTGTGAAGCCACACATCATGTACTTAAGTATACCGCACCGTCCTCCCTGACTCTACGTACATAATACCCTTGCCATATCTAGACTGGTCTAGGCCCTGTAAGGCCTAGCGGATGGAACACTGGCCCCGGCATGCTCAACAATGACATCACAGAACCTGTGAGGGTCTCAGATCTAGAATTTATTCATTGTCCTTCCTGATCGCTTATACCGCCGCCGACCAACGACCCGCCTCGCAGCGCATCGTGACTCGTCACTCTGGCGACAGACCATTGGAATGTCATTTTATCCTTCAGTGCTGGCGCCACCACAAAGTCCCCCTGTTCTAGCGCTTCCGCCTCCAGTGTACCACAGTACCTAGGTAGGTTCTTGTTTGGTTAGACTTGCGGTAGTTCACACTAGATTCAGAACGTCAAGACGGTTGAGTATGTCTTCGTTATTTCATCATCATTCATATATCCCTTGTCCCTCATATCAATTCATCCTCACGTTTATTACCAATAAACTGTTGCGCGCCAAGTGTATTATGCATGCGATTGCGGCCGCATGAGTTGCTCTCCGGAATCCACATTGCATATCACACAAGATATACCTATATCCCATCTCATTGAAATCAGCCACGGCCAAGAACGGTGGTACCAAGTCCACCCATCGCGACGTTGTGCACATCTCGTTTCGCTCCTCTACCACCTTTCCTCCTCACCTGCCCGGTTTTGAAAACGGCCTCCGGTCAACAAACAAGAAGATGGCATATGTCAGCTCGGCAACGCAGACTGCCAAAGCGACACATGACCTGCATGTTCCCAATGATCAACCCAAACCTAGCCCACTTACATCCCCAGGTATGCAAGACTGTCAGCTCCGCTCCTGGCCTTCCGGACCACCCGGTCATCCGGATGGAGCCTCTTCCTTTGCAATATATACCCATATTAAACCTATCACTTCTGCATAACACTGCCCTATGCGGGACCCATTGCTGCGCTTCATACATACAGATTGTTAATCGTTACGCATGCGAGTTATCATACCATATAAACTCGCCCGCATGCAGTATCTAGCATCTGCACCTCTCTACGTCATCGCTATTTACATCTCACTTTCAGCTTATACAAACATTCCCATTCGCATCTTTGGTCGGCAACACTCAGCTAATAATCCTGACTAGCACATTCTGGACGCTTGAAATACGCAAATCCTGAGGATTTGCCATCCTACCCGTCTCTTGGACTCAAGAAAGGCGATGCAGCAGCCAGCGCCGCAGCCTCTCTAGGCTGGGCTAATCAGAAACCCGTCTCTCTGTGGTCCCCAGGGAATAGCACTTCAGCCCACACGGCTGCCAATTTAGCAAATGACATCGAGATGCCTGGAGCACTTCAGCAAGAGCGCAACACGCCGGGGTCCAAGACCGCCGCCACGCTCGCAGCCGGTAGTCCGAGTCGTCCGGATAAACAGAGCTCTGAAAGCGCATGGGGAAACTCGGCTGCGATCCAGGCTTTCGCTAACAGCAGCGGGCGCAGTGCGGTACAAGAGCCGCACGCGCTGACAACCTTGGATAGGCAGAAGAGCCTGCGCGCGGCAAAGGGTGCGATGGCTGGAAGTGGCCGGTCGAGATCGATATCTAGTCCTTTGTCATACCCCGACTCATCCAATGCAGCATCCAACGCTCTCAATGCAGCATCGGTTGCACACCGGCCCAGCGTGAGAAACAAGGCCAGAGACGCGGGTGCATCGCCAATCACGAAGATGGACAGACAGATGTATACGTCCAATCCACCTGTGCAAATGGAGGTGGACGAAAAGAACCATGATGCTGTGTTGCATGCTAGCGCCGTGGCTATGGCAAAGAAGATGTATGGTCGCCAGAAGGCTCTATCTGATGCCGCAAAAAGTCAACAGGCGTCGGAGTCACGCCCAGGAAGCTCAGACAGTGATGAAGTCCGGCCAATGCAGTTCTCAAACCTACAGGAAGCAGCGTATAAACTTGCTCAGGAGAGGCTGGCCCGCCTCCACAACGAGCACTATAAGCTTCGCGATTACCAGGACTACTATGGCGCATCGACGTCCCCCACCGCGCCAGGGAGGAAGCTCACAAGGCTCGGTCAACTCCGGCGGCGCTCCTCTAGTGACGGGGAGGTGATGTCTTCCCCCTTTGATGACCAGAAACGCTCCCAGAATATCCAAAAGCAAATGTCGCTCTTCTCTAACCGTCTTTCGAAAGTCGACGAGGCGAAGCGCGCACGAGATCGGGAGGCTTTAATCGCAGCTGCGCAGAGAAACGTGAAGGCCACGCTGGAGGGCATGGACGAGAAGATGTATCGTGACACGGGGCGGGTGGCGCCATCCAAGTTGAATGAATGGGAGAACAGGGCGCATACGGCCGCCCAGGCCAAAAACGAGGCTCGCAAGGGAGGTGATGCCAGCGGAATGGTAGACTTAGGCGGCGGGAGGTTTATGGACCGACAGGAGGTGGAGGCCATTGCTGCCAGGGAGGTGCAACCCATCCTGGACGAGATCAACGAAAAGGCGGAGATTGAGAGGCAGAAGATAGTAGCGCAGAGGGAGGAGCAAGAGAAGAAGCGACTTGAATGGGAGGCAGAGAAACAGAGAAATGCAGAGGTCAAGGAAAACGCGCGGAAGCTTAAGGGTGAGTATCAACACCAAATCATAATGACGCTACTATCGGACCTTGGCTGACCAGCGAGATCGGAATACAGAGGAGGAGAAAGCCAGAAAGGAGGAACTCAAGCAAGAAGCCAAAGCGCGGAAAGAGGAAGAGAAAGCCATAGAAGCCGCGAATGAGCATGCCTGGGATTCCACAGATAGGATCGCCGAGGAGACCCCCGAAAACCGTCGCAGCCGCCTCCTCCCCTTCACTCACAAACTTCAGACAAAGGATACCGCCACGACCGACAATACGAAGACCGAGACCTCGCAGCTTTCCCCAACGTCGACAGGCACCAATCCCGAGTCCCCCGGTACCGACAACCACACTTCAAAAGTAAGGAACTGGCTTAAATCCCGCCTGCACAAACCCCGGGCAAAATCCATTTCCTTCGTCAACAAGGGCAACAACGGTGGAAAATCCGAAAAACCACCACCGGGCGGTTTCATCGGTGGCCACAGACTCACCGGCCTGCACCCCGACGGCACGGGCAGTCTGTCGAACCTAAGCGAAACCCGCAGCGCGAGCATGGCGGAGGTTGCGCTCGCCGGAACGAGGAGCACGATGACGACGACGGTGCCCCCGGCGCAAGACGAGCCGGGCCAGAGTAGTTCCAAGGCGCCGGTGTTGGTCCTACCACAACTTGGTGGGGGGCTGGATGGCGACGATGCCGTGAGCGTTGCCAGTAGTGACTACAGTGATGCTGGCCCTGCGGCAAAAGAGGCCATGGTAAACATGGACGCCGCGAACAAGATCAAGGCTCCGCTGCCGGCTGGTTCGGATGCCTCCAACCGGGATTCGAAATTTATTGAGATTATTGAGTGAGTTTTCGGGATTGTAAATGGCGTCAGTGTGTTGGGATCCTGGGAAAGGCCGTTCAGGGCTAGGGAGGTTTTCTTTTTCTGGGTAGGGAGCGCTGGCGTCGTCCTGGTTGCAAGACGCCAGGGGAAGGGGGAGGTATTATGAATATATGGCAAGGTTTGGAGGATAGGTGTTTTCAGGTTGGGCACTTGGAGGCAGTATGGAGGAATGATACGTAATGTTTTGATTTCTGTATGGGTTCTCAACCTCGAGATTTATAATGTTTTCTTTGTCGCGGCACTTTAACTGCTGTTGAATTGCTTGTTACCAAATTCCCCTTCATACCATCATTTTATATAGTCACATAATGAGTCCTTTACATTTGCTTATTTTGAGCAACTTCAGTAGGAGATGCTCTAATACTAAGCCCGAGACTAATACAATCATTTGAAGAGACCATGTTGATGGGCCTGTGTAATCACCATTATTACCAAGTTTAATATTACTATTAACACACCAACGAACGCCTCACGCTTCTACAAATTTGTTGCTAACTCCAAAGAAAGGTATCATCAAAGCATAAAAAGTAAGCATCCTCCGGCCCCTTCAATCGCTTAGAAGTTGCTCGGCAAGCCATTGGCATTTGTGTCCCTCACATAGGAGTGACTACTCGACCCCTCCTCCATCTTCACCGGCTCGAGACCACGATGATGATGCCGCCTCCTCCTCTCCCAAGACCTGGTGTGGTAGTTCCCGCCGTTCTTGGTGGACACGGCCGGGTACAAGTCGACATAGAAAGAAAACACGTAGAAGCTGAAGACCAGGGCGATAACCCACTCCAGGATGGCGGCGGGGTTGTGCCGGCCCAGCTTGGTCAGGATGACAAAGGGGACGGCCAGGACGACGGTGACCAGGACGAAGGCCAGCTTGATCCAGAAGGACACGCGCAGGATGCGGTGCTCGCGGTGGCGGATCCCCAGCCGCTGGTACTCCCAGCATATGAAGACGGCGGAGACCAGGTACCCGACGATGAAGAGGCCCAGGAAGACGTCGTGCAGGCGCGGGTGGTGGTACGTGTCGAAGATGGACAGCAGGATGAGCCCGGCCGTGCCCACGACCGCCCACGAGATGGTCAGCCCCGAGAGCACCTTCTCGCCCATGGTCGAGTTGGGCACGAGGCGGCCGCGGTGGCGCAGCCAGCGGTCCGAGAGGAAGGAGGTGTCGAGGAGGATGGTCGTGAGGACGCAGCCTGTTATGAAGAGGGGCTTGAGCTCGCCCGCGCCTACGTCTGAGATGTAGGCTATTGTTTGGCCGTCTGTCTCGGAGGGGTAGACTTTGAACTTGGTGTCGACGATCCCTGTGGGGGGGTTGCGAATGTGGTCAGTGAACTGGAAAGATTCAGGAAAAGGAGGTCTGGAAATAGATATTCAGTTCGGAAGTATTGCTTACAGTGTAGGAGCATGCCCAGAAGCATACCTAGCCATACGAGGCCGGCGGCTATGGGGAAGACCCAGTATGATAGCCGTAACATGCTGGATAAGGTCTGGTGTTGATGAAGCTCGAAATATTCAAGGTCGAGATGACTGGAAAGGGGGTGACGATAGTTATAGGTAGGTAGTATTCAATCAATTGCGATGTGGAACACTGAAGGGTTGCCTGTCAGTCACGCGACAGCCTCCAGACACACAGGATTATTGGTGTGATTGATTCACAAGGTGGACGGGCGAAAGATATGATGGGATTGGGATTGGGATTGGGACTGGGACTGGGACTGGGACTGGGACGGGAGGACAAAAATGGTCGTTCGTCCGTGAGGCGGTCAAAGGACTGAAATTGTGTAGTCGTACGTATGTATGTACGTATATTAACCATAGACTGACTGACGTGTACTGCGTAAAACAACTTGTTTCCATTCATCAACCCTTGCAGTTTTCCGTTCCCATGCCATGTCCAGTGTTGTCTCTCTTCAGCCCAGAATGTCGCCTTATGTCGTCTTGGTTACTTTTCGCAGTGCCCAATGCCCAATGCGCGAACGCCCGGACAAATGAATGACGTCACAGTAGCTCTAAGTGTGAGTGGGTCCCGGAATGGCTTGAAATGCTCATCAGACAATCAAATCTAGAATGAGATGTGATAAGGGACGACGGAGGATTCCGTATGGACACCCAAAGTAGGTTGGTTACCCTAAGTGCTACGGCCGCATTGTGCCACTTGCACCCGGCTCTTTGGGCCTGGCAAAACAAGCTCCGGTAATAAGTGGACCTGCGGAGTTAATACTACTGTGTACATACCTTTGAGGACGCTCGGGCCATCCGAAACCATCAAAGGCGCCGAGGTTGATTTGCGGGTTGGCGGGAACGGTGAGACCCTGAAGCTTATGTATAGTGAGTGAACCTTACCCTCATCCTTACCTACCACTTACACATTCCACGCCAAGGCGACCAATAGATAGAATCACCCCTTCTTCCTGTTGTGGTGATTCCTCTGCAATGATAGTCCCTCCTGTCTGGTGAGACAACTTTACAAGATGGCTGCCTCGCCCCTCGTTCTCTCTCCTTCCAATCCTCTCAGGTCCTCATTCAAGCCTGTCGCGTCTCCCCTCAAACCACAACCAGCAGCTGTTCCCTCGTCAAATGGCACCCCGCGATCGTCACGACCACCAGGTCAGCCTCCTCAGGCTGGCTACGGTCAACCACCCACGATGGATCTCGCCGAGCAGATGAACATGGAGGAGCGGAAGAAATATGTTAAAGGTAGGCACGATTAGGAGTCATCCTCGTCACTCGAAACAGCCGCCACGGCCACCACCACACTAACGCCTTACCCGCTCGTTACACAGGCAAGAAACTCGGTGAAGGTACCTACGCCATAGTCAACCTCGGGCACGCCCAAGCCGACCCGCGCCAGCTCGTCGCCATCAAGAAGATCAAGAAACAAAAGGAATACGTCGAGGGCCTCGCCCCGGATGCCGTCCGCGAGCTCAAGCACCTGCAGGAGCTCTCCCACCCCAACATCATCTCCCTCCTCTCCGTCTTCTCCACCAAGGACCAGAACGTGTGCCTGGTGCTCGAGTACCTCCCGCTGGGGGACCTGGAGATGCTGATCCGCGACGACAAGGGCATACGGTACGGCACGGCGGACATCAAGGCGTGGATGGGCATGCTGGTGCGGGCCGTGTGGTTCTGCCACGAGAACTACGTGCTGCACCGCGACATCAAGCCCAACAACCTGCTCATCGCCGCCGACGGCGAGGTGAAGCTGGCCGACTTCGGCCTGGCCCGGAGCTTCGCCGACCCCTACGGCTACATGACCTCCAACGTCATCACGCGGTGGTACCGCCCGCCCGAGCTCCTCTACGGCGCCAAGTACTACGGCGGCGCCGTCGACATCTGGAGCGTCGGCACCGTCATGGCCGAGATGATCCTGCGCGTGCCCTACCTCCCCGGCAACACGGAGCTCGACCAGATGCGCCTGATCTGCCAGCAGATCGGCACCCCGACCGAGGAGAACTGGCCGGGCGTCAGCAAGCTGCCCGAGTACATCAACCCCATCGAGGCGACGGTGCCGGAGCGCACCAAGCAGGACTTCCTCGGCACCTTCGGCACCGTGGGGGACCAGGGCGTCGACCTGCTGATGAAGACGCTGGCGCTGGACCCGAGGAGGCGCATCACGGCCAAGGAGATGCTGCAGCACCCTTGGTGGCATGCCGAGCCCCGCCCCACGCGCAAGCAGGACCTGCCCCGGAAGGGGGGTGGAGAGGAGAAGATGGGCGCCGACCTTAAGAGGAGGCCTGGCGTGGTGAATGATGACCGGAGTGGGAAGGTGGCGCGCAAGTTGGACTTTGGTGCTAAGAAGTAGATGGGGAATTCGACAGGGCATTGGGATCTCGCGACATCTACACATCCGGCCAATCTTAAGGGCCCCCCGGCTGGGTGACATAGCAGAGGAATTCATCAGGGCTCAGAACTGAATGATGAACAGCATCAAGTGGCGTTTTACGGCAGAGGACAGGGTCTGACTAACGATGATGAACGTTGGAATTCGGGGAGTTTGGAAAACTTTATAACTTAGAACTGCATTTTGGAAGGTGATTTATTCATTCAATGCTAAGGACTGCCTTTCCCGAAGTTTATCCAGGGGCTCCAAGATATATATATATATATATATATATATGCCTCTACAGTGCAATAATCTGAGACCAGGCAAAAGTCGTTTTTATTTGATTCCCCTTCCCCGTTTAAGACGCCCACCTCTTCCTCTCCGTGAATGTACCGGCAGCGACAGTCATCTCACATAGCACAGCACTCAAGTCCATACATAGCCCTCTCCACATCCCTCTTGACTTGGTACCAGTCCGCCCTCCTCTCGGCAAACTCGTACACCTCCTCGGCCCGGAAGATGCCGCCGAAGCGGTCCCCATCCGCAATGATGATGGCCATGTCCTTGGAGTGCCGCGGGTCGATGAGGTAGATCTGGCTCAGCTCGCGCAGGGCCTTGAAGTAGGCCAGCAGGTCCGGGTTCCGGAGGGTCTGGATGTACTCGAAGTAGAGGTTGCAGTCGGCGATGAGCTTGGTGGCGCCCTCGGTGGAGACGCGCTGGCGCTTGATGTGCTTGCAGACGGCGGTGAAGAGGCGCAGGCCGACCTCGGCGTTGAACACCTCGAGCATGGTCTTCTCGGTGCTGCCGACCAGCATGGACGTGTGCGAGCTGACGAGGTCCACCACCCGCCGCGCCGTCTGCGTCGGCCCCAGGTCCGCCATGTACGCCGGCTGCTTCCCCTGGCCGCTGCCCAAGGAGGCGAAGCTGGCCACGCTGGACCGCTTGTCCGGCCCGGCGCCGGGCCCGCCCGCGTCCGGGCCCACCGGGTTGTAGTCCATCGGCAGCTGCGTCGTCGCGCAGATGTACTCGACCTCGTCCATCAGCACGTCGATGCCCTTGTTCAGCCCCGCCGCCACGCTCTCGTCCAGCATCTGCTCGAACTTCTTCTTGGCCATGCCCGACTGGTCCAGGAAGTCGTTGCGGTCCGCGATCCTCAGCCCCGCCAGCTGCTGCTCGTAGAACACGTCGATCATCTGCGAGATCAGGTCGCCCACGTTGACCAGCTCGATGAACGTGACCAGCGGCGCGACGCCGCTCTGGCTGCTGTGGTCTGTCACCTCGCGGGCCTTGTAGCCCGAGAGGTGGTCTACGGCCTTCTCGAAACCGGGTTTGATATGTCGGTTCCCGAGGATGCGCAGCAGACTGACGAATATCTGCGCGCACTGCTCCCGCGCTTCTTCGCCGGCTTGGCCGCCGAGCTGGATGAGGACTGCGGCGCGGCCGAGGCTGGTCTTGGCCATGTGGACTAGGGTGAGTGCCACTTCGATGCTGAACAAGGACTTGATGCCCTCTAACCTGGAGGCCATGAGCGCAGCTTTTGCTGCGAGTTCGTCTGTGGGTGCTTTGTCGGGAAGAGGGCTCGCCTTCCCGTCCGGTGCACCTGTGCTTGGTGTTTGTGTCGTTGATGGCTGCAAAGAATTTCCGTTCGTGGCAGCCACGCCTGGTGCGGGCTTATTCGTGGTCGTGCCAAAAGGAGAGGTTAAGAGTTGAGACGGTAGCACCGTGACAGGCATCATGATCGTTTTCTTGAATGAGCTCAAGAAATCTTTCTTGTCCACCGGTTTCGTAAAGTTCGACATATAGAAAGACTCGACGTTCGCGTCTTGCTCTGAAAGCTTCCTCTCCCATTCTCCCACCTCTTCCTCCGCCGTCTTTTGGAAGAACTCGAGTTCATCCTGCAGATAGAGATCCAGATGGGGTTCAACGACTCTGTGGGCTTGCTCTTTCGCTCTTTCCTCGTTTTCCTCATGAGTGGTTTGAGGCACGTCTAACGACCTCAGACATTGTAGACATTGCTCGAATATTCCCGACACAGCCCTGAGATATGATTCTATGCTCCGGTCACGAGCTTCGTCAAATAGGGAAGTCGAGTAGTCCATTATTATATCCTCCCTCACCTTGTCCACAAGCGCCCATAATACCTTTCCAGGGCTCGGGAATATTGTGTCAATAACTGCAGCCTGTTCATTGAGCTTCGTCGTCAGGACCTCAAAGAATAACCGTGAGGGATCCAGCGTAATACCATCCGCAGGCGCCTGATTTATACAGTCGATGGAGTCTGCAACGACATCCTTATCCGAAAATATTGGGTGCTTGTGGATGAACAGGTCCACACCGGCATGGCTGTTCAATGTATCCAAGATATGCGCATACCGCTTCATCCGTCCATCGACATCCCATATTTCGTAACCCTGCTCGAACTCGCGAAGCACCGCACTCTCAAAGATGTTGGTCATTCGTGTGAGCTTTTCCTCCCTCTGGGCCCACCCGGACGCCCAGTCACTTTTCGCAAATACGTGCAGGTTAGACAGCATCTTCGCTTGTCGTTCGGGATCCCTAAACATCTTGAACACCGCTGGATCGGCATGGCTCTTCGCTCGTACCAGGTCGAAGTAGAACGGCCCCAGGGCCCCGTAGACTTTCCCATACTCTTCCCTTGCATGCCCTCGTATACTCCTCACAGTCTTGAGCACCTGCAATAGCGCATCCGGATCTTGGAGAGGGTCAGTGGCCGGCTTCTCTTCCTGTTGTGTGTTTCCAGCCACAGCCAACGTCTCGAATCCATCCCGCAGGTCCGCCACCGGAACCGGCGCCGGGGCCGGGGCAGGGGCTGGTGCTGGTACTGGTGCTGGAGCCGCCGCGGCCGTCGCCTTAGCAGCCAGGCTCTGCCTCCTCCGTCGTTCCTCCTCCACAGAAGCATCGAAAAACACAGTAGTCGACTGCCTCTTCCCCGCCCCGATCTGTCGCCCCGCAGCATCCGAGGGTGGATACGCACCATGCCCGGCGGCGGCGGCCGCCGCCGCGCGCTCCCGGGCCTCCTTCTCCTGCGCCTCCTTGCGCCTCCGCAGGGCCTCCTCGAAGCGGCGGCGGGCCTCGACCTCGTTCCACATGCCCATGCTCTTGAGCCGCGCGACCCAGCGCGTGTCGTCGTAGACCATCTCGCGCATGCGGCTCGAGGTGCGGGCGAAGCGCATGAGGTCCGAGACGGGGAGGTAGTCGAGGATGGTGACGAGGATCTCGGCCGGGAGGGCGGTCTTGGTGTCGATCATCTCGGTCGCCCGTAGGGTGTTGAGGATGCTCGTGTTCTGAGGGCCTGGGGCCCTGCTGAACCGAGACATCTTGTCGTTGGTGTTGTGGTTGTGTTTGGTGGTGGCGGTGGTGGGGGGAGGCAGAGGAGGGAGTGCATAGGGTGGACGCTGTTTCGAGGGTTGGTATTTAGCCTCTGAGAAGAAATTGTAGAAGAATCATATGTCATCGAAACTAATTTTGGGAGGTAGCAATGCCATTATTGTGGTTTTTCATCACAGGACAACTTGTCGAGGACAAGCAAGGCGATTGATGATAGAAGACGACGCATGGGGCACCAAGTTGACAAGAAGAGGGGCCTGACTGGTTTAAGCTTACCCCTGGCGCCTGCATGATGGCGGGTCATCCCGTTCCCACTTTCCAGCCGGAAGCAGCTGCCCTTCAGCTGGTCAAGCACTTGAACTGCCTTATAAGCCCCTTTTATCTTCTGATACATGTACTTACTTCAGTTGTTCAGTATATTTACAACTGTGATATGGGTCGTTTCACTCGAATTCTTTCGGCTCTGACATGCAGTTCCAAGGATTGGCAGGCTTGTCACCAGGCTTCAGCCCCCCATGGGTTGTCACGATTTACGGTCCATGCTACCCTAGAAAGAGGTGAACAGCATTCAGGGATCATATTTAATACTTAGGCAGTCTATTAATGATCCAGAATATGGTCCAATCGGCCGTACTGTTCGATAAGAGTAAAGTTCGGCCGCTACCTACAAGCCTCTTGTCCCCTCAACTGTTCTATTTGAACTGGTCGACTAGATGCGCCAGTGCTGTGATTCTGAGTTGAGACAGAGCACATTGAAGATGTTTTAACAAGTGCTTCGCAATCACCGCTCTGGTAGAGTGGTTTCTATATATCATGGTGGCCGTTTCTGTGTATGGAAATGGGTCGTCTTTGGGCATACTACTTGGTGATGCCAGTGGGAACTCTTAGCTATTGCGAGGGACGGAGTGGCAGCAAGAGACCCATCATGATCACCATCCTAATATCCTTCTGGCGCGTTATCTTCTCACGTTTCTTCACCGGCGTCATCTCCGCTCGCTTTTTGTTGCCTGCTCTCCTGCAGACTTACTGACCTCACAAACGACGTCAGTGGATAGAGCGGTCCGCTGAACTCCATGTCGTACCTACAACATTCTTAGTGGTTTTCCCGGGATGAATGATGCAGAACCTATTCCGAGACAGAGGTACATACCAGTAATTGACAGCAACACATATACCTTCTTCTGAGCACGATTGAGACACTTTGTGGTACCTGTTCCACCATCCCGGTCAGTCCCAGCTTCAATTTAGCAACGACTGATCGTATACAGGGGTGGGGGGGGGTTTATCTCACCACATGGCCGGCAGGTAGAGCATATCACCCGGCTCCAGCGTGACACGCATCGGCTCAGCCAGCCTCGAGTAAGGCGTCGCGTTGTCGTCAGGGCAGTCCGGGTCCCAAATCGCAAAGGGAACGGGCTCAACCTTCTCCTGGCCCTCCTCACCAGCATCCATCACCAATCGCAGCCCATCATTGATGTCGTTCCGAGCGTACGTAGCCGGCCGAAGGAGGCTTTCGTTAACGCAGGGGTAACAGTGAGGGGGTAATAACACGAAATGCTTCTGCCCTTGGATCTGTACGTAGATATTCTCATAATTGTCCTTGTGAAGGGCTGTTACGGAGTGGGAATTGCCGATCCTATTCGTTGTGTATTAGGGTGAGCCGAGATATCAAACTTCATGAAATGACCAGCCAAGTTGTCCTGCTACGGATGGACAAAAGAGCCGTCCGTCCAAATAGGACTTCTGTTGGGACATCAACTACTAACCACATATTGATAGCCTCGGGCTCTTTCTCGAGTGCAATCCGCGCAAACGGGATATCACGTTGGACCTGGCTGAAAAGAGAGATGTACTCATGACGAAGGTTGTCATTTTCTAAGGCGAATGAATATCAGACATGAAGGGACACTGGAAGCCATGAAAACAAAAAGAAGGAAGAAAAAAAAGAAGAAGAAAAAAAAAGGGTTGGCTCGTGCTTACGAGTCTGGGCGTATCTGATTTCAGAATCTTTGGGAAACGATACGTCTGTTTCTTGACGCCTTACGTAGTCAAGAAATTCAGGAAAGGGCTGGTCTTCTTCCCATGGCTTCGCGAAGACGAGCTCGCCGTTCTCATCATGCCTTGTGGGAGAATCGGCGTTTCTGACCAGACGAAATAGGAATTAGAATGAGTGGATGGCATTAGGGAAGAAAAAGAAGAAGAAACAAAAGATAAGGGACAATGCAAGATGGGGTGTGACAGAGCCTTGCGTCTCCGTTGGACATATAAATAAATAAAAGAAAGTCAACAAACCCTATCGGTGTCACAGCAACATTGACGGTTTGGTGCCTTAGACAGGTCTCCAGATATTGGGCACTCCACGCCTTGGTGGCAGGCCATGCGGCTGCGGCGTTTCTCACCACGAATGGGGTGTTCCTAGAGACGTATCGCATGAACTCGAGTGGGCTTGGTTCTCCATCCAGCTCCTCGATGATGGGGCTATTCAACTCGTTGTGAGCCGTGATTAGCTCTGCCAGAGGATCGGCGGTTGATTGCTCCATGGAAACACGCATTAGGTGTGGCACACCACAGAGCTTGACAGACAGAGGCCTGGCAGGTCTAGCAGGTCAGCCTTGCGGATGAGATGTCGTCGTTTTAAAGGGCTGACAGGCAGGGAGCCGGATGCCCGAGCGCAATCGAACCTTAATTACATCAATATACACAGTACGGTACTATGTAGAATCATGCTTCCGAGCGGGTGGGCAGGTGGGCAGGTGGGCAGGCTGGCAGGCTGGCAGGCAGGCTGGCAGGCAGGCTGTGTGGTTGAAGATGCAGGCTGGGGAGGCACTGGGAGGGTTGTAAGGCCGCGAGTGTGTCTCTGCGACGGACGATTGACCCACTCAGGGTTAAGATTCACCACACAGTCCACAGTATGTGCACTTTTACTATGGTAGCGGTGATTGCAGCGCGGGGCAACAGCGCTCTAAATTGCTTGGGTGACGGCAAAATCGTCCGATGGCAGCCCGAAAGTGGCCTGATAATTTCTACCGGAGGCCCTGCGAGTTCCAACCTGGAACTTGCAATTACCAAGTCGTGATTAAATTGGCAGGGTTGGGAGGGCAATGTGGTAGAATATACAATAATACTTAATTATGACAGAAGGCAGTTTGGGACAATATAGATATAAGTAGAGAGCCCTACCACCTATCCGTATTTCTTTGATTTCCACGCATCTACTCTGTCTTGTCGAATGTTTATATGTTCTGTTTCTGTCCTTTCCTTGGAACCACCTGGGCTTTTACACTTACCAACTTCCAAGGTTATTAGCATGTTCCAAGATTTTGTCCTTGATCATCGTCGGCCAACCACAATGGCTGAATGGCTAGTGGCCATTTCAGCACTATCAGGCAGTGGCATGTCGGACGCCACACCCAAGGAACTCGGGCGTTCTGAGAGGAGGAGCACCGCTTTGTATCGGAACAGGGGAAGACCTCCTGAGTTCCGCCCCCATCTATTTGAGATTCCTCGGCTCCAAGTTTTGACTATCGTCAACTTGGACTGGATTGGACTGCCCAGGCTGCAAAGCTACTCTACCCTCCCACCCATGGATGATGAAGATGGGGCGTGGCGTGAATGACCACACTAACGATGTACGTCCGCACACACTATCATTGCCATTCCGCCATTCCGCCATCCAGGCCATCATGACCATTCCATTTAACTATCAAGCTGAGGTCGATCGCTCCTTGCTTTCTGATCTATCTGATAAGTCTCAAGCTTTTCATCACTGGCATTCTACACTATGTTTCAACAACAGTTTTCGTTGTAACCCTATGCTCAGCTCCCCAGATTGTATCGATCGAGATCGCCCATCTTGTCTAGTTTGGGTTTACTTCCTTTATTTCCTTGTCGTCTATCTTCATTACTGCTTGGACTGCCAGACTGCCTGGACTGCGTATTCGGATTCCACGTTGCAGCTCGCCATTCCACCAAATTGTTGGAAGGTCCACCACGCCTATGCAGCCACCAAGGTCAATTTTTTCTTTTCCTGCTGCCACTCTGCCACTCAGGCCACTGGCCACTGGCCACCACCTGGGCTGCCTGGGTAGTACCTAGGTGCGTGCCTCCCCTTGTTGTTGTTTCCTGTGCCATATGCTTCAGCTCAGAAAAGGCAAGTGAGAAACGTCCCCAAAAGCTTAAGCAACCTTGGAAGCGCAAGGGCTTAGCGGTGCAGTACGTAACGCGCTGGCAGTACGTAACGCGTTGGCAGTCCACTCGTCTTGCTCTCCCGCATCTCGGCCTTGCTCTTGAAGATCTACCAAAACCGCCTGCATAGCTCTACCACAGTACTTACAAGCTGCATGTGTCACTATTCCATCATACAAATCGCCCCAAGACCTGACCATTCTGTCGACCGCCGATTCATGAGCGTGGGAATCTCTCATTGTCTGCATCATTTGGAGTTGCACCACGAACACAGTCTCCCAAGAGACCATCACAAGACATCAGACTTCGGAGCTTTGACTCGGAGCTTGTTACACACAAAACGCGTCTCAAGCAGTTCCCACCTCCGGGGACAGCGGACCCTACGCCCATAGCCCGCAGCCTTGCATAACTCCACCCCGCCGATCTAGTGCCCCCTTCCTCACACTTCCTCTCCGATAGCTATTGGACCGCGGAATCTCTCTCCTTGCATTCAGCCACTCTTGGTCCTGTGGGCTTCCTGGGGACTCCCTTCCTGGTCCAGGTCCAATTGCTCCGATTGTATATTTCCCCCATATCCAACTCTAGCTAGCGGTTTGGATTCGTCCCAAAAATTTGTCGCGCGACCCACGCCGCCCTGCTAGAGGAGAGACGGTTCAGCCATTCCGTCCTGTTCTGTTCTACGGCGGAAACAGCTGTGGGATTCCCGAGGCGTTGAGGAAAACCCGCCCAGGTTTCCCAATCCGGTCAGATCCTGGACCAGTAGTTTCCGGTGGATTTTGGTCACGTCGACTTTGTCGACTTTATCTTCACCATCTTGGTGCCAAGCATGAAGTGTACACCATCTCTTTTTCCTCCCTCCATTTCCAGCTTAAGTCCTGGGTTCCCTTGGTTAATCTACTGGTGATGATTTGGTATCTTCTGTATCCGTTCCGAGGGTAGGTTATTTCTATTCTTATATCTACACCAGTCTAGTGCGATCGAGAATAAATGGGTTAATATTCTGCAAAGGACGACTGAGGCCCCCATATTGCCACCGACTCACCCTCTTCGAAGTGTCTTGACTCGTTACGGGAGATACACAGCTCGACATGTCCTCACGACCCTCCTGATTTCCGTGGCCGTCGCCGGCATCCTCATTTACCCCTTCCCCTTCCTCTACACCACCGACTACACCATTGCTGCTCCTAATCTCCCTCTCCATGTCTGGACCGATGCACAACCCCTTGGTATTGGCGGCGACAAACATGTCGTTGAACCTGATGTCATCATGCGGACTATCTGGGTCCATGGGAGCTATATGGAGGCTCTCAATCGCGAGGTACTACTAGGGGCTCTGGAGCTGCAGGATGAGATATTGGGCCCGACCACCAACTACAACCCGCGGCAACCGACCAACAGCATTGACTTGCTGGATCAGCATGCCGACCTTTCACGGAAAGAGAGGGACACATTCCATGTCATCAACGGTCTCACCAATCAGTCGTGGTTCTTCCATTCCCCATTGCTGTACTGGGCTTGCGATGCCGAGACGATCGAGCGAGATCCGAGTCTTCTTAACACAGTCAACGAGAAAAAGACACAACCGACCTCGGTAAATATCACACTACGACATTCCATCGTTTTCAGTGGCAAAAACTTTGAGGATAGGCGGCTCATTGCTGCTGATGCGCTGGTCGTTACTTTGCTCCATCGGCCAGATTCACCCGTTGGAAGACAATGGGAGCGGAAACTCGAGCGCCTCGTCGCTCGAATGACGGATAAATGGGACGTGTTCCCGCCAAATGGCGTATCAGCCGGTTCCCAGCTGTACGAGTTCCAGTTCCGCCCGATATCGATGCAGGATGCGATCGTGCTCTCTCTGGCATACACATTGACTATCACCTACTTCCTCTTGAGTCTGTCCAAGATCAGGGCGGTGAAATCAAAGCTTGGTCTGATCGTAACTGTGGTGGTGCAAATTGCCATGTCTATAATTTCCAGCTTGACGGTTTGCGCGGTTCTCCGAATCGATCTCTCCAGGATTCCAAGGGCAGCATATCCTCTGGTCCTCACCGCGATGAGTCTAGAGAACATATTTCGGCTAATCAACTCTGTCATCCTAACGCCTTCCGACCACAGTACCAGCAGCCGGATTGGATATGCCTTCGGCGAGACAGGACATGTTGCGCTTGCTAGCGTCGTGCAGAATTTCTTGATCCTTTGGGGCTTGTCCAAGGTAGTTTCGTCTGGAGTGTCGGCGTTCTGTACGTTCGCGGCCATCGCCATCCTCTTCGACTTCTTCTACCTCTCGACTTTCTTCCTCTCGGTCCTAAGCGTTGATGTGCGCCGGACTGAGCTTAGTGATGCTCTGGATAAGGCGAGCTTGCAGAACAAACGATGGCCGTCTGATAACCGACCTCGCCAGTCACTAGTGGATGCCGTTTTGCAAGGGAGGGTAGCCCTATCAACCCGTATTGCTGGAACCATTGTGATGCTAGGCTTTGTCGTTGTGGCACAATGGCATTTCTTTGAAACTGCGATGACATGGAGTCCTGCAGGGCTTTTTCGCCTCCTCTGGATAAGCTCTCACCCAGAAGCCTCGCCTTCCCCGTACGCCGAGATACATCAGGCCCGCAATCCAAAGTCCTGGCTGCGGCTCCAAGATCACGAGACAGCAAAGGAAGTCATCAATGTCATCAAGCCATGGGCACACAGTTATATTGCTCGCGTGTACGACCCAGTCGTCTTCGTCATGAAAGGCGCGAATCGAAATCCGCCTAGTGGTACACGGTGGTTCCCGGACGCTGTTTACGACTTTACTCACCACCAGCTAACGCCTTTCATCGTCACGGTCCTCATCTTGGTTGCCTTAGTCAGACTTCTCATGAATTACCTGTTGTGGGATGAGATGGCGGAAGCCAGAGGTGAAGATGCTATAGACGATGAGCCTTTGATCTCTGTCAAGAACCTAGTGAACGGGCATGAGCTGGACATTGTAAAGCTGGCAGATACTCCTGACAGTCACGTGATCTCTGTTGGACTCGACCGTAGGATCAGAGTATGGAATCTGCGCTACGACTTTGCCGGTCATGTGGTGAGCAGGCCTAGGTCTCCATTGGAGAGCCCTTTCCCGGTCTTAGCAATGGCTGTCGATGATGATTCCAACTGGTTGGCGCTGCTTTCAACAGATCAGGTACTCCTTTGGAGCATAGCTGAGCAACAATGGGGCCCTTCGATGCCTGTTGAATTGTACGCGCAAAGACCGGAGGCTTTCTTCTTCGGTCCCACCAGAAGAAAAACTTTGCGGTCGATTATAGTCGTGAGACACAATGGTACCTTGGTAGAATTGTGGCCCGACATTCCTGACTCCGTCGAACATGTGGTCTGCAAAAGTCCCATTGCCTGTGCCGTGGCTATTACAGAGAAAGGTACGCATAATTTGACTGTCACGGCTGGGGTTTCCTTTTTTTTTTTTTTTTTTTTTTAAACACCAAAAAACCACCATTATTCCATGGACAAATGGCTGACAAAATTCTCAACTTTAAGCTACAGCCATTCACCCTCAACCACGCACATCGGTCGTTACCTTATCCCGTCGCGCATGTATAAACCACGTGGCTCACCGCGATGGTATATGGGTATCGTCAGAGCTCAAATTTGATATAAAGGACAGCAAAGAGCCACATACCCTTCTGCCGGTTCAGGCGTTCGCTTCCTACTTGGTTGGTCGTTCCCAGAGTGTTGATTTGGTCAATCTGCACACGGCCAAGGTCGTACACTCATTCCAGACGGAAGCAAGCCAGCCGCGGTCCGTGAAGTTCGTCTACCATGGACAAAGAGTTGGTCCGCAGGGCAGAGGTACGGTGTCCTCCTTGACACTTGCCTACATCAGTGAGGAGGACAAGGATCTGGTTCTACAAACTTATCTCCCTAGTGAGAACTGTGACAGCATCTGTTTCTCAGATCCAGCTGCCCCCGCTGCTGGGACTAGCTGCACATGGGCCGAGACCAGGCAGATCACCCGCAGGATCCACAACCCAGGAGTGTGGACGCCGCTGCGCAACGGATGTGTCCTCGGCATAAGGAAGAAACAAGACGCGGCTCCGAGGAGCCCGATCCAGGAGCGCCTACCGGCGTTCGCACAGTCCAGCCTACGCCGGCGAGCCCGCGCCGACTCCCCGCCGAAGCATCCCAAGCCCGAAGACACCTGGGAGATCTGGGTGATAACCAGGCTAGAGAGGGAAGGAGAAACCGAGACGACACCGTTCATCGGGCAGGACGACCCGGCGGCCCTGATCGTCTCGGACCTCGGCCCGATCGTGAAGGTGGGCTCTAGCAGCGCGGCCGTCGGCTACGGCAACGTGGTCAAGGTCATTGCCGTCGGCCACGAGCGGTTCGAGAGCGCCGAGGAGGGGCACGAGGCTGAGAACATCGGCCTGACTAGTAGGCGGAGACGGCATCCGGGTCCGAGGCCTGGAGCAGCTTCATCACATCGGCGGTGAGGGTGGGGAAAGTGTCGAGCTCTTGTTTTCAATTTTGTTCGAATGAGAGTGGACGTTATGTTATACTTTGTACTATAACCAGAGATACCAAGAGGCGTTGCGAAGTAGGGAAGGGAAGACATTGTATTCTCATGTTGGGAAAGGGGGGAAAGGTGGTACATAAAAATCCTGGGTTTTGGATACCCTCTATGCGTATATCGTCTTGGCCATTCAACTTGGACAACACTATTTTTATAACAATATTGCATAACATACTCCACAGCCTGCTGCTCCTACTCTGCTTTGAATGCATTAGGCGGCCTTATTGCTCATAGTCGATGGCAGTGTTTCATCAATCCGTTTCTGATAAAAAATGAACACCATCATATACATTTGCCAAAATTCATATTTATTTCCATCACGTGCGGCTGAAATCAGCAAAATTGATTATGTGGCCGAATAATGGTAAAAACGAGATGCATGCCTTCCAAGAGCAGCTTTCTCTCTGCTTAGCACGTGACGGAATGGATACTGCCAATTCAAGGGAGTGGATGGCGGTCCCAAGCCTATATGTGTGTCCTCGTATACCGTGGCAAGCGATCGTGGCAGCCAGCGCCTGTTGTGCCAGCCTGGCCGAATCCAAAACTTGCTTGCCTCATGGCCAACGAGAGAGGTCTTCAAGCGAGTCGCTAGTTCACCTTCAACCCTTCTCATATAGTTCATCCATCAAGCCAAACGGTCAAACCTCCTTCCCAAACCCAGCCGACCTCAGCCAAGCCTAGTAACCCTCAGGCTTCTCACCCTCACCCAGCTTGTACTTCAACACATCAATGGGGACCATCCTACCACTAAGGTTCGCGAACCTGGCCTGGATCTGCTCCCACCTGCCGTGCTTGTGGTGGCTCTCCGCCAGCGCGAGCAGGACGCAGTCGTCCTCGTCGAACATGCCGTCCGCCTCGGGGATCTTGTCCTTGTTGCGCAGAAGGTGTCTGGCATACTGGTTGATGTAAAGAAGGGTGCCGGCGCTCTCGGGGATGGCCTCGGAGCCGCTCTCGTAGCCGGACTCGCCACCGACACCTGCCGGGGTGGAGATCCTGGGTTGGGTCTTCTTGCTGCCCTTGGAGGCGTCGGCGGGGGAGGGCTTGTCCGCTTGGTTCTTGCCCTTCTGCTTGGATCCGTCGCTCGTTTCGGCTGGGGGGTCCTCCTTCTTCTTGCTCTTCTTCTCCTCCTTCTCGGGCTCTTTATCCTCGTCCTCGGCCTCGGCCTGCTCCGTCGCGACGGCCTCCAGAGCGGTCGTGAGGCCACCGAGGTCAAAGAGTCCGCCGAAATCGCCCTCAGCCACCTGCGCGCTGTCCTCGCCGTCAGTCGTGGCAGCGTCCGTGGTCTCGCCAGCGGTAGCCGCGTCAGTAGCAGTCGCCCCCTCCCCGTTGCCCTCCGCGGCCGCCGTCTCGGCCGTCTTGCCGGCCTGGACCAGCTCCCCGTACCGCTGCGAGATCTGCTTCTTGGGCCGCTTCATGTAGCCCGCTATGGTCCTGAACGACTCGCCCGCCTCCTTCCGCGCCAGGATCTGCGCGTCCTCGGACGGTGTGAACTTGTTTTGGTCGTCGGTGCCGGCGGCCTTGATCCTGAGCCTCATGAGCATGTCGCGCACCTTCTTGCTGTCGTCGCTCAGCTCGGCGCTGCTGGTCTCGCCATCGGAGGTCTGGGCAGCATCATCGGTCGTGGTGATGGCCTTGCGGGTTCCAGTTTCGGTGTCGGTGTCGGTGTTGCTCTTGGCCTTGTTGCGAGCCTTCGATCCGGCCTTCAAGGCCTCGTGTTTTGCCTCCAGCTTCATAATGTAGGCCTTATTCTCCTTGATCTCTTGCGTGAGCTTCTTGTACTTGTTTTCCTCAATTTCGGCCTTGGTAAGCTTCTCGGTGTCTTCCTCGCAAGCTTCCTGTCCCTTCCTCTTCCTCTTCTTCTCCTTCTTCTTCGTCTCTGGCTTCGCCTTGGCAGCGTGTGTGAGCTTCTTGCACTTCACCTCTGCGGCAGGCCGCTCTTCCAACTCATCCTCCTCTTCAGCATCGTAGTAGTCCTCGGCAGGAAGAGGGATATCAACCCTAACTGTCTCTTTCTTCTTCTGTCCAGGCCAGATTTTGTGCTTGGGGACTAGGATCGGGGCATTGCCAGGGAGGAGCAGATTGAGGGGCTCGAGCTTGCAGTCTGAGACTGCGACGCGCTCGCCCTTCGTCTTGCCCTTGATGGAGAGATTTCGAGATGACATGATGGGTGAATGTGTGAGAGGTGGACAAGAGATGGGAAGGTGGGTGGTATTTGTGCTGGGACGGGCAACACAAGGATAAATCTCAGGTAGGAAGGTATGAATCTTTGATATTATGATCGGAAAGGCGGGCTAAGTCAAGTCACAAGCCTTTCTGAACAACAAGTTGCTGGGGTGGATTGTGGTGTTGCTAAATACTTAAAGTTTGGCAGAGAAGTCAGTGGTTTGGGTTGTGGGAGGGTTCGTAAATCAGACTGGTAACTTACGGGACGGAAAAGGTAAACACTGTTAAGGCCACAAAATTGCAGTCGATGCGTTTGGTGCCTTTTGGAAGGGAAGACAATTATGTGGGAATGAATACACATCTAAGGTCAGTCACCTGGGCATATGACAGCTGCTCAGTACCCCTGGCCACGAATATGGTGTCAATTAACTCGTTCCGTTCACTAAACCACTGGGATACACCGAGTTCTCATTCAAACCAGAGTCACAGAAATCATTTGGATGGCTTCTGAGCATAATCCGAGCATTTGTAACCCTAGTAAGAAGCAGAATTACATACTTTCGAGGTAGTTCCAAATAATCGTTGAGGGCGGCCCCAGTATTATAGCAATAGATAGAACCAAGTCCAGCTTAGTTATATAGGATTCTTCTAACTGGGTGTTCCACAGATGCCATAATGAGGTTTCTAATGCTTGTGTGCTTCCCATTTTAGCACGCTGCCACATTTATCTCAATCTCAACCTGCGGTCCGATCAATGGATGCATCTAATTATGGTCATGACAGTGGGGGGGTTTGACCATATCATGTCTTGTGAGTACGGTCTCGCAGATTAGTCATTTATTTCTACCATACACCAGGCTGGAAATGCAGTCATATCTCAGGGATAATTGACTCGTTGCTAGTATACCCAGTACAGAAGAGGGAAAAAGAGAAGACCATATAAAACGGCCTCGATGTGGTGAGGTTGTGGTGGTCAACTGGTATGACTATCTTAGCCAATCACGTGTCATACAGTTTTTACTTAGTCATACAAGCCTGACTTGAAGATCGAACCTTTCACTCAACTTCAATGTTTGACCCATGCCTCATGACGTTCACATTGGAAAGTTACATCCGGCCAAGTCATATTCCCTCATCATGGCATTTCTCACACCTCTCGAGGGTCATTACGCCTCGGCCCTGAAGCTCATTGACGAAGCCCACGCCCAGGACCCCAACAAGATCCCATCCGCAGACGGCTCAGCAGATGAAGTGCCATATGAACTTCACTACGCCCACAAGATGACGCGGTGGCTCGCGCCGAGGTGTCCGGATGCCTCGCCCGCGCTGCAGATTGCTTGTCGGGCACAGCATTTTAGACGGTATGTACACTACATTTCCTTACTCCGCCGGGGCGGGGGCATCGAATGGGGCGGCTGACACGTATGTGAATAAAGATGGGAGCTACCGCGCAGCAGCTACCCCATGACGAGGGCTGGCTACCTCACTTGGAGGACTAAACAGAAGGCCCAGGCCGCAGCCCAGGTCAAGGAGATGCTGGGGTCCATGGAGGGTCCCCTCCCGGCTGATGATCTTGATCGGATCTCGGCCCTGATCAGCAAGCAGGATCTTGCGACGAATGAAGAGACCCAAGTCCTTGAGGACGTGGCGTGCCTGGTATTCCTGGATGACCAGTTTGATGACTTCGAGAAGAAGCCCGAGTATGATGATGACAAAATTATCAGTATCCTGCAGAAGACTTGGGGCAAGATGAGTCCCAAGGGCAGAGAAATGGCCTTGCAAATGAAGCACAGCGATCGAGCGCTGTCTCTGTTAGGGAGGGCGCTGCAGGGTGCGTAGGTAACTTCAACTTTAGACCCGAAGATAGACTAGGAGATGGTGTAAAATTACAGTATGTACTGTTAGACTTGTCCCAAGAAGAGGCATCTTGTGAGGAGACTTACACTCCATGTTGGCTCACTTACAAGCTGGATCCGTTTCGGGTTCAGGGAATCATTGTATTCTTGTTCGAGTTCACCCCTCAAACTCATTGTCTAGTCCAGGCGGGCATATTCCAAGCGATCACTGACCTAATTCCCTCGACCATTTATTTTCTAGACACTCTTGCCCTCCCGGCTGAGGAATGCGGGTACCACCTCCGGCAACGCATCCACTATAGAGCCCATCTCAGGCTTCCATCCCAGCCTCTCTATCCTCGACGAGCGAATGCGCATATTAACACCATACATGATGGCAATATGCATCGCCCAAGAATCCGCCGGTGGCGGCGGCGCGTCCGCGTCGTATTCCCCACCAGGCCCGGCCAGACTGATCCTCGCGGCCTCGGTGACATTAACAGACTTGATCTCAGTGCTGCTGATAACGCCATGCTCGTGCAGGACCGGCGCCAGCCCCTTCATAAAGTCGGCAAAGGAAAGAACCTCCCCGGCGCCGAAGTAATACGCCTCCGGGCCCCAAAGCGGCAGCTGGTCCGCCGGCCGCTCGATAGGCGTCCCGGCCAGCGTGGCCATCGCGTCGTCGACCAGCAGCATGAAGATGCGCGCCAGGTCCAGCACGTGGATCCAGCCGAGCGCGTTCCCGCCCTGGGCGATCTGGAACCCGGAGCCGAAGGCCCGCGCGGTGCCCACGAGGGCGGGCATGGTGATGGGGGTCGGGTGCTCGAGGGAGGGGCTCAAGCCGCCGATGAAGCCGGGCGAGACGAGGGCGACGTGGATGTCGGGCGCGGCGGAGCGCACGATCCGGTCCGTCACGGCGTGCGTGTGCCTGTCCTCCTTGGAGCTCAGCTCCGCGACGTCGGCGATGTCGTCCCACCGCCGGGCGTCCTTGCTGCCCTCGGGCTCGTCCCAGATCAGCGACGCCCCGGACGTCTGGATGTAGTATGGTTTCAGATCCGGCGGCCCGGACGCGCCGCGCGCCTTGAGCCCCCGGATGATGGCCTGGATGCCCGCGTCGTGGGTGATGTCCGGCGCGGTGCTGATGACTATGTCGGCGCCGCGGCTGGCCGTCTCGATCTTGTCGTAGTCGCCCAGGTCGCCGATGACTGTCTGGACTCGGGGGTACCGGGAGACGAGCCGCGAGGCCTTGTCCTCGCTTCGCACCAGGACGTTGACCTGTACATCATCGCTGGGATACTGCTCTAGCAACTTGTGCAGGATTGCGCCGCCGACGTGGCCTGTGGCGCCGATACTGTGTCATGTGTTAAAATGTTCTACTTCGCTGGTGATTTAGGAAGAAGAATTAAAAAAAGACAAAAACCCTGGAACATGTGATCTCTTACCAGAAAACGCGAGGCATGTTTGCGACACTTACGAAAGCTGTGATCTGAGGAGCTATTAAATGTAAAGTGGTCTCTTGAGAATACCTACGCCGACAGCAAAAAGCATCAAGAAATTTGGCCTCACCTCTCACCGTCTGATAGGCTAGCTAGTGCATGTTGCCGTAACTAGATACTGTAGTATCAGCAGTCCCACTCGTATCATTTTCATCTGGTTCGCAACGGCCATTTGTCCATTGGGAGTTGTGTCATTGCCTCCGCAGAGTGAGAGTCCGCTTCTTAGGGCGCTTGGCGGGACACATCCGGCATTGTTTGGTCTGGAATCGTGAGAGGGATTCGAGGGTGGAGACGTGGGGAAAAACCCCTGAGAAATAATCTGCAGCACACATCAGTATCAGGAATAACGTACATACACTAGCTACCTTAATTACTTAAATAGGTACCACATGGCCATCGCCTTCTCCTATGAAAAGATGGACCTTATAATTGGGGGAAGTCTCATACCACACTGAATCTTTCATACCCTTCCGACTCTCTGAACATCGGCTCACGCTCTGAAGGTTGCGCTGTCTGGCTGTCTGGCAGTTTGTGGCTTGGGAAAGGGGTGGGGGCGGCGAGTGCATATCAGGGGGAGGTATGAAGTGAAGTGATAATATTATTGCAAATGTATGTCGTCTGGTTGCGCAAACTGCCGATTGTAGAAAAACGTGACTCCGGCACCTTGAAAGACCAAAGCAGACGTGAGATATACATTATAAGCGCATCGAAACTACTGAATGAGGACGCCATAAACGTACTGTGGTATGTAGACCGCCATGCCCCTTGGTTCACATACAGCCCCATTGAACCAGCCCACATATCTTCGCAGATATACCTCAACCTAAGGCAATTCCCTCAGCTCCCTATCAGCAGGCTCAGTGGACATCTCATGATAATTTCCCGGTGCTGCTTGCCCAACGCCCGGGCCGGTGTTCTGGCTCTGGTTATAAGTATACGCCGGCTCGGTCTGCGGAGTCACAGCATATGTACTCGAATTTGAAACCTGATAAGCCGGTAACGGGTGTCCGGGGCTCGCGCTCTGTGGTGGTGGGCTCTCCGGGGGGTATCCCATCGAAGAATCGTGCACGCTATTGGCGACGTTGTAGTTGTAGCCCGGCTTCTGTATGGAGCTACGGTTGTCCATGGCAGGCCCAGCCGCGGCATAGTTGATAGCACCCGTAGACTGTTGGTAGCTGGGCTGCGGGTACTGTTGCATGGCCGGCTGGGGTGGAGGTGACTGAGGTGGATAGCCGCCAGACGGGTCGACGGGAGGTTGCTGGCCATTGGGTCCGTCATTCGCGCTCGAATTACGGCGTTTCCTGCGGAGGAGGAAAACGAGACCCAAGGCAAACAGTGCGATCACAGCCACGCCTCCGACGACACCTCCGACAATCGCGCCGATGGGGGTCGAGGAGCCTTTCGAGGTCGAGGTCGCGGATACCATGGGGGATGTGGTGGGAGAGCTTCCGGCGGCCGTGCTGGCAGTACTAGAGCTTCGCGTGGCGCTGGTCTCCGATGAAGCAGCGTCCAGACTGGTTTGCAGGCCGCTGGCTGAGACGGAGGCCGTGTTAGAGTAATACGATGTCAGCGTCGCATCATAGTCCACGCTATCAGTCCCTGCTGCTACTGCACATCCTAACAAAGTGTATCCCGTGAAGGTGTCATCATCGTATAGATGAGTCTTGCAATAAGGGTAATCGGACTCTCCACTGTGAGGACAGGTCAGTAACCCTTCACGTATCTTCCAAAAAATAGGCGACTTACCACCACAGCGTGTAGCCGTTAGCTGTCGTGTAAAGGGACCTATCTGTTGAGTCGTAACAGGTCGTCGCGATGGCACATGTTGTCGACGTATCGGGGCAGCAGCCGATTTTTGAGTAGACTGAGTTGTAGACGCATGCCTCGTCGGGATTGCAATAGAGGGGGTAATCTTCAGTCAGGTTAACAAAGCCTCGCTAGCTCTCCTGCTCTCTTTTCCCAACCTACCTGGATCCCCACCGATATAGGCGCAGGTGTTATCCGACGTTGACCTTTTATTGTGTTTCGCCTCTGCCAGGTTGGGACGACTAGTCGGCGCCGGGTTTGAGCCCAGCAGCGGCATCACACCGAGAGTCTCGTACGCTGGAGCCCATCTCCGTCCATCGTCGTGCGCATTCCACTTGAAGCTCCCAGCCTCAACGAAAGCAATCGGGCAGCCAATGGCTGCCAGGCCGAGGACGCGCTTCATAGTGGGACCTGGACAAGTACACAGTAATGGAAAATAGGAAAACAAGAATGACGGCTGTGAGTGAGCAGACACGAGACTTCCTGGTATACAACGAACTGGAAAAGAGAGACACCCAGTTAGAACTCATAGGACAGAACCGGAACCCGTCAACAGACACTTGTCCGCGGACAAGTCGGCATCAACCCAGTATAAGAGAAAGACCGTGAGGCTCTGCGTCAGTCATCCTGGAGCCCCCCCTCCCCCCTTCCATCCCTTCAGCTGAAGGATGTGGCTGTAGACACTGCACGCTCCATTGGAGGACCCGGGTTCATAATGGGGACTGAGGCTGCAGTCCATGCCGGATTGTCTCAAAGCGCCGTCTTGGCAATGGACAAGCAAATGGAGTCGGAAGTTAATGTGTGAATCCTTCCAGGCACCCATATAGATTTTTCGTGATAGCCGAATAGCGTACGAGCTGTGCGTCTGCCGACCACGACCGGCAATGGCAGGCATGTCGATACGGTGATTTGGCGGACTGCCAAGAAGTGGCCTTTCTCAAAATGCATGGGCGTGCCAGCGAATTAGGCGGATTCAGCTCTCTCATGACAGCCTCTGGACCCTGGTGCTCTCCTCTAGTGTGTTGTTTAATTGTGAGTTAGGCTGATTTCGGCCAGCGTGGCGTCGAGCTGGCATCCACTCCGTCCAAGGATTCGGATCCAGCGCACACAACGTAAACGATGTCGCTCTGCGTCAAGACACGCATTGAGATGCGTTTATGTTTGGTTAGAAGACCTGCTGTGTCACACAGACAGGTGCGAGGCTGGGGAACACACGACGGAGGGTGCAGGTTTTGTATAAATATGTAGCTTCTATCTCTATCTGGAACGTGGGTGTCATACTCAGCAAATTCCAGTGTGCGGGCTGGCGGGTAAAAGAGGTGGGACGGAGGAGCGGAGCGGTGTAAGCCGGTGCACCTTCAGGCGCTGTGCACTGCCGCCTTCTCATTCGCCGGGGTCAAAAAGCCCAAATCAGGGTTAAAAGTAAGGTTAAATAAAGGTATGCCGAGCCAGCAAATGTGTTCTCATATCCTTATTTGGTGTGTAAGACGGCAGTGCTGTTCGGGTCCGGATTGTGTTTCTCGCCATGGTCTGCGAATAGAATCAGTACCTAGTCTGCCTCCTTCCGCGGAACAGAATCAGCCAAGTCTGGACTGAACGGGGTTAAAAACCCTCAAGACGGCCATGAGCTTGCAATCGACATCTGGATGGATCTTGTCTCGGATCCACTTCGAGATTGGAACAAGGTCTTCCCGGGCATTCGCCATTATCAGCGAGTTTCCCGAAGTCATAGCAAAGACGGAATTCTCTCCGCCGTGCAGTGCCAAGCAGCGCTCTTCTTTCCGCGATTTGGTTTCTGCTCCAATAGGGCAGGGAAGGAATGCAGATAACCTGACAGACGAAGGAGAGGGAAGACGCTTTTTCCATGTCTGCGAAACTCCAGTCCGGTATCCAAGAATAGTTAAAGGGGGGGTATAAAGACTCCTTAACAAGCCCAAAGCCAAATATAGTATCGCAAAAAACCTGCACCATGTGAAATTTTTATCCATGGCCCTCAAAACACCCAAAGCCGACTGACTTCAAGTCAGATCCATGCCATCCCACCCTTCCAACGGACCAAGCCCACTGAACATATCATCACCCCCGCTCAGGTCCAATCCACCGGCGGAATTGGCCCCCGAGCCACCGCCAAGGCTCAGATCCCCAGCACCCCCGCTCAGGTCGAGGGACAGGCCCGCCGTTGCAGAGGGGTCGAGCGCCATCGGGTCGTCCATCCCCAGCTGGCTCGCGGCAGCAGCAGCCGCGACGTCGCCAACCATCGCGTTCATGGCCTCGTCGGCGCCGTGGGCCAGCGGCGCGATTGCCGCCGGGGCCATCTGTGCCTCGACTTTCTGGTACAGCCGCACGACCGTCTCCGCCATGACGGGGTCGTGCTTCTGGATCTTCTTCCACCCTTCCGCCTTCCATTTGAGCGCCTCGCGGAGGGACAGGCGGCGCTGCTGAGGCGCCGGGGTCTGGCCCGCCTCGTCTAGGATGGACGGCGGTGTGTCGCTCGTGGTCATTACGTCTGGCGCGCACACGAGTCCGATGGCGACGTCGTATGCGGTGCTCCCGTTGCCCGTTTCTGTGAGCTGCTTGAGCTCCTCGAGGATGGCCTGCAGGAGCCTCTTGGCACCCAGCAACCTCAGACCGACCAGTACCTGTCGGTGCGCATATGGCGTCGGCATAACGCCTGGATGTAGAGACCACATTGTGAGATTTTGAATTGTGTGTTTGATTGCTGTGGTAAGGCCGACACTGCCGCTGCTGGTCCATTGTTCCAGCTCCTTGTCGCCGGCGGCGCCCGTTCTTCTAGACAACTCGATATTGTCCTTGAGGACTTGTAGAATGGGCTCGACGTCCTGGCTCTTGGGGTTCTGTCTTTGATATGTTCGCAGCCCGTTTTCCAGGGGCTTCGCCACAATGTTTTTGACAGAGTTGAGCATGTCGGATGACTCCTGGGACATTTTCTGACTCGGTTTTAAGATGAGCTGCAGGATCTTAATGATTGCTTTATTTTCCTCTGGCCGGTCGGTCCAGAGGCAGTTTGAAAGGTAGATAATAGCTGTAACAAGGCATGGCAATAAGAACGGTTCAACGAGATCTACACAAAGTTAGCAAGAGTCGTCCTTTGATAACGGCGTGAGAACTCACATTCTATCCCGGTCTTAAGGCTCTCCTCTGTTAAATAGCCAGTGCTGAATGCCAGAACAATATTGTGAAACAAAGTGGGGATCAAGAGGTAAAGATCTTGCGGTGGACAGGATGAGAGCAATTCATCAGCGAGACCACCTCCATCTGTATCGAAGAGGCCATGTATCCAGCCATTGAGCTGGTTCTTTTCTTGCTCATTTAACTCCTCCACTGGACGGCTGAGCAAGCCCTTGCTCAAGAGCTTCGCAACAAATGAATCTGCCGACCGAATCCCTAAGTCGGAGGCGGACAGATTGTAGCGATGCACAAATGCCACTAGGAGCAGCAAAATGGAGCCGAATTCCTCATAGACGGGTTGATACTCGCCCTGATCATCTTCATACGTCCAATTGTCCAGCAACTGGCAGAGTGGATTTAGTATGGTGGTCGTTTTGTCGAATAAAAGTAGGACGTCCAGATTGAGAGGGTTACGGGCCAGCTGACTACATAGCGTCTTCAACGACATAGTTTCGTGGTTGGTACACAGACGCCCAAGCATCTGGAAGACACAAAACGTTAGCAATGCTCACATCAGTTTGAGTAGGTGCAGATTAAGACGAGGGACTCACCTCTGTCAATGCTTGACAAACGGCTCCGACATTGCCGTCCATATTGTCAAGCTCACCAATGAGCTTTTGCATCCGTTCATGGGCTGGGTCTGCAAGGCATTCCTGTACCAGTGTGTCTTTGACATACCGGCCCCCAGCTGGTAGAGTCTGATATGTATAGTCCCCAATCAACTTGTCGATGCTCGTCTCTGGGACAAGACCATGTAGACAGCAGGCCGCGACGAATTCCGAGCGAACGGACTCAGTGAAAGGATTGCTGCTCAGACCATTCTCAAAAAGAGACGATAGTGTCGGGAACGTATTGGTGTCCACTCGACTGAGTGCATTCGTAATGCACAGCTCAGAGTTGAATGGATACATAGGTGTCGCCGATGCTGCGAAGGAAGCCAGAACGAGTGGCACCTTGTTGATCAAATAAGATCGTAACAGATGCGCCGATTTCTGGCCCTCATTCCTGAAAATAGCATTTGCAAGCACATCAAAGGAGCCCAAAATTAAATCGATCGCTGTAACTTGTATGTCTCCCTGCGCATCATTAGTGCCTCCTCCAACGTTACGCAGTAAAGTTCATTACGCTCAGCCACACTCACCTGGTATCTGTTGTGCAGATGGTTATAAAGCGACGCATCGTCAATCAGTGGCCGCCCAACAAGTGCAGCGTTCAAATAAATATACAATCCAGCGCGAGACCTGGTGACGTGGAGGTCCGGTATCGCAACGTTCTGCAAGCCAATGGTCTCATCAAGGAGCTCGTCCATTTCCGCATTGTCGGCCTCCTTCTTCTTGTCGATGGGCTCGAACCCAGCGAGCACGCCTGTGCGGAACAGCTCGAGTCTCGCTGCGATCTGGGAGGCGTTCTGCATAATGGACGGGACGAAGTTGGCAAGGCTTTGCGAAAGAGCCTTGCGCGCACCTACAGAGAAACATTCTCAGCATGACTGATTGCAACCATCGCGACAAGATAGTCTGATCCGCCAAGAGGCATAGACCAGCGTCACTACCAAACTCACCTTTTGCAATCGGCTTGCTCAAAGCCTCCAACACAACATGGTTCTCACAGACACCAAGCAGGAGCATCACAAACGCAGCCCTAGAATTCTCCATATCATCCTTACTCTGCTGCGACGCCTTATCCCGCCTCGCACCACCAGCGCCGCCCATCATGACATCCTCGTCAGGCGGGAAGGCGGCGCTCGCCGCAGTGAACAACATCATCCACTTGGCCATGAAGGTCGCCACTTCCAAGGAGTCACGACTATTCTGGATGGCCGCCCCCTGCGACACGGCCTTGGTAAGGCGGTAGAAGATGACCTCCTCCGAGGAGAAGCTGCTCTGCCAGCGTGTGACCTCCTTCCCATCTTTTTGCT
The DNA here is from genome assembly GCA_025426655.1 of Cytospora mali. Taxonomy (NCBI): domain Eukaryota; kingdom Fungi; phylum Ascomycota; class Sordariomycetes; order Diaporthales; family Cytosporaceae; genus Cytospora; species Cytospora mali. Next base: position 5,744,285 of record JANKOA010000002.1, on the reverse strand, counting down.
GTTTGGGCGGGGCTGCCTTGTCGCCACCACCGTCCGCCGCGTTCTCCTCCTGCTTCTGTTCTGGGTTCTTGCCCGCCAAGACGTGACACGTCGAGTAGCGGTACAGCGCCCTCAGAATCGCCGGGGTGTCGATGTACTTGAGGTCCAGCAGCGTCTGCATGTAGAGTGGCACGCGCGGGTCGAGGGTGTACTTGTTCCACGGCGCAGGGCGGAGGAGGAGATCGGCGACGGGGGTGGGGCCCAGGGGGTATCTGGAGTGCAGTAGGGGGGCATATTCGGCGAACTTGTCGAAGTCGAGGCGTTGGACGAGGGCTTGCTGCAGGAAGCGGTCCCATTCCTTGTACGAGGTGGCGGCCTGTTCCTGCCAGGAGACGTAACCGGGGCCTGGGTCGCCCATTATTGGGACTTGGCTGGGCTTGGGCTATTGCCCTCCTCCTCGTAGCGTCTACTGCGGATGTAAAGTGGTATGCTGGATGGAGGGGGAGTTCAAGCCATGAAGAAGTTCGAGGATGAAGCTTGGATATCAATAAACGTTCGCGCTGTAGTTTGAGTTGCTATGTGAGTGTGGAAATGATGATCCAGCATAGAAACGTCACAAGAGCTAAGCTAAAGGAATGTCGACTACCTGGTGTGACTGGGAGCACGCCGATTGCAAATTGTAGAGTCGTTGTTAGGTTGAGAAAGTGAAAGCATGTGCTCGGCCAAAGCTCCAAAGCTTCCGGGCAGGGTTGCCTACAGTAAACCGTAGTGCCTGCCGAGCACAATGGCCGTTTTCGGCACGATCCGAGAGATATCGGCGCCGAGCTACGGAATTTACTATATACCCACCCACGCCACCTAGGCAAGTATACACTACATAGTATTGGCCATAACGACCACAACCCCAAAGCAACCCGGACTCTGCGCGGGTTCTAACAGCAAGCTCACGTTGAATACTGTCAAAGCCAGACGCATACAGTTTACGGATCAACGACATAGCATTCCCATCTGCACGTTCCGCCTTAATTCTTTCTGCATCTAGGCACAGCTTAACGCCTACGGGCCAGGGTCTAATGGACCCCTGGACCCCTTGATATCATCCGGCACCGCAGATCCTTTTAGTTTTCCCCTTGGGAACCCTTTTGAACGGTCGAACCCTCCCCCCCCCTCCTTCTGAAAATGCAGCCTACGCCACTTATCCCGAAAGTGAGGCTCTCCAACAACGTTTCAACGGCTGTGACCCCATCCTACGAACGCCTCCGCAGGAATCCGAAGACCTTCGGCAGTCCCTTATAGTCGGGACCAACTACCAAGCGGAAAACATGCTGTCGTGGGACTGTGGCTTTTGTGTCACCATCGCGACTCTGGCACTTGCGTCGGTTCTTCCGGTCCGTGTTCGCGTGGTTGAGAAGCATGCTCAATTCGATCAGCCGGCTTCTTTATTGGAGACTGGTAGAGTACCAATCGACCAAAGAAGGTGGCGAGTGTATTGTGAGGTCTAAGATTATTATTGTAAGCCTTGAAGCGAACGCTTGCTTGGCCCATTGTCCCGAAAAGAAGCCACGTAGTGCTGTCGTTCCTACAATTGTGGCGGATGGACCCAGAATACCGCTTGCGCCTGCAATGAACGTGATACCGTGAAACCATTTTACACCTTATATCCTAATCTCCTTGCTATCCCTAAGACGCCGTCGTGAGTCAGCGAAGTCGCGTTGACAGCGTCGACATGAATAATCATGCTTTGACGTCGTGCACTTGCCCTCATTGTGTTGCTTGTGGTATCTAGAATCGGTGGCTGGATGACCTGAACATACCAATCCCTCTGGATATTTTCTTCGTGGTCCTTCCTGTGTCAGCGCTCCGTCATTCTCGGCCGACTTCTCTCGATTCTCTAGTGATGCCCCCCTTGTGTCCCGACCCTTGGCCCATGTCCGTGGGCTCTACCCTCGATATCGACTGGCGCTCGAGGCCCCAGCATCCAGTCTTGCATGGCCAGCCACTCACTCCAACTCGTCTCGGCACTGATAATCTCTTTCTCGGTGACATTCTGTAACGGCTTGAGGAATGGTATTATTTGTTCACCATCCATGTCGTAGCTGGCTTTGACTGTGAGCCAGTTGTCGCTCTTGGCAGCAAATAGGTAATTCCGTCGCTCAGCTTCGTGTAGAGGTCCGATCCCTGCTGCCCAGTCGTCGCCAAAGAACCCATGCAGTATGCTAGGGATGTCGAAACCCGTTGCTACAAGCCGTCGGATGTAGGGGGTCAGCGTGACATAAGCTTGCTGACGGGACGGACCCGGAAGCATCTGCATCGGTATCTTGCCCAAAGAGGCGAGAGAGGCCGGCCCCGGACCCGGCATCCCGGAAGGCACTGATGAATGAAGCGCGTGAAGACTGTGGTGCGGCGGGGGTGTCCCGGTAGTATTCGAGGAGTAGATGGGGTGCGGTTGTTTCTGGAAGGGAAGCTGGATATTGAGGAACGCCGCGACAGCCTGAATGGGTCCTGAATGTTGCGCATGGTCCAGGAAATACCGAACACATGACTGAAATGACCCATGCCACTCGAAAATATCGAACTGCGCATCCACGAAGGGCTGGGGCCCTGGTGTGTTAATTTCGGGCGCGTAACATCCAGGCAGCCTAGATGGCGAGGGGGTTCTGTAGCAACGCGAAGTAGAGGGGCGAGGGGGTAAATGTACCTGAGGTTGCTGGAAGGACGGTCCCCCCAGGTGATTCGGGAATGCCATGGTGGTGAGGTCGGGAGACGAGTGGCGTTCAGCTGCAGTGGTGGTAGATGGCTAAACCGTTGAACACCTCCAAAGATACTGGTCGCAGATACTTCTACGAGGGGAATCGCCCGCATCTGAGTTCTGGTAGCCCCTTAGCCTCCCTGAATTATAAATTGACGACTGATACAAGACCCGAAGCACCTACCTATACCTTCGCAATTATTCCAAGGACCGCGCCGTTGCCCCGTTTTGACACCTCGGTAGCCGTTGGATGTAACCTGAGTTGATGACAGGAAGCTTGGCAGGGCCAAACATGCCGGTTCAATATGTTTAATATCCCGGTTCAAATGTCCTTTGTTCTGCCGTGATATCGCCAATGCCCACTCCTTGGGCGTCGTTGAAGCTTCTTCAGGGGGTAGGACTGCTGTGTACCGGTAATTGCGTTTATAAGAAGAACAGCAACGTCGTATTGCAACGCTGATCAAGCCTGAGGGTAGTATATGATGGTGCCGTATACATATACTGTGACGTAGGTATAAAGCATTGGTCATGCGGGTGCGTGGGGACAATAGAGAAGATAAAGACCAGAGGCCGATCCTATTTTATATGTTGCGCACATGGGTTGGGGTTGTTTCGCCGGTGTAATCTTCTCTATCCGGCGAGGTGAGAGGCGAGACTGAAGAGAGTGAGGCCGGCAAGGGTACATGGATTCAAATGCCATGCAAAAACCCAAGTTCACAAGCAGGAGCCCACCATGCCCTACCATTTTGTTACGAGGCTAAGGAAGGGTCCTTGGAGCCGCCAGGAGACGGACTTTAGCACTGTTCCCTTGTTGCAGGCGCAGCCTCAAGGCGTTGTCAACCTGGGGTATGCGCGCGTCAGAGGAAGGAGAGATGGGAGTCTACTACCACAGCGGCGCGGGAAAGAACAGAAGACTAGGGACCGTTGTTTGCAGGCCGAATTTAGGGTCGCTTCAAACAGGCTTTGACCCAATTCGCTGGCTCTTCCGTCTAGGGTCCTCGGAAACATGCTGAATCCAGATAGCCGAGAGAAAGCCACAGACACTACAGACACAGAGGAGGCAATGCTCGACAGGGATGTGTGCCTGAGACGTCAGACCTCGAGGAACGATGAGTGTGCAGATCCAGTACTTAGTGTCTGCCCGGAGATGTCTTGATTTCCGTATTGTGTTATGTTTGGGTTACGTCGACTAGGAAACATCGTGAGGCGGCGTCTGCTGGAAGGCCTGATGGCCCAATAACACTGCTGGTTGGACGCCCTTGGTACGTACTTACGTACCTAGATAGACTGAGATGTAGCAAAAAGAAGGGAGTTCTCTACCTGCCATGAAGGCATCGACTAGAGGCGTGTGCATAGGGTTTTTGATGATGGATCACGGTCCATTTTCCAATCAGGTTCAGCTGTGGACAATTTCTCTTTCATCGTAGAAGACCGGACCGAAGTAGGAAGCCAATATTCGGAGGGAAACTGGTTCTTGATTCTGATGAACAACAAGGCTGTTACTTAACAGAAAACCGTTGACGTGAGGCGATTCAAGATGGAGACATGTGTGCATGCCAAGGAACAAATGGGTAGCCCAACTACCAGGTACCTACCTAAGGTACCTAGGCCAGCTAGGTACCTAGGTAGGTTTGTTTGTTTAGTTTGTTTAGGGGGTTGGAAGGATGGGGAAGAAGGAGAAGGACTGCAGTAGTGCGTGTGACAGGGGTCTACCTACAGTAGGTACAATATCTACAATGGGGTCAAAGCACAGACCAACTCTATTCTTCTACTCCCCCGCCAGGTTGCATACGTACAATGTACATTACATGTACCTACCTACCTAAGGTTACTGGGTACCTAGGTCGGTAGGCAATGTAGTACGGAATTAATGGGGTAATATTCCGTGTGTACCCGACGACATATGTAGCAACTTACCTCGATTTTACCTCCTTATCCTTTCCCAAAACGACAACGACGCCGTCGCAAATAAACAACGTCTACCTTTGTCGATTTGTCTCACGAGCATCAGAGATGACCTCGTCAGGATCGAAGTTAGTAGCAAGCAAACAAACAACTGCTGCAATATTCACAAGACTTCATTGATTGCTCCATCCGCTACCTAAATCTTCGCCATCGACATCCTGCCCGCCCAATCGGCCGAAAGAAGATGTATGCTTGCGTGTTCTCCCATCAAGCCTTCACCATTCGTGGGTACAATTCCCGGTGGCTGTCACATGTGGGCCCTTTCGTCATGTCGTGTCGCGGCTCATGGCTGGTTGTCGCTACATGTCAGGAGAACGACCCCTGAGGATGGATGGGCACCTGGAGACAGCATCACGAGTTCTACAAGGCATCAGCCTCCGCTCCATGGCCAGGAGGGAAAGGGTTCGCGAGAGCGTTGTGTATGGTGGCCCGGAATTCCCGACTGCCATCTCTCGCCGGAATCCGCCGCCTCGTCCGATGCCAGCTGCCAAGTGTTACACCGACCATGCTGTGGCTGGGACGATAATATTCCTTTTCAGACTCCCCATCTTTCTACCTACAGACGCTTTTCAACGACATATTCTCAAAACTCAGGGCCTCTTCGAGAGCATTGCTTCTAAGAAACCACTAAGACCGAAACCTTGTCTTTCTCGTTTGATACCAACCATCCGCCTTTGCAAGAATCCCCGATTTCATGTTGTGCGCGTCTACCCAAGGCGGTCTTTCCCAACCACACTGCCTGTCGAATATCTTCATATAACCTGCCAGAAGAGGGACTTTCACATATATTGCGGGTCCGACAGGCGTCGCATATCTCATGCAAATGTCCTGGCATCAGCCTCATTACGTATTCATGTTATTGTTGCTGTCCTACTTCAACTATGCCTGGAGCACCATTTCTGTCCCTGAAACAAGACTGTTAGCATATACTCATCCGTTCGTGACCGCTACTTCACAAAGCGTCATACATTCCACTGGCGGGTGAGAACACTCCAATTATCTGCAGGCATCCTAGTGGCTGCTTAGCTAGGCCATCCTCGACTTGTTCTTCCTCGAGGACCGTGGTGTATGTAATGGGATACCCCGCAAGCATAGGCTTTGTACGACTGTTTACCCCTACATCTGGGCACTGTAGGTGTTCCTGAGTACACCCGACCTGTTTCTCATGTTCTCAATCCTAACACCAGCACCTCCATTCGGCACTCGACGTGCCTGTCACGTTACCCCTTACTGTGAGCTTGAGATATCATTATTTTGATGTCCACACAACATCGTCCCGGTTCAGTGGATACGTGTAACATGGAAGTCGCCATCGATTATGACCAATCTAGTGTTGTACGTCATTGTCCTCTTCGGAAGACGGGAGATGTCTGTTCATTGCTCCCGGACAGTCTAACTACCTAGGTATACTTGCCGGCACTGCCAAATTGTGGTGAAGGCCTCTCAGGAGCATCAATCAGAAGGAAATGGTCGATCTACCAGCACACCTTCAGGCGTTTGCTTGGAGCAACAAGTACATTATGAGGCCGAATTCTTTGGCTGCCATAATTTGCTTGCGATCCACTTTGGTGGGCACTTCTCTGAGATATACGAATGCAGGTCTCTTGCTTCTCATGACTGCGAACACATTAGATCCGACGCCATATTCACACGCCGTCTTAAGCTATATCGTGGTTTAATTATTCATGGTTCAAAGCTTTGACATTGCCTCACAGTCGCAAATCCCATAAGCCTTACGCAAGGAAAAGTAGAATCGCACACGATGAAGGCTTTATGAAAGGTAGCAATATGCCCCCAAGACAGGCAGTTCATCGCTGTTGTCCCCTAGGCTACTTTACCCCTGAATGTTACCAATTAATTGTGTTGCCCTAAGGCTCTGTTCCTCAGATTGTGAGAGGCGTCCAGATATTTCTTCTTGCTGACAGCATGAACCGTCAGTGTCCCTACTCTTGCAGCTGTAGCCTTGCTTTTTCCACGGCCGTTCTTAGTCCTACTTCGGCTCTCCCGATCGCCGTCGGCCTGACCTGACGGTTTCCGCATCTGGACCCTCGGGATCCATCTTGCCAGAAACGCTTGCTCTTTCCGTGTCGGAAGTTGCTCTTCACGAACTGACCTGCTGTCCAACATTCCGGTGGTAGTACCTCAAACGATCTATTCCTTACCACAATTCCAAAATGGTTTCTCGCTTGCGAGCTGTCAAAAAGATTGGCTTGTTTCAGCCGTTGCCTTGTTTTGCGCCTCACTTTAAAATTCCTAGAGCGCCATTGTGCCACAATATCTGGCTTCTGAAGACTTCAGTGTCACATATCAAGGACCCTGCTGAACGACCTACAGACTACATTGGATGAACTCGAAGGCGCCATGCGGATGCTGTGCATATCTTCTCGACACAGGGCTGCAGATTTTCTTCATGTTCGTCAGGATCAGCAACGCAACGTTCCCTTCGAGCATGCCGCGGCGCGCCACTAAATGCTTCATTTCTAGTTGACAAGGCTGACAGACGTACTGGTCTGCGGTCCCGACTTTCCTAAAGCAGGCAACAATTAGTCTATCGATTCGAAGAAGATAACGGTTGTTTTCAAATCGTGATGATCGGTAGGCATGGCTACGCGCGAGGTGGCTGACCATGTTTTTACAGAACAGATCTCCTGGGGTTTCAATCCCTCCGCTGTCGAGTGGCTTGAGCGTTCACATGGTTTGCAGAGAAGAACACCCAACATTCTCAGTCCTCATCTGCAAGGCGAGTGGCGAACAGGGGGGCTAAGTGAGGCTAGAACTTCCCCGGTTTGGACGGCCTGAAGGTCAGGAATTAGTCTGCATCAAACTGCTTTGACTGCATGATGACGAACAAGGGTTTCGAGGGCGAACAACAAAAAGCAAACAGGACTTAGAGAGATACGGCCCCTCCTCACACAACAGAATTTGATTTCTGATTTTCAACAAATACCCAAGCGGACTGCTCCGGGTCCTCACCCACGTCCAACAGGACCAAGCTCATCACTCACTATGCTGACTTCGGACCCGGGCAGCGCCGGCAGGAATCCCATCCACCTCCCCTTTTCATCCCTGTGTGTTCACGTCAAGTGAAGTATACCCGGAGTTATAACGGCCGACGCGCATGATTACAACCCTCCTTCTTTACCTCGCATGCCACAATAATTTCCCAGCGCAAGGTTATACGGGTAACAGGGACTTTTGGTACGCTCGGAAATGGGGGCATGGCCGCATCATGCAGCTACCCGAATGGGGGTGGGATGGTGTGCTGTGCCACGGGTATCCCACCTCAATGGAAGCGAAGATAATGTGCTGGTTGGCCAGAAGCTGTGGAAGTGGACGGACAGCACGATGCCGTATGCTAAGATGAGATGACGCGGGAAGCTCTCCCTGTCAGAGGTGGGTTGCCGTGGTGCTTTATTCTTTAACGGCCAACTGCATATGCAATACAGATTGTTGAAGATGGACGGCTTCCAACGGGAAGAATAACGGGGGCGGGGTACCTCGCCCGGGCGGGCGGCTTTACCCTGACGGTCCCGGGTCTAAGGCAAGTCCACACGAGGCATGTCCCTTCTCTCAACTTCTACAAGTTCAACCCGTACCTGGCCGCCGTTGGTACGACAAAAGGGTCTTCCCAAGCTTTGCGGGACGTGTGTTTCGGGAGCCAAGATGGCACGCTTTTGCTGTCTCCCCTCATTGGAACTCTCGGCAGCTGGAGAATGATATAACGCCACGGCCACAGCACTTGGTGATTTGGTTGAAACCACTCTCCCTCCGGGCTACGGCTTGTGGTGTTGAGGGCTCAAAGCAGCGACACCCTTCCTTTCCAGGTTGGAGCAGTGGCCCTTGAATATTTCCTTGGTCTCAACATCGAAGAAGGTAATATAAGACCAGATCTAGCCAGTAAGTTGGACTTTTGGAGTTGCCTCCACATTGTCCATACCGTTCCTCTGCCCATGGCTCCAGTAGAGTCATCGATGGCTGCAAACGATTCCATGTAGTTGAGGGACTGAATATTCGCATGTTGACAAAGAAGTCTCGTCCATCCCAAGTCGCTGCAACAAAACGACAATTATATATGTATACATATGCAAGACAGCGTCCGTATCGACTACCATGGGAGCTCATAGCCCTCCCTATGCCAGAACTTCCCCGTGTCCTCTATCCCCTTGCTTACAAGAAGCTTGTAGAGCTTGCTCGCCGCCTCGTCTGGATCGATGGCCCCTGAAACGTCAACCGCACCGAGTGTCATATTCGTTCTAACTATACCAGGATGCAATATCACCACCACGACCCCTTTATCCTTTAACTCCAAGGATAGGTTCTTGCAGATCATGTTCAGGGCCGCCTTGCTCGAACGATATGCATAGCTGCCCCCTGAACTATTGTCCGCAATTGAGCCAAAGCGACTGGAAACGTACCCTAACCTTGGTTGTGATGACTTGAGGATATTTGGGAGAAGAGCCTGTGTTAGGAGCAGTGGCCCGAAAGTGTTGACGGAGAACATCTTTGTGAGAGAGTCCTTATTCAGCGTATCGAGCGAGCCATGGGTTGGGTCCAAGATTCCTGGGAAAGTTCAGCATGAATTGTCCAGTGTGTGTACCTTCGCCCCTGCCGGGCGAATAGAGCTACATCCAGGAGGGCACGTTCCGTACCTGCGACGTTGAAGAGCAGATCAAGAGGGCCATCGCCATACCTCTCCTTGAACTTGTTGATAGAGTACTGGGACGTGACGTCCACGTGGGAAGTCTCACAGCTCAGGCTCTTCAGCTTCTCGCCCTCGTTCACATCAACAGCGTGTACGTCATATCCCTGTTGTCAAAAGTCAATCGCGAATCTGTCATGAAACCAAACAGGACCAACAGGCAGCCTGGACTCACAGCATCGATCAGGACCTTTGCCACCTCGTGGCCAATGCCACTATTCGCTCCGGTTACGACTGCTGTGGGCATTATCAGGGTCGCAAGCCTCTCCGCTCAATACTACAACTTCTGCGCGTGCGAATGAGATGTCGTTCCGGGTGGGCGTGGTTCTCTCAACGCTGGACTCGGAGACAAACATCAGCTTGACATGGGGGCCGACTGATTATAAATACACCTGCGGGGCTTGCAGCATCCGCTCATGACGTTGCGTTGCGTTTGGTGTCATGGTACACCGAGAAGTTCATCAGGTAGGACACATACAGGACGAGTAAAACACAATGTAACACCTGGACTCTCTTCTGTGGGATAACTTTGTTAAATCTAGTGGCTAGGCGTGTCTTATAAGTGGTTGGTGCCGTTCAACTCGCGTTTCCGGACCCTCTTCCGACTGAATTTATTCGTTCGGAGACGTTACCGAGCACGCTAATGGGCCTATAAAGAGGTTTGTTGAGCCTTAGAAACAGAGATATGCATTCGCTACGATCACTGGCGTAGTTTCAGCTGTGAAATGAGGGAATTGCTCATTAGGGGGACTGGGTTGTGTCTGACGTGGTCATGTATGTATGGTACAGGATAGAGCCTTCTATATGTACAGATACACATGAATATTGCGGTGGGTATGTAAGTGAATGATCGGGGGAACTGAAGTCGTAGATCGTAGATCCCAAATACTACAGTGTTATTGATTTAAACTATGCTTGGACTTAAGGCGAAATATCGCTGAGGCACCGACTCATCCTTCTACAGCCTGTGGAGCCCGGGCTGTGCTAGACAGCCCTTGAATAATGAATGTACATAATAGAAATCTTGATTGGGTTTCCCAATGTGAAATGTAGGTGCTTCTTTCTAGTGTTCCAAAATCCTAAGGCTAGATACCCATAGGTGCCGTCCGCACATCTGTTCGGCAAATGTACTACCCACAAAACCTTGGTCCTCGGGAGCCAGATCATCTCAACTGTTCCATATCTCCAACAATCACAGGAAACATGATTACATGTAGATCAGGGGTATTCATAGAACTTCAATGTTGTTTGCCCAAAATAGAAAAACTGTATGCATCCAGTCCAACTTTATACCGACCGTTCAGCAAGTGTTTCCTCCGATACAAATAATCAACACAACACCCTAAAGATCTGGAGATAACGAGCACGCATCTCCTTCAGACCATTCAATCATCCCAACTACCAATAGTGAACTGGGAATTACACATGTTCGTCAGCTCCCAGTCCTCAGCACCCAACTCACCCCTCAAGTCCTCATCCCCCTTCCCCCCACACAACCCCGTCACGAACAGAGTCGCCATGAAATGGTCATCCGTCGCATGTGCCTCCCGATACATGGGATGCTTCATCAGCGCCGTGATCTTCCTCCTCAGCCTCGGCCCACCGACCCCCTTGCTGCCCTTGCCCACGACGCCCTTCCCGTTCCTGAGGACAGTACCGTAAGCGGCATCCTCAATGGCAGTCTCGGCGCTGTTGCCAGCCACCAACGCGTCGATGACCTCCTGGCGGAAGTCCATCGCCCAGGCCTCGGGGGGCGTCGGCTGCGCGAAGTTGTCCCGGTACCGCAGCATGGGCCCCCACACGTTGCGGTACAGGTTGTGCACCGCGCCGCCGCTCCCGACGAACAGCGTCTTGTGCTTGTCCCAGTCCCGCAGCGGCCGCAGGGCGGCGCCGACGGCCACGTGGAAGTGCGGGTCGTACCTGTGCTGCGAGCTTATGATGGTCGTGGGCGGGCAGCCCCTCGGAAACATGCGGATCAGGACCAGGTAGGTGTCGTGGATCCAGTCGAAGTTGGGGTCCGGGCGGGAGGGGATCCCCGCTGCTGCGAAGTGCTCCTGTATGACGGGGACCATGGGCAGGTCCGGGTTGAGCTTGTAGTTTTCGTATTTGGAGGGGTGGACGTAGGCTACAGGGGATTTCCCCGGGTTTGGGTTCGCCGAGATGTATATGCCTTCGTAGGTTGTTGCCCAGTGGGCACCCTGGTGACTATGTTAGCGTGCGTTGATGGGGATGGTTGTGAGTATGATCATAATAAGATAGGGGGAAATGTTGATGAAAGAAATGTGCCCCCATCAACCACCACATCGCCATCTCTTTTCTATTGCATCTTGGTTGGGTTTACGTTCTATTTTCTTTCTCTTCCTCCCACCCCCCCCCCCATTTTTCTTTCTTTTTCTTTCTGTGACACATCCATCGCTCCAAAACTCATTTCAATGTCATGTCCTTCCGCCTCGAATTTCTGGAATTGACGGTAAATTTTGGGCATCTACTCACCATCATGATGACATGCTCAACGCCGTTTGCAAGAGCAAGTTCGCCCATTCTCTCCCAGTATTTGGCTGAATTGTGCTCTTCACCCAGCATCATCGTTGAGCCGTGGGAGAAGAAATGAACGGGAGCCATCTTCCCTTCCTGACCTTTACCCAGCGCCATCTTTTTGGAGGATCACAACAAATTCGGGTGAGGCTGGACTGGCTGACTTACAAATTGCTCCTCAGCTAATATCTGTTGTCTACAGCCGGATATCAGTGTTCAAATTGAGCAAGCTTCTGAGAGTGGCTAACTCTTTTCCACGAGCATCCGATGTTGAATACAGACTAACTAGCCATCGAATAAAAGAGGTTAGTTTTGTCCCTTACGGGCCTTACGGGTGGGGCCGTTTCTTGTACATCGAGAGGGGCAATGTTCCGGGTCCCTGACCTCGACATCCCCAGTTGAGGATCCACCCCCACCATTCCGATCCATGTCCATGAACCTCCCCCAACCGCAGCGGCTCCGTCCTTCCCCGCAACATGTCCCCGCAGCGGGACGAGCTATAGCTCCCGGATAATTGGTGGTGCTTGTCCGTAACCTCGGGGCGTTTGATCCCTATCTCGGTGTTGTTGTTGTTAAGGTCTAAACTCTAACTAATGGCCGTGACCCGTCCGCGGGCCAACCCCCGGAAGCCAGCACAGAATACGCCATGAGGAGTGAACAACTCCAGGTTTTGGTGTGTTTTATTTGGGTTGGTGGTTAAGGGGGGGGGGGGGAGAGTTTAAGAGACTAGAGGCTTGATTCGGTCCTGTAAACGATGTAACTTGACAATTGATATCCTATACGCATGCGTTGCTAGTAGGATGGTTTACATACACCCCCCTTTTTTTAACGTCTCAACTTCATAACATATTCCACCCCTTTCCTCCCCAGAAAATAAGTCGAATACCCAACAGCCGGAATGATTATAGACGCCATGATGCTTACCCCGGTGATAATTCCCTGCTCGAAGAAACCCACCCCGTTATTATCCGACTGTTTCGTCGGCGGGAGCGGCTTGGCAGCTGAATCTCTCAGCGTGGACACTGTGACCTCCTTGGAAGTCCCATACAGCAACTCCTCCACCTTCCGGAAAACATCCGGTGGCCTCTCGACGAATTGTGGCCGCGGCACAGAGAACATGTCCTTGCTATATCGGTAGTGGAAATCCGGTTCGTGCGCCGTGGGTGCTGCCGGTCCGACGAGGAGGTGCACAGGGATCTGGTTGATGAGCGACACGTGGCTGGGGATGAACTGAGCCAGGTATTTGGCTGAGCTCGGCTCGGCGAAGAAATAGCCCGCGAGAAGGGGCTTCTCGTACTCGTAGTTGTAGACGGCATCAGTGAGGCTGGAACATGTCGCAATTGGGAGGTAGCGACCAGTGACTTTCATATACATGATAGGTGAACTCCTAGGAATTTGTCAGTAAGTTGAAAAGCAATAATATAGGGCGTCCCGAAGATAGCACAGCATACTTGTCCAATATGTCAACAAGCTTGAAGTCGTTCGATCCAAAGCTTGAGACCTGCCTTTTGCTCTCCGCGTCCTTGATCGCCTGCTTCACATCGTCGTTTGCGCCGACATTGACATTCTTGACGCTGCTTTCCTTTGCAAATGCCAGTGTCGCATATCTCGAACACGCCTCAAAGAATTTGGTCTTTACAAACTCGTTGACCAACACGAGGTCTGGCGCATAGGGAGATTGACCCCCAAAACTGAACCTCGCGACCGTGATGGCCTTGGCAGCCTCATCAACATTCGCGCTCCTGTCGACGACGGCCACACAACGGGCGTTTTTCGGGGACGTGAGGTGAGACGGTGATATTTTTGAGGTCACGGTGCTGTTCTGGTCGACAACAACAGCATCTTCCAGAATGGACCGATCGGTGACGGATTTGCTGACGTGGAATGTGTTTCCATCCAGAGCTTTCGTGAGGAGTGCGCGTAGAACTGCGTCTACTCTTCGGACATTATCCGGAAGCTTAAGGCACGCAAATTAGTAATCGAACCCAATCCTATGATGCCTTGAGAAATTCACACACCTCAAGTATGATGCAGTTCCCGGCCGCAATAGCTGCCGCCAGAGGCGTGACAATTGAGTAGAATCGCGTATGGCTGGTTGGTTTGATTACCACCATGCCGACTCCGACTCTCCTGCTCAAGTTATCCTTCCCATGTACCACGCTGTACTCCTCCTTCAACTCCCCCTCAAAGTCCAGGCTGTCGTAGAAATGCCTTACTGCGTTCATGGCAAGGTAATACTCTGTTTCCACCTCGGCGCTGGGTGACCTTGAGTCGGCCAACAGCGCCGAGCAGATATCACCGGCCTCTTCGCGTAGGGATTTGTGAAGTGCTTGGAGTTGATATTGTCGGTAGCGTCCATTTTCTGTCCGCCCGTCCACAACGGACATCTGGAGACGCTCGATGGCTGTTGATTCTGCCATGGTGGCGCAAATGCAATGGTCCAATTCTTCCGTTCAAGTGGTTCAGCGCAGGTGGGCGCAAATCTCACATGAGAAGAAAGTTGCCCTCGTGCTCTGTTCAGGAGATCCAGGCGTGCCGTTTTGAAGGGCTATGAAAACACACAAAACAAATGGCTACCATGCCCTCAGCTTGAGTTTCATCTACCGAGCGGCCCCATTTCAGGGTGGCTTTTCCATTGATTTCGTGTTACATCAATTCAACCCCGAGAATGGTGGAGGGCGGAAAGTGGGGTGGGGGAGAGGTGTACTGTGTAAGTCGTTTTGAGATCCGGCCCCTGAAGTTGGGATTTGGAGACGGAAAAAAAAGGAGCACGAACACCAGACTACATACCTACAGCCAGCTGGGAACCTTGGAACATAATAGTCACTGGCGACATCACTTGTCGCTCACTACTTACCTACCTATACCAACCCTCGCCCTGTCACAACGCTAAGCACAAGGAGAGAAACAATCCGCCAACATGTCTGCAACAACGACAGACAACCCCATAACAAGCACCTTCAACAGTGAAATCCAGCGAGACTATGAAATCCGCCTCACGGGCCACGACGAGACGGTAGCACCGCCAAATGCAGACAGTCGACCACCGCCGGCGTCGAACCCATCTGGCTGGTCCACTGACCATCGCGGGGTGCCTCCTTACAGGCCTATCAATACAGGACTGGACCTGAGCCAGCGACCTTTGGGCGGGAGTCCTGCTGTCGATGTCTTCTTGTTTGCGATGTTTAACGGACTTTGGCTGAACGCAGTAAGTCTTCCTAGCACTTCCTATTGCCTTTTGTAGTATATTGAATGTAACTCATCATAATAAAAACAGAACATAGGCTGGCTTTGGAGACACACAGGAGGAAAGATCAATAACGGGATATTTAGGTATAAAGTTGGTGGTGAAATTTGAACATGTGCGGCAACATCATGCATGGGAGACGCATTAATTTTATGTATGTAAACGCAGGCAGAGGAACGACGTAAAGGCCGATTGCTGTTCATATCAAAATATTAGCCATTCCATGTAATCATCCTGTTGTGTGTACCTACTTGCCTATAGGTAGGTAAGTGGGTATGCTCGCTCAAGGACCACCGCACAACCAGCAAGTGCAACTATTCGCAGCATCTGGGCATCTCACTCCAAGATACATACCGTACCCCATAACAGTATTGAACTCAGAAGCGGCCGAGCCCATCACGCCGAAAGCCACCTGGGCATTTCTGTAGTTTGCAGATCATAGATCCTTGGACTGTCCTTCCCCGCCCCCACCGATCCGGATGCCCACGTACCTAGCTGCGAGCTCTTGAGGGGCCTGATGAAGCTCCTGCAGACGTTCCTCGAAGTCTTAGATTGGGCTTGCCGTAGAAATAAACTTGATATTTTCTTCTCAGATGCTTCCTTAAACTTTCATCTCTGAAATCAAATCATCGGCTCAGGGAAAGCCCTCATCAACTCCAGCCGACCAACGACGAACACCAACATGGCGACCCCAGAAGTCAAAACTCCCCCAATCCGTGATATCTCCTCCACGTACGAGGACACAGAGAACAATGTACTTTTCATTAAGAACGTCTCCATTCCACTCAAGGCCTCAGGCCTCCCCATCCGCGCCAATGTCTACCTGCCGCTATCCCACAAGGCCACCAACGAAAAGTACCCCGTGCTAGTTACATACGGACCGTACGGCAAAGACATCCCCTACGCGACCTTTTACGCTCAATCCTTCAAAGAACTCAACCCAGAACACCGCTCCAAGTATTCTGCATGGGAGACGCCTGATCCAGTATACTGGACACGCCAAGGGTATGCTATCGTCCGGGCTGACGAGAGAGGGCTGGGCCAGAGCCCCGGGCTGCTGGACACCATGAGCAGGGGCACAAGCGAGTGCTTCTTCGATGTCGTGGAGTGGAGCGCCGAGCAGCCATGGTCGTCCGGGAAGGTCGGGCTGTTGGGCATCTCGTACTTTGCCGGCTCGCAGTGGCGCGTCGCAGCACGGAGGCCCAAGGGCCTGGCGGCCATTATCCCCTGGGAGGGCATGTCGGATTACTACCGCGATCGGTGCCGGCACGGCGGGATCTTGAGCAACAAGTTCATCGGGTTCTGGTGGAACCGACAGGTCCTCGTTAACCAGTACGGCCTGGCCGGTCGTTCGAAGCTGGAATTCCCGCCGGACGGGCCAGGGGCAAGGGGCCAGGAGGACACCATCGAGGGCGATCTGGCGGCGGAGGCCCTGGCTTCCAACAGGAAGGATCAGACCAAGGACAACGAGGCAAATCGCTTCCGGGATGACGAGTACTACTCCAGCAAGGAGTTCCGGCTGGAGGACATCGAGGTGCCGGTTCTGAGCGTCGCGAACTGGGGCGGAATCCTGCTGCATCTGCGAGGAAATGTCCAGGGTTATATGCACGCCGGATCGAAACTCAAGTATCTGCGCTTCATCACCGGACGGCACGACCTGCCGTTCTACTACCACGAAGAGGTGGAGCTGCAGAAGGGCTTCCTAGATGCCTTCCTGAAGGGCGAGGACAGAGTTGGCTGGAGTGTGCCGGGCAAGCTGCCTCCCGTGACACTCACCCTGCGAAAGGGCAACGTTGGCTTCAATGATGCAGAGAAAGAAAAGGCCTACCCTAAGAGGCAGGAGAGCGCATGGCCTTTGGCCGACACACGCTATACCAACTACTATCTCACCGCCGACCAGAGCTTGACGACCAGCAAGCCGGGCACAGAGGAGAAGCAATTGTCGTACAAGGCTTTGGGCACCATTGAAAAGCCTGAACTTCTGAAGTTCACCACGCCGCCGTTCGAACAAGAGACTGAAATCACAGGACATCCGGTCGCTCACTTGAACGTTTCAGTCACGCCCGATAATGCCGGGAATGAGACGGACATTGACCTCTTCTTGACGATCCGACATATTGATGCCACGGGCAAAGAGGTCTTCTACACTGGCACAGCTGGCGACCCAGTCCCTCTTGTCAAGGGATGGCTGAGGGTCAGCATGCGCAAAGTCCACGACGAGAACCCCAAGCACAAGTCTTGGCTGCCACACAGGGAGTACCTGTCGACGGATGTACAGCCCGTCAAGGCCGGCGAGATATACCCGGTCGATGTCGAGATTTGGCCGACCAACGTCGTCGTGGAACAGGGCGGCAAACTCGTCTTCGAAGTTGCCAGCGGTGACACGCAAGGTTCAGGCATCTTCCAGCATATTTCGGAAGTGGACAGGTGAGCTTCGTCCCTTTTCTTCCCTTTTCTTTCAAGATCTCAAGCAAGAGCTAACTCGAGATAGGCCTGCATCGAAATTCGCGGGCGTGAACCACATCCACTTTGGGGAAGGCCTGGAGAACTATGTGACTCTCCCCGTGATTCCATCAAAATAGAAGGCGGAGGCCAGGAAAGCGTATCTTCAAAATAGTGCTGGCTGCCCACCACTTTGACCATACTTCTAGACAGTACGGCTGAGAGAATCTTTTGAGGCATGCGACATTGCTCATTAAGCTACTTCATCAGCCCTAGCGAAATTATACACATTGTGGTTCTTTCGGAATCCACCTGAGCAATCAACACTAAGTAAATGGCAGGCCTACCTAGGTAGTTTTGTAAGGAGTTGTATTGTTGCAAGATGGTGGCAGTGAGAGTTTCCGTAATATAGTTGGCGTCATTCAATATACACGGTACACAGTCAAAGCGTAGTGTTGCATTGAGAACATTGAATGTGCAACCTACACAGTACCTAGGTAGTTCTGAGTGAGAATGTCGTCCCATACATTGGGACGGAATGATGTTCCGAGCATTGAAGGGTCCCTGGGTCCCAAACATTGACATCTGGTATGATCTGGGGTGGGTCAGGAGCTCCACTAGAACCAATTGAAGCGAGGACGGTGGGCTGCCACCGGCAAGCGGCGCAACCAGCGCTGCAGTAGAAGGCCACATCTTCAATTGGAAGCTTTCTTTTCTGACTGAAAGCTGGACTCCGAAAGCTCCAACCCATCACCACCAAGAAGAGAGCAAAGCAAATCGCCCTTGCGGACCCCTTTCTTCCCAATCGTCATCATCCTCCGGTTCTGACTATCACAATGACTCTCCTCAAGCTCTCGACCCTCGCTCTGCTAGCCCTGCGCGTCGCTTCCGTCTTCGCGGCAGAAGCTGATGTATGTCTTCCCTGCTCTTCATTCCCTTCATGATGCCAATGCGCAAGACGAACTTCGCAGCCTGTCCTGTCGACAGCAGGCAAGGGCCACTCAATCGAAGCTCATACTAGTCTTCTGACACTGTTTTGAATAATAGCCAGAAGATGCGAAGGCTCATCCTGACACCGGCGCCCCGGCTCCCGACCTGAAGATCGATATCGCCACGCACTTCCCCGACTCGAGCCTCGGTGTCAAGCTCGTCAACGGCAACCCGACAAGGGCAGTCGTTGAGGTGCAGAACCTTGAGGATGGACCAATCCAGCTCGCCTTCATTGGTGGAATGCTGGCCACTACCCAGCCGTTGCCTGAGGATGCGCCCGTCGGCGCCGGTATCCTCCGCAACTTGTCTGCTGTCAGCTACAACGTCGAGATTCCCGCCGGAGAGACCCAGTCCTTGCCCTTCTCTTTCGTCTTGGACATGCAGCCCCAGGATGTTTTCGTCAACCTCCTCGCTGTCCTGACCAACCCTAAGGGTCAGGTCTTCCAGATCGAGGCCCACAGGGGTATTGCCAGCATTGTCGAGCCTCCTACCAGCATCTTCGACCCTCAGATGTACGTTGCAAGCCCCATGCAAGCGACTCTCCGTCTCCGAGTACATTACTGACAAGGCTACAGCATCTTCCTCTACCTCTTCCTGACTGGTGTTTTCGGCGGCACTCTTTACTTCGTGTACAAGACCTGGATTGAGGCTCTCTTCCCCCAGACCCGTCGCGCTCCCAAGCCTGCCAAGAAGAGCAAGAAGCCCGTCGAGGTCGCCGAGCCCCTCTCTGGTTCTGAGTCTACTGGTGTCACCACTGGCACTTCCAAGAGCTACGATGAGAGCTGGATCCCCGAGCACCACATCAACCGTCCCGCCACCAAGCGCACCAAGTCGAAGAAGGCTACCGAGTAGGATTCGTCAGCCAATGGTAGGAAGGGTCAACGTGGGAGCCACCTTCAGGTGGACCTCATCTGAGGATGGGACATCAAAGAAGGCACATGCTTGAGCGTGTCTTTACATATACAGCCTGCTGAGGCATGTTGCGAGTATAGGAGTTGGGGAGAGGACGAGTTCAAGGTCTGGAAAAGGCTTGTCATTATACATGGGGCATGTACAGTACGGCATAAAAAGCAGTTGCATGGCTAGTGCATGCGGTCCCGCAGCATTCTGGATGGCGTACAATAACAAATTGTGCACTTCAATACTTGGTCTTGGTGTTTTCTTGTGACGATATGCGCATGTCAGTTAAGTACAGGGAACAACCCTTGATCCACGTAAATGGAACAACCCGAGTTGTGAACAACGCTTTTATAACCCAATTGAAAGTCACGGCGAAGATTTGGCTCGGCATTATGCGCCGGATCCTCTCGGACAGCTATGCCTGACAGGGAACGAAGCACCTATCCTGCTGGTGCAATTTTCATGGGAGACCGTTATATTCCGTAATGTCCGTGACTGGAGAGCATCGTCGTAACCCACCTGCAGATGATAATCCGAGTTGCGTGGACGAATTGAACAAAGCGCGCTGCGGGCAGATATGTGTCGTGGTCACAACCAAATCGCCCACGATCGTCCACCCGAACTTGGCCCTTCGTTGGTGCTGCACATTCGGTGTTGCTGGTTTTGCGATTTATATCCTTCTTGTCGATCGGGTCCAGTCGCGAAGGCATCGAGAATCTCCGTATCTGTTTCAATCAGTAATACCACTTTTCCATCCAGTACATTCCCCGTTGACATGTCACAGCCATCACAGGTCGCAAATTTCATAGCCATTATATGTCGGTCGGGGGAAGATGGTTGTGTGATTCGTGCTTTTTTTGAAATTCGCAATTCCAGTGATCCGGGACTCCTCCTCTAGAAATAAGGCCCGAGGCCCCTCAAACGGTGTTGTTGGCGTCGCTCATCATCATTGAGACGGTCGATCTTCCTTCCCGTATGGAGGGACTACCCCAAAAAGAGAACCGTTCCCTTTATGCTGCCAGACATAACACCCTTGCGGCCGATGCTATTGCTCTCCCCGACTTCCCCACAACTTTTCGTTCCCTTGCGCCGTTGTTGAGAAAAGGTTCTTTACCTCAGACGTCTGGCCTCACGCTCGGACTCGAGGAGGCAAAGGATGTCGTTCTCGCGAACTGTTCAGAACCACAATTGTCAGCACTTCCCCTTCTATATCCCTCGTTGGGCTCCTATTCATTCATTCCCAGGGGGTTCGTTCGTACCGGGTCCCTTGACGTTTCGGATGATCGATCGGGTCTGGTCGTCCATGAACTCGACGCGGACCTGGGTAACACCACCACGGGAGCCTATTTCCCAATATCAAAAATTAGCCCTTCATTCTTTCTCGGTCTCTATGCGACTGTCCAGCGAGCCAAACAGGGGAAGGGCTTCATCCGTACCGGTACGGCCGAGGACACGAGTGACCTTCACGAGCTTGACGGGCTGCTTGGAGGAATCCATTTTGGTTGATGAAAATTTCTCGAGGAGGTGTCGAGTCGAGTTCGTGAGAATCGGATTTGACGGGCGTTGAGGTTGACGTGAAGGCGCGGGGGGACAAGGTGGATTCTGCTCACTCTTCCTCGCGGGCGTTGGAAACGCTGACAGCTTTTTTTTGGTGCGGTCGCAACCCGCTAAGATTTCTGGTGGCCCGTGCGCTTGATTCGGGGAAAACTTTTCGCTGCTCCGAGGGGACGGGACAACCTTTTTTGGCTTGGTGCCGGCCGAACGAAAGGGGTGGGAGCCCCCTTTCTTGCGCTAAAACGATCTCATCATGTCTTTGGCTTATAGCAACAGTACGGGACTTTGATTAATTTTCAAAACATTAATGAAACATAACATGCACCCGATGAAACAGACTTGGGGAAGCAAGGCTCGTTTCTTCAACATTCGCTGTCTAAGGGGATGCAGCAACAAGGAAACGGTGCTGATACTCGAATCTACTGTGGCTATGGCTGACTGAGTGAGGCCATCACCAGTTGCATGTGCTCCTCCCAGGTCAACTACCGGACCCTTCTGAGTTTGTCTGATTGAACAGCATGGTACTCCCCAATGCAGCATACATGTGATGCAGACGAAAGATTAGGTCTGAAACTCCGGAACTGCAGTATTGGAGCAACAAAAGAAAAAAGACAAAAAGAGAACATGCAACACCGGGTATTCGCTGGTCGTCACCGACCCAACTACTAATCCAGCCCTCAGCGGCTTGTCTAGGGCAGAGCGGACGGGATGCCGAATTTTCCACTGGGTATGGTCGCATGTGCTTATGATTGTGTTTGTAGTGTTTATATGTGTTATTGAATAAGTAAACCATTAGTAGTGAATCCATTTCTGCAATTATGCCCATATGGAAAAGCCAGAAGAGCGAAGAGCGTCCCAGAGCAGACAATCAGCACTTCTTGCTGAACCTAAGTATTTGCCGAATCAGACGTCTAGGACGTAGTGTTTTGGGGCAGCCAACTACAATGTTCAATTCATATATATATTTCGGGCAGAGTACTGAGAGTACTAAGTAGTTTAGCTTCATGAGAATGAAGAATGTACTGTACTGTGAAAGAGGTTGTTATAGTTAGATCGATCAGACCAAGAAATCCGCTGTACAACTAAACTCTACAGACGACTCAATACCTAGTGTCATACCAATCTAGATCCTAGGTAGTTCTCAAAACGAAACATTCACCTTACACTCATTTGCAGATTGAATGGTCTGGATGGTGTAAGAGCAGATTGAGTTTGACTATCTGCTTAGTAAGCTCATGTTGTTTGCAGGGACCCTCTGACGCGTCGCGTCAACTGGTCGAGCTAAGCTATGTAACATTGAAGCTACTACCTACACTAAGGTACTTGGTTAACTCTCCAGATTTCGAACAAAAACTTCGAATCGCTTTCTCCTTTAGGACTCCCATCTCCATTTACCCAATCCACCAATTCACCCGACAATTGTTCAAAACTTTACCCTTAAGTCTTCTAGCTGCGACGTGTTTCTCTACATTTTCCCTACGAACTACAACATCTCTCCGAAGTACCAACGAACCTACCAACAATCAACATGGCTCCCACCAAGCCCGCAGGCCGTGGCCGCGGTCGCCCCAAAAAGAGCGACGCTGATGCCATTGACAACCCCATTGAGATCAACTCTGCCGAGAACAAGACCGACGCAACAGAGTCCACTACTACCCCCAAGCGCGGACGCGGACGTCCTCCCAAGGACCCTAGCGGCGTACCTCAGGTCAAAGTGGCCAAGACCTCGACGGGACGCGGACGCGGCCGCCCGCCCAAGGACCCCAGCGGTGTGACTCAGGCTAAAGTCACCAAACCGTCGACAGGCCGCGGCCGCGGTCGTCCTCCTAAGGATCCCACCGCTCCCAAGACCCCCGCGAAGCCCAAGTCCGGCCGCCCCCGTGGCAGACCCCCCGGATCGGGAAAGAAACAGAAGGCTGCTGCTGCTGCCGTCGCAGGGGCTGCAACTGGTAGCGACCGGGCTTCTTCGAAGGAGGAGGTTGATGATGAGGAGGAAGGTGTGGACGAGGAGAAGGAGCTGGGCGAGGATGCTGAGATGGTGGATGGTGACGACGATGATGCCGATGGCGATGCCGACGAGGATGGGGATGATGATGGTATGTCGGAGGATGGCGGTGAGTGAAGCGCGAGACTCGGCAAGTTTTGGAATATGCGGCCCCCCTTTTAGGTCGGTTGCACAGAGGTTCTAACGGGGACTTACTACTCCAGGTCCGGGATACACTGCTTCAGAGCGCGGATCTGAACCTCCTGGTGAGGTATAGACTTACCCTGTCTCTCCTCTGTTGGACATTCTCTCAACGCAATTACAGGGCGCGACCTCCGCGGATGAACGAAGCTTCTTTACCAGGGTTGGTCACAAACTTGGGTTTCGGTCATAGGTCGAGGTGTTGGGGAGGGGAGGGGGGACTAGCATCCACAGAATTTAGTCATGGGCTCATCACTAACTGGGCAACTGAGACATGGTTCTCATAGGAATCTTTTTGGCCCTTGGAGGAAACTGTTTTCGGACGATTTGACGAATTCCAATTTTAGCGTGTGGAAAAGAGGGCGGTTCTTGGAAGCTGCTGCCGCAGCTCGGCAAAGCATCTTTACTGACTCCGCCACAGGCGAACGGTTGACTGTATAGTTATGAAGGAGACCAATCCGTAGTCGACAGGGCCTCGAATAAACGATAGGATAACAAAACATGAAACTACGCGCAAGCCCCTTGAACTTGTCCCCAACGCCATGCTAGTCACAAAGTCATAAATAAATATCAACTACTCCCTCTTCCACTCCTCGAACTCCCCCTCCAAGTGATCTTTTAAAAGCTTGAACTTATTCCCAAAGTCCTTCTCACACCTCCAACATACCATCGGCCGTTCTGGCCACCCACTCTGTCGCCGTCTCGGGTCATTTTCTGCCAGGGGAAAATCCTCCAATGGCACGAAAAACCCTGTCGTGAATGAATTGTAATGCTTCCGGTGCTTCATCCTCTCCGAGTGCATATCCCGACTCATCACATGCACATGCAAGTGATTCATGCTCGGCCTGGCATGCACGCCCACCTTCACCTCCCTGCCCCAGTCCCGTCCCTCCGGCAACACCAGGTTGCCCTCCTCATCCCGATCCGGCTCTGCGTGGCCATCGAGGACGGCGTTCCGTGCCGCCTCGGCCGCGCTATATTTTCCTAGCAGTCGCTGAAGCTCCTTGGCCACGAGGTCCTTGAGCCTCTCGGCCTCCCGGCGTACTGACGCGAGGAACTCCTCGTCGTCGAACGCCTCGAAGGGATGGAGCCTGGTCTTGGCCTGGGACCGCGGGAGGAGAAGGCAGTGCACTGTTGCTTTGGGGAATAGGTCATGTATAGCGACAAAGTCGGGCGTGTGGAAGATCACGCGGCTGGCTGGGAAGGACTCCGGGTTGGAGAGGTAGGCGCCCAGGCCTTCGCGGCCGCCAAAGGAGGTTGTTGATGTTGTGCTAGGAATCTTTGGCTTGGCTTTGGGTTGCGCTTTGGAGGCCATTAATTCTGAGACTGTATATGTTGAGATTAGTTGTCTTCTTTTCGTCTTTGAACTATGATTGATAGGGAGGTCAAGAAAGGGTGGATGCACACACAGGCGTTGCGAGCCCTAGGAGCCTCGCCGGAGGAGGCTGCGGACGGCGCTGTACCGTCAATTTCATCTTTTGTTATGGCATCTTCTACTGTATTGATTGATGAGTCCTCGTCGCCAACAGGCGGTCGCTTCTTATTTGGCGCGTCCGGTGTGTCGGACGGGCTCCTTTTGGGCCGAGAGTTCGGGGAATCGGCCCCCATTGCAGATTCGATGTGTCTGAGTCTCACGGGTATTTGGTGGGATAGTAAACTGAACAAGGGGAAATTGAGTGTGGTTATTTTCCTGAGAGACTTCATGAATAAACAACTACTTAAGTAAGGGGCGATGTGCAGCTGTCAAGTCCAAGCTGTTGCCTTAGTCAAAGGCTCAGCAGTAATTGCCCCGCGATGTTCCCCCCACCTCGCGTCACAAGACACTCACTCGGAAAGACGCGTCAAGCTGCTAAGCTACCCTCAACTCAACGCCTGACTATGCCTGGTATCATGCCTGCTAGAGGAGCTTGGAGAAATCGAAGAGAATTGCATGCTGTTCTCCGTATCCGGGTATCTTCAAAACAGTCAAAAGGTATCAAAGAAATGTTTCGGTGTGCGCATTTTCTGAAGAGTCTACGACTCGATAAACTGAGTGCACCGTCGAATATCTTTGTAGATATCGCGCCTTCCATGAGCCTTTCCAAGTGATTAGTCGCTTTTCGCTCTTCACTCTATGAAGTTTATTTCAACTTTAGTTACTAGCGGGTTCACTGCCTTCGTCTTGTTGTGTCCGCTTCCTCTTCTTCGCACTGGGTTTGTCCGGTATCAGCTTTGGTGGCGGAGGAGTCGAGCGTCCTGTGGTAGTTGATCTAGCTGATTCATTGTGATTTCCGCCGGTCGCCACCTCTTCTGTTGACGTGCCAGAGTCTTCCGCACCCGAAGCATCGGGGGTATCCTGGCTCTCTCTTTGTCCACGAGGGCCCGATGGGTCCCTCTCAACTGCTGGCGCTGACGGCGTGGTAGAATCATCGTAGCCCGGCGGCTTCGGTGCCCACTCTGGTATAGGCTCATAAAGAGACGCAGCAAGGTCATAGTCGCCTTGTTTGATCAGACTATCGCACGCAAGCCTCAACCAGTTGATACCCTTCTTGTAGGCTCTCTCGCTGGGATAATCTGTCGACTGGGCCATGAGCACCTCTTCGACCATGCGTTTCCTCTCCTCAGGCGGCTGTTCTGGAGTGCCGGGGATTAACATCCGTGCTGCAGCCTGCTTTGCATACTCGTAGCAGTCCGCCGGTTGGGGCGACATTAATCCGTCACTGTCTGCCTTGATGGAAGAGTACCCCAACACTCGCATGTACGCCCACACCTGTCCTGAGACTGAACCCTCCAGCACCCGCCAGGCAGTCGCGAACCGCGTCTCACAGATGAAAAGCTGAACTGTGCTGGCTTTCGGGTAGGCATTGAACTTCTTGGTCAATTCTTCGTAACACGATAGATTACGAGCCACGTATGTGATCTGCGAAACCCACGGATTCAGGGCATTGGCTCCTGTAAGAAGGAGGAGCTTGCCCTCTGGGGAGAATCTGGGATGGGCGAAACTGACTCCAGCATATCGGGCTGGGTTGAAGCCACCAATCAGGTGACCGCCTCGGGTGTACGAAGGCTCAAGAGGCGTCTGTTTCCTGGGTGGCAGGGGTTGAGGAACTTGCGGCTGCGGTTGACTGACTGGACTGACATTGTAGGACGGCTGGCTAGCTGGAGAACTTGCTTGCCAGTGTCCAGGGGGTGCCGCAGGTTTAGAACGAGGGGGCCGACCCCGTGGGAGAGGTTGGAGAGGACCCAGAATTCTGGCAGGTGAAGGCTGAGCCGAGGCTAATGGTGGTGGTGGTGGTGGTGGTGGTTGATGATATATAAGATTCTGCGACGCAAAAGGAGCGGGAGGAGGAGAATGTTGGACAGTTGTTGCCACTGCCTCTACGGCTTCTACAATCGTGACAGCTGGAGGTGAGACAGCCGTTGAAGGGCCATTGGTTGGAGTGCTTGGGGTTGACATGAGGAGATCTTATGAAAGAAGACTCAAATATACATTATGTTCCATAGATTTATGATATTCGCTCAGCAGAACTTTAGTGGCTGAGCGGCCGAGTTATTGGACACGCGACAAGAGTGAGTGAAACTGATCTGTGAGGCGTTCAAAAAACGGTTCCAGGTGTAACAAGTACATATGTAGGTGCTGGCTTCAGCAGGTGCACTAACCTTATAGGGGTCAAAGCTTCCTGTTCCCACTGGACCCCTGCTGACTTCAGCCCTATTAGCTGCCGTCATTCAGGCCCAGCCTTCCTAAACCAGTTGGCCTAAAATCAAGCCAAAGCAACTTGTTGTTGATAAGAGAAATCTTACATCCATCCTACATACGAACATACAATGCCCGAATGACCTCATGTTTACACGACAAACAGTCAAGACATTTAGACATTTATAGAGCTGTTGACTCCCTCATTATAGGTTCTTGATACCGAAAAAGCGTGCAAGTTGACATCCTCTGGTCTCACTTTCTTTTGAGGGCAGAGAGCAGTAAGATTTGTCTGTGTGGGGCACGACCTTGACAAACCCCTTTACCCTCGCCTCGAGCTGCCTACAAGCAGCCTCCTCTCCATTGCCTTTGTTAGCTGTCACTTTGTATCATTACTTTCCCCTTACCACTGTCCAATATGGTTAAAAAGGGAAAGGAGAAGGCTCCCGCTTCCGGGTCGTCGACGTCCAAGCAGTCCGCTAAGAAGGATAAGCCTTCCAAGAAGGTCGCGGCGCCAGAAGATGATTTGCTCATCTTTACGACCGATAAAAAGAAGAAAGGTGGTTCAAACAAGGCCGGAGATGCTGCAGCAAGCTCATCTGGCTTACCGGACGGTCCCCCAGAGCCACCGAAGCCGACCGTCAAACAGATCATAGGCGGTCAGAGCTGGACTGGAAAACTCCCAGTGAATCTACTATCAGAGCACTGTCAGAAATTGAAATGGGAGAAGCCCGAATACGATATGAGGAAAACCGCGGAGGGGTATTCATCTATGGTGACCCTTTCTGAAAGGCATCCTAAATCGAAAGAGCTCAAAAAACTACCCACCTTCAAGCTCCCTCCTAGTCATGTCCACATGGCCATCAAGCCTACAGCTTTGGAGGCAAGACACTTCGCTGCTACATATGCCCTCTTCAGAGTTTGCAGCAAGAGGAATATGAGCATGATTCTTCCGCCTGATTACAGGTCTTTATGGAAAGAATTTGAGGTTCTGAAGAAGCAGGATGTCGAGGAGGGCAGGGCTTGGATGTACGATGATGATCCGTTCCTAGCTTTGGAGGAAAGAGAGACGAACAAGGCCCTTGCTGAGAAGAAGCGCAAACAGCAGCAGGCTGCCAAGGAGAGAGCTGCCAATATGCCTGGTGCCTCTGGTCTCGTCCTTAGGAGTAATGCCGCGGGTTCTAGCGGCGGCGGTGGCTTCAACCCAATGAAGGGATGGACAACGGTCCCGAAGATCGAGATGGGTAACAAGACGAGACAACATCTGGAGAACTTGCTCCGCCGAGACACAGTATGGAATCCGCACGGAGTTGTCATGGACCCGGAAGTAAGGGCCTCTATCATTAAGGAGTTCAAAGAGCTTGGTTTTCGGCCCAGTCATGTCGAGGAAGCAGTCGGCGAGTGCAAGGACCGTGAAGAGGCACTGGAATGGCTATTAATCCATGTCCCTGAAGACGATTTACCAAAATGGGCACTTCCAGGGAATTACACCTCCGGAGTTTCAGTCGCCGCAACGGACTTGCGGAAAGAGGGCGCCATCAAACGGCTTGCTGAGTCTGGCTATTCAATTGAGCTTTGTCGGAGGGTATATGATGACAGTGGTGCGAATGAAGGCAAAGCAGCTGAAACGCTGCAGAATATACTTCTGAACAGCGGCTCGGACACCGAGACCAAGGTTGCCTCCGACGTTTCCATGACCATCGAGGACCGCGACCAGTTGTGGGAAGACGAATTGGGAAGTCTGGATTCGCTTTATGGGGAGCAGTATTCTCGCTTGGGAACAGACGTCTGCCAAATCCGCCTGTTCTCAGTCACGAATGGTGCAAAGAAAGATATCGAGGCCTTCATCCAGTTCCGCAAGGCACCACACTATCCGTCTCAACTGATCGTTTCAGTTGTCGCAGACCTCCCGTCATATCTCAAACTGAGCATCATCAAGAAGGCACTAGCCTACATGTCCGAATTCCTACAAGAAGAGGAAATGAAGATGTTCTATCTTATTACTTGGGTGCAAGAGAACGCCAACGACATCATCGAGAAACCTGGTGCTCTCCGCGAAATTGCAGCAGTATCTTCTACGGCTTCAGAGGAGAAGAATGTATCATCAAGGAGAAGGGCCAAAAGACCACAAAGACACCCGAATCCTATTTCCTGGGTACCTGAAAGTACTTCTATCCAGAAATGGATGGAAAGGCAGAAGGCGGCTTCGTTCCAAAAGATGTTGGCGCAGCGCAAGAAGTTGCCGGCTTGGCAAGTTCGCGAGGAACTTGTCCAGACTGTTGACGATAATCAGGTCACCATTATATCAGGAGAAACGGGGTCCGGAAAATCCACACAATCGATGCAATTCGTCCTTGACGATCTCTATGACCGTGGATATGCCAAGTGTGCCAACATTATCGTCACACAACCTCGCAGGATTTCTGCGCTTGGTCTGGCAGACCGTGTCAGCGAAGAGCGCTGTACGACCGTTGGACAGGAGGTTGGATACTCTATTCGAGGCGAGAACAAAACCAGTAGGGATACAAAGATCACATTTGTCACTGCTGGTGTGCTTCTCAGACGTCTGCAGACATCTGGTGGTAAGATAGACGACGTGGTGGCCTCTCTCGCTGATGTCAGTCACGTCGTCATAGACGAAGTCCATGAGCGGTCTCTCGATACCGACTTCCTCCTCAGCATTATCCGGGATGTGCTGAAGAAGCGCAGGGACCTGAAGTTGATCCTTATGAGTGCCACCCTAGACTCCGCAACATTCGGTAACTATTTCAAGGCTGATGGGCTGCAAGTCGGTTTTGTGGAAATCGCTGGTAGGACATTCCCTGTGCAGGACTTCTATCTCGACGACATCATACATATGACTGGTTTTACTGGACAGCAAGACTTCTATGAGTCAAGGGGCTCTGAAAAGGCCCTGGATGACAATCAGCGTGTCAACAAGGTCATTCAAAACCTTGGCATGCGAATTAACTACAATCTTCTTACCGAGACCGCCAAGACCATCGACTCAGACCTATCGCAGACGCAGAAGTCAGGTGGCATCCTCATCTTCCTACCCGGTGTTGCAGAGATCAATCAAGCCTGCAGGATGCTCAACTCTGTCTCCTCACTGTATGTGCTTCCGCTCCACGCGTCCCTGGAGACAAAGGAGCAGAGGCGTGTATTTTCTGCTGCACCACTGGGCAAGAGGAAGGTCGTCGTTGCCACCAACGTTGCTGAGACATCTATCACCATTGATGACATTGTTGCAGTGATTGACAGTGGACGTGTGAAGGAGACTAGTTTCGATCCGCAAAACAACATGCGAAAATTAGGAGAGACGTGGGCATCTCGCGCTGCTTGTAAGCAACGTCGTGGACGAGCTGGCCGAGTGCAAGCAGGCAAATGCTACAAGATGTACACTCAAAATTTGGAGGAGCAAACTATGAATGAGAGGCCAGACCCTGAGATCCGGAGAGTACCCCTGGAGCAGCTATGTCTCTCTGTCAGGGCAATGGGCAACAAGGACGTTGGCGAGTTCTTGGCTCGCACTCCCACGCCTCCCGAGGCGTTGGCAGTTGAAGGGGCCGTCAAGATGCTACGCCGAATGGGAGCCCTCGATGGAGATGAGCTTACTGCGCTCGGTCAGCAGCTCGCTATGATACCAGCTGATCTGCGCTGCGGCAAACTCATGGTTTACGGTGCAATATTCGGTTGCCTAGATGATTGTGTCACTATCGCAGCAATCCTGAGCACCAAGAGTCCTTTCTTGTCTCCGCCGGACAAGAGAGAGATGGCGAAGCAAGCCAAAATGAAGTTTGCCCAGGGAGACGGCGACCTCCTGACGGATCTCAGGGCATTCAAACACTGGGATGAGATGATGCAGGACCGCATGCCTCAACGGCAAGTCCGCAGTTTCTGCGACGACAGCTTCTTGTCGTACAACACTATGTCAGACATCGCATCGACGAGATCACAATACTACTCAGCTCTGGCCGAGGTCGGCATCGCCAGCGCGGCAGATGTCTACTCGGGGAGACAGAAGAACCCACCGCCATCGATGCCCCTCCTCCGCGCGTTGACCGCATCGGCTTTCAGCCCGCAGATTGCACGGATCCAGTTCCCCGATAAGAAGTACATGGCTTCGGTGTCGGGTGCGGTCGAGCTCGACCCGGAGGCAAAGACGATAAAGTACTTCACGCAGGAGAACGGCCGGGTGTTTGTTCACCCCAGCAGTACGCTGTTTGATAGCCATGGATTCTCCGGCAATGCGGCATTTGTGTCGTATTTCACTCTGATGTCGACCTCGAAGATCTTCATTAGAGATCTGACCCGTAAGCGAAACCTCCACTCCTCTTTCCTTTCTATGTTGGTGCATTGCTAATGACCTCTTCAGCTTTCAATGCATACACCCTATTGCTGTTTTCCGGCGCCATCGAACTCGACACGATGGGTAGAGGGCTCGTCGTGGATGGCTGGCTACGACTGAGAGGATGGGCCCGTGTTGGTGTGCTTGTGTCGAGACTCCGGGGTATTATTGATAATATCATCGCGAAGAAGGTAGAAATTGGCCCAGCGGCCATGGATCCCAAAGATGACGAGGTCATCAAGGCCGTGACAAAGTTGATAGAGCTAGATGGACTAGATGTCTAGTAATGGTGTTTTTGGACTTATCTATTAATAGATATTATCTGTTGCAACACACCATCTATATACAAATCGAAACCCCAACTCTGGGATGCGGGAACTCAATACTGCAAGTAGCAGCTTCGAAGATTTGTTCACTACCTAGGGACCTGTATATCGGGACAGCCTCCCGAGTTATGATGATTGGTTTGATATTTTCATGCATTCGCCATACGCCTACTACACTTCACGGGCATTGAGTATTCGAAAGCATCCTGAATAGCCTTGGAAGCCAGGAATGATGCCGATATCAGGCTTTCGCCTCTCTCACTGGGCAGGGTTCGGCAAGCACGTGGGGTGCACGTGATGAATTTGGTAACTGGCGCTGGTGGCGCTGGTGGCGCTAAAATGCTTGCCTCAGGCAACATAAAAGGAAGCCGCCAGTGCCCGCTTTCTAAGACCAGTGCTCCCCCTGCAGTGCACGTCCCATCGCGCCTGGTCAATTGGAGAAGGGACGCGGTACATCCCATCACTTGTTTATCACCACATTTCCCATTCCACCTCCCCGCCCTCAACGCGCCGGTCCCCATCAAGTCATTCTTTTTCAGTGTCTTCGATGCCACCCGTCCGTCTGCCTCTCATGGACACCTCAGAAAATACCGCGACGCCATCTCCAGCGCCAGCGGCGCGCCGTCGATCTGGCCGCCAGACGCGGGTGCCAGAGAAGTTCCAGCCCGAAACCACGATCGCGCCGAAGCGCAAGAGAGGCGCGCAAGACGAGGAAGATGATGTTGAGAACCACGATCCGGAAGAAGAGGACGAAGAATCAAGTGAAGAGGAGGCTGAAGATTCCCCCGCCGAAGAGGAACGCCCGAGGTCCAGAAAGAAGTCCGCGTCGCAACCGTCGCGCGGCAAGAAACCAGCTGCAAAGAAACCAAAGATTAATGGCGCGGGGCCTTCTGGGTCTGCAATGTCCATCGGATTGCCTAGCAGGCCAAAACCGAAGAAGACTGCACGCGTCGTGACGGGAGACAGACGCGACGGTGATGGGGTATACGGTGAGCATTGGTGCATTCCTTTTAGCTGTGACTGCTTACTGAAGCTTTGCAGCGGACATTTTTGGATCGGGCGATAATTCAGACGACGTTGCAAGCCGGTGGTACCAAAAGTACAAGGTGGACAATGAGGCGGCGGTAACGGATCTTGTCAACTGTGTACTGCTTGCCTCGGGTTGTGACGAGCAAGTGACTGAAGATGACATCCGAGATCCCGACAACATCCAAAATCGTCTATCGGAGTTACAAGATTTATATCAAGAGGTATGTTGCGTCTCTGTTTATTGCTGAACGCGACTAACTTGCAGCAGAAACAAATCACGGATTATCCGTTGGCCAAGGCGAAAGAAAGCAGGAGCTTCCGCGACCTATTGGTCAACTTCTTCGAGTCCTTGATTAAAGTTCTACACGAAACCGATGTGCTCTACACGGATGAACCACTGATGGAAAACATCGCGCGATGGGTTTATACAATGTCCTCATCGACTCTGCGACCATTCCGACATACTGCAACCACGATCGCGTTAGCCATGGAACTAGCCCTAGCGAGCGTCGCGAAGAAGCTCGACGACAGAATCACCAAGACATCGCAACAGCTCGATACGGAAAGGGCTCGGAAGGGCAAGAACAAGAATAAGGAAATGCTTGCCAATCTGCAAAAGTCCCTCAACGAGGCGAATAACAACCGCGAGATGTGCGGCAAGTATATGTTGGACTGCTTCGAAGTGGTCTTCGTCCACCGATATCGTGATATTGATGCTCGCATACGAACAGAATGCGTTGAGGCTCTCGGTTCCTGGATCTGGGTACTGCCAACAGTGTTCATGGAACCCGAGTATCTGAGATACCTGGGGTGGCTCTTGTCCGATGTTGTACCGACTACACGCCAAGAGGTGCTGAAGCAGTTGTCCAGGGTGTTCAAGCGTGATGCCTCCAAACTTGGCCACTTTATCGATAGGTTTCGACCGAGGTTGATGGAGATGGCAACACGAGATCTGGATGCTAGCGTGCGAGTCGCCGCTATTAACGTCATTGAAGCCCTCGCCGAGGCTGGCATGTTGGAGCCGGACGAGATCGACGCCGTTGGAAAGCTGGTTTTCGATTCAGAGCCACGAATTCGAAAAGCGGTTGTCAAGTTCTTTGCTGATTGTGTTCTCTCTGTTGTTGAGCAGAAGGTCGAGAGTATCGGCGGCGAAGAGGCCGTGGATGAGATGTTCCCGGAAAGCGAAGATGTTGAAGATACTGCACCAAGGAAGGAGTGGCTCGAGGTTAAAGCTTTGGCAGAGACCCTTGCAGTCTATGAATCGCAACTGGACGAAGGGTTCGAGGACAATCGACGCGGTCTCGACATCTCCGCCGAGATGGCCAATGCCATTGCTCCTGAAACGAGAATGTCACTAGCAGCTCAAGTTTTATATGACAAGATGGAACCCGTCAAGAACTGGGAAATCTTGACTGGCTATCTACTTCATGATCATTCCGCAAGTACCAAGTCAAAGGCAAAGTCAAAGGCAAATTCGCAAGAAGCAACCATGCGTCAACATGTCGCCCCCGCAGGGCAAGAGGAGGCAATCCTGCTTGAGGTTCTTGTTGCAGCTGTCAAACAAAACCTGTTTCACATCCACGAGGCTGAGAAAGGGAAGAAGAGCAGATTTGCGAGAAGCGATGTGGTAGACTCCGCAGAGGATGTCGCTTTGCATCTCGCTCAAGCCATCCCAAAGCTTTTGAACAAGTTTGGAGCCGAGCCAAAGACTGCCACCACCGTCTTGCGCCTGCAACATATTCTTGACCTTGACGTATACCAGCAGCTTCGGCAAGACTCGTCAACGTTCGAGCATCTGCTGGATGGGATATGTACTCAGTTCAACAGGCATGTGGACAAGGATGTTGTGGCAGAGGCCACCCTTGCTCTTCTTCATTCGAGGAAGTGTGAAGATTACGAAGAGATGGTCGATCTCAAGATTATGGGGCTCTGGGAGACTGTCATTGACTCCTTGCGGAACTTCGACAAATCCAGTGATCTCTCGGAACGCGGCGAGTTGACTGGCCCTGTTCTGTCAGGCCTCTCCAATGTACTGATGAAGATCAGCAATCTGGCCAGAGTCAAAGACTGTATCGATGTCTTGGAGGCAGAAGGTACTGAGGAGTCAACAGCTCCGGCAATTGAGATTCTGACTAGGACGGTACACCGCGGCCGGTTCCAGCAGCCTGATGAGGAACTCGACGACCTGGAAGACGAGACTGTTTTGCATGCAATCAAGTGCTGCCATTTCTACTTCATGTGGAAAGTATTATCATTGAGGAGTGCTATCGAGATGCAGACCGACGTATCGACGGAAGCACTTGGTCGTCTCACAGCCCTACGAAAGACGTACCAGGCAAATTTGATCCACACGCTCTCTTCCAGAGCTGTCAATGATGACCTGCGTTTGTTCGCCACAGGCAGCCTTTGCGATCTGCACCTGATCTTTGTTCCCATACGTCGCACTCTCGACCAATGGTCTGCGGTGGGTGCAGCGAAGAAATACGCCGGCCTACTGGCTTTGATTCAAGAGATCAAGCCAGGCTTAATTCCGGAGCTGATCAGTGTCTTCGATGGTGCGGAGCGTGTGTATGCGAAGAAAGCAAAGAAGGAGCTCAACGAACCCGCTGAAGATGAGGACCCGATTGATGACGATCAGCTTTCTGATACTGAGGACGATGGAGAGATACCAGCAGAAGAGAAGCGCGCCTCGGAGCTGCGAGCCGAGAAAGCGCTTTGCGAGCTCGCCGCCAAGTACGTGTTGGCCATTATGAGCAAGGCGGTCGACCAGACGGGGCCACACGCGGGCAAGCTCAAGAAGCGTCTTCTGCGCAATTCTACGAAGCTGGGCACTAACTTCAACAAAACGGTGGCATTCCTGGACGACAAGGTGAGGGAAATTGAGGAGGCCAAAAAGAGAAAGGCCGCCTTGAGAGCGAAGAGCAAGCAGCCCGCGGCGAAGCAACCCGCCAAACCAGCTCTCAGCGCCGAGATAGTAGTCGCGGATGATGATGAGGGTGACGAGGAGGAGCAGCCGGAGGAGGGCACAGAGGAAGACTTGCGAAGACGGGAATTGTTGGATGACCCCATTGAGGACCCAGAGAGTGAGGCCGAGGAGAACCCTGCTGCTACTAATGAAGATGTTGATGACGAGTCCATTCTGGGAGACTAAGACCAAGGATTAGAAACAAGGTCGGCTGGGAGGCGGAACAGATGTTTGCCGTTGTGGGAGGGCCCTGAGGAAAGATCCTTTTCCGAGCCTGGCGTTTTGGAGAGGACGGGGGACACATATGACTGGCGAGTCGTGCTACATGCATGTGGTTTATTGGGCTACCTGTTGGGGTTGGCTTTTTGTATTTCTAATGACATGTCTTTGGCACGTGAAAGGAAAAGGAGCGGCTGCAAGCTGGAGAGCAAAGGCGGGTCTTGCGGCAACGGTACATATTTTTTTCTCTACAATCATGATGCTCCCATACACATGTTGGAAGTCAAAGGCCTTCAGAATTGTGCGCTCAGATAGGTACTAATTGGTATACGTGGTATCATGACATTTTCTTCGTTAAAAATTACCGGTAAATATCTTGAACGATCAAACATCAGCCAGGTTCAATCACTCGTAATCTTGGTCCCAAACAGCCCAAACACCCTCTGCCACTTCATCCCTTCTCCGGCATTCGCCTCCTCGTCCTCTTCCGCCTTCACCTTGACGCCGTATTGGCGAATACAACATGCAAAAGGCTTATTTGACGTCTGACTCAGCCCGGGGACAGACCCAGCCCCATCGCCGTTCTCCTCATCCGAGTGGGCCGGCACTTGCTTCCAGCCAGTCTTGCTCTTCCTTGCCTCGATGGCAGACTTGCGTTCCTCGAGGTCCCCCCAGAGGATGAACATCTGCTGGCGTAGCTTCTCCAGAAGGTCGGCGTTGTCCCTGGATCGTAGATTATGCGCGTCGAGGTCTGTCAGGAGCTGGGCGCCGGTGTTGTCGACCAAGACCCAGGCGCTGGCTGGCTTCTGCCCCTTGGGTAACGTCGACGAGACTTCCTCGAGTTTGAGGGCGAAGCACCACTCCCAGATTAGTTTGTCCGATGGGCGACGCTTCTTGTCCTCTTTGGAGCTTGTTGAGGAGTCCGAGTCGCTGCCACCGTCGTCGTTGTCGGATAGGACGTCGAATTCGCCGTTTGTCCTGCTCGTGGCGAAGTCACGGAGATTGGCCGGGTGGAAATCCACAACGCGGGCTTGGGTGCGGTAGTTGGCGCAGGTGAAGGGGAGTTCGAAGGTGGTGTCGTAGCGGACTGGTTCGAGGATGGAGGAGAAGGGGACTGTTGTCTTGTCGGCATTCTCGCATTTGATGTGGTCATTCAGCCCAAGGAGGGCCGCCTGCTTGGACTGCTCCTGTTCCTGGTACGCCTTGGCCTTGCCCTCGCGCTTGAGCTTGCGACGGCTCTTCCTGTTCTCGTTCTGGACGGATCCTTCCGGTTTCCTCTTTGTGCCTCCGTTGAGTGCTTGCTTGTGGTCTTTTACATAATCGCGTTTCCGTCGAATGGCTTCTAGCAGGCGACGATCGAGCGTCTCGCGGTCTGCCTGGGGGTCTAGGACACTAACGTAGATTCTGTCCGGGTAAGCCCTATCGGTCCGAAGGAAACCCTCAGTGTTTGTGTCAAGTTTCCCGTTGCCGATTTGGACGTTGCGCAGGTAGACCCAGCTGCCTACGTCGACGTTTTTCCGGATAAAGTTTGCATGAGGCTCCCAGCATGTAAGCTGGATAGACCTCTTCCCATATGGTCCATCCCATCTGTCCTCTCCTGTCGTGGAGCTCTTAGTTTTGCTCCATTTGCCGGTATAACCGTACTCATCGCCGTCGCGAATGGGTATGCCGTCGACCCAGTCCGAATCGTTTTTTGTCTTATTGAAGAAGTTGTTGTTTTCTGTGTAGTCCGAGACCCAAAGACTCACCCTGTCTCCCAAATCATATGGTGCTTTAACAACCTGGACTATGAGGTCGGAGAACCTGCTGTTCTTGACATCCTGGAGCAAGCTGAACTTGTCCTTGATATTGACGGTTTGCTCAGCCCGGGAAGCCACCTCCTCTCTGTCAGGAACGACGGTCTTGTCAATCTTGTTGTATAGCCAGAGAACGTACTCGTGCTCCTTTTGGTCTGGCTCGCGACGCACTTTCCTTGTTGGTGGCCTGAGAGCGCCCCTGGCCGAGCGGGAGCCTCTGCATTCCACAATGTGCCGAGCGTCATAGACATGTATGTCTGTCATGGTCTTGTTGTTGAGGAGGGAAAGGGACCCTTTGTATCGTTGACGCGTTACCATCGAGGCAATGACAATATCCCCAGCCTCGACCTTGGGCATCTCTTCTAGAGGGAGGAAGACGTCGAGGTTGATCCCTTCGCTCCATTCTTCCGTGGTTTGATCAAACAAGGTAATTTTAGACTTCCAGTCTGCCACAATTCATGAGCGACTGAAACGGAAATATGAGGTGGTACGATGTTCTCACCATGTCCTACGGTTGACCGCGGAAGCATGTAGTCCTTTACAACGCCTACTACACTGACAGTCCTATTATGGTGGATGCTGTCATCTAGGATGTCCGTGACGGAGGTGAAACCTTTGGGAAGCGGCGGGTCTTTTGGCATTGCCCTGCGGTTGAAGGAGGATGTAGGTTGATAACGAGACATGGCGGTACCAAAAATCAAGGAGAGGCGTCTTGAACGTCTGCAATAAGCTTAATGAGGCCGAGACTGGTGCTGAGACTTTGTTAGGTTGAGGTTTAATAGAAGCAACTTTGGAAGCTTTTAGATGCAATGGATTAGATTCAGGAGCGGATGAACTGTGTGATAATTTTCATTTGTGGTCCTGAAAGGCGCTCTGTGATATCCTGCATTTTCGCCGTATGTATTTTACAGGACTCCAAGGTTCCAAGGTTCCAAGGTTGTTTTAGTTGTGCGTACTTATTTGCGAAGCAGATACCTAGGTGGTTTTGCCGAGGCTTAAGACATGGTCACCGTCCATCTCAGTCGCGTCAGAAGACGCGTCTGAGCGTTTGAGACCGTTTGACCGTTTTTGGCCTTGTGTTCTGGAAGGAGCAAGTCCAATGGACGAGCAGGGGTGCAAGGATTTTGTTGCGTCGTACAGTACAGCTTGGTTGCAGCGGCAATCAGGGCGCACGGACCGCTATGATCCCAGAGTTCGAATGTTATCGTATCAGGCGTATGTACTGTGATGTCCCCAGAAAAGTCAAAGTGGGGGGTCACAGTCGTCATCCAGTTCCTGATTGGTCATTGCAGCCTGATTCGTGAGGCCTCAAGGGCCCTTTGGCGCCCTTTGTCAACTTGAAGCTTTTGCCTTAGCCTTTACTGAGATCGATCCTAGTCTTCTTAGTGGCCAAACCCACACTGAATGCGGCCTAATCTGCACCATGCCACAGGCCTTGCACTTGAACTTTTAGGGACAGCTCCTCCCGCTACCAAATCCATACCCGTCTCCCATTTCCATTCCATCCCCCAAAATTCTTCCACGGCGACAACCACCAAATCCGTCGTTGGGCTTTCATCAACAAACAGGCACATTTAAACACAGATCGCCTTAGCCATCTGTGACTTGCCAACCTACAACTGTCAGCTGGAGAAAGAGACCTTAGCCTCTTTTTTCCGTAAGCGACCGTACCAATAGAAACCACATCTACGACGACAACACCATCAACAACCCACATCATCATCCAGCAACTGCTTTTACTCCTCCCAAAAAAAAACCAAAAAAAAAAAACCACAAACGATCGCAACCATGGCTGAGCGATACATTCCCGAGCATCGCCGGACCCAGTTCAAGGCCAAGAACACCTTCAAGCCTGATGAGCTTCGTCGTCGCCGCGAGGAGCAGCAGGTCGAGATTCGAAAGGCAAAGCGCGAGGAGAACTTGGCGAAGCGACGAGGCATCGGCACAGGCGAAAACCGACCTGGTGCTTCCTTGGGCGCCGCCCCCGACAGTGATGACGATACTGCCCCAACCGAGACCCAGGTACGTCTATGTTGTATTTGTTTACTTATTTTACTTTGCTGTTCTATCGTTTTTACGGTTACTACTGCGAATACGAAAGAGATGTTGGTGTGTCTGTTGTGGCGTTTCGTGCCTGCTCCCCGCGATTTCGAGGATGGTCCTTGCGACACAATTCACCCCTCACCTGAATTCTGTTTTCGGTGGAGGCTGCGCAGCCCACCTTGAGGAACCGGCCCACTGTCAACGCCAACACCTCGCGAATCCTTGAATCCTTGAATTGTCAACACAATCTATGCCCTCCACTCCTGATATTGACCCCGCGCTATTGAAATCCTATGAGCTGCCTTTCTTTTAATCTGCCTCCTTTGAGCAAAAACATGCTAACAGCTGGCAGTTGAGCGAGGATCTTCCTCAGATGGTACAGGGCGTCTTCTCCGACCAGATCGATCTGCAGATTCAAGCTACTTCCCGCTTCCGAAAGCTTTTGTCCAAAGAGCGCAACCCGCCCATCGAAGAGGTCATCAAGACCGGTGTTGTTTCCCGATTCGTCGAATTCCTCCGATCTCCTCATACCCTCGTTCAATTTGAGGCTGCTTGGGCCCTGACCAACATTGCCTCCGGAAGCGCCGCACAAACTCAAGTTGTCATCGAGGCTGGTGCCGTCCCTATTTTCGTTGAGCTCCTCGCCAGCCCAGAACCCGATGTGCGGGAGCAGGCTGTCTGGGCCCTCGGTAACATTGCTGGTGACAGCCCACAATGCCGAGACTACGTTTTGAGCTGCGGTGCTCTCAAGCCCCTGCTAGCTCTCCTTGGCGACAGCCGCAAGCTTAGCATGTTGCGCAATGCTACTTGGACCCTGAGCAACTTTTGCCGTGGCAAGACGCCACAGCCTGATTGGAACACGGTACGTCTGGCCTTAAGAGGTACACCCATCTACCATTTGACAAGGTCACAGCTAATGCATACTGTAGATTGCACCTGCCCTTCCGGTGCTGTCTAAGCTCGTTTACTCCCTGGACGACGAAGTCCTGATCGATGCCTGCTGGGCGATCTCGTACCTTTCCGATGGCTCCAACGACAAGATCCAGGCCGTTATCGAGGCCAGCATCCCCCGCCGCCTGGTGGAGTTGCTCATGCATGCTTCGACCTCCGTTCAGACCCCCGCTCTGCGCTCCGTAGGAAACATCGTTACTGGTGACGACGTGCAGACCCAGGTCATCATCAACTGTGGTGCTCTGCCTTGCCTGCTGTCTCTGTTGAGCTCCAACAAGGACGGTATTCGAAAGGAGGCTTGCTGGACCATCTCCAACATCACTGCTGGTAACTCCACGCAGATTCAGGCTGTGATTGACGCCAACATCATTCCTCCTCTTATCCACTTGCTGTCGAACGGTGATCTCAAGACCCGTAAGGAGGCGTGCTGGGCTATCAGCAACGCCACCAGTGGAGGCCTGCAGAAGCCAGATCAGATCCGTTACCTTGTTGCCCAGGGTTGCATCAAGCCCCTGTGTGACCTCCTTGGCTGCCCCGACAACAAGATTATCCAAGTCGCCCTCGATGGCCTTGAGAACATCCTCAAGGTCGGTGACCTGGACAAGCAGGCTGCTGGTGACGCGCCCGACGCCATCAACCGATATGCTTTGTTCATTGAGGAGTGCGGCGGCATGGAGAAGATCCACGAGTGCCAGACCAACCAAAATGAGGAGATCTACATGAAGGCATACAACATCATCGAGAAGTACTTCTCCGATGAGGACGAGAACGCGGATGATGGTATGGCCCAGACCCAGGGACCCAACGGAACCTTCGGCTTTGGCGCCAACGGTGCTCACCAAGGCACGACTGCGCCCTTCAACTTCTCCAACGAGGGCGAGTCCATGGATATGTAGGGTCATAAACGTGGACCCGTGGAGATGATGTGACCCTGCGGTCATGATTAGCCGGACATGGGTCTTGGCGGACGAAGTTATGTCACCTCCAACTGAAGACACAGCACCGGGCCAAGTTGAGAAAGGCCCACAACCATCCACATCACAAAGCGGCGTTGATTGTTTGCTTCCTCCCGATTATCTAGGAAAGAGACATTTGGTGGTCCCCGATGAACAGGGAAGAAGAGAGGCCCTTTGGTAGCTTGAAAGCTCCAGCCTCATGTTTGATTGTGACGATGTACTGAGAGGATTACGGAGAAGGGGGTTGTCAAGGGTCGATATGGGTAGCCTCAAAACTCCTGCCCTTTAGGATCACGGGTGAAGGCGTTGTGCCCGGCAAGCACGTTTTGATGATGGCCAGGTACGACGGAGTTTTCATCTACGATATCACAACAAGACACTGTGGATATGAGGCGAAGGGAGAACGCCGGGAGGAGGGGGTCCACTCAGGGGAAAGTCAAAGACGGCCATTGCTAGTGCATGGCCGTCCAATGGAGTGTGGGCAACATAGCCTTTGATGTCTCGGCCAAGTGGTCGGCGATAAAGATGGCAACCTACGACATGTAGCCTTGATTAGGTATCGCAACCGTTAGCTATATAGTTAACTAATTGCGAATCAAGTTCATGATAAGTTAAACACCAAGCGGGACTTGCGTAATCGTTTGAAATCACCTGTGTGATGGTAATACGGCGCGCGTATGTTTGAAGTATCTGTTGGCGTCTTTGGGAGCGTCAGGAAAGTCGCTACAATAATTTTGGTCAAAGCCCACAGTTGGAAGTCACTGTAGCTCCGAGTACGAGGGCATTGAAGGATTGGTACCATTCCCGCCCGGGTCCCAGTATCCATGCCAACAATTATGCATTTAAGGCCAGATGAACGAGAGACCGTGAGATTGGGCTTCTTCATGCCTCCAAGTAAAGGCCCTCGTCATCACAGACAGGAACCAAATACAGATAGATTAGTGTCATGCTGCTTTGCCCTTTCAGAGAATTGTCAACATCTGTACCGCATTGGTGTTGGAGATAGAATATATGTAGTTGGGAACTTCGATCATATGCGCGTCTTATGAGATGTTGATTCGAGGGCACACTGATATCATTGTATGTACCAACGAGACCCTGCTTCTCCAACGGGTATCATGATGATTGCTGAGATTAGCTACTGAGGATACGTTTATCCATCGTCTTGAGAATACCATATTGACGAACTTCGAGCTGCCTTACAAATTTGCACCTCAACCAGGCAGATTAGCATACACACATTAATGCTTGATCACCAAAATTCTCCGCAATGCTGTCTTCCTTGACGAGCATGGAGCCAATCCACATGCGCCCGGCCTCAACAGTCGCCGCGCCAAACTTGACTACCACACACCCCCTCACACTGGCCGCCGACCAGAGGATCTTCTCATCCCTCTCCATCCTCAGCCTCTCAGTCCGCCATACTTCATATGGATCCTTGTCCTCTTCATCCTCAGCGAGCTTTCTCGCCTCTTCGGTCCTCCAGTCCCGAGCACCGATCCGTGGTAAGGCGGCGAACTCGGCGAGGAAGAAGTCGCCCAGGGACTTCATCAGCGGTCCTCGCAGTATAAGAGTGCCGAATATCCCCAGCCCGTGCATCGTGGACTTCAAGTCCTTCACAGCCGGTGAGAGCGTCGCCATGCCGTCGAGCTTGACGGCATCGCGGACGAGGAGCCGCTCCTTAGCCGCTGCCGGCGCGGTTGGCGCGGCGGCGGACCACCAGATCTCGTTCCGCCCGTTCCACCTTACCAGGCTCCAGTCCTCCCCCCTCGCGCTTCTGCCCTGTGTGACCCAGTCCAGGAGACACAAGGATGCGCCCTCGCCCTTCAGCCGGAAGGTTTGCGCCTGTTCGTAGACGCTCTCGGCGAAGGGCTGGACTGGGTCCGGGAGTAGGCATAGGGCTGCGCCATCCTCGATCACGACGTTGAGGTTTTGTCTCGTGACGATGTCGGGGGTGACCGACTTGAAGATCTTGGTGTGGCCCTGGGTGACGACGCTCAGCCTTGAGCCGGCCTGCACGTCGATGGAGAGGTCGACGGTGTCGCCGCCGACGAGGCCGCCTCCGTAGGATAGGAGGAATACGAGGGCGGATTTGTCTTGCTGGTAGTTCCGGGGAGGAGTGATGAGCTTGAGGGGGTATTGATATTCGATTTTTGTGAGGTGGGAATGGCCGTTGGGAAGGAGGTGGGCTGTCAGTTTACCCAGACCT
Source organism: Cytospora mali (assembly GCA_025426655.1). Taxonomy (NCBI): domain Eukaryota; kingdom Fungi; phylum Ascomycota; class Sordariomycetes; order Diaporthales; family Cytosporaceae; genus Cytospora; species Cytospora mali. The sequence continues at coordinate 5,700,522 of JANKOA010000002.1, read as the reverse complement.
GGAGTGGATGTGGAGGGAGGAAAGGGTGAGTTCATGTTGTTATTTTCATCTTGGAACGAAGAAGAGTAGCTATAAGTAGAAGGCTATTGAAGCTGAGTCTTGGTCATGGAGAAGAACAATTCTATTTATCCACATGAGAGACATATAAACTGATAGATAGACCGACCGTGGTGGTTGTAATATTCACATGAATGAGATTGGGAGTCATTAGGTAATCTCATATACCATAGTACTTAAGTACCTAGGTACCTAGGTAGTTATACATGTGGAGGGGCAAGTACCTAGTGCACCGCGGGTGTGACAGGGGTCTCATTATCGATAAGGATATTCCTGGAAAAGTGCCCCTCGTCGCCAACCTAGCTTTCTCACTTTCACCAGTCCAACAAATGCAAGTGGTAAAGACGATCATGACTCTGACCCTTCAAGCTTCGGCATAGCATCCAATCCTTCCGCCCAATGACCGTATTCTCTCTCAGGTATTCTCTTCATACATAAACAAGCTGTGACACACTATCAGCCATGGCCCCAGAAGGACCCGCCCGTGGCGCACGGGGCGGAGCTACGAGAGGTCGGGGATATCGCCCTCGACGAGGAGGATCAGCTCGAGGAGGCCGAGGAGGCGCCGCCGCCGCCGCTAGCAATGACGCCCCGGAAGCAGATATGAGCGATGCAGCGGCTACAGCTCCCGCGCCCCCGACCGAGACACAAACAAGACCCGACACCGGCGCGACCGACACCCCGTCGAACCCACAACCAGACCCGACCGCCGGCGCGAGCACGACACGGCCAGCAGCGGCAAGGCCGACCCCGGCGCGAGCTGGCGCTTCTGGTGCAGCCAAGTTCCTGCCCAGGGCGGTGCGACGGTCACAATTGGACAGAGAGGCGATCGCGCAGAAGGAGTCGCAGAAACAGGAGGATAAGGTTGCGCAGGATGCGCGTTTGAGGCGCGGGGGTAGAGGCCGTGGTGGTGGTGGTGGTAGACGTGCTCGTGGTGGTGCTCCGGGTGGTTACCAAGATCGCATCATCAGGGGTGGAGCTGGTGGCTTTGCGTCCATGATTGAGGCGACTAGCTCTCGTGAGTCACTCCGCGCAAGTGCTTTCTCAACTGAATAGAGTACTGACAGTGACCAGGAGGATCATCAAGCGGTTTCGGACGATTATACGATTACGGCTCGGCAGGTGGCAGTGGTGGTGGTGGCGGCAGCTGGGCCGGCGGCGGCGTCAAGTCAGAAGGAGGCCCATCAGGCTTCAGCAGCGAATCATCTCGACCGACTGGCAGGCGCATGAACACGGATAAGATCGTTGAATATGTCGTCATCGAAGACGAGGAGCAGCAAGTCAAGAGCAAGGAGGGCACGCCTGTGCTTCTGCCCAAGGGCATGCAACGCAATGACCCGAAGGAGCCCGACCAGCCCGAGATCGCTACTACAGCGGAAGTGGAGGCCGCGGACAGGGGAGAGGCCATAGTAACAATTTCTTCAGGTGGTAGTGAGGATGACGAGGACGTGTTTTTCAACGATGCGGACGTGGAGATGCGTGACGACGAGAGGCAATGGCCCGGTGTGAAACCAGAGAGCCGCGTCAAGGTCGAAGGCGAGGAGGTCAACGAGATCGACACCCTTACGATGAAGAAGGCCTCGAAGAAGGCGGAGCAGAAAGCCAAGAAGCTCCAGAAGAAATACAAGGACCCCGAGGATCAACTGGCCGCCGAGACCCTTGCCTTCCAGCGGAGACTATTTGGCGTCGAGAGCGACGGAGAGAGTGACACGGAAGCACAAGAGGCCAGGACACCCCGGAAGCCAGCCATTATCGACGGCAACCTTTACATGTTCCAGTTCCCTCCCGTCCTACCTCCTCTACACGTAGTCGAGAGAACCCAAAAGCCACTCGTCAAAGACGAGCCAAACGACGATATGGTCATGCTCAACGCGCCGGACCACAAGAACGACAAGCCCGTCGACCTCACCGCCGCAGACGACTTCAGCACCATCAAGCAGGAAGAAGGCGCGGCGGCCGCGGCAGCGGCAGCCTCCACCAACCAGCCGGGCGAGCAGCAGCCGTCGGGCTACCTCGGCAAGCTCATCATCCGGAGGTCAGGCAAGATGCAGATCGACTACGGCGGCATGCTGTTCGACTGCGAGTCGGGCATCCCCGTCGAGTTCCTGCGCACGGCGGTCCTGACGGAGATGGACGACGAGAAGAAGCCCGACGGGTATGCCGGCACGGCCTACGGCATGGGCCAGATCGCTGGCAAGTTCGTCTCGGTCCCCAAGTGGTCTGACGAGGAGGAGTGGGTTGTTGATCCTAGCGAGTTGCCGCCTAACGGGGTCGGTGCCGCGGGGGGCGTGACGGAGAGGTAGTATGTATGCCTGGGACCATTTCTGTGAGGGTGGATCCGTGATGTCTACTTGAAATGGCATCTCGGACACTGCATCTCGATATGGGCCGATCGTGAGTCTAGAATAGGGTCTCTGGACATGACGGTGTAAGCAAGAAAGGGATGAGTCACGGTGATCTTCTCTTTGACTGGTGAGGAGGAAGCATTGCATGGAGCAGGCGTTTTGGTTTGGACCACAAAAACAGACAATCCAGGATACTGGAACGTGTAAGTGTGTGTGTGTGTATGTGTGCGTGCGCGCATGACCGGTGGCTGTCTTGTATGAATGGAATATGGTTGTAGACTAAGAGGCGTTTGATGCTACAAAAGGTTCACAGCTAGTAGACAAAACAAAAAGTTGAAAAAAAAATCAAGATATCTCAAGTCAATTCATTATGCGACGTATTCGTGAACCATAGATTCGGTTCATACGGTGAGATTGACTTGAGATGACCGTACAAAATCTCCATATCACGATTTACTTGCCGACTTCGATTCAGGAGAACAGGCAGTAGCAAGCGTCATGGTATTAGCAAGACCTTTTACATCTTTTACCATCTGCCTAAATAACAAAACTCAAGCGAGGTAGAGAAACGTCTAGATTGTGACATTTTTGTCTACCCAAGGTATCAAAAGTAACCGCTTCGCTTATATGCCACATGCCATACCAACACTGACCATATCCGCCACCAGATCAATCAATTACAGCCCATTCTCAGCCTTGAACTTATCCCAGCTCTCATTCAGTGTAGAAAATACCGTGGCGGCGATCATGCGGACCTCAGTGCTTGCGTCTTGGGGAAGCTATAGATAGATAAAAGGCAGGCAGTCAGCATATCGGAAGCTTTAACTCATTGCACTCACTTCTGTCGGCGAGCACCATTTTTGGCAGCGGGGAGGAGGGGAAGAGAGAACGTAATCTTACCTTGTCAGGATGCGTCTTGGCAATGGCCTTCATATAGATGATCTTGACCTTGTTCGCCATGACGATCTCGTGCAGCCCGACCTTCTTCCACCCGCTGCCCTCCCAGAGCACCTGGTCCAGACTCGCCAGCAAGGCCCGCAGGTTCTCCCGCTTGCCGTCGCGCCACGCCGCGATCCGGGCGTCGACCTGGTCCGACAGCGCAAACTTCTCCGCGTCTGCGGCATCAGCTGCCTGGTTCGCAGCCTTCATCCGCGTGACGGCCTCGGAGTCCCTAGCCGGGGCTGTGGGCCTGGAAGGTCTTGGGGTTGCTCGGGCTGAGGCAGCGGGCGTGGGTGGCTTGGCGGCGGGCTTGGGTTTCGGCGCGAGGGCCTTTTGGCATCGTTGACGCCCGGCGATGGCGGTGGGGCCGCCGACGCCGCTCTCCACGCAGGCCTGCCAGACGACGCCGGCATCTGCCCACTTCTCCATCTGTTCGAGGGCCTCGGCCTTGCGGCTCAAGGCCTTGCCGTAAAGATCCTTCATGTCTCGCTTCTCGCCCGTTGAGTCTTGTAGGGGGACGTTCTCACCTTCACCCTTACCAGGACCGATCAACTCGATAGCTGCATCTGCATCGGTAACGGCCTGTCTAGGCTCGCCAGTCTTGAGAGCTGTCAAGGCGCGGTTGCACAGGATAACGATCGCCAACGGATGAGTCTGTGGGACTGCAGACAGAGAGGATGAGTACGACGCGTGCGCAGCTGCGTAATCGCCTCTTTTGAAGTGAGCCGTGCCTTCGGTACGATGGCGGGTGGAGGTTTGAAGTGCTGCAGGGTTGATAGGGGGGATCTGGCGAGCAGGGCGAGGAGCTGGCTTCGGTCGCGGAGCCTGGATAGGGGTACTGGTGGGTTTGGGTGAAGGTTGAGAAGAGCGGACCGGCAGAGACTGCGTTGGAGCCTTCGAGCTAAAGAGGTCTGGCTCCTCTGCTGGAGGCTGAGGTGTTGTCTTCTTCCTTCTTGCTGGGCTGACATAGGCTTGTGCACTCTGTTCCTCAATAGCCTGTTTGTTAAATCGGCTCTTTGGATCCAGTGAAGAGGTGCGCTGGCCTTGTTGCCATTTGGGAGCCGAACTGCCCCCATTTGAGAAATTTGATAACACTGGGGACTGGTCGTGCGAGGTCGTCCGGTGAGGTTGAGGACGGGGTGGTTGGGCAGGTCTGCGTGACTGTCTTTCTGGTCGTGAGCCAGGCTCAAGCATCAAGGCTTCGTCGGTGGAATCGGTTTGCCTTCTTGGCACATCTCTCTCCTCCATCATATTTTGTTGCGCCGTCCTCATCCACTTTGGCTGACTTGAATCCGCAGGGCTCTCTTGGAGCTCAGCAACAGCTTGTTGAACCTTCTTCTGTCCTGCGCTCCAAAACTTATTTGCCGTCTTCAGGAAATTAGTGCCCATAGCCGCGGCTGTCTTTGCGAAATCAACGTCACTACCAGCCGGAGATCGATCGTCCCGCCGACTTGGTCCCTCTCCAGTGGCCCATGCAGGGCTTGCGTTGCGAGCCCGACTTGAAGACCTATCGCCGCTCATCGCTGAGGGTGACCGTCCCTGATTCTTCTCTTTTGTTTTTTGATGGGCATCATTCAGCAGATACGAAACAGCTGCTTGCACGTTTAAGCCCGCGCCGCTTTCCGTCAGTCCCCTCCTCGCATCTTCAGGAGAGAATCCCATTTCTACCAGCTTGCCAACCGCTTTGTCAAACGGATCATTGCCCTGCGGCCTGCTGACTTCCTCCTCGTCACTTGAGCTCGAGTCCGAGTCTTCTATTGCTTTCCCGGGCTCTGGCTCCGGCACATGGCTTTTTTGTTTCTGGGCTTCCTGTTTCTTTCGAACCTCATCTACTGGCTTTCCTAGGTCTCCTAGTAGGTCATCATCCTCATCGTTAACTCCCACGGGGGCTGCACTAGCTGTGGTCGCGGGCGTCGCTTTAGCTTGGAATTGGCTCAAGCCGAACGGATCGTCGTCATCCACAAAGTCTCCGTTACTGCCTTTTGATGGCGCAGGTTTCGACCATGCGCTAGGATTGCTCAGATCTAGGGCCGGTGTTGACTTCGCAGAAGCTTGCTGTGGAGGAGGTGGGTAATGGCTCGCGTTATCGACTTTCGTATCTTTGTTGAAGGCGGCAAACAAATCGTCGTCCGTCTCGGGTTTCCCATTCTGCACCGGGGCACTAAACCCTGGCCCATGGCCATGCATCGCTGGCGACGCTGTCCTTGAGACGCCGGTGGACGACGAGCCCTGTGCCAGGGTATCCCAGAACTGGCCATCCCCGTATGCGGCAGCCTGTTGCTTCTGCTTCTCTTGTAGCTTCTTCAGCTTCTCGGCCTCGAGTTGTTTCTGCCTCTCAGCTAGACTCATATTCGCGGTGCTCTTGGCAGAGCTCATGCTGATCAGGTTGCTGAAGGCATCCTTGGCAGGCTTGGTCGCGGCCGGGGTGGGAGCTCTGTTGAAGCCACCTGCGACCTGGCCAGATGTATTGGCGGACAAGGGTGTGTTGCGACCGGAAGCAAAGGGGGATGGGGTCGGTTGGAGCGACGGGAAGGAAGCGAATGCGCTGGTTGTATTCATGGGCGGTTTCTTCTGGGAGGTGTTGGAGGCCGACGTGGACCAGTCCATGCCTGCTAAGTCGTCCATGGTGATGGTGTTGCGCTATCTGTGGAAGATAGTTTTAGGGGATCTTGTTTATTCGAAAACCGCGAAACATGTCATAAACGGGGGGGTAAGGAGTTGTGTTGCGCACCAGTCGCACATCAGGGGACACACGGATAGAGAGAGAGTTGGAAGGTGTCGTAACGCGGTGTGGACCTTCAAGTGACTGATGCTCATCAATACTTAGTGTACAGTAGTGGCTGCGTGACAAGCGTGAATTGACCATCGGCCCCTGAATTGGGCGACAAGGCGCAAAGCCAAGGATGTGGCTGGTGTTGCTAGCTTATGTAATACCTGTCACTATAGGAAACATTGAACATGAACCAGGGTAGTGTGGCTAGTGCGAGTCCTGTGGCTGCACATGTGCCGTGTCTTCCCTGTATCATTGATGTCTCCCCTCAATTTTGGACTCGGGTTGCTTCTGCTTAACAAAAGGCACTGCAAGGCCACCACGAAGATTAGACAAAAGACCTTGCCTCGTATCACGACATGGAAGACTAGTGGGCACTATGGGGATGGTCTCGGTCTGTTGTGCTCTGAATTGTACTATATTCTTTGGTCCCTTCTAGCTATGGTCCATGCTATGGTATATGGTATGTTCTGCTGTAATCTTACTGTGTTCATAGCATCATTTTAAGGTTGATTATGCCTGGCATACAGCTGCAGCTGCAGTACGGATCCGTATCCGTATCCGTACAGCCGTATGGACTTCAGAATGCCGCTGCCAGAGACCACGACAGCATGAGGACCCCAGTGTTTTGTTCTGTTCGTCCCATCTGTCCCACTTGCCGATCCCGCCATCGCATGGTGGGATTAGACGATCCATCAGCCCTGTGGTCGGCAGGTCGGGTCCCCTGTCAGGCAGTCAGCAAAGTCTCAGGGCTTTGTCTCCAAGTAGCCCGACCTGCCAGGCCTGCCCGAGCAGCCGAGTCACCCAGTCCTTTCGGAACCCGGATCCACCGTAATTTGGGGGCACAAGGGGGACCCGTGTTGTTGGGCCGCAGCCCAATTTAAGCTGCACATGTGCAGTCATTACTTGCGGCCTGCGTCACAGCCTGCTCCAGCGAACGACTCATCATAATCATACTATATTTGCCTGGCAGAACCTCCTTTAGCACGACGAACACGACGACGACCACGACGGAAGCGAAGCAACGCCAAAGCAAAACAGAACAAAACAAATAAACGAAACAAAGCAAAACATAGAAGACGCCGCTTATTAAATCGGAACCGCAAACCTTGCACCACGTGTGTGTGACCTTGATTCCCTCTACCTTAATCAATTCAATGGCTGCTTGATCCTTCGACTGGACAACATTAGAAGTCCCCTTTCCCATCAATCTCAATCCTCCCACATCCCACCGCGAACCACCCCCTGCTTACGTCTCGTGCACCCACGAGTGACTCGACAATACGCAAATATGTGTCGCTTCCTTGTAAGCGCTACTCTGCCCGTTTGCTATACAGTCACCGCTCCTTTAACCCCAAACTGACCAAGTACGGCAACACCATGACAGGTCTATAAAGGCAGCGACGAGATTCTACTCTCTAAGCTCATTCTCGAGCCAACCCATTCCATCCTCAAACAGAGCTTCGACTCTCGCTTGCGTCTGGTACGTGGCAATCTCATTCTTACGAAACCCGATTCAATTCAACCTATTCTGTACAATGACCCGACCTCGCTTCCCGATGCCATACACCAATTCCCCTTTGCAAGCACGCCATATGGCGTCTACATTACCTGCCCTCTTGGGCTCTTCACAACTTATGTGTGTTACGGTTACTTACGCGTCCTGGACCTATTTTAGGATACAAGACGGGGTGCGAACAATGCCGATGGCTTCGGTATAGGCTACTATACCAGCCCGAAGCTGGGCGCTGACCCATGCATCTTCACCTCGACCACGCCGGCCTGGAACGACCCCAACCTCCAGCGAATCGCCTCCAAGACCGCCTCCCACCTCATCTTTGCGCACGTGCGAGCGACGACCGAAGGCTCCACCTCCCCGGACAACTGCCACCCTTTCCAACACGGCAGCCTTATGTGGATGCACAATGGTGGATTGGGTGGATGGAAATACATCAAGAGGAGGTTGGGAGAGCGTCTTTCTGACAAGTGGTACCTGGGCGTGAGGGGAGGCACCGACAGCGAGTGGGCGTTTGCGCTGTTCCTCGACACAATCGAGCGTATGGGTCTCGATCCCAGCTCCGCGCCAAAGAAGGGGTTCGGCCCTATGGTCCTGAGGAGGGCCATGTTGAAGACCATCGCTCAGATCAACGAGCTCATCGACCAAATACCCGAAAGCACTCTGCACAGCGAAAACATCGATACACGAAGCTTGCTCAACTTCTGCGTTTCAGACGGCCACAGCATTATTTGCACGAGGTACATAAACAGCTCAACTGATGAAGCCGCTAGTCTGTACTACTCCTCTGGTACCCAGTGGGAAAACAGACAGCACGTCGATGATGATAACTACAAAATGGAGCGACGCGATAAGGGGGCCGATGTTGTCCTGGTATCCAGTGAACCTCTAACCTTTGAGCGAGGTAAGTCGGAAACCCATCACGCCAGGTAATGCGCCCTTTCAACTGACACCATTCACAGAGCACTGGATCAATGTTCCTACCAACTCCATCTTGACAATCCACGACCAGACCGCTTTGGTGCAGCCCATCATAGACCAATTCCACCACAAGGATCCTTGGCACCGTCGTTCTGCCGGCTTCGTCCAGAGCAAGGGTCTTGCTGCGAACGAAAAGACCGCCGCACCGGCCACGATGCCTAACCCATCCGTCGTCGTCACAAGCAACAACTTGCAAGCTGAAATCGTTCAGAAGAAGACGCATCTGGGCCCAACAATACCCTTCAGCATGATGAGGTCTATTTCGCCACAAATCTCGAGAAACACAACTCCTGAAGTCTCCAGTAATTTCACTGCGCCACCTCGACCACCTCTGGCCAAAACCGACAGCAATACATCGACAGACACTAGAACCACCCATACCCCTCCGTCTCACAGACAGTCGATGGTAGCGAACCTGACACCCGCTCAAGGCAACATCAAAAAGAAAAGGATGACGTTGAGCAACTTCGAGCATCTGCAAAACCCCACTGCCGAACACGAGCCGCCGGCTTCATTGAGCCCAGTGGAGAGGGCCGCATATGGAGACCCGAATAAGATTGCACGGTTTTTCCCAGAGCTCACATTGTCGCCGTGAGTTGTAAATAGGGACTCTTCGGATATTGCTTGTCTTGATTAATAGGCCATATTCACCTTTGACAGTGTAACTTGACAATTGTCAATCATGGATTTCTAGCTGAGGTCGGGGCAGTGTGCATAGGCGTTTTCATAAAGGGGGTGGGGGTGTTCAGGCGTACTTGGATGCGGTGGGGAGAATTTACAAATTGTACTTTAGACTTGCAGCATTAGAACGGTGCGGTATCTCGAAAAGCGAATCACAGATTTTGAGTTTGGGAATATCTGGATAATAAGCCATCCGACAAACAAAGTACACACACACACACACACACACACACACATCCTCTGTTGCTGCCGCCGTGCTGATCTGTCCGCTAAGCTGGGTAACCTATGGAAATCCGGTGTCTTGTAGCACTGTTATTGTTAGTATGCCTATGAGCGCTGCATCTGGATGAACACAAATTTGCTGCAGTGTAGTCGATCTTTCTCGGGCAGGACGATCAGCTCCGTGAAACGGAAGGGCGGGAGGGCGGGAGTCGTCCAGATAAGCGGATCCACGCGGAGTTCCGGGCCGGCTTTAGCCGCGAATGCGTGCCGATTCGTCTCCGGTCCTTCGTTCACGAGCTCGAAAACGTCTCAGGCAATTAGTACACTTTTTCTCATTCTATGCCAGCTCCCTTCCATCTCGGCATATAATCTAAAGCCGGAACCCTTGAAATCAAATTTGGCGGACTATATCAGCTTACAACGGTCAGTAACACTTTCTCTCTCCAAACTGATGTCGAAGCTGGACTAATACCTGCCCAAAACTGAGACAAAAGATTCCCAAGTCGCACAACCTTTCCCCCTCAACATCCGTGAAGTTGGGACACGATCTCTCATCATGGCAGCCTCACTCAAGAGGACGGAGTATTACTACAACGCAGACAACGTCCTCCAGAATGTTGCTGTGTGGGAGTTTCCTGAAGACAACAACGCCGCAAAATCAGCACCACCATCATCGTCATCATCGGGGGCAACAAAGAAGTACTGGCTAGTGTAAGGAGATAAAAACCTCGCAATCACTTCTACATACACAAAGGCGCGCGCGCCAAGGGCCTGTCGTCCAGTGCCGACCAAGCTAACACCCAACGAAAAAAGCTTCGTCCACGGCGGCGCCTGGCGCGACCCCCGCGCGACCTTCAACGAGGCCGAGCCCACCATCAACGCCCTCCTGGACCCGTCCTCACCAACGACTCACCACCTCCCCAGCGCGCGGACCCGCGTCGCCGGCTTCGCCTCCATCAACTACCGCCTCAGCCCGCACCCCTCCTTCGCCCAGGACCTCGCCACCACGCCGGCCTTCGCGGCCCGCACGGCGAGACACCCGGACCACCTCGACGACGTCCTCTCGGGCCTGCGCTTCCTGCAGGCGCGGTTCGGCTTCGGCGGCGGGTACGTCCTCTTCGGGCACTCGGCGGGGGCGTGCCTGAGCTATCAGGCCTTGCTGGGAGGTGGTGGGGGGGACGTCGCGCTGCCTGTTGCGGCGGTGGGGCTTGAGGGGATATATGACCTTGTGGGGCTTGATGAGCGGATGGGGGGTGCGTATTCGTCTTTTATCGAGGCTGCGTTCGGGACCGATAGGGAGGGGTGGAGGGGGGCTAGCCCGGCGACGGCGGAGGGGAGTTTCGGGGGGTGGTCGGGTGGGGCGGGCAGGTTGGCTGTGCTGGCGCACTCGCCGGACGACGAGCTGGTGGATATGCCGGAGGTGGATGCCATGGAGAGGAGGTTGCGGGGGGATGGGGTGTCGAATGTGCTTGTGTTTAGGGACTTGAAGGGCGGGCACTTTGATGTGTTGAATGATGGGAGCTTTGCGAGGGTGCTGGTGGAGACGTTGAGGGAGCTGGAGAGGCTGGATAAGGCTTGATCTGTGGAGGAGATGTCACCATGGATGGTTGGTGATTCGTTGTTGGGTCCTCGAGAGAATAGGTCCTATTTCACTGCTGTTGATGAAGGATATATATACAAAGCATATATAGCATTTCGGATGTTGGAGCGCTTATCACCAAAAGAAGGCTATCGGCGAAGTATCCAACCCATCATAATGACAAATTGACTTTGCGAAACAAATCAACATCCATATCATGTAAACTCCCAAAACATAAACAACAACCACCACTTGAATTCCTAATCAAGCCTCCCCCCCTCCTCCCTCCTCCAGCGCAAGCAACTTTGTCTTCATCCCCGTCCAACATAACCCAGGTACATGCCAGCAATGTGGGTTAGGGTTCCCGCACTTAGCGCACGGGGCTGCGGAGCCCTTTGCGGATGTGGGGGACTCTTCCAGAAAACCGCCAGAGCAGCGACATCATTCCCCAAAACGTAACTAGCGCCTTTTTTCACGGGTTTTAAAGTTGGACCAACCAGATGGAGGGAGGGACCGGCCCGCCGCACGCTCGATCGCATCGCATGGAGGGGCGGGGAGCTTCTGATTGGCCTATTCTGGGGGTAAGCCCACACATTTGCTACAGAGATCGGCAGACAATAGAGGAGAGGTGGGGGGGAATTGGGGGGGGGGGTAGTTAAGGTGGTCTGGACCGAGACAAAACAAAAACGGTTGATGGATGTGTGAGGTCATTTGGGGTTTAGGTATTGTGGCCGCTGATGTCTCCTTGATTGTTTTTACGAGGAATATAAATCCGGTCGATTGGGATTTGAGTTGTTGTCAAATATGTGCCAAGGCGACGGCGCGTGTTTCTTTCGTAGATGTTACCCAAGAGAGGAAGGTGAATTCGTGTTGAAAGTCTTCAAATGGTAAAGGCTAGAATACTTTGTTACTTACTCTCTCATGATGACTCTGGTCATGGGGAAGATTGGCAACCATCACCACACACTCCAAAAGTTGGGGTGCAGCCAGGTTATTTGGGGTCTGTTGTAACAACCCTATCGCATGCCAGCATTTGACGTCGCAGATTGAGGAGCACTGCGTACAACTGCGTGCGCATCGAGAAAATTCCAGCACCATCGAGCAGACAGACAGAGAGAGAGAGAGACTTGTCACTTAGAGGCGACAAGTCGAGAATAAGTAGCAGTGTCGTATTTTCTCGAGCTAGAGAACAATAACGTTCACAGGGTTTTGTTGCTGATTCGACCAAACAACATATCCGCAACCAAGGCGGTCCAAGGAAAAATCGAAAGAACCAGAACCAGGACAAGAACAAGAACAAGCGATGAGGACAAAAGACCAGTTTGATGCAATGATTCCCGTCGCAGATTATAAGAGAGTGTCGCAAAGAAAGGGAAATACCAGGATTTCGGTTTGCGAACAACAGGCATAATCGGACCCCAGCGCATACATAGATAAACCATGTGGCGAAGAGTTGACTTCTCTGTTTCGCAAAGCCGCCTTGACCGCCGCCACCCAACCAACACCAGCCCACACCGCCATGACCCCAAGCATCACCATGCTCCCTTCTCCACTCCCAATTTTGCCAGATCCACTTTCTCATCCCCTGAACATGTTCCATCCTCGAATCTCGTCTGCGCCTCGAATGAGCCCAGGGCGGGCTTCGGGAAGCCCTCGCCAATCTGACAAGTTGTTACAGCAATGCGCAAAAGCCAAAAACCAGAAAGAATCCGCAAAAAAAACCCAAGATAGAAACGCACGCCCGCCATATTGACAAAAACAGGAAAGCCTAAATGGACAGATTGCCAACAACGCCTGGGTCCCTGCCGGGTATAATAAAGGAGTGGAAAGACGGCTCGTGTTGAAGCCATCAACGTTTTGTTTTTGCCGTCCTGAAAGCTGTATTTTGTGTGTCTCACGCCGTGAGGCTGAGACGATAGACAGTGTAGTTGCGTAAAACACTTTTAGTGCACTGCGTATGTAGTATCCCGTCTGTGCTGTTACTGCATGTCCTTCTGGGTGCATAAATCACCATCGGAGATGCGTATTGTAAAGGCCGCATGTTGCCGTGACACAATGCAACATCAGTCCAATGAAGTCGGTCGGTTGAATTGATCGATCGTTAGTGGTGGATGGAACATAGGAAAAAGTATAGACATGCTGGGGCCGTCTACCGCTTGCGCTTCTTGCTTTTGTCCGCGGTAGTAGCTGTCGCAAATGCGGCCGTCGTTGCTGTCGCAATAGGCGCGGCAGGAAGCAGGGGGTTGCCTGGTGCCGGCATCTCATCTTTCTTGATGGGCACGCCCATGTGTCGACCATAGCGACCCTTGCGGCCATTGCCCTCATCTTCACTGATGCAGAGCTCAGCAGGTATGCCAGCATCTCGGCATCTCCCGCAGGGGCGTTGCCTGTCGCATCCCTTCTTGCTCTTACGGCAGCGCTGGCAGCGCGGCTTAGTGGAAAGATCAGGCTCATCATCGCCCGGGATAGAGGTAGCGCCAGAGTTGGAAGCAATAGATGGTTTCCGAGATGCTGGCAGAGAGGTGGGTGACATGGGCCCGCTGGGGATACTATTGGACTTCTTGACCTTCGTAGCTGTAGCAGGCTTGCTAGTCTTGTTCGCCTTGGTGCTCTTGGGTTTCGTGCCGCTCGACTGGGAGTGAGCCTTCGTACTGCTGTGTGTCTTCAAAGCCTTAGACTTGGGAGCGCTCATACTGCCATCAGCAGCGCCGTCTGAGTACCCATCTTCGTCGTCGCTGGGCTCGAATTCAGCATTGGCAGGGCTGAAGTGAGTTTCGGTGGTGGGGTATATCTTGTTAGTACTGGCTCCATCAACCTTTTGCTTGCGCGCCGGTGGCTTCTCATCTTCACTCTCACTCTCGCCATCACTAGTGGCGCCAGTAGAGGAAGCCGCATCAGCATTGCGGCTGAACGTATCATCCAGCGTGGAGGCTGATGTACGGCCATGGGAGATATTCGAGATCTCGCCCAGGCGCATCAGTTGGATAGCGACATCCTTGTCTTCTTCTGACATACAACTTCCGACCGTGGGGTCAGGAGTCGGCAAGATACCCATATTGGGAACAGCGCCCATACCACTAGCATAGCTCCGGGCACGACGAGTATCAGTGGCGGGTGTGGCATACATGCCCATGCCATTGTAACCGGTGCTATAGCTCTGCGGCGATTGTAATAGTCGCGGGTTGGTGAAGGGGTTTTGGCCGGGCTGTATGAAAGGGAGGGTTGCGCGGGTCTGCTCATTCCGACGAGCTGGAGAGACAGATGGGTTGGATAGCGCAGCGGGCATCTGAGGAGGTGCGAACAGGGGCAGCTCCTGTAAGTGTTGCTATTAGCCACGAATTCCGTGCAACCTGTATATATCCCGACGAGAAGTCATTCCACAAACTTACAGAGCTTTCAAATTTGGCTCGCTTGCGACGGCCGCCTTCGACAATATTATCAAGGCTAATCTCAGTGCTAGGCATTTGCTCTTTAGACTTCCCAGAAGAAGAGCCAGGAGCATTATCGCCGCTGTCGTAGCCATTCATGCTTTCGCTTTGTCCGTCACCTTGTGTCTGGGAACCTGGTCCACGGCTCTTGTTGGAACGAGGACGAGCGTTTTTGCTGGTAGTGCTGCCAGCAACGCTTCTTCGACCAGTGACGCTGCTAGGGGATACACTGCGCCGCCTGGAGGACCTGGAGACAGGCCGGGACACGTGCTGTGTCTGCTGTTGGGGCCCCTGGACAGAATGACCATCTTGAGTATAGAAAGATCGCGCGCCTGGCTGGCTTGGCTGGGCGGTGTGCGGGCCAGGTGTCGGAGGACCGTCCCGGACACGAACATAGACAACCGAGTTGTGTCGGAAGTTCTCATAACGCCCAATTATGGTGTTGCCTTGCTCATCCTCAAAACTGACGCCTGGGCAGCTTGTGGGGCTCGGATACAAGCCGTAGAAGTTCTTGACGGTTGTGATAATGGATTCAGTTGTGTCGTGAGGATATATTTGCACCCTCATGGGTAACCGGGCTCGATACTGGGAAGAATCGGTGACAAGCTCGAACTTAACGGACCTGGGGACGGAGGGTGGCTGGTATTGGGGCTGTGTGAACTCCATCATTCTACCGCCGCGACTCATTGAGGCAAGTATATGGGCTTCGGTGGGTGTAGGAGGTGATTGATGTTGATATGAGTATGTCGTGGCGACAGAACTGGCATGTGCTCTTGGAGAGAGATCCGATGCGGGAGATTGGGCCGACATCAGACTCGATGGTGCCATTCCTAGCGAAATGACCGACCGCCGATAATTGTTACTCCTGAGGCAATACGATTGCCTCTTTTCTCCTCCTCTTGTATCCTCTTAGCCAGTATGTGTATACGTATATGTTCCGGTGGATTTATGTTGTGTGCCCACAGTCTTGTCACAGGTGGTGGGCGGTCAGTCTGCGGTTCTCGGCGTTCAAGGAGGTTGAGTCCGACGGATGGGTGGTGAGATAGAAGTATCGTATGTGGTTGTGTCTGGAAGAACAGGGAGTAATTAGCCTCGAGTCATCCAACTGATGAAGGCAACGCAATAATTGTCAAAGATGAAGTACTTGTGACAGGTCTCCGCAACACTCAAGGCACCGAGGAGCCGGTGCTGGAAGACGCAATCGAGCAGGTGGGCAGGGAAAGTCTGGCAGGCGGAAGGAGAGGGACAAAAGAATAATTTGTCGGTATTCTCGATCGCATGGTTCATGACAACATGTTGGACTTACCAGACTCGGATAGAAATGTGGTTGTTGACCTTCGAAGGCCTTCTGAAACTCGGGGACTTGCTTGTCTCTCTCTTCTCTTCACAGTCAAAGCGACGGCAGTCTGCGACAAGACGGTATCAGACCCGGGGGATCCTGGAATGGGATGGGGATGGGAGGAGGAAGTAGAGAAGCATGGACAGTGGTTCCAATGGGTAGTATGAGGGACGGAGATGGCTTACCAGGTGAGTTGGACGTCGTTTGATGGTTGAGGGTGAAGAGACCGGAGGGTTAGGAGGAAAGAGGAGAAGTTCGCAGCGAGGAAGATGGATTTGTCTCGACGGCCTCAATAGGCGAATAGCGCAAAAGCCCGCTTGCCCGCTGCGGCCCACCTCACCACGCCAGACACTTCACACAACACAACACACCTCACAAGTCCAGGTACGACCTTGATGAAGCACATAATAATACCATTATGCATTAGACTGGGCATTTGTATGGTCTAGACATGCCAATTTTGCTTCTTCTTTCTTCAGTAACCGAGTATGACCTGCTGGGTATTTCCAGCCGAGCGCAATTGAGGCTGTTCTTCTGTCGCAAGATCTGCCCTGTCTTGCTCTCTGTGTCTCTCTCTATTTCTCTCTCCTCTGGCTCTGCGCTCTCCGCTTCTGTGTGCGCGAGAATGCCCCATCTTTAATGCCATGTTTACCTGTATGTAGTATGTAGATGATGTACACAAATGCGCTCTGAATGTGTGCCATGTTTACCATGTGCCATACCTACCCCGAATCTCGAGTGAAACATGCGGTCGCAAACCTTGTCCCATCCATCACATCCAACATCCGGCAACTATTCCTGCCACCTTCGTATCTGCGATGTGAATCTTTCGAGCGCGCTACATGTTCAACTGTGATCGCATATGATCATAATATATCCTGTCGCATCAAGCAACTTTAAGACGGACATTAACCATTCAATGTTGGCTGCGACAGGGCGAATATGGTACCGGTGGACAGCGCATCGGCAGGGACAACCTGACTCTACAGCCCCTTCATGCCCGTCAATCACTTGAGATTGAGTGGAGTTGTGGCAAGGACAAGGCACTTCAGCGTAGCGTAGCACAGATTGGGGTCTGTTTCGCTCGATCCTGAGCAAGTGTCATTCCGATCAGCGAGCCGCCTGTTTTGCGCCGTAGTTACCATTTACCAAATACCAGATAGACAGACCGAGAATACAAAGACCTGAAGATGTGAGGGCATTGGCATGTCTCTCCCACTGTTTCCAAGGCTCCAGGGCCGAGAGGGACCCCTCAGCTCTGGGCTCTTGGGCCAGAAGAGAGTTCACAAAGCTACCTAGCACAGTATGCGACCTCAATCTACTTTGCGGATCCATCCCACTGCAGACCCCCTCCAGGCTGAGTCGAGTGGCTCTTCCAAGGAGTTTCCCGCCCTTGGCCATGGGAAGGTTTAAGTGTTTTTGAACATGTGCATCATCTCCGACTCAAGACTAGACTGTTAAGCCTCCGATTCCAGATTGCCTGAGAATATGAGCTTAATTCGTTGCCGTAGCAGTGGATGGCATGGACGCCATCTTTTGTGTAGGGTGAATCGGTCGCCACCGTACCGACTGGAATGGCCGTGGCTTGCCCTGTCCAAAGTACATGTTGATACACGCTTGGCCTGACCTTCCGGTCGATCTTCTGGCACCCCAATGTCTGTCCAACCCAGGTTAAAAGCCTGGGTGGACCTAGGCATTGCTAGGTAAAGCCATTGAAGCTCAAGGAGGACGGGATGGATGGGCTGGCAGGGAAACTCCCAGGACTGGGATGCCGCTGATGTGACATGCGCAAACTTGCCAAAAACTTGCCGGCTTTGGTGGCTCAAGGGGGGGTCCGGTCCTATCCAAGGCCGGTCCACTCCAGGCACTGACCAAAAACCGTTAGATCGCATCGCATGATGACATACTGTCAGACACAGACTTCAGGTTCGTATTCTGTCGCTCTCTCTCTTCCGTCCGTCCTGGGAGGTGCTCGGCAGGCAGAGAACGTAATGCGACAGGGTGACAGGACAAAGAGTGGAAGTCCAGCGGACGTGGACATGATGGTTGACGAGACGAGTGGATCGCCAATCCCACCCATCGCATCCAATGGCGCTTGCGGGCGGTCAGAGGAGCGCCCGCTTGCCAGTCGGTTTAAGACAGGGGTCTTGTTGTCGATGCGCCTGAACAGACAGGACCTTGAAGAAAGAGGGGTGGATGGGAAGTGAAGGACCTGCGTCTGATAGGAAGGCCGAAGAAAACGGCGCACTGTCTGGAACAGGCGCTCTAGGAATAGCTACAGGAGTGCGCCTACCGGAGAAGTTAATTGAGCAGCTGCCCTAAGCTCCCGTAATCTTGTCGCGCGGTCCTGTCATCGATCCTTTGATGCTGTCAGGGCCTTTGTCAGTGCCATCGATCGAAAGTAAAGGGCCAGGCATATCATGTGGGAAAACCACAATCAAGAGCGAGGCGCACCAAATCAACGGCTGTCTTTTTCGCGAACTACCTGGCAGACTAGAAGTCCCAAGGATATGCCTTCATGCTGCTCAGACACCCTTGGAGCAAGACAATCAGTTAATGGCTACTGATGGACTTGGCAACTTTTGAGTCCGAGGCAATGGCAACTGAGCGCAAGTTGGTGTTCTAGCTTCCGCCATTCGCATTGAGCTTTTCGTCCTAGGTACTGTGTCAGTTGTTTATCGTGTCTGGGATCCATTGATTATGTCTATTGTTTTGGGACGGCAGGTGGTCTGGATGAATGCGCCAGTCGGGTTTCAGGTGCCAGCCGTGATATCGGGTCATTTATATATGTCGCGCAACTCAGCAGGTATTGCGACGACTGTAGCAACAGTCCGCGACGCCAACTACTGCCATTTAAGTCTGCATCTGATGACAGAAGCAGTGTATGGTGTGCGAGTATCGTCTTGGCGCAAGATCAAAGCTTCTGAGTGCTGCGCCGGGAAGAGGCGTCTCATATTCCTTGCAATGAGAACATATGAACCCAGTAACCAGTCAGGGGCGAAGCTGCATCGACTGACTTGCGTCTCTGTGTTGCGATTTAAATAGGAAGGCGAATATTTCTAGACAGGTAGGTGACCATGTAGGCCAAGAACATCCAATCTAGAAGATACAGAAAGTAACTACAAAACAACTTGTGGTCCGGTAGCTCTAATCGTCATGTCAAAGTCGACTTTCAATCAACCAAGTTGTCGACGTTGCGCTCCCAAGCAGGGACACCATTTTACCATTCTCTGTCTTGGCGAGCAATGGCTGATCTCGGAGGTCGATCTCTCTACTACATGCAAGCCTTGATGGTGTCCTTGGATCTTGATACGGCTGCCACACCCACATGCAACGCTACTGTGTAGGCCCAGCCTGTTATTGTTAATGAGAGCGAGATTCCAGACCACCCTACTTACTAGCCGTGTTATTCCGCCCAAAAAGGTTGTCCAACATATCAAGGATGCAAGTTTCGTAAAGACGCGGAGGATTCTAGACAGTGCCGCCACCCAAGATCGACGTTCCGTCCCCTCCGCCAAGTTTCGATCCACGCAAATTGAGCTGGCAAGTCAAAATCCCTCCAGTGTTTCCCCGAGAAGCAGGACCAGGACCCTCGACGCTGCCACGGATGCTCATAGTGGAGCCTTTTCCTAAATGCAATGCAAGACAGGTGCCGTAGTGCACATTAGCTGGGTCGCAGCAAGAGCTTCGAAAGGTCCTAAAGGTCCATTGATTGCACGACGCATCAGACAACTCTCGTTCGCTATGGAGCCACGGGTCTCGCGGATGTCAGGGATCCGCTTGTTGTGCTGTGCTGTGCGTGCTGTTGCGGCCACTGGATTGAAGCCGAACCCTTTTCCGTCATGCTGACCCCCCTGAGCTTCTTTTGCGACAGTCGCATCCAGCGCTTCGCACGTCGGCTCCAGAGCCGCGATGAAAAGATAGACAACGGCCCTCACCAATCCATGCCGGATTGGGAACCTCGGCTTGATTCAATGATGATTGCTGTTTATCCTGCGATAAGACACAAGTCGCACCAGTCTGTCGAAATCAAGCAAGCCGTGAGTCGCAGGCGGCGTGGACATGAGTCCGGGCTCTTAAGAGGGGTGCAGTGGGGTTGGTACTATAGTAGCACCCACTTTTACTTGATTGATTGCGTCTGCTTGTCAGAAGGCACACCAGGAACATTGAAGCTGATCTGCAGCCACATTCGACACGACAAGTTCGAATTTCGGGTTTGTCGCGACAGGTCGAGGCTTGCGATCGCAGGATCAAAAAACATTGTGCTTCAGATGAGAATGCGACGGCGATCCTACTGGCTAGAGAGGGGTGGCCACGAACAACAGGCCCGGTGGCCCACCGGGCTGCACCGCCCTGTCCCAAAACCTCCGCGGATCGAAGCGGCAGACCCCTTTTTCTTTGAGTGACGGATGTAAGCGCAAATCTCTTTTCGGTGTGAACCATATTAGAGATCGTGGAATGAGGTGTAAAGAATCTCCTGAGATGCATGTGGCAAGTCAAGGAAGATGATGGAGGATTTGCGACGCAGAACTGGTAAACAACCAAGACCAGGCACGTGATCGCGCGGCTGGCCCGCGTAAATGGATAGATAAGATACGCGCGGCTATCCTATTCCGAATATGCAAGGGTTACTCAACGCTGGGTAGATTTGAGGATACCAAAATTGCCATGTGCAGTATACAATACCCTCCCGCAAATATTGCATCAAACTTTGAGTATAACTTGCATTGTGGAATGTCCGTCACTGGATTGTCGCTTTTTGAAGTTGACTTTGGGTGACGCGCCGTAAATGAGTGGTTCTTGTCGGCTCTCATATCATTGGTCCGCTCGTCAATCGGGAATTCTACAGGCCGGTCGCCGGTACGACGAGAGTCCGTGCACGCACCCCTGTCCCGATAACAGTGTATCTAAGTAAACAACAAACAACACACACAGACACTCGTCTGTGATTCAATTTCGATACAGTACTTAGGTACATACTTAACTTAACTCATGCATCGGCTCTCCTCCGCCCCACGTACAGATTACCAACCCAGCCTCTTTCTCCTCCTCTCCTTCTCCTCTTCCATACATCAGGAACGACCCTCACGAGCATGTTATTTTAATAGGGTCAACCATTCAGGTAAGGAAATCAACACGACGACTACTTCCAGTAAGGAAGTAGAATTTGGCGCGTGGGCATCAACAAATCACTTCTGCGCGTGGTCCAGCTTCTCGAGGTACGTCGTATTAGCAGCTGCCATTTCGCCCTGCAATTGTGAAGCCTTCTCTTTCCTTGACAGTGCGTGACATCGCCACTTATCATCAAAGTGGAACGCACCGTTTTCTTTTGTAAAGTTCTGACTCCATTTATTTTGATGGATCTCCAGTTTTAACGCTTGCAGCCCCAGGACCCCTCAATTTTTCCAAAACCAGTCTGGCCAGTTGACACTTTTGCCCTTAATCACCCAGTCAACCAACCATTCCTCGACCCCAGATCCGCAATCCACCTCATCAACCCACCGAAACCCACCGCAGCCCACTGCATACAGATCCCCCTCTGTGTCTGGATACCTTCCAAGGCGACGACATAACGATACCCCGCCTGGTTCACCATCGATCCGATTGCGTCGCGTCCCTTGATGGTCGCAGGCGCGTCATCTAAACCCCGACATTAGTGTTGATACCCTGATACCTGGTCTTATACCACATCCTGATCGCCACCCCATAATATCACACTGCAGCAGCGTCATCCAGCATCTGCTACGGCTGAAGGCTGCCGCTTCTTCTTACCACTCACCATGGACTCGAAAGTAAGTAACTCTCCACTTCTCTGCCTGTCACCGGCTCCCTTTCATCAAGGTTCCCATTATCCTAGAGTTTCCACGTTACCTGGGTCCGTTCCGAAGCTTGTGTCTTTAGACTACGAAATCCCACAAAACTGACAATGTTTCTCTCCACAACAGCCGCAGCGACCTCTGCGACAACTCGCGCCGCAGGGTTCTCGCAACGAGAACCTTTCCATGAACCCCGCAGGCAACAGATCCAAGAATGCCGGCCACCAGGGTAACTTCCCTGCTACTGGGTTTAAGGGACCTGGCAAGCGAAGCGCGTTCGGAGATCTGAGCAACACTGCTGGAACCACGACCAATCACAACATTTCCGCGAAGGGCCTTGCCAAGTACCCAGCTAACACGGCCAAGATGGTCCCCTACAAGAACAACGACAAGGAAAACGCCATCAAGGCCGGCAAGGGCAAGGGCAAGGATGCTTTTCTTCGTCCAGCTCAGCGACCTCCCACTGGCCTCAAACCTTCCTCGACCGTTCAGGGCTTACCCTCCCAAACCAGTACTCACGGAGCCCCGATCATCAAACAAACTGTCGCCAAGAAGACTGCGTTGGTTTACCATGACGAGCACCAGCAGAAGCCACAAACCTTGAGTCGCCAGTACCGGAGTCAGCCATACCTCAAGTCCGCGGCGGAACCAGCCCTGCGCCGAACGCACAGCAAGAACTTCAAACAGGAAGAGAGCTACGATGATGTTGAGGATGACATCGAAGGAGCGTCTTATGAAGATGCAATGGAGGAGCTGCCTCGGGAGCATGAGCCCTACTTTCCCTCGGAGAAGCCAGCTCCAGGACCTGTTGCACCGGCCATCACTGCTGACATGGAGCCTCTCCAACCTGTTACCGCAACAACTTCCCTGCCATGGATATTCCCATCATCGCTCGCGCCTGAAGTTGAGGAGTATTCGGATGAGGATTACGATGAGGATCTGTACGATGAGCAGGGATACACGACGGCCCATTCGATCAAATCATATGGCGACAACACCGGTGGAGCTACAACACTCATTGTTCCAAAGCAGACGTCAAAGACGCAACAGGAGCTGGAGGAGGCAAGACTCTATGTCGAGAAGACTCGCCCCAAGGATGACGTTGAAGAGGAGGAGTGGGACGTGAGTATGGTTGCTGAGTATGGTGAGGAGATCTTCGAGTATATGCGTGAACTCGAGGTAAGTAATCCAGAAGCGCCCTTCATCAAGTGACAGCCACACTGATGTTTAAATGCAGCTGAAAATGATCCCGAACCCTCATTACATGAGTGAAGTTCAGGTTGAGATCCAGTGGTCCATGCGCTCCATCCTGATGGACTGGCTTGTTCAGGTCCACAACCGTTTTACTTTGCTCCCCGAGACACTTTTTCTGACAGTGAACTACATCGACCGTTTCCTTTCGAGCAAGATGGTATCTCTCGGTAAGCTTCAGCTTGTTGGCGCCACGGCCATCTTTGTCGCAGCCAAGTACGAGGAGATCAACTGCCCCTCCGTACAGGAGATTGTCTTTATGGTTGATGGCGGCTACACAGTAGAGGAGATACTCAAAGCAGAGCGCTTCATGTTGAGCATGCTCCAATTTGAGTTGGGCTGGCCTGGCCCTATGAGTTTCTTGCGTCGCATTAGCAAGGCTGATGACTACGACCTGGAGACTCGAACATTGGCCAAGTACTTCCTGGAGGTGACCATCATGGACGAGCGATTCGTGGGATGCCCACCCAGCTACCTTGCCGCCGGTGCCCACTGTCTGGCGCGGTTGATGTTGAAGAAAGGGGATTGGGTGAGTGACGACCCCATCTACGGTCATTGTATCGACGCCCAAAAGCTAAAGACCCTGTGGTCCCTCGGACACATCCACTACTCCGGCTACACCTGGGCACAGATCAAGCCCCTCGTGGCAATGATCCTCGAGTGCTGCCGGTCTCCGCAGAAACACCATGCCGCCGTGTACGAAAAGTATGCGGACCGCCGATTCAAGAAGGCTTCGACCTTCGTGGAGGAAGTGCTGGGCAAGGGATTCATGCTTCCCTTCCACCACTCCGTTCCTCGACTTTCCCTGTGCAGTGCGGCGAATGAGGACTCGGCTCCAATTCGATACCCTCTCCCTGAACTCATTTCTACCGAGTCCTGAGGAACGATGATCCTTATGCGACACTTTTCGATACCATTGCATTTCATCTGTATATGCTTAGGATGCCAATTACGCAACGCACATCTTAGCCGAGGTGTGATTTGTTGCTCATCTGGCTACCATCCACCGCAACAGCTGGCATGGAACCACAACTTTCTTAATATCTCTT
This sequence comes from Cytospora mali, assembly GCA_025426655.1. Classification (NCBI taxonomy): domain Eukaryota; kingdom Fungi; phylum Ascomycota; class Sordariomycetes; order Diaporthales; family Cytosporaceae; genus Cytospora; species Cytospora mali. The sequence continues at coordinate 5,676,549 of JANKOA010000002.1, read as the reverse complement.
TGCATAGGACGACCTTCCAGCATGGCACGCCAAGCACTATGACCGATATTGCCACCGCACTGCTTGCCAGGCCCCAATGGACTTTGTTCGCTGCGATAGATTCCTTCCCCTCTGCACCCGCTCGACCTCACATCTGCTGGCTGGCCATAATCGGCTTTGACTACCCTAGTGTTCGGTAGTCAGACCACAAGACGGATCGGCAGATTATTGGTGCGCTTTCTCTCCTAGTTACGATACCTCCCCCAAGATACCACTGGACACTTGACGATACCACGATGAACGACGAAGATGGAACGCCGGCTGTTCTTTATTCCACAACATTACGATGCATTGCGGCTCTCCGCTTTCCGCTTCTCCTTACAAGTTAATAGCAGACCCAAGGTGAGCGACACTTCTGCATGGCGTTAGGGATAAAGGAAGGGGCTAGATATAAGGGAAAGGCAAGGAGGGAAACTCTGGTGCCAGGCACTCCCTGATTGGCCAGGGCTCTCGTGCTTTTTTACGATACGAAAATCGGCGTCGGAAGGTCCAGGGTGCGGCGGCTGCGGTGATGGTTAGGTAGTGACGATGACGACTGTGTATGAACTATAATTCAATTTAGAAAGCAAAAGAGGCCATTGTTGTTTACAAACCTCTACGATTCGTGGGAACGGTGTTGACGAGTGAGAAGAAAAAGATGAGGTGATTGGTTGATTAATTGATTTGTACCGTCTCTCCCTGCTATCCTACCCTGCTCTGGTGGAGTGGTGTGTATTTTCCCGCAGTCCGTGGCTTGGGCAGTGATCCCTAGCGATCCCACATGCAGCCGGTCGGCTGACCGGAGCTGATGGCTGATGCCGAACAAATCCGTAACTGTCCCGACGGGTGGCAGGCACCGGGTGGAGGAGGATCAAGTATCGGACATAAGCTTTACATTCTACCTGCTATGGTAGGTACACAGTATATCAATAGTACACTAAGTGGACATCTCCACAGCAGCTGCGGCATGCAATGAGGCCTTGTCCCTGTCGCTAAGACATAATGAAGCCTAGGATTGGCTCATCGGATCGGCTCAACATATTCCCGATCCAGCCAGTGGAGCTTATTCCCCAGAATATGAGCGGGAAGCAAAGCGGGAGGGACCCCATGGGCAAGACCGAACAGGAAGTAACTCGCCGAGGAGCTCCATCAGCCATTCAGCTATTGTTTTGAAGACGGACCAAAATTTCCCATCTTTATCGCTCACTCCTTTGGCAACACCCCCGCGATTTATTCAGCAGCACCTGGTCACAATCGTGAGCTTGGTCAGTTGTTGGTGTCGCATGGACTCTCTCTTTAGTCTTTGCCCTCAATTCTATTTCATCTCGCCCCTCAGGTTGGTTATGTGAGGATCTGTCGACTGCTGGAACTCCCGTGTCAAGAGGCCAACTTATCATCACAGGAAAGGTGGATATTCTGACAAGAAAACCCACCCAAACTGACACTACCACAAGCTCTCTCTTGAAGGCTCCATATCAGCATCATCACAAATCCCCCAGGTTCCCATGTGTTCATCGCCTTAGAACTGCTTTGCACATCCCCTTCTGGTCAATTCATTGTCCACCTCGCCACTCTCTACTTCGGTAACCACCCACCATCTCTGAGGGACCATTCCCACCATGTCTAAGGCGATCGCTGTGAAGGAGGCTGTCAAGGAGAGCCTTATCGGCTTTGAAGAGCCGGTGCAGGTATCTACCCAAGCCAAGTCCAGATTCAATTCACATGCCTTCAAAGACCCTGAGACTGGAGAGCTCTTCTTGGGCCCTGATGAATTCATCGATGCCGTCGCGCCACCTGATGAGGACTATGTAAGTCCCCCTTCCCATCCATGTTTCCCCCGCTCCTCCACCCAATGCCCAATATGCTGCCAGAATGTCGGTTGGCTGACAGTCCGCTTCAATGAATAGCACAAGATCAAGAGAGAGCAGTATACACTGCTGTTTCGAGTCGCCGATCGCCAGGGTAAAGGAAGAATCAATCTGGCGGATTGGGTCTACTTCGAGAATATCCTGAACAAGCCCGATGCAGAGTACGAGATCGCCTTTCGGCTATTCGATGTCGAGCGCCTCGGTACCGTCAAGTACCAAGACTTCCGAAAGCTTTACGAGATAAACAAGGGAGCTGACAGTATTCCCTTCGACTGGGACTGTGAATGGGCCAAGCTGTACATCGGTAGCACGAAGAAGCGCCACGATCTGGACTACCAGCAGTTCTCGCAGATGCTCCGCGGCCTGCAGGGCGAGAGAATCCGTCAGGCATTCCTCCTCTTTGACAAGGATGGAGATGGATACATTGAGCCCGAAGACTTCGAGCGCATCATCCGCGAGACTGCCAAGCACAAGCTCTCCGACCATGTTCTGGAGAACCTGAGTACCCTGTGCAATATCTCCCAGGGCAGCAAGGTGTCGTACGCGAATGTTCGCGCCTTCCAGAACATGATTAAGGAAATGGATCTGGTAGAACTCATTGTCCGTCGAGCGTGCGCCAAGAGTCGCGACGGCAAGATCACCCGCACTGAGTTCTTGAACCAGGCCGCTAATGTCACACGCTTCTCTCTCTTCACACCCATGGAAGCCGACATCCTGTTTCACTTCGCCAGCATGGACGAGCCATCGGGCCGCCTGGGCCTAAGCGACTTCGCCAAGGTCTTGGACCCGTCGTGGAGGAGCCCAGCCTATGAAGATGGCCACAGTAGGGCTGTAATAAATCAGGCGAAGTCCAAGACAGCATCTTTCTTCTCGCAAGTTCTGGAGTCGGGATACAACTTTGCGCTTGGCAGCATGGCTGGTGCTTTTGGAGCATTGATGGTTTACCCAATCGACCTGGTCAAGACACGCCTGCAGAACCAGAGAAGCGCCGCGCCGGGAAATCAATTGTATAACAACTCTATTGATTGTTTCCGGAAGGTCGTCCGCAATGAAGGTTTTCTTGGTCTGTACTCGGGTGTTGTGCCACAACTGATCGGCGTGGCACCAGAGAAGGCCATCAAGTTGACTGTCAATGATCTCGTGCGAGGATGGTTCACGGACAAGAAGACGGGCTACATTCCACTGGGAGCTGAACTCCTCGCGGGAGGAAGTGCCGGTGGCTGTCAAGTGGTCAGTATTATGTTTTTGATAAGACTGCGGTCCTTGGGACAGTTTGCTAATCGATTATTGTGTATTAGGTCTTCACCAACCCTCTCGAGATTGTCAAGATTCGACTGCAGGTTCAAGGTGAAGCTGTCAAGAAAGGTGTCGAAAATGCTCCGAAGCGGTCGGCCATGTGGATCATCCGCAACCTGGGTCTCGTCGGTCTCTATAAGGGAGCGTCAGCCTGTTTGTTGCGCGATGTTCCATTCTCGGCCATCTACTTTCCGACTTACAACCATCTCAAGAGAGATATGTTTGGGGAATCCCAGACGAAGAAACTGGGAATTCTCCAGCTTTTGTCAGCCGGTGCCATTGCCGGTATGCCTGCAGCATACTTCACTACCCCAGCCGACGTGATCAAGACGCGCCTCCAGGTCGAAGCTCGCAAAGGCGATACCACCTACACCGGCCTGACGCATGCGGCCAAGACGATCTGGAAGGAAGAAGGATTCCGCGCATTCTTCAAGGGCGGCCCAGCCCGTATTTTCCGATCATCTCCGCAATTCGGCTTCACCCTCGCCGCATACGAGGTCCTCCAGGGCGTTCTCCCATATCCGGGAAACAAGACGCATTCACACAGTTCCACGGGTGTCGCCGAGGTCATGTCGACGCTCAAGGAGAAGGTTGACTCGAGCCCCTTCGCGCGGAGCAGAAACTCGCTCAAAATTATCTTGGATCTCGATGAGGACTTTGGAAAGGCTAAGCTGCCAGATGCGAAGACCTGGAAGACCCTCCCCTCTTTTATGCAGGGCAACGGTGCTCAATCGTAAGGGGCCGATGACTCGTACCGGTCAGGCCACACAACTACAGCCGGATGTGACCTTCCACCCCGCGTTCCACGTCTTCCAGGCTTCTCCGCATGGGGGAATATCTGGACAGCGAGTATACCCGGATCATACGATGGCAACGACGGGAACAGAGAACTACTTCTAAATACTTGCTCGACCCCCCCCCCCCCGGTTCGAACGACAAGAGGTGAAAGCCCTCAACGATGCACGAGAATATGCATGCATGGAACGGCACTAAGGCGTTATAAGGATTTCAAGCAGGACAGTTTTGATTTGTCGTTGATTTGCTTGTGATCAGTTCCTTCTGCGTTGTTTTCACTGACTTTCATCTCCTTCTTTTTGATTCTGGATGTTGGACAATTTCCCACATCCCCTGGATGAGACAGATCATTTGCCTGCTCTTTTCCCCCCAACGTCTCGTCACGCGCTCGCACGTCTTAGAAGACACATGTCTTTCAAGTTCATACCCCGCATGAGCAGAGCCCCGATTAGTACCCAAGGAGATGAAGAGAGGATTTTTAGAGGATCGCTTAGACCTCGTTTGGCCTGACATAGATGACACCCGACATCATATAGACGGCGTGTGGGATTAGACTGCTAGAGGAGGATCTCCTTGCAGAATCATGTCGTGCCGCCTCGGCACCCTTCTACATCATGTAAATTTCATACATACACACAGAGAAAGAGAGAGAGCGAAAGAGGGAGGAAGAACAATGTGTGTGTCAGGATATGGTTGAGAGTTGGAGGTCATGGCACTTACTGCATATTTACCTACGTAAGTAGGTACCTAGGTATGGTTAGACAGACAAACAGACAGCTAGATGAATGATAATACCTCAGTTTGTGGGTTTCTAATAGGCATTCAGATATCCCTTCTACGCAACGTTGCTCACCAAGTCTCCCTTGATTCTCTGTTGAAGGCGGCCAACTAAGTGTGCCATTGTGACCAGAATTGGACCGTTAAGCTAGCTGATAAAACATTGGGATATCGCGGGGTTGTCGCTGCGGGCGGGGCCGCAGCAGCCCTCGGGACATCGCGCATCCCTGGTCCAGATGACGCGATCCGCTGGGTCACACATTTCCCTCTCAGGCTGAGAACTTTCACCGTCCAGCTTATTTTTCCTTCTTCATCGAGACACTTCGTTTCTGCGCATGGATTCCAATATACTGTAACAATCAATGGCTATTGGATTTCTTCAGGTCCTATCGGGCCTGTTCGGCTGGATCTACACGCTATGCTGGTCGCTGTCCTTCTACCCACAACCAGTACTCAACTTCCGTCGCAAGTCGACATCAGGGACGACGGTTGATTTCCCACTGATTAATTGCCTGGGTATGTCGGGCCCCATCGCCCTCTTCCATTTTCTCGTCCTTCCCTCGGGCAACCACTGACATGCTCCCCTCCTCAAACACAGGATTTCTCGCCTACCTCGTGTCCAACCTAGCCTTCTACTACAGCCCCGTCATCCGCGACCAATACGCCGCCCGGCACGACGGGCACACGCCGGCCGTAGCCTTCAACGACATCGCCTTCGCCGCCCACGCCCTCCTCCTCTCCGTCATCACGACCTCGCAGTACCTCCTGCCCTCCGTATGGGCCTTCACGCCCTCCCACGGCAACAAGCCCAGCGCGTTCATCACGGGCACGGCCACGGGCGCCGCGATGGGGGTCGCCGCCGTGGTCATCCTGATCGCGGCCGCGGAGAGGCAGCATCAGACACAGCAGGGCGAGGGCGGGGGCGCGCCTGTCGACCCCGCGAGCGGCTGGTGCTGGCTCGACGCGGTGTATGCGGTCGGGTACGTCAAGCTCTGGATCACGCTGATCAAGTACACGCCGCAGGTCGTGGCGAACTTCCGGAACAAGAGCACGGTGGGGTGGTCGATCTGGCAGATCCTGCTGGACTTTGCGGGGGGCGTGTTGAGTATCGCGCAGCTGGTCCTTGATAGCGCCCTGCAGGGGGACTGGAGTGGGATCACGGGGAACCCGGTCAAGTTTGCGCTGGGGAATGTTAGTATGGTGTATGATCTGGTTTTCTTCACGCAGCATTATGTGCTGTACAGGGGCGCGGAGGGGAAGAGTGGGGAGAGGGAGGCTTTGTTGGAGAATGGGGAGGAGCATGGGAGGTTGGATTGAGTTTGGTGGTGGGTGTAGAGGATTCTCTTGTTTGATATATTGATGCTATAGGGATCTCTTCGCAGACTCTAGAACTACATTTTGTTGAGATGAGCTTATAGAGTCTGGGTTAGACTTTCGGAATACACCCATGTAGATGTATGGTGGAACTGATTGCTTTCAGTTAACTTCAGGATATGTCATGTCGGAATCTGATAGAACTCTCAACAGTTATCCGTATCATGAATCCAGCGGTGATACGCCTCTGTCAATTATGTCTTCATCTTGTACAGCCCATCCTCCACACCAGTAGTCGAAGGAACCACCCAAAATTAGAATAACAAGAAATGGTCCGTCACCCCATATGACGAGGAAATGAGACGATTTGTTAAGACTTGTTGAGGGTAATTCTTTGTCCCGTACACTTATTCGACAGCTAAAAGATGTTAGGCCATCTATGACGAATACACTCCGTACTTTCTCTGGATCAAAGGCAGCGTTCCCCTGCTCCCTCCGATGATACTCAGGAACCATTTATCGATCAATCTATGGAGCCCGAAGCGGAGCCGCAACGGAGCCGGAAGGTCCAGAATCAATTAGTGGATCGGGCCGGGGATTTGTCTTCCGAATATTGCGGAAGTGTCGTACCCCCCCTCCCCCTGCACAGTACATGGACAAACTGGAAAATTGGCAACACTATCTACCTGCCTACACAAGCAAAGCTTATCTACACATCCGTACTTGACACAGCAAGGCATGCCATACCACATTCGTCATCTTCCTAGTCGCTTTTATCCACCTTGGTCGGGGTTTGCCGGCTAAAATGGAATACAAATCCACAAGTACTGTTGGCCTGAGCCCAAGATTCCGACCATCCGATCAAATTCCCCCCCAATTGCATTAGCACGTAAAGGAACACCTTAGAGACGGATGGTGTTCCGACGACTATCTTTGACCTTGACAAGGAGTTCCTTGCGAAAATCTGTGAAATTCGCTGTTTGGGACGGGTAATGAGTCCCGGTGCCATGGTTGATCGATGTTGGGGCTGAAGTTAGCTTCAGAGCATTCCAATTCTTTTAGAGATGAATGAGGTCCACGGGTGCCACTCTGGTCCAGGCCCTACTATATCGGTGCCCAACTTCCGTACAGTCGGCGCTGTTTTATACCTAGGTAATCAATACACCATGCCAGCAAGCATGTATGCACTCAAGCGTATGGATCTTCTAAATTAGCACAAGTGTTAAGATTGCCATACTTTCCCCTTGGATCGACTAACAAAAGAGGAGTACATGTGGGCTGACCGGCCTTTGTTAGTCGATGCACTTTAATTGTGTGTAATACTAACAGCGCACGGCTCAGGCGCCGATTTAGAACGATCCATACACAGTACGGATGCGGGTCTTATCATGCAGGAACGACCATCCCTCCCGTCGCACACACTGCCCCACAGGGGCAGCCCAGCACTGTCGACATCGTCAATCTTATACCTCACATGTCACATTAAACTGCCACCCTGTGTCCCTTGTCTGATGGACATGGGCAGTCTCTGTTCTTGCACGAGTCTTTCGGGAGGACAAATATGCCTGACTCTGCTGTTCCTACCTTGGGGATCAAGAAGATCCGGGTTGGCCTGCAAATCCTCCCTTTGCCAAGGGCCACCGGATCAGCTTTCACGGAAGTTTCTCCCGTGACATTCTAGAAGGAATCACGACAGAGGCGTCATGTCTGCTGTTTTCTGCGTCCTAGTGGCTGGAGAAAGGTGTGTCGAGGATTTACCAACCGCACCAACGCCACATCCTCATTCGCCCAACCTCACGTGCGTCTGCAGCTGCACTACCATAGTTCACTAACACACACACGTTCATGCAACAGATTTTGGGCCGCTTCCTTTCCCTCCTGCCCCTTTCCATTTGTCAAATGTTCCCCGGCCCTAGTGTAGGAGGCACGGCATGTTTCCAACCCCGGCTAACAAGGCTACCCTACCCTAGACTTGTCGAGAACCTCCACCCACAGCAGAGCCAGAGCGCCTTCGCGCCGAGGACCCTGGCCGCTCGCGTGGCAGGAACCATGCCCTGCTCCTCAAACTGTGGTGTCTTGGTTGCTCTGAGTACGGGAATTTATGTTGATTCGGAAATATGCTCTAGTTGTCGTTCCTATTTGACTGGGTGCCTCCCGCGCGATGGCAATTTCTAGGGAAAATGTGCCTCTTGAATCCTTTCTCTGATTCTTTCCAGCTTTGCCCACGCTCTAACTGGGGAATATACCTGAATTCTGATGATATATTTCGTGTGTATTTTTGATACACACAAAGTCAGGGCCTTTTGTTCCATCTCCTTGAATTTTGAAGGAACGTCATCTAGGTGTCGTTCCTATGACCGCACTCGGTCCTCATGGCCGAAGATGCTGCCTACCTCGCCCCGTATAACGGCGAGGCCCTAGTGGGCACCGTTGTTTCCTTCCTGATTATAACTTACATATCCGTCGGGTTACGCTCATATGTGCGGGCTTTCCTTACCAAGGGGTTTCTGGCCGATGACTGGCTCATGCTGGCTGCTCAGGTATGAAAACCAACCATGTGGGGAGGGGATTGCGACAGAACACTCGTACTGATCATGACGGCAGGCTGTCTTTACCGTTTCTTGTACTTTCATTTTATTAGGAGTAAAATCTGGCCTGGGAAGACATAACAAGGCACTGTCTGAGGGAGAGGAGATAATAGCATTAAAGGTGAGCTGTGGAGTGTAACGACTAAGCATCGTCTTATTCCCCGTTGACTGACACACAAGCGTATAGTGGCAAGCTCTGTCAGCAGTCACATATATCCTGAACATGATGTTCATCAAGTTGAGCATCGGCTGCTTCCTGCTCCGCCTGGCCGTGCAGAGACGCTACACATATACCATATACGTCAGCATGGCGGTCGTCCTGGGTTGGTCTCTGGGGCTCTGGTTCTGGGATATCTTCCAGTGTAAGCCCGTGCAGGCGCAGTGGGATTATACTATTCCACACCTCCAATGTGTCTCGGCACAGCAGGTCGTCAACGCGGCTTATGCGCTGTCTGTCATGACTATTGTAACGGATTGGCTCTTTGCTTTGATGCCGATACCGATGGTATGGCAGGTCAAGATGAGCGTGCAGGCCAAGATGACGGTGGTCGTGATTCTGGGGTTGGGTATTTTGTGAGCTTCGATCTCCCGCCCCCCCCTCCTCCCCCGACGTGCCACTGTGGTATTGTTCTTGTTCCATGCCATTGAAAGGTACCCATGCTAATTTCCGAGCCCTCAGTGCCTCGATTGCAACAATCATCAGGATGAAGTTCCTGGCCGACTTGACGGATACGTCCGATATTCTGTGTAAGAGCCATCTCTCACACGGCGCCCCTAGACTTGCTCTCCCCTTGCTAACCATCCCCCCCCTTAGACGCCGCAACACCTGCCATGGTGTGGACACTGGTCGAACCAGGCGTCGCCATAGTCGCATCGAGCCTAGTCACCATCCGCCCTCTCCTCCGCCGGATCCGCCTCAAGGGCTTCGAAACCACCAAGCAGAGCCACGGCATGCCCTACTCCGGCCGCAGCCGAAGCTTTACAGGAGGCCAGGGGTCGAGGGCCAACAAGCCGGCCAGCTGGAAGCGCAGATACAGCGAGATGCCGGGCCACGGCCCCAACGACGTGGGGCTGGAGGACCTGGAAAAGGCATACAGAGGACCCAAGGGGTGCTCGTCACGAGAGACGATGGTTACCTCCTCCTCGAGGTCGTCTATAGTCAGGGGGAAGACGGCGTGGGGCGGGGCAGGCGTCATGCTGCGCGAGTGCGACGAGGAAGAAGACGAGGACGCTATATCGCCGGTCAGGAGGGATGGTGCCCGGAGAGAGACGTGGACGCATAAGAGCGTTATGTTTGTGATTGAGGGCCCGACGGGGGCGCATCAGGGGGCACAGACTTGGGGGGATGAGACGCCGAAGAGCCCCGAGGAGTCGGAGCATATACAGGGGTTGACACATCCGAGCCGTCTTGATGGTGAGTGTATTCAACGGTGACAGGTTCGAAAAAAGAAAAGAAAAAAAAAAAAAAAAAAGAAAAAAAAGAAAAGAAAAGAAAAGGGAATGGGCCTAGATGTCTTGCTGACGTTTTTACTTCAGCGGGGAGTCGAATGTCATCGCGGTGCTCAATACCTTAGTTCCCATTTAGAAGCTCACCGATAGAGCCGGCTTGGGGCTGGCTAGATTTGCATAAATGATGGGCTCAGCATAAGGAAAGGGGGGCTAAAATGGCGAAATGGTCATACTTTTTAAGCTGAATAGATTTAATCTACTCCACCGATGCTGGTCAGCCTACTTATCGTGACTGAACGTGACTGAACGTGACTGAACGTGACTGAACGTGACTGAACGTGACTGAACGAGCAAACCGTGAGCGATAGACGAGGTAGCTAGGCCTCGTTCCGTCAGGCCCCTTCACAACCGGATGACTTGGTATCTCTCAAACTGCTCGTTTCTGTGCCTGCGGGATGTCGCATTCTTGAAATGCGAGACGTAGACGGGAGAAAACAGTCTGGGATCACAGTATAGAGCACAACTCTCATATCCAAAAAGCGCCGAATAGGCCTCAAATTATTATGCCTTTGCGATATTGATAATCCGAACAAAAGTACGGGCCGTGAATCGCCTCCCTGCTTCGACAATCACATCGACCGTATAGTACTCATCCCCACCCCATGAACTCCACGCTATGCAAGTTACGTATCCGCGACGCAGCCCGTCGTCTAACACCCCCGCTCTAGGGGACCAGTGTCCCAGCGCTGGTAGGAAAGCCCGAGGCTCGATTTTTTTGGTGCGTGTGGACAGTGCTTGAATCAGTTAAGGCATACCACATCACGCCGACACGACCACGAACCTCGTCAATACCTCTCCCACCCTTATCATCCATCCACAGAATTCAAGATCCGCCCGAGAGCGTGTATCCTTCACGTTCTTGTATTTACGACGCGCCCCCTCCCCCGGCCCCCGGCCCCCGGGCCCCTCCCATCCCTCCTTCTTTCTCTACAGCCCCAAAGACCGCCTCACGCTCTCCTTGACCTTCTTGTCGTACTCGCTCCGGTGGTCGCGCCACATCTTGGCGGCGTCCACGTTGGCGGGGCTCTCGTCGTTGGGCTCGGCCAGGAGGTTCATGACGGACAGCAGGATCTTCTCGACGGACTGGATGGGCGACCACCGCTCCGAGGCGTGCTCGTAGTGGTTGGGGTCGTCGCCGGCCGGGTGGAGGATGGAGATGCAGACCAGGCCGCTTGGGTAGACTATAGGCGGGACGCAACTCGTATTAGTTTATGCATAATATGTCTTCGCACATGTTTTATCTCTGAGCTAGAAATGGTAAATTTTTCCCCCGGGGATGGGTGGGGGGGGGAGGGGGGAAGGCATGGTGGGAGGGTTCCCGTACCGTTGGGATGCCACATCTCGCCGACAAACTTCATCGTGGGCGGTGATAGAGGGTAGTCGTTGGGGAACTTGAGTTCGGCGGGGAACACGCCGCCGTCGAAGGGTGTTCCTTCTGGCCCTTGGATCACGGCTTCCCAGTGGAGCAGATCATCCTCGGAGACGGGGCCGGCGGTGATGCCATCGGGCGGGTTGTTGGTGAGCATGCGGTACTCCTGGAGGAGTCGGCGGTGGGCGGTTGATGACATTGTGGTCTGTTCTGGTGGGATAGAGTGGCTGTCTTCGGTGTAGCTGGAAGCAGTTTTGAGATGTCGTTTGTTATGTAAGAGAGAAAGGAGGAATAGCAATGATCTATATCAGATGTGAAACGAGGATCTGCTGTTTACTTGGGGTGCTCAAGTGAGTTGCTGGTTGTGAGAGTGGAAGGGAGCTGTCTCGGAGTGTACGGAATATACAGCTTGTAGTATGGGAGCAGTACCTAGTAGGTACACAGTAGTTGGGGTACCGCCGATCTTGTCATTGAAAGCTGGTGCCACCCACCACACACACAGTTATGGTGGGGACCGTTCACCTGCGCCTGTTTCGCGCTAGAAATTTGCCGGGACCTTGTCGGTGGTTGAGCTCTTTCGGGCCCTCCAAGCTATAATACTCAAAAAGTAAGAGCATCTACTCACTTGCATAGCACAACCACGTTCCGCCCCTCACGGAAAAAGAAGAAGAGAAAAACACCCCAAGGCAAGCCATGCCACCACGATTAAGTCTGCGGTCGGTCGCAGCCCGCAGCCACCCTCTGAAAAGAGCAATTGCTGCTCAAACCCCAACTCCGACACCAAGCGTCTGCCTCTTCTGTTCCCTCTCGCCCCGGCCCGCCACAACCAGCACCAGCACCACCACCACCACCACCACGACGCCTCGAAGGACGACAACAAGGCGCAAATCCCTCCCGACGCGTCGGAACCAGTCCGCAGCCAGCGCGCCCGCCCCGCCGCCCGAGAACCCCCGCGAGGAGCTCCAGGAGGCCCTGCAGGAGCTCCAGAAGCATGCCGCCAACTACGTGAACCTGTCGCGCGTGCAATTGGCCCTCAACTCCCTGCGGCAGGAGGCCGGCGACGAGACCATCCGCCTGGCCATCCTCGGGCTGGCCGATGGCTCGTCGTCCGAGCCCGCGCGCACGGCCAAGGAGGTGCTGCGGCTGTTGCTGGCGGACCCGCTGTCGGCTGAGCAGGCGTGGGAGAGGGAACTGATGGGCCATGACGCTAGGCAGCCGCTGATCATCCGGGTCGGCGCCGAGCACCATGGGGAGGGAGGAGAGGGCGGCGGCGGTGGTGGTAACAAGGGGGTGACTGTGACGTACGCGAAGGGGAGCTTGTTGAGGGAGATTAATGTTTCCTCGCCGGGCCTTAACGGCCATAAGCTGGAGATACTGCTTACAGAGAGCAACCCGCTTGCCGACTCTACGGCAGGGGCGTTCCAGGATTTCGAGGAGGCTGCGCTGGTTCCGACCGTCGACATACCAACCTCGAACACGGGGCGATACTCGCCTGTCACGACGCCGGTCCACAAGGCGCTACTGGTGACGGATGGACTGGTGGGAGCTGCATCGCTGGTGAAGTTGCCATTATTGTTGCACAAGGACACGATAGCAGCTGCGGTGGACCTGCCCGGGTACACCCCTCAAGACGGCTCAGCCTTGCCTTTTACTACGATTGATGTCAAGGCGGCAAGTCAGGGTCTGGATGCGTTCCGGCAGAGCATCGATAAGGGCTTTGAGTATGAAAGATCCTGGTTCAAGAGCAATGTGCCGGCCATTGTGACCTGGCTTAAGTCGGGGGTTACATCGACAGACGATGGCGTGACGAAAGCCGCCGTCCGAAATATGACCGCCTCTATCCTACGAAATACCCTTGCGGCCATACAGGAGGAGGAAGCCCGCAGACTGTCATCCGCGCTATCATCCGAGGTGGCTTCCAAGGCCGCTTCATCCCTGAACCCTTCGCTAGCAGAATGGGCCGAGAACGCCCACGCCGAGCTGCAAGAAGAAATGGACAAGGCTTTCACTAGCAGGAGGTGGCGACAACTGAACTGGTGGAAGCTCTTCTGGCGAGTTGATGATGTCGGTGTGCTATCGTCTGAGATGCTTTCTCAGCGATTCTTGCCCGCAGCAGAGCGGAACGTGATCTACTTGGCTGGTAAGATTGAAGGTTCGGGCCTGTTTGGCTCAGAGGGTAGCGAAAAGGGACCTTATGCCTTGCCTACCCTATCGTCTGCTCTTGGATCACCTTTGAAGACTGCCAAAGCTGCACCTGTGCTATCCATGCCGGAGAGCGCCAAGGCGTTAGGTACCAAGTGGCCGACACATATCACATTTACTCGCAATTATCTTCAGACCGAGACGGTTCCCGCGCTCCAAGCCCTTGCGCAACGTCTCGTCTTGCAATCCACCAGCTTCTCAACTCTCACCACCGCACTCGGAACACTCATGTACCTATCCTCCTACGGCATATCCGAGTCTGGCGCTGTGGCGGCGTTTGGTATCATGTGGAGCTTGCGACGCCTGCAGAAGAAGTGGGAGACCGCGAGGGAGTACTGGCAGAGTGAGGTGAGGGAGGAAGGGCGCAAGGCTGTCAGGGCGGTGGAAATTAGCGTTGGTGAGGCGCTTGACAAGGCCCTTGTTAAGGAGACCGAGGCCGGTAGTCAGGGTGAGGATGAGGCACAGCTTGAGGAGCTGAGGAGGGCGAGGGAGCTTGTTCAAAAGGCGGAGGAGGCATTGGAAAAGCTGAAGTAATGCCTTTGTGCGTTGGGGCTGTCACAAATGTAAATATCGTGTAAGACGATGCATGTATTATAAGAAATGTATGTTGCATCGCGTCGCTCGTCTTTGTGTGATGAAACTCGTGTGTCAGCACTGACTGGTATTCTGGATGTGGCCATACGTACGGACTCTCGAGTTCCCGACAAGCCCTTTCTCATCCGCGGTGTGTTCTCGCCTGTGGGCGTCCATCGCCCGGTTTTCTTTTTCCAATGACACAAAAGATCTGGGTTGTCCCTCAACGCCATGGAAATGCTCCCAATGACTTTCCAGTTTAGGTTCCCTTCCAGCAAAATAAATCTCACATCGGTCCAACATCATCCTGTCCGAATAGGGCGACGGCTTTGGGGCTGTCCATGTGCAATCAAAAGCGTTTTGCCCTTTGTCGCCTCCACGCGATCGATTTTCCTGCATCGCCTGCCTGTCCACTCATTCGATCATTAAATGATGTCGCTCTTTCGCCATATCCTCGGGGTGTTTCCTTCTCTCTCGAGCGCGCGCGCGCGAGCGCTTGTCCGGCAGACCCACGAGCTCTCTTTTATCTTCCTCCACGGCCACTCGCCCTGGCCCTGCTGACAGTCGCACGACCTCTGGCCAGACCGACACCACGGCCGCGGGCGTTTCGACTCTTGAACATGGGCGCGTTCCTGTTGCCGCGCAACAATGAGCTTCTCGTCAGCATTTCCTCGCTTTCTCCCCATTGGTGTGTGTATATACTGGGGCCGTGTATAAGAATCCAATGGGACCAAGCTTACCGCAGCATATCCGGCACAATAAAGAACCGCACGTGGCTTCCCCGGATGTATACCTGCTCCAGATGGCTCACACGGCCGTCGCGCGCCGTCACGGTGATGTCCTTGAGCTGGACGTTCATGTTGTCCTCGGCTATAATCACACAGATGAGGTTAGTCTATGGGCGGCGATGGAAGACGAGGGGTGGAGTAGGTATTGAGAGGTGTAGCGTAGCGTAGTGGCAGTGTAGTCGACAGGGTGCGCACCTTCAATCAGCTTGCCGCGGTAGGTCGTGCCGGAGTCGATCTCCAGGGTCACGATGTGGCCCTGGGCCTCGTTGAGGAGCTTGATGGGGATGCCGATCGTGGAAGTCATGGTGGGCGTCGTTCAACAACGGGGACGTTTCTTGGGAGGGTGGAGGTGGGGTGGGGGGGGGGGAATCGTAGGTGATGGTGGACAAGGAGAGAGTAGTTGCAAGCTTGCCGCGTCGCAAGGCTTCGGCGGCGCGAACTGCTACGGCATGATGCAAGCAAGGGGACCTGAACTTTAGAAAGCTCGGACTGCAGAATTTTCCGGTTCCGGCCGCCCAGCCGAGCTGCTCCCCTTCTCCCCCCAACGTTAGCCAGCGCGACGGAGTCAATTGTTTCGGTATCCTTGTCTCTCAAGAGTTAATGCTGCCTTATATTATTCAATCGTACTCTCAGCCTTGATGTCACCGTTGTATGCTACGATAGCCCTCGAATAGACTCTGATATGCGACTTTGGTCTCTTTTAGGGTTAGGGTTAGGATTTTGTTGTGGGGGGGGGGGGCTTGGTCGCCCCTGAGCAGTGCCGCCTACTTACTTAGGTATGTACATACCAAATACCTTTACTGCGATGCTGCAGACAGCAGATGTGTGTAGTTATAAGAAATTTAGATGACGAAATTCAGATAAAAACATTGAAAGTCGATTCTCAAATACATATATCCCACATCCACATGTTGTGGGCAGTGAATTTGAGTTTGTATGTGCTTTTCCCCTCCGAATGATTCACCGTCCCATCAGAGTACAGAGATGTTTATTCAGAGCACTTAGAGGAGTCCTTATACGAAATTTCGACTTCCAGACCCGGATGGAATCATGTCTCGCCCAAGATCAACCCGAGAGATTCATCGGAATGGAGAGTTCATTTCCTGAATGTAGACCCTTTTCCCAGTTGACTGGCAGGAGAACATTGGTGAGAACATTGGAAGTCTCTAACGCTTGAGACAATGCATAGTTGCATACTAGCCCTCCAGTCACTAGGACCTTGCTGTCACCATTGGTTAGGACCGTCAGTAAACATTCTCCTATCACTTGTCATGTCATGCTCGCGACGAGCCCCGGAGAGTCCAGGGGATGGCTTCATATATATAGCGGGCAGCTCTCTCCAGTCATATATGAAAGATCACTGAGAATATAACACCCATTCAGAAAACCTGACCGACCTCGTTGAATTCAGACCAGCGCTCATTACATAACGTACCTCACCATCACAGCATCTTGTTACCTTCAAACTACAGCTCACCTTTGTCTTCTCCATCACCACCTCCATCGCCCTCGTCAGTGCTGGTATAATCCAGGGCCGCAAAAATGAACTGGACACATCGGCTCTTATAAATATGCCACCAGATCCTACCCTACCGACAATGCTACTGACACTTTCAGTGACGGTACCAAAGTCAAGTATGGCACATGTTCTTGTGGAAGCCCCTGCAGCCTGTTAGACTAGTGAAATTAGCAGGCCCTAGAAGTCTTTCAAAGTAATCTCTATTCGAACAGATGCTAAGGTGTTGGATGTACGGCAAGTGTTTCTCTTGAAGGGCGACCATCATCGATACTGGGTTCCTAAAGGTTGAAGGACTTTGGAGAAGTTTAAGAGTCCCCGAAACTAAGATTCTTATGGGTTACATAACATGATATGGATTGTCCTGGTTGCGTGGCTGTGTATATATATTCGTCTTGGATATAGTAGAGAGGAGACTAGGTTGTGGTTGCCTACCACCAGCATTGGTGATAGCCCCAGCGTCACCCTCCCTGGCCTCTGGAAACAAACTAGATTACGAGTACATAATTGACAAATAATCTCTTCATCCTGGGGTTCCCCTCATGGTGAATTTCTTGAAGTCTGCATATATCTGGCCTGACCATCATAATCCTAAAAGCAGATGATAACACAAATGCAGCCAGCAGAGAGAGCCTCAACAATACACGGACTCGCACCCTTTCCCACCTAATAAAATCATCTTGTCTCCATCACTAGAAGGGCACCTTGCCAAACCCTCCGCTGCATCATAGACCACACCTCAGCCCCGCCTTCCTACAGGTCATCCCATCAACCTTTGGGAAAGCAAGGCGTTCATCTACAAATTCAACGCAACCTGATACGAGTTGAAATCCCCGGCAGACGTGCACCCGCCAGGCGAGATTGACGTCTCCGGGCCGTCGCTGCTGACCACGCAGTCTGCATTCTGATATACGACGGCGTAGTACCAGGACACGTCGGACTCAAAGTAGCAGTACTCGTATGAGGAGTCCAAGTTCGTGCAGGATGCGGCTTGGTAGTCGCTTCCAGAGGCGATGGCCGTGCCGTCGCTGCAGGAACTGCCGCAGTATAGGGTCCATTCATTGGCGGCGGTGCTGGAGATGAGGGCGACTAGGAGGGTGGTGGTGGGAAGCTTCATTGTGGGATGTGAGTCTTGGCTATATGCCGCTGTGATGACGTTGGCAAATAATATAGATTTCGTTTTTCTTCTTGGGACTTCTGTGTGCATGAAGCCTGGGAGATGATACCTTGGAGTAAGAAACTCGTCAAACTTTGGGCGAGTGGAAGTCAAAAGAATGGTGATGCTAGATGATGAAGTGAACCCAGATCTCTCATGCCGTAGGGGACCTACCTACCTAGGCACTTATATACCTGGGTATCTAGTGTCACATCGATGGAATTTAACTCCTCATCTGATTAGACAGGTGCATATTCATCCATCAAGGAGATCCTTCCTGGCTGGAGTTCATTTGCTCTCACTCCTTCCACTCCTTCCACCTTTCCGTATTTGCTCTTTCACAACACCGACAGCCATGTGTATGGACTGATAGTCTTGTACAAGCTACGGTAAGACTGGCTATCTCGCAATAGTAGTCAGACCAGGAAGCTCATCGATATGTAGGAGTGGCCGTCCGGATGCTCAGATTGCGTACGAAATCGGAGAATGCGCTGAAACGTCTTCTATCGCTGCGTGGACCGGGTCGGAATAGGGTATCTCATCCTGAAGGATCAAACGCGTGAAAGCCTGTTTGGAGCCAGTTCCAGACCGGAGAAGTTACCCGGCCAATGATGTATTGCAATGCTGAGAGCTTGCTAGCACGTATATCTGCAGTTAAGGCATTATACTTGTTCATTTTCGCACCTGGGCACTGCATGTACGGATCCAACTCCTACGAGGGTGGGGACTGGAGAAAGCCATCATGCAATGTTTTGTCGACATGTTTAGCATTGTATCCGTTGCGTTCATCATTTGTAATAAACCATCACCATGTCTCTATCACATTACATGGCCACCCAGAAGGAAGTTGGGATGAGGCTCCATAAGGATCGCGACCTGACCAATAGTCTTACACCGTCTTCGACGGGCGGAGATGTGGGGCAGGGTGGATCGCCAACGTCAAGTGCTCCAGTCAAATGGTATGCTTCTGCATAAAGGATTAAGGAGTTCAAGACGACAGCAACATAATCCTTTGCTTATTAATGTGACGCGCGGCATCTTATAACGATGTTCCAATTAAGCGGGATATGCTCATGGTCTCGGCCTTAATCAAGAATATCACCTCAGCCCAGCTTGGGCAGCCGAATTCTGGTGTACTAGCTGGCGTCCACAATATCAGACCTCATAACGTCACTGAAAGCACCGAAGATCGACATGGCAAAGTATATGTGACTTGACCGAATATTTAGGCAGACAATATAGGTACTCTTGAATGGTGGCTGAATTCTGAAGCCGATTTGCACTGGTTTGGCTAACTTTAGTTCTGGTGTAAAGACTGGTCTCATTCCTTTCGAGAACGAAGTATCAACGAATATCTACCCTAAGGTACCGGAACGGGCCACCCTTGATGCCGCATCCAACAGGATCGATAGCATGGTCACATAGCTAGAAAGCCAATGACGAAGTATAGCAAGTTAAATGTAAATGGAATACGTACAGACCATCTCAGAGTGTTCAAATTCGTCCAGTTTGGTTGCCGAGCGGAATGAAAATGCCCACCGAACTCGTATCAAAGCATGATCATCATCCCTCGTTAGAAGCAGATCTCACGCGCCGCCATCCCACTCCCACTCCCATCGATCAACAATTGCCTTCGGATCATTCCTTTTCTTCTTATCTGCCTTCACGACTTCTCCGATCTTCTTGGGTTGGCGCGGGGTCTTGTTGGATTGACGGGAATGGTGATCGGCGCGTTTGGGGGCAGAGCCGTGCTGGCCGTGACCATCATCACCCTTCATGGTTCTGGATGCGGCGACAGAATTTCCGTGATATTGACTGTGACCGTGGCTATAGGAACCCTTTTTTGCTTCCATGATGGTGGTGGGTGCCGCAGCTGCTTCAGTAGAGGTGACTTGAGCAGTGGTGGATTCTTCTTTGCTGTCTCTACTGCCAGTCGTGGTCAAGGCATAGGATAGTGCTAGCAAAGCAGTTTGATAACAGAGTGCGCAATTGCAAAAGCTGCGGTCCGCTGATATAGAAGACGGCGCTTCAGTTGGTCGACGTTGCGACGAAGCACACGAGGTGGCACCAAGAGCAACGGCCTCTCCATCACTAGCGGCTGTAGATGCTGTCGACCTTAATGGCGACTGGGTTGGGGACACTATCTCGGCGGGGCACTGTTCAAAGATGGTAATAAAGTCCTTGGTGAACTGGTAGACCCACCCACCTAGGCTCTCATGTTAGTGATTGAGTCTAACATTTGGGGGGAAAGCTATCGTATACCGTCTGGTCTCGCTTTAGCCCTCCAGTAACCCTCCCACTGTGAATACCTGATCGGCTCCCATTTAGACCATATCTGGAAAGGTAGTAGCGATACCCTCTCCACGGAATCATCATTTGTTACTTGTTCAGTGGCCACTGCCTGTGTTTCTTTAGCGGGGGGTGTAGCTGCGGGTGTCGGGGCAGACTTGTGTGTTTCTCTGGACTTAGTCCTGCGCACCGACATCCTAACTGGCGGCGGGCTATGCCGTCTAGGATGATAATGCTTCTCTGAGTAGTACAATGACATTATGTTTTGATGCTAGACATAAGACTCCGGCCGAGCAAGATCAGAACATACGACACTCGGTCATCAGTGCGTAGAGAAGGGGGTCCATTGTAGGATGACTGGACAGGCAAGGGGGATCCGTTGCGTCTTTTAGATAAGTGTGACTAAAGTAGATGAGGGACATTTGTAAATCAACATGCCGGGCATATTGTAGGACTCTACCACTGGGCACTTTCCTGATTGACTTTGATGCATGACCATCGCGAAGAAGCTTACCGGAAGTGCGGCCCTAAGACACATAAAGGTGACGCACTGCGCAGCTGGCTTGTGTACAATCTGCGCGTTGGTGTAAAAGCAAGACAAGATGCCTCCGAGCACTGAGCTATTGCATGCAGCCCGTACTAATCCAAGCCCATCAAATGCTTGGAGGGTAATACCGGGAATTCCCTCGCTCCCAAACCGTTACGTTCCAGATCAAATAGTGCCAGTCAGCTTCAGATTGTTGCACTTTTGCTGCGGGTCATATGGTCCGGAACCAATGGCTCTGCCTGTTCTGCCACTCTTCCCAGAGGGTCATTTTCCAGGTTTACTGGCCAGAGAGACTATATGCAGGTAATGTTTTGGAATTCCGAGACCGAGAGACGTCAGCTCCATCAGGCTCCCATGAATTGCTGCCCTATACTCCTGTCCAATCTGGAGATGGTGACTAGGTGCAAAGCGGCCCAATCGACTGGGAACAACCTCGTTCGCTCTCCCGCATGCCATGGCGTTGCTTCCATGGATGAGGCTCTTGCAGAGCTAAGCCAAAGAATGGTGTGGGTAGTAGTTGTAAATTTGTTCCAGCGAGGAGAACTTGAGACATTACAAGTCAGATCCGTTCTTCCGTCTTGGCACATGGCGATCTGATATCTTGCGTGTGGAACTCTTTCCCGCGATGGGCCTCTTTTCGGTCAGATGTATAGATGAATGCAGCCCGATGGATTTTCGATACATTTGGTTCTTTGGGTCTCTCGCGAGTTTCTATCTTCTTCGCCATTTGTGGCGTGTCCTCCTTGTGCCCGAAGGCTGAGCTGATGACAGAGTCTCGTTCCACGGTCTCCACTCTGCCCTCTCCAAGACTTCCATGCATTTGACATGATCCGGTGGATTTGGGTCCCAGTCGATCTTGGACTTCTCGTCCTGTTCTGGCCCAACCCAATTCGAAGTGTAGCCCTTCAGAGCCTTGAGGTCCTTACCGCGGTCGTCCGTGTATTCGAGGTTGACGCTTGGCACCACAGCAATCTTGTTCCAACCTTTGTACCACATGTCCTTGCAGAAAAGCTCCGGCTCACCCTGGAAACATTCTCCGGGGTTGTTACTCCTGAACAAGACCTCCCTGTTCAGAATCGGCTCCGCAGTGAAAGTGACCGCACCATTCCAGCAGCTGAACACCTGGAAAGGAAGATGAGCGCTGTATCTACTTTTCGTGTTGTTGTCTTCCCAGAACAAATTCCATGCCTGGTGTAGAACAGTTAGTATCGATTATAATGTTTGTATTGTGAGGGGAAGCTTACATAGTCCCAACTTCCGTCTTCGGGGATCTTAAAGAACGACTCTCCATTTATTGTCCTTGATACCCAGATATCATAGAAGGTAGGGTCCCTCCCGACGTATGTCCAATCCATTGCACAGGTCATATCAGCACCCAAAAACGATCGCTGATAGACAAGTTCCAAAATATCCTCCATGCAGATGGCCACGTCGTTAAGGAAGACTACCGTACTGTCCGCAGAGTACCGGCGAGCATCGTCCAGCAAAGGTTGCAATGCTAGATTCCTCAACTTGGCCAGACTAACGATGCGTTGGCCTTCACCCTCCTTAGGATTGACATCGCTGGACTGGAAAAAGTACTCGGTGCCGAGAGCCTCAATCTCAGGGCGGATGGCCGCGAGAACCTCTGGCGTGCCATCACCACTGTTGCCCTCGACAATCGACAGTGCACAGTTCTCAGGACCCAAGAAGCGGATTGTCTCGACAATGCTTCCCAAGAGTCGTGGTAAGAGCTCGACAACCTGCGTCAGGTCCAAGGCAAAATAATACTTGATGGAGTCCGAGTCTGTTGTTGTTGTTGCCGCTGCTGCTATTTCCGCAGGGGCTTTAAGGACCTCATAGCGCGCTAAGCCAGTGGTAGGTACAGGGCATTCCAGCCGCTGAAACGTTGTATCGGCAGGATCAAAAATAGCCCGGACTTGATCGGACAATGCGACATCATCCAGAACTTTGGGGGTCTCGGGTTCAGCTTCAACGTAAACTTCAGCTTCCTCCGAACCTTGGCTATATGGGTTTTCTCCGACGTCAATGGGCTTCCAGACTTTCGCACTTGGAGTATACTCAGGAGCCTCCGTGTCAGGCGACCCGGGGCGAAATGGCTCGGATGAATAGAGCTTGCCTGCGCATTCAAGATTCTAGTCAGTCGCAGCTGTTCCTGGTCTCACCCCAACTCTCTTCATGAACACATAATTGGGACTCACCTGGCTTAGGGAACAGCCTCTCTATCGGCTCAAATGTCTCCGCCAATGCGTCGCGATAACACAGGATCAATAGGACAACGAGGGACAACACCGCGATCTGCCCGCCGATAATGATCGTTTGCCGCATCTTGGACGGTAACTAAGTGCCGTTATCGCATGCTGGGTTGAGAGAGCGCAGAATGGGAAGTGACTGAAGGAAGGCGGCAAAAGATTGGATGATTTCCTGGGGTCGCTTTGGTTACGCCGCCTGTGAGATGGCACAACGTCTGTTGGCGAATTATCGCTCGTATGGGGCTGTGATTTCGACGACGCTTTGCGCTCGACATGCGTTAACTCCGATGCGCTATTGGCTGTATTGCTTTTTTTTTTTTTGGCCCCATGTACCTGTGGGACGCCGCATCGCTTACAGAGGGCAAAGTATCGATCACCAGGATCATGAGTTGATTTTCCAGAAGTGCGGCGGATTAGGTACTCGTCTTGGATTTATCAGGGGCACCGTTGATGAGGCAACGAGTGTAGCAAGGGAGATAAGTGATCGAATGGTCTTGTCACTAGTGCCTACGACCTGAGGCAATTCTGGCCGGTCCGAGTTGACCAACGGTCAGGTACGTTGTGGAGATGGTACGGTACAGGGCACTGGCGAGGTGGATTTTCAGGCCCCTACAACCGCAGTGATACACCACAGACCAGAAGGCCGTCCAGATGAGACAAACAAGGAGGATCGGTAGCAGATGGACGAGCAATTTGACCTATTGCTTCATTGCCGTTGTTGCCGTCGTTGGGGGCCTGGAAAGTTGCTCTTCGACTCTCCTACTCGTCTTGAGGCAACCATGACTGCACTTCGCTGCCTTTTCACACTCCAGAGACATGTGACAGACCCCATTGCAAATCTCCATCTGGCACTATGTCGCGTTCATATTATGTGATGGTTGCCCTGACAATACTCACCAGTATATCACTTTCAGTATCCAAACCCATGATGACACCAAGGCCCCTCGGCACTGTCTCCTTGGAAGAACATGACCAACTTCGAAGGCGGACCTCGATCACAACGGCAACGTCGGCATGCGGCTACTTGGACGGCAATCCATCGTCAGCTCGCATAGCAGGCTCCGGGTACGACTGCCGCTTCGATACTGCAAATGGTCTATGGGGCTTCTGTCCCACTACGGTCATTGCTGCGACGGACTGCGGATTTGCTGGGTACTGTTATGATACCGGTGACTGCTTACAAGGGTGTGGGTCTCCGAACAGTGGGTTGACGACATTCCAATGGTGAGTGAATGATGTTTCTTGACATTGATTATATCGGCTACTGATGCAGATGCTAGCACGCACTCGAATGGCCCCTATTGCTCCACCGCGCTCTTGACCTTCGGAATCGACCAGACATATTCGTACATCGCATGTGGCACATCGGCAGTCACGGTCCATTACAATTTCGCCCCTACATCCGCGTCCTCCTCTGGCACTTCGGCTTCTGGGACGTCCACCTATCCTGGGTCTATACAAATAGTACCGATTTCGGCATCGACTTCCTCTTTGCTTTCCACTGGGACGTCTACCTGTGCTGAGTCTTCACAAACAATACCGATTCCGGCATCGACGTCCACAGGGACGATGGCCACTAGCACATCTTCATCCGCCAGCACATGGGCTTCTTCGGTCAACACACGTGCCATCGTTGGAGGTGTCGTCGGGGCACTTGCCGTGGTCTGTGCTTGCATCGTTGCTGTGGTGTACATATGGAGCAGAGGCAAGGCACGCAGTGCTGCACAGCCAGTGGCCGCGCAGATGAGCGGCAATCCGGAACACGAGTCTTTAAGGGGCTACGGGAACGCGACTACAAGACCTTCAACTACGAGGGTTCCCTCCCTGTCGCCCGGGATGCCGGCATCCAGGGTTTGGAGAGAGCTCCCTGAACTTCCCGGTGACCATCACCAACGGGACCATTCGGGCTTGTCAGAGCCGTGATCACAAATGTGCACTTCGAGCTTGATCAACCTCATGAGCCCGTGGGGAATTATTAAGGCTACCGTTGGGTTGATTGCAATGTACGTTCAGCTGGAAATTGGCTTGTGACTGACAATCGGCTGGCAGAGTTTCCAACAGTACCGGACTGGGTTGAGTGGCTTTGCAAGGAGCCTTGTAAAGGAACATTACGAATATTTCCGTTGTTTTTTTAGGCTATCTCTGACTTCGAATCAGCATACCAGTAATATAATACTTGATATTTGACGGTTTTATCGGTGAATTAGCAATGTTTTGTGCGTTCGTATTCAAGTTTGAATACATTTAGCTCCAGGGGTCGGAACAAGGGTGACATCTTATGGAAAACCCTGAATAGCATCCAATGAACTTGCTGTATTTCCAGGTCACCAGAATCAAATGCGGAGGCATCGTGTATGACTGAGTGTTACAGAGGGCAGACTCATCGAATGCTTGCTCAGAGCTTTCGTCATAACTGGTACAGGATATGTCTTGAGGTATGAACTTAATCGCCCAGGTGATCATCTTTCTAAGAAGAGAAAAAAAAAGGGGGGGGGGGCCGAAAACAAAAGACCATTTCTAACAGTTAGTCCTGATTTGAAAGTGAAAGAGGATTTGAAGGGATGCCACCTGGGCAGACCGAAGTTTAAAAAGATTTACCATCCACGCTTCGACTTGTGTTGCGAGACGCGTAACAGACGCGCAAAAGGTTTGTCACTCAAGTTTGGCGGTGACCTGAGGCGCGCCATTACAGCTGGGATTTTCTGCCTGTTGGATAAATTCACTTCAGTTTGAAAGGTGAGGAGACCCAGCATTCCACAAGCCAATGTGCAAAGGAAGCCTGGAGCTTATCAGCCTAATAATATCAAAGCCAACGAACACCCTCTCCACCAACGCCCAAAGTCACTGGCAACTTTCGTCCAAGCTCTGCAAGCTCAACTAGGTAACTAGAAGTGGCACTTTCTACCTCGACTTTGATTGCCAAAATCATCTGACTGGCAGCTAAGGCCCACGAGTTATTCTTCAGGGTAGCTAACAGGAGCATGACAAAGCCATTGACCCGTCGACAACCAGTACATCTACCAGCCTACTGACAAGGAGGCTGTCCCAGACGAGACCGTGGACGAAGCTGTAAACAACTGACCGCAAGAGATTTTCCGTCAGGAAGACCAGGGGACTGGACAGACTACCGTGCCATAGCCAAAGTCCCCGACAACCATTCTTCCTGACTTGAAACCAAAAGGAACTCATCTCCACTACACTACACCTACACATCACTTCGACCTCCATTTTTTGCTACAAGAGCCGTGTTACTGGTAAGAAAATTGCCATCACTCACACTGATGTCAATTTGAAGCCCAGACGCACCGTCCTTTTGTTCTCTCTGGCCATCTCTTGTTTTGAACCTTCTTGTTTCCTGCCAACAAGCAATATGGCTTTCACTATCATCAAAATCCTCTTGACAGCTCTCTATGTCGCCACCTGGACCAATAGCCTCCCAATTATGACGCGCGAGGGCTCAGGTGGCTGTGAGGAGAACGGTACGGACGCCTTATCATCCTACATCGATTGCTCGGTTCTTTCAGGCAATACCAACCCAGTTTCCAATGCCAACACCGATTCTTCGACGCCAGATTTCTGTTTCTTCGACGATTCTTGCTGCAGTACTACATCAAGCTGCCCGAAAGTTGGAAAGTGCTTTGACCATGAAAGCTGCTCCGATACCCTGGGATGCGACGTGCCTGGCCTCAGTGCCCCAACGACTTCCACGTTCACATGGTGAGTAGAAGAAACCAGTACCTGTCCCTGATCTAATCATAAGTAAGTGCTGACAATTAAACCAGCGCACCCACGCAGACGTGCGCCACATCCATGGTCATCGCTAGCGCTTCTTCCAAGTTCATCACTTTCGCCTGCTTCGATATTAGGACTAGAGTCGCCGAAGACGAACCAGGCGTCGCGGCAGTGACGCCGATGCCAAAGCTCTACCCCGACGCCTCTGACCCAGCTCCCGACGCGAATCCTGGTGCGGAACCGGCAGTGTCGATGCTTGTTACGCAGACCGTGCTTGATGGCGCTTCCTATCCATGGGACACAACAACAGCAACTCCAGCCTCGACTCCCTCCAAAGAAACTCCTCTCGCTACCGATACATCTACGTCCTCATCGAGACGACCGACCACTTCAACTACCCCTATCGCGCAGGCCTCCTCCTCGCTTTTGCCCAGCTCCACCTCCGTCCAGGCAAAGCCAACCAACACCGGTTCGAAGGCAGCACCGAGCACCCCTGCACCCAGCCACACTGCAATCATCGTCGGAGGCCTCGTAGGTACACTGGCGTTCGTGGCCATCTTCATCACCGTGTTCGACTACCTCATCAAGCGCAGGAAGTACAGCCACCGCCACTCGATATCGGACGGCAGTGACGACGGCGCCCTAGTACAACACAAGGAGGAGCAGCAGATGGCATACGGGTACTACGGTACGAACCGAGCTGGGATTGCCCCCAAGGGATCGAAGGTGTTCGAGGCGAATGCTGTGCCGGTCGAGCTTCCGGTGGAGGATATCGCGGATCACCGTGAGTGAAGATTGTTTAGGGGTTTGAGTGTGCGCAGCGCATGAGTTGATGGTTTTGTTTTTCTGCTTCTCTACGTTTTTCTTTTCTGCGTTCTTGGGAGGGGTAATGATGATGACGATGATGAATGATGGAGTGAGTGCGGTGGCATTTGGATTGTTACGACGGGACAATCTCATCAAAGTAGCCGTCGTCTGCTGGATGGGCTCTACTTTGGGGTCCGCTCCTCGTCAAAAGTGGGACGAGTTCAGGTGGCACTATTCCTCCTCGAAGGTGGAATGCGTCTGGTTGGGTGATAATACGGGCGCTGTCGTGGGTTTCCTCCCCGTCGTCGTTGGGGACGGTTCTCGGTGGAATGTCTCCCTTTCGACAGTGGGGAGGGCTCTTGTCGACAGTCACTGGTTGCATTTTAGAAGAGAACGGACTGATGGGGAACATCTGGCGTTTGGATGAAGAGTAATGAGGCTCAGAATTCTTCCACCTAAACGCCAGCACCCTGAATAAATTGCCATTGATCTTAACTTGTGTGCTTTTGGCTAGTGTGATGATTCACTCACTCGCAGTATTTGTCTTCTCGGCCACGTTCCAGCTTCTGGGTTTGACAACATGCGGAAGATGACGATGGGACGCTTCGTGGCTAATGTCTGTCCTCTGCCTAACTCAGTAGACGTGTCGAAGATCGAAGATAGGCACCTGTAGGTACGCGGGGACCCGTGGACGTCGTCGCAACTTAGCGGGAACCTACCAGACATCATTAAGGTTATCAGTAGCACACTCATAGGTCACGGAAGTTCAGAGCTTTGAGGTTAAAGTTTGCCCAAAGTGCACAAACCCAGAAGTCCGTTCCTCCTGTCTTTATTTAATGCGAACTCGCAGATCTTGTAATGAAACACGGTTGCTCCTCCCTTGAGAACACATGTTACTATACATGGTCGTCATGACCGCTTCAGTTCATATACGGATATCCCCCAACCCCCGATTGGAGCAAAAAGAAAACCATAAAACAAACATTGACACCATCACAGCGGGATCATCGATCCCACCAAAGAGCAATCAATATCCATGTTTTCCAAAGGCCTCTTCATCATAATCGTCCCCTGCTTGGCCATCCTTATCCTGATCTTTTGGGCCTGGTTCCCCTTCTGGGTCTTCGTCAAGGCCTACCGTATGATACTCGGTATCAATCCGCCTGAAGACTCCCCAACGCCTGTCTATGCAAAAGAGGACGACCCTGCGGAGAGTGTACAGACACCAGTAATACGACAACCTGTTATACAGAAGCCCGTGGTGAAGCCGACAGCCTTCGACCCCGAGTTCTTCCAAAATAACAACTTCCTAAAGTTCGACCCGAAAGAGGCCAAGAGAAGGCTGGTCTTCAAGAACATGGCCGAGAAGGAGGAGTATAAGGCGAGGAAGAGACACAAGGAACACAGTGATGAAGTGGAGATCCGGGCGCCTCAGGAGGTTGAGAATTCGGGGTCTCGGGGTGCACAGAGAACGGACAATCATTCGAGCGACGTAAGAGATGTGCAGAAACCAGAGGCCGCGGTAGCTTCTAATCAGGAGATCGATCCTTAGGCTACGCTCTAGCTGCAGGACAGTGAGAAGGATGGTTGGAGGGAGAGTAATCATCCTTTTTGGTATGGACAATCGAAGAAAGGTGTAACTTTGGCTGCTTGATATGGATTACTAGAACTGTGCTTAAGTATACAGCAGAGATAACACAATAATGTGACCTTGTCAACACCCGACTTCGAGGCCTTGACTCACTCGGTAGACATCCATCATTGATTGGGGCACCATCTCCAAGGAATTCATCCGGCTTCTAAACGCCCGCACCTTTATGTATGAGCCATCTTAATGGCACCTCCTCAAGGCGCATTTGAATTTCGTGAGACCAATGGATGATTTGCCGCCATTCCACTACCACCATTCCTCCCCAATGCGTTCAATCTTGCAGTGACTTTGTTGCCCAGATTCTAATCCCAAATCTAGGAAGTGTTTGTGACGATTCTGTAGGATAGCCTTTGGACGTCTTTTGTCCAGGCTAATTGACTACTTGATCCCCCCCCCAACCCCCCCCAACCCCCCCCCCAAAAACCCGAACCTCACTGCCCGTACCTCAACTAGATTTTCGTTATGCGGGAAATCAATATCTCGAAAATTGTAACGAGGTCAGGTCCAAGATCCGGGAACTTGTCAGACTCTGAAATGCCTAGAACTGGGCCGGGGTCAATGCTGACGGTGATAGTTGTGTGTGTGGGTCGTTTCGGAAACCTTGTTTCAACGTCAGGTCTTTGTGACGCACAGTACCTTCATACACTTCCTCTGAAGTCCTCTCTCATTGATTTTGATGATGGTATCAATCTCATCCTTCCGGAATACACCTGATGCATTCCTCAGGCCGGTCAACTATAATCACATACCCTTTCGACTACTCAGTTGCAAAACTGGTCTGTGTCGAGCGGTCCCCATGATCAGCACATCCTTCATCAGGCACCGAAGGCGGCATTCAGTTGTCAATAGGGGAAGCTGGCATTGGCTATGTTACGATATGCCAAACCCCTGGCGAGTTCCTTCGTCGATTTTCTTTGACAAATGCGATGGGCACAGAGCAAATCGCAGAGTTTCCACCCATCCCCTGTCTGTGGCTGAGCGGATACGCAGAATGCCAAACGATTGGACGATATATGGGACTAACAACCAACAGCATATTCAAAAGTATATCCGAAATTTCAAGATGTACGAGACCAAGCCATTGGCATGAGACACAGGACGGTGGAGAACGACATGGGTGACGATCGCCCATGGCAGTCTGGCATGAGCGATCGTGACCTGCACTCCATCACCTTACCTGTTGCCATGAGGATACCATTCAAACAACCATCCTCCCAAGTTCACTCATCCCCATACGACTGTTTACACTGTCCCTAATGGATCGCATTTCGCTCAGACAACTCAGCAGGGATTCCCTTGATGTTACAAGCCCTGAAGATGATCAGGTCTCAAAGAACTTTGACGAATTCTCGCAGGTCAGAAAAGCCTCTCCGACGACGGGCAGTAAAGATGTAGGCATGGTCGGGGACTTGGAATCTAGCTATGCACCGCCAGCCCGCATAGAAAAGGCCACTTCAAGCCAGTTGTCTTACTACTATACTGCCGGCTCAGCACTACTGGTGGCTTTGCCTTTCATTTTCCTCGCAATATGGCAAGCATACATTGGGCCGGGTACTTTCACCACTCATCTGACACCACACACCATCGGTGGCCGTTTTACCCAAACCAAGGCCAAGACGATCGACTTCGTATGCAGCGCTTTGCTAGGGCCGCTCCTCCTTGTTGCACTGAACTGGTACTGGTTTTCAATCACCAGAGTCACGATAGTGAGCGACAGTTCAGCCAATGCGACCTCACTCATTGCGTTGGTTCAAGCCAGTCACACGGATTCTGGCAGTTACAACCCCTTCAAGTTTCTCACCTTCATCCGCACAGGAAGAGTCAAGATGATGTTGCTGGGTCTCTTGGTGCTCTTGTCTGCTATAGCCCAGACCTGTCTCAGCAACTTTATTGCCTATGAAGCATTTGATGTCTCTGCTGGTACGGCGAGCGAGCTGCCTCTTCGTTCGTTGTTGACTGGCCTGGACGAAGTAACTCGGGCAAGACCTCCGGAGACCCTTCCAACGTTCCCGCCAGGGTATGACTTCAGCTCGACGCAGGTAGCGACATATGTCGGTGACGCTACTGCGGTTCTTTCTAGTATTGCGTATCAAAATGCAACGGAAAAGCTTTCGAACGATACCTATGTCGGCTTGAATGCCACACAGGACTCTCTGGATGCGGTGGACTCCAGGATTATCAGGCTTGAAGGCGTGCCGGGCTACCGTATGGAGATCGATTGCCAAGCTGCTCCCCCGACAACCCTCTCGGCCATGGACTTTGCAGGAAATTCCGTCATGATCCATTGCAACGTGGGTAACAATAACAACCTTTTCTCAGCGTCATATCCCGGCCAGATGAGTATCCTGACGAGTGGGGAGGACGATTCGGTCTATCCATGGGTCGGGTTCTATGGCTGGGACCAGGCATATCTTGGAAGTATGATGGCTGGAAATTGGTCGAGATCAGCGAGAACATCAATATACGGGAACATCACGTTCAAGGCCTTTAACATGACGCAGTTTGGCTTCAACGGAGACAAATCCACCATGTCGGCCTTTGGCTTTGCTTGCAACGTATCACGGGAAACAGGCTCCGTCAACCTCACTAGAGGCTCTGACTCGACTTGGACTCGGGAGACCGAGTCTTGGTCCGGCGAAACGTCTCCAGTCAAGATGTTGATAGCTGACTGGCAGCTTGCACTCAACTACCACTCGCCCGTCGACATCGGTGGAATGCCGGGGCTTGGACAGCCCCTTCAGGACACTGCTTGGCCAAGCGAATCATATACGGATGCTAACGGTGAAATAACATTGAACGCCAGAACCAATGTGCTGAACTACCTTTACGCGGTTGGCGAGTTCGAGCGGCTTGCCTACGAGACGAGAAACGCAAATGCCAGTCTTCACAATGGGACGACGAGCTATGCGCAGACAGTCAAAGCAATCGGCTCCAAGCAGGTATACCGGATCGTATACGTCCCGATCATTCTATTGGTCGGTTTGATTTGCGTCTCGCTGGCGGCTCTCATTACATTCAGTCTGCTTGTGACAGATATCAAGCGGGGGACTGCGAGTGTGAAGACATGGCAACAGGTCGGAACAGTGCAGCTTCTCGCCGACAGTATCGCGGGCTTGAAACATGATCCGGTTGTTGAGGACATGCATCGGGTCGGGGAAGGCGGCGCGGAGAAGATTGCTCGGGGATACAAGGTGCGATATGAGGCCCTGCCTGGGAAAAGGAATGTCTTGAAGGCAGATTCGCCAACAAAGGGGAATGGAGGCTCTTGGGGTATGGCAACTGGTGCTTAATGAGTTTCAAGATGTGATTACGAAGTAATGGGATAGTTACGGTAGTGACTGGTCACAGTAAAATTCCACACTACCCAGTTCATGTGGAATGGTTTCTCCAGTTTGCCATCAAGACAGATGCTGTAATCCGTAGATGGCTTACATTACATGAAGCAGTATATATATATGTGCAGGAGAATACTTGTATGATTACTTCAGGTTCCTGGCAAGTAACCTTGGCAAGTGACATGTCTGACCTATTTTTGACTTCCTGAAATACAGCCTCCCTTTTCCTTAACTATCCGAATGATCCGAATTATATAGCACAGTGACAAATGTTAAATTAGCACTGCTAGAAATAAGAGACC
Organism: Cytospora mali; assembly: GCA_025426655.1. Lineage (NCBI taxonomy): Eukaryota > Fungi > Ascomycota > Sordariomycetes > Diaporthales > Cytosporaceae > Cytospora > Cytospora mali. The sequence goes on along the minus strand of JANKOA010000002.1, from coordinate 5,643,865 downwards.
ATATTGGGAAACTAGCCATCATAGCTTTGAAGACCCGTAAGCCTCATCGAGCCACTGAGTAACCGCCTCCCCAAATTCCTTTGGATTTTCCAATAGTCCCCAGTGAGCACCATTAAGGGTGACATTTGTCAGCTGCGGCAGGAGACCAGCCTGGACACTAGGCAGAATGTTCTCCTTTCTGCCGATAACATCCTCCGGGTATCCCAGGAACAGTGTAGGTACGTTCACAACCGCATTCTCAGGGTTCGGCTCCTCGCTCTGGCACCCAAATACATGGCTCTTATACCAGCATACGGGGGCATCAAACCCATCCCGCTTCACCCTCCCAACAAATGCATTCTTCATCTCCTCGGTAGCGTAGGGCCTCCGCTTGATGTCCAGCCCCTCGCCCCTCGTCTCCAGCGCCCTCCTCACCCCATCCTTGGCACAAAACGTCGCCATCCAGGCGCCGGGCGCATGCAACATGTCAAACAGGACGTCGGCATTCTCAGTCATCAGCCCAGCGCCGTCGTCCGCGGTGAACAACTTCCAGTACCAAACGGGCCCGTAGCCTAAGGCCTTCTCCGACGCTGCCAGTATCGCATCGAGGTCTATGGGCCCGCGCTGTGGGGCCGCGTACGCCACGTCCACCATGACGAGCCCGGAGACCCGGCCCGGGTGGAGGTTGTAGAGCATCTGCGCGGCGCGGGAGCCCCAGTCGTGGCCGAGGGAGACGACCTTGTCGGTTTCCTCGGCGTCTAGGATCTCTACCAGGTCGGCTGTCATGCCGCCGAATTTGTAGGCCGCTGGGTCGGTGGGTTTGGATGTTCCGCCGTAGCCGAGGAGGTCAGGGGCGATGACGCCGTAGCCGGCTGGTACCAGGTGCTGGGTGGTGAGGTCCGCCCATTCCTCTGCCGTATCTGGGAAGCCGTGGAGCAGGAGGAGGGTTGGTGTTGGTAGGGTTCTATTCGTACGTACGAAGTGTTATCTGAATGGTTTATGTATTTCTTGTTGTTGTTCTCTCTAAGTTCCCTCCCTGGGAGGCACGCCAGAAAGGAAATAGCTAAGTGCTACCAGAAGGAAAGACCTAACGGGAAGGTACGGCTATACGATAGCCGCAATACTAGCAACCTTTTCTTTTATAAAGACAGGTCTATCGTAAAATAAAAAACTAAATTTATCGTAAACTTAACGTATCTAAAACTCGCCGTTGCAGCGTCCTAAAACTCGCCGTTACAGCGTCCGTAAGTAATACTATTAAAGCTAATCGCAAGACTAAAAACTATTGCAAAATCCATCGTATAATACTCTACTATTTCTCCTTAGCTTTCTCCCTTCTCAACCTTTTTCCTTTTCTGCAATTATAACGTTTAGTTACCTCTCTATCTCTTTAATCCCTTCGATATACGATCGTCGTCGTTTAGTATTATTACGCGCTTTCTTACGGATATCTTAGTTAGAGTATAGTTAAAGTTTAGTTTAGTATTTAATAGTAGAGTACATTTATTAAGAGTAGTAGTATTTAGCAGTAGGGTATATTTATAAGGAGTAGTAGCTAGAGTACTCTTTTTATCTTTATTCGCTTACTTTTTTATTATAGATATAGGTCTTCGATAGGGTATCGCTAGCCCTTTTATATACGGAGGTCGTACGCGTTAGTTACTTATTTAGTATAAAAGGTTTTAGATTTAAGTTAATAAGTCGATCTATTTCTTCGATATCTTATCGTCGCTAGTATAATAGCTATAAAAGATATAGGGGATCGAGATTCCTTTAGGGTTAACTATTATAGCGATCGTAATAATTTTATACTTTAAGTAATAGTTATTCTAATAGCTATTATTACTTAGGGATCCTACTAATATTACCTCTATTATCCTAACTCTCTCGATATCTTTATATATCTTTCTAATTATCGTATAGGATAAAAACTGCTTATCCTAATATATAAAGTTATTAATAATCTTTAGTATTACTCTACTAGTTTCGTTATAGAGGAAAAGTATCTTAACTTAGGCTATAGCTTTAGCTTTAAGGTTAGTAAGTTTAGCGTTAGTAATACCTTAAGAACCTTTCTTCTTCTCCTTTAAAATCGCCTAGTTTTATATAACTCTTATTATCGTCTCTTTAGCTAAGTCGTAGTTATTATTATCTATTAAGTTACTATAGATATCGAGGGGACGATTATCGTTATCTTTAGTAGCGGTCGCGTTAGCAGCCTCGATAGCTTTAGCGGTATAAAGGGCAGTAGCCGTAATATCTTCGATATCTACTATTTCTCCTCTAATTTCGTCGTATTCGGCTATTTCTATAGCCGCTTTTATAATCGTCGCTATTAAAATAATTATAAGAAAGGTAGCGATTAAAATAGTAATATCTTTAAGAAATAAAACTGTAATAAAGATACGCTAGCTATCGAATTAATTATTATAAGGAATAGAAAAGTAGGAGGTTTATAGAAAGAAGTAGGAGGTTTTATAGTTAGCTAGCGGCGGTAAGGTAAGTAAAGGAAAAAGAAAGTGCTAGTAACGCGTTACGCGTTCCCTACTAGGAAGTAATAGGTTTTTCTACTTTAAGTCTTTCTATTAAACTATCGACGTATATATAAAGCTCGTTACCTTTAACCAGCTTCTATAGTATAAAGTTTAGCTTCGCCTTCGTTATAACGTCTACTAGATTATCTTTTCTATTAATTTATCTAACCTTATCGATTTCTCTCGCCTCGTATAATTATTATAATAATATAATATCGATTATAAGGCGCTTCTCTTATATTATTCTAAGCTTTATAAGGCATTCGTATAAACTATACGAATCTATATAAATAACTAATAGTATATTAGATAACGATAATCGTTTTATAATTATTCTAATAGTCGTCGCTAAGGAAATACTAATATCTACGCCGTTTACTATTCTATAGATTTCGCTTACTAGGACGCTCTTAATAACGCGTTTATATTTTATTAATAACTAATAGAGAACGTTTCCCGTTAATATAAACTCTTATTCTTATATATAAGCCTTATTTACTAGAACGATAATATAGCCGAGTTAAGATATTAAGTCCTAGTTATTCGCGAACGAACTATCTGCGAAAACGAAGAGTTTCGCTATAGAGAGGTCTAGGGGGATATACTTAATCCCTTGCTAGGTATTATCTATTTACTATAATAGTTGCATATTTAAGTACTTATAGTATTCCTTCTTAGGGCTTTATACTTATATAGTAATAGAGAGATCGTATAATACTTCTAGTTAATAGATAGAAGCTATATACGCTCTCCGGGCTCTCTATTCTAAGTAGCGTTAGGGGCTATTAACGGCCGTCGCATCGATTAGGGTAAGTTTACCTCCTTATCCCTTCTAGTATATCGTAATAAATCTATCGTTATCTATAACTATATAAGCGCCGTTATAATCTATATATCGTCCCTATATTAATATTATCTTCTCTTTTACCTATAGTTTCGCCGTATATAATTCCTTATCTTTCCTATCTTAAAATACCTATATACCTAATAATAATATATCGTCCGTTTATATACCCGCGATTCTAAATAGTTATACGGGCTTCCTAATTAGGAGATAGGGGTTATATATCGAGTATTCTATATTAAGTTTCTAATAGTAATACTTTTAATAGATATTAAACTAGTAAACTCCGGCTTCCGTAATACTATATAAAGGTTTAACGACTTTAATAATAGTACCCTATAGATATCTATCCTTAAGTTTTTTTAATAGTTCTATAAGGATTATCCGTTATAGCTCCGATTTCGACTAGGGATAGGCCTAGGTAATATCTTATAATATTAGAGATATACCCTCGTATATTAACGATAGCGCTATTACGATAATCGTTCTCTAACTTATACGTTAGATCGTTAGACTTTAAGTTAATATAGAGTTTTTCTCTTTATCGTTATATCCTTAAATAATTAATCTAGATTTCTTATATAGTTTTATAGTTTTGCCTTTAATTTCTCGCACTATACGGGATTTAAATAGACGATAGTCGCTATATCCCGTTAGCAACTATCTCTCGAATCTAAAAACTCCTTTTCTAATAAATTCGTCGATTTCTATCTTATCGGACTCTTTAAAAGGCAGGCTAGGTATTATAATTACCCCGTTTTACCTTAACTTAATAATAAGAGCGTAATCGTCTTTTTCTTTTCTTAAAATAAATATAATAGTAATAGAGTTTTTTACCTCCGGTAACGATAATCGTATAGAATTTAATATAAGGTCCGGTTAGGCTTCTTCGTCTTTATAATATCGCTAGATAGATATAGATCGGAATATAGCGGGTCCTTTTAGTATATCTAGGGTTACGTTATAACCGTTAATAGAGATAACTTTATACAGGCCTTTCTAACCCTCTTTTTCTCGCTATATACGTATATCGCATTATAATAGAAATATTATATTAGCGATAGGCCCTCCTTGCGTATTTAGTATATTACATACTTACCGCTCTATTAATATTTTCCTAAGAGCCTTTATAGCCTTAGATACGGCCTCCGCCCGTTTCTACATCGCCTATAATAGCGGTAAATCGTATAATACTTATAAGTAGGCGCTAAAAACTAGGAATATAGGGATTAGTCCGTTAGGTCCTATAGTATCGTTTATAGCCTTTACTACTATCTATAGGATAGTATTATTACTTATTTTACCGTATAGGTCGGTATATAGAACCTTAAAAGCGCGTTTTAAGGGGTAGTAATACCTTTCGACCTTTCTAATAAACTAGTATACCTCTATAGGCACTTACTTATATATAATCCTTATTATTTACGCCTCCGAGCGAAATTTATTTAATACGAAGTTCGTACCCGTATTATACGTAATAATATCGGGTAATCCCTAATACATATTAATCTATAATATATATAGGGTTTACTATATATCTTTAGTACTTATAGACTTTAGAAATCTCGCGCCCTAGAACGCCGTTGCCTAGTCTATAATATAAAGGACTAAGCGGCTAAGTAGATATATTACGTTAACTAAGATTTCGTAGTTAAATTCGCAATCGTTGCGTAGAGTAAATTTAAAACGTTTTAGCGCCGGTACGTTTATTTAATATTAGTAATATACTTTTATAATCTCCGCTATAGCTTATTTATTAATATCCGGATAATTAGCCTTCTTAAGTAATCGGTATAGCCGGTTTATTACTAGATATCTAAACCGACGATATAATCTCTTTATCTCTATCTCTAAAAGGAAGTATATAGTATTAACTATCTTATTAAGGAAGAACTATAGGTATCCCTATTTCCTTAGTACTAGTATAGTAATCGTACTATTATAGCTAATTATTTCGTCCTTAATATTATTATAGTATACTTTAAATCGGTTTATATCTACTAAGCAGAGTAGAAATAGCGTTTATATATCGATAATATAAAACTTTATACATCCGATTAGAGTATTTACCTCTATAATGCCTATTAAGTTAGTAATTTTCCTATTACTAAACTTAATTCGAATAGATCCTATAGTCGTCGTATTAATCTTATAACTTAGATCTTAACGTTATAGAGCGAGGACCTATTTATATCTAGCTATAAAGACTATTAAGGCTCCCGTATCTAGTAGGATTCCTTAGAAATAGGTTTAATTATACCTATTAACTAGAATAAACTAGCTAGCTATAACGGTCGTTTTAGCCTTAAAGACATCGTATCCTATTAGCTAATAGATAAAAGATTCGTTAGCTAATAGATTAATACCTAAAAAATATATTTTAGTATTACGATTATCGTCGTTTTCCTTATCGTATTTATAAAATTTATCCTTATCCTTATTATTATTAATTTTATAACCTTTAAAATTATTTAGGAAAGCTATAAAGTCGTCCTTGCAACCTTCGTATTCGTATTATATTAGGTAACTTATTTTAGCCGAACGTCGTTCGTTTATAAGATACTTAGTTAACTAATATCCTTCCTTCTTATATATAAAATATCTCTTCTTTTATAGTCTATTTCTATAAGTATCGTTATTTCCTCTACTAAAACGACGGAAGTTTAAGCTTCGGCTATTATTAAATCCTCGGCTAGGGAAGCCTTGCGATAGTTATCTTTTATAGTTATTATATCGACGGTGATAAAGCGGCAGAGCGCCCCTACCGCAATGTATATAGCGCGCACGCGGCGAACTCTAATAAGGGGCGTAGGCTAACGGGCGCTATAAAACATATAACGAAAGCATTAAAGTTAGTTTACTTAAGTATAGGAAAAAAAATACTATACTTTTTTATTACTTTACAGAGGGGGTTTAGAGCTCCTTAATATAGCTGCCGCAGGTATAATAAGAAGGGGATAGGGGGGTTATACTCTACCCTAGCTACTTTATTATTCTTCCCCTAATAGCTTAGTCTATAAGCTGCGCCCTAAGATAGTTAATATCTAGGATCTCTAATTAAAACTAAAAGAGAGGAAAGAAAAAGACTATTACTAAAACTAGAAACTATCGCGCTATTTATTCTATATAGAAGCCCTTCTAAAAATTAACCTTAATCCGGATATCTATATAATTAGTAAGTCCTTTATATCTCTTATTATATATCCTATATATATATATTAACCGTAATTAAGTCCCTTTTATAATTATCGTCCGCTACTTCCTTATCTAGAGCTTTAACTAGCTTTTAAGTAGGTACTAATATTCTTTTATCGTAAAGAACTATTTCCTGCTTTAATAGCCTCCTTTTCTATAGTTTATACTTCGTATCGTTTAATATAATTAAAACTAACCTAGTTAGGCTCTAGCTTAGGCTTCGTTATAGTATCCGTTATAAGTATCTAACCTTACCCTACCTTATCCTAGATAGGAAGCTTAGGAGCTTAAAGAAGCTTCGGGATAGTAATCCTATAATTACGAAAAGCGTAACGGCTAACCTACTCTATAGGAGGTTAATTAGGTCTAGAAATAAGTAGCGAGATTTAAGAAGGGCCCTATAGCGTTTATAAAACCTTTCGGTTAAAGGGACCCGATAAAGACTCTCTAAGTAGTATAAACGGTAACGAAAAACTTATACCTTTACCTCCGATAAGGGATTAGCGCTATTTAAAGGGTACTGCGCTAAGTTATAAGCGTAAGAAATCCCTTTTATCTTCTTTAATTAAAAGTATAACCCTATCTTTATCTACTATAGATATAAGATAGAAGCTTCGGTTTAATACTATACTTAACTATCTTATTATAGGAGTTTAACTTAATCGGAAGATAGAGCTACTATAAATAAAGCCCTTATTTCCTTAAAAGTTCTCTAGGTTATCCTCGGGACTCGGATTAGGTAAAACCTAGCCGGAACTAATAAAGGTAGTATTAGGGTAGTATTCGCTTATATATAAGCGGTACTTCTTATATTCCTTAAGGCTAATTAATAGTAACTCGGGCTAACGAAGATAAGCTAATATATAGCCGAGCTCCTTTATATAAGTCCTTAAATAAAGGTTAATTATCTTAACTAAGGGTTTGCCGGTTAAATTAAAGAAACTTCTAGCTTATATCTAGTCGGTATACCCGATATAATTACGCTTATTTAGGACTTCCGTACTTTTTAAAAGCTATATTCGAAAGTTCTTAATTATAAAGAACCTACTCGATTCCTATTATCTATTAAAAGGTCGGTTTATATTATCTATTATAATTACTCCTTCTATAACGGGTTTTTATAACTTAGCTCGAGTAATTAAACTATCGATCTAGCTATATATTTATTTCTAATACTTTAGGTTATTAGTAATAACTTTACTTAGGTAGCTATCGATAATAAAAGCCTTTTAATAAACCTAGTTATATTATATAAGACTATACTAGTTATTTATCGAGTCTTCTACTACTTAAAAGATAAAGCGAAAATTAATTAATTCTATACTATAGGGGGTAGTTATAGTTAGTATAGCTTTGCGATCTCCCGTTTTTATTCTCTCTATATAAATCTATATATTATTCTAGAGGTATTAAGCGAAGTGCCTTATTCTAATAAGTATAAGATTAAACGTAAATTCGTCTTAAGAGTAGATATACCCTTAAAGATTATAGAGAGCTAGAAGGTAGCGGTAAGGGTTAGTTTTAAAGATATAATCGGTATATAAAGTCCTTAATTCTAGCCTAGGAAAGAACCGATTAACTAGAGTCTTATATATTTCTATAGGAATAATAGTGCTATAAAAGTAGGGAGGGCGGGATTTAATTAAATCTAAAGTATACTTCGGGGGAATAATAGTCCTTAGTACGTAGGCTTTATTAAGGGGATTGCTACTAGATAACTGCTAGTTAATAGCCGAGCAGATAAAGGGTTTCTTACCTATTACTTTCTCCGCCTTAATAGCTAACTATATACGTATATAGGAGTTTATTATAATTAGGTAGGATATATAGAAGGGGGATTATAAAAGGTGCTAGTTCTTAGGTAATAGTAAGGGTAGAAATAATAAAGAGTTAATATTAGTAAAGAGTATAAAGTATAGGTTAAGGGAATAGTATAAAGGGGAAAGAATTTAAGAATAGTTCTAAGTAGCTTTAAAATAAGTAAACGGTAAAGTTTTAAAGGTTATAAATCGGCGTAAACGAAAATAATTTATATAATCTTTATACTTACCTTCTTAGGTAATAATAGCTATTATCTTCGGTAACTAGTATAAACGGTAACCCGGGTAATTACCTTTCCTTCTCTTTCTAAACGCTTTTAATTACTCTACCTCTTATTATTTCCTTTTAGCGGTTATTCTTTTTATATCCTCCCTAGCTCTCTTTTTCCGTTTTCTTATTTTAAACCTTTAACTTTAACTCTTCTCTTCCTCGCTATTATAACTACTCCTTAGCGAAGCTCGTTAGTAGATATTAAGTAACCCCCTTTACTAGGACTTATTATAAATAGTTAGCCTAGTCTTTATTATTTAAACTAGCCTCTTTAATAGTTTATAAATAATAATAATACTTAGCTCCTTTCTCGCTACGAAACTCCTCGGCCTCTTTATAATCTTTTTTTTATTTTAAACTAATAGAAAGCTTTCTTTAGGGCTTTTAGGTTCTATAGCTTTAAGGGTAATACTAGTTAGCTTTATATTTACTAGGAACCTATCTCCCGTTAGAAGCTTATAGATCTTTCGATATTTATTAACCTAGCTATAAATAGTATTTAGCGAAATCTCTATTATCCTTAACCTATCGTTCTCTATCTCGAAGGTAGAAGGCCTTTCGGTTAATATATCTAGCGTATATTAATTAAAAATGCTCGATAGTAGGCTTTCTTTATTACTATCTTTAGCTATCGTAACTTAATGCCTTACGATTACTACGCCTCGAGATTCGGGACCTTATTTATAGAGTATATCGATAAGAAAACGGGAGAGAGAAAGAGATCCTTTATAAATAGCCCTTTCCTCGAGTATCTCTCTCTTCTATCTATTTATTCGGGTACTTATACTAATTATATCTTTTATATAGCTAGGGCTAACTACGACTATTATTAGGGGTCGTTTTAGAACTAACTTCCCTCCGGTTAAGCGTATAAGTGCGTTTATAGAAAAGCTGCTCCAGTAAGTACTTATTTAAACCTAATCGATTAGTAAAATACTAATATTAACCCTTTCTCTAGTTTCGCCGATTATTTAAAGTCTTTAAGGGTCGATAATTAGAAGGAACTCTTAAGGTACTAATCGATTTAACTAAAGAGGAAGATAGGATTAAGTAATAGTAATAAGCGCTAGCTAAACGTATTAGATAGAGCTAATTAGCTAGGGGATAAAAGGGGATAGATATTTTCTTAGGCAGGGGTAGTTAAATCGTTTTCCTAGGTCTTTTTAATCTCTAGGTTTAAATTTTTACTAAAAATAGGATTAATTATAAGCGATAGGCTTCGGGAGGCGTATATATAGAAGACCTCGGCTAGTCGAAAAAAACTTTTTAAAGGGGTATAGGTAGTTATCTCGGAATAAATCTATTATTTCCTCCTTAATCGGCTACCTAGCTAGCTACTAAGGCTCTCCTCCCCTAGTAGCCTTAAGTAGACGAAAAGGCTGCTCTTAGGATTATAAATACTACTAGCTAGATAGTTTTCTTTCTATAACTATTATTATTAATTAGATATATATCTTTATATCCTCTATATCAGTACTTATATTTTAATTATAGGCCGTTATAGCTATAGTATATATAACTTGCAGTAACGGAACGAAAATTAAGCTAATTATATTAAAGCTAATTAAATAGAATAGGGGAAGAAAGGAGGAGAAATAAGAAAAGGAGTAAAGAAAAATAAATAGGGAGGAGGAAAGAAAATATAAAGAACTCGGAATTAATTAAAAAAATAAAAAGGGAAGAAAGTAAATAGAATTAAATAGAAGGAAAGAAAATTATTAAAGAAAAAAATACTTAAATTAAGTAAAAAAAACTTTATTAATCGGGATAGAAAAACTTAACTATCCTTTTATTTACCGGTCGATAATATAATAGGGAAGCCGTCTTTACCTAGCCTCTACGCAGGAATCTTAATAAACTAATTATCTTACTTAGCTCTATATATTTTAGCGGCTTCTTTTACTACTGCTTATATCTTTAGTCCCGTATATTTATCGGCCTTTAATTCCTCCTTACTTCCGCTTTTAACTTCCTCCTCCCTTATATCGAGAATATTAGGGATAGGAATTTCGGTAGGAGATTAGCTTTAAGTATTATAAGTAGGACTAGATATATTTAGTTAATCGGGGATTAAAAGCTTAAGTATCTAGAAAGTATCGGTAAATCCGGCCTCCTCTTTATAAACTTTTATAGGGCCTTCGGGAACTCCCCTTACTATAGGTAATTAAAGTAAGGTTAGCTTATCGGTTAGGCTTTAGGATTAGTTAGGGTCTTTTTCCTATAGTATTAGCGTATCTAGTTACTAGATCCCTTTCTTATCGAGAACGAACTTCTTAAGGTTCCGGGCTATAAATATCCCTTTAAATTTAATTCCGTCTATAGTTTATAGCTTATAGGCTCTCTTATTATAAACTTAATTAATAATAAATAAACCCTTCTAACGATATAAAATCTTTATAACTATTAAGTAAAATATCTTTTTAATATAATTATAAACTAATACTATATTACTTACTTTAAAGCGGTTCTTCCGGATAAAGCTATAAGAGTTCGCTTTATCGGCTACCCGCTTCCGATATTTAGTAATAGCCTCGATAGCGGCTTAAATATCCTCCTTTTTATTAGCTATAGTTCTTAACCTAGCTTAGAGAGCTTTTTTCGGGCTTTAGTTCGATTGCTATAAGATTACCCTCTATATCGGGACTTTAGTTTCTAAAGGTATAAGCAGCTCCTACCCGAAAACTAGGTAGAAAGGTATATATCCGTATAATCGCTTAAAAGATATTCGGTTAGTAAAGAGAGTAAGCTTTAAATACTTCCTTTATATTAATCTCCCCTAAGAGAGCTTAATAATAGCGCTAGTAATAAAGAAATATCCCCCTTCTATTATACCTTATACTCTAGGATTATAGGGAGAAACCTAAATAAGCTTAATTCTAAGTCCTCGGATAATAAAAGTAAACTCTGCTTTATTTTCTAACCCGTTATTAATATTAATAACTATAGGGTACTTATAAGCGAAAAGGATATCCTTAATAAAGAATCTTTTTATAATAGCTACGTCGCTCTTCCTTATAGGTCTCGTAATAACGTATCCGGTTAGATTATACCTAGCTTCTGCGAGATATTAATATCCCCCGTCGTTTAATATATATTAAACGTCGACTTTAATCTTTTCGAACGGCTTTCCGGGAATAATAGGATAAACGTCTTCGCTATAGGTCTTAGAACTATATAAGCTATAGATCTTACAGACTTTAATAGCTTTAGCTACGTTTATCTAGAGCCCTTTCTAAAAGTAAAGGCCTCGGATCCTTATAATAGTTATATTATAGCCTTTATAGCTAAACTTAGTATAATAATCCCGTAGGATTTTCTTATAGAGCTCCGGATTATCGATTACCCGCCTTCGGGGCAGCTTACCTTCCTCTCGTTACTATAGCGCGTAATTAATAACCTAATACCGTAGAGCTTCCTTTTTAAACGCTATAAACTGCTTTCTTAATATATTAAGCGGTATTACTCTAATTATAAGGAACCTAGCGAACTCTAACGACTTCTTAGACTATTTAAGCTTAGGATTTAGGAACCGTTCTATAGGAATAGAGTTAATCTAAGTATTATACTACTTATCTAGGTCTCCTTCTAGATCTACCTTCGGTATCTTAGAAATAAGTAGCCGTAAAAGCGTATCGGCTATAGGATTTTTAAAGCTAGGAATATACTTAATAGTAAAGTTAAAGATCTTAATAACTATAATCTACCGGCTAATTAGAGCTCCGGGGACGTTAGATATTCCTTTATTAATCTAGTCTACTAAAACTCGGGTATTAGTTTCTAAGATAAAATAGTATTTAAATAGGTATTATTATAATCGCCGGAAAGAGTATAATAAAGCTTAATACTCCCTTTTCGTAGCGTTATACCTCTACTTAGTATTAATTTATAAGCTATTCTCGAACCGAGCTAGCCTTCGCTTTCTATCGACTTCCTATATTAAAACTACGCTTTAGCCGACTAGGCTAGCGTTAACTATTAAGATAATTAGGCCTCCCCCTAGACTATAATCGATACCTATAATAATAGGTTTACTCTCTAAGGCTTTAATTAAGTCTACTATAGCCTACTTTTAAGCGTTACCCTATATAAACGGGGTATCTTTCTTTATTAAGTTATAAAGTAGTCGGGTAAGGATTATAAAGTTCTAAATCTAGTAATTATAATAAACTACTATCCCTAGGAAACTTCGGATATCTTTAAAGTTATTATAAGTAGTTTATCCTTTTATCTTCTAGATCTTCTTAGCTTAAGGAGATCTCCTAACCGATTTATAGATATATCCTATAATATCTACCCTCTTTTTATACTACTTAGATTTAATACCTAATATTATCGCGCTAGCTAATTCGGTATTAAAAAGGATTTAATTAATATTCCTAATATACTCTATAATATACCTTCGGATACCTAGAAGCTCCGGGAGCACCTTATCGTTATAAGTCGTCTCTAGACCCTTAACTATAATATTATCGAGGAAAGCTTAATAAACGTAAGGTATTAGATCGTATAATAGATATACTATAATACGTATAAATTAAGTAACTAAGTTCGTCGCTCCTATCGGTAAAGTATATATCTTAAAGAGTCCTAAAGGGGTAGTAAAAGTTATAATATCTCTATTATTCGGGTAAAGCTTAACTTAGTTATATCCCGAGAAGAAATCGAGTAATAATAAAACCTTATATATAGCGAACTCCTCCGAGAACTAATTAGTAGTTAAAGGTATAAATATATCCTTTACCGTATAGGTATTATACTTCTAAGCGTTATTAATAAGCCGGAAACTACTATCCTTCTTCTAAACTAGAAACTAATAGTTTCTATATAATAAATACGCGTTTTCGATAATACGCTATCCGACTCTTTATTTAAGCAGGTTAAAAACCTTAAGCCTAAAAGTATAGGGGATAGGGATATTTTTAAACTAGAAGATATTATATAAAACGGTACAGATAACTTATAGGGGCGCTATATCTTTATAAATATCTCTAATCTCGGACTAATCCTAAGTAATAGCTTTCTCTCGACTAATTAATATATACTTAAATATATTAATTTCCTCTAAAGTTATCCTATTATAATTATTAATTACGAGTTTCTCCTATTTCTCGTTTATTAAGCGTATACCGGGCTTAAGATCCGAGAACTTCGGCTTTATCTATTTATCGTACTTTAAAGGCGGTATTTCTAATTATTTTTTCTTAATTATTTCTATACGCTTAATCTTCTATAAAGGATCGCCGTCTAGTATAGATCTATTAGGGTTCGAATTATTAATCGGTTTTACTTTATAGGCTACGGCCTTATAAAGGGTATTAACTATATAGACTATTCCGTAGGCGGCTTAGCGAGTTTCTTTCTAATAAAGAAGCTAAATTCTCCCCCTTTTCTATTACTTCTTTTTCTTATACTAGCTGTAAAAGCAGCTATAACTCTCCCTTAATTAGAATTTTAAATATAAAAAGGCTAGTTCTATCCTAACTAGAATAGTAATAGAATAAATAAAGGCAGGGATATCCTCCTCGCCTAATAAGAGGACGGGTATATTACCTAATTCGAGTTAATCGGAAACCTAAGCGGGGACTTTTTTACTACTAATAGCCCTTTATCCTTTAATACTATTATTATTAGTAGCTAGTTTTTTCTAATAACCTTGCTAAACTAAGCGGGGCTATTATTAAGCTAAATAGGATTTTTTAGCTTTCCTTTTACTATAGCTACTACTCGAACTCCTTTAAAAAGAAAGTTTATTTTAAAAAAGCTATCGGTTAAGTATTTTAGGGTAAGCTTAGTTTAAAGAATAAACGGTATCCCTAGGAGTACGTTATAGTTCGGCTTCCTAATTCTATCTTCTATAATATAAAAGACGATTTAATTAGTATAGCCTTTAATAAAAACGTTAGTTTCTAGGACTCCTAGGAGTTCTATCTTCCTACTATTAAAGGTTCTTAAGGTAATATTTATCCTTAATACCGGAAGACCTAACTCGTTATATATACTAGCTCCGATTAGGTTTAATTTAATACCGCTATTAATTATTATAGGCTTCCCTTTTTCTCTTAAGTTACCGACTCTAATTATAAGGAAATATATAGGATAGATACTCTTTTAAAGTCGATCGAACCGGGCATTTATATTAAATACTTTTTTACGAAAATAGGCCCTAATTATATTAACTCTAGGGAGATACTCGTATTAGTTATCGGATTAAAGGAAGTTCTCGACGGCTTACTTATTAATTAATCCTAGAGTCTCCTCCTTAATAGGGCTTACTTTAATATTAGAGATCTTCGTAGGGTTACTTCTATTTTTCCTAGGCTCGGAGGTTTCTTTATAATTAACTATAACTATTTTCTTTACCCCGTTTTAAATAGCTTAAACGTAGTAAATAATATATTAGCTAAGGTTAGGGCGTAGCTAGAGAATCTCCTCTTAAGTATATCCCTTAGGTATATAGAAGAATCGGTTAATTAATACTTTTCCGAAGTCTATTTTACTATCTATATCCTTAGACTTCTAATTAGACCTAGCCTTCTTTTTCTTTTCTAGGCCTTTATCGGTAGTAATATAAATTAATTCTTAAGCAGGACCTCGATTATCTTTATCTATAGCTAGGATCTTAATCGTCCTCCTATCTACTCTTCGCTTTTTAGTAGCGTTTTTATTAACTTCGGCTTAAATAGCCTTACCGTTAATATTTATAACTATAGCTAGGTTACTTATAGCAGGCGAAACTAGACTTAGAAGCGGTTCGGGTTTTATAGTTAGATTTAGTATTATAGCTTCTTTAGATAGCTAGATCGAGCTAACTCTAAGTATTTCTTCGGTAGCTTTATAAAGTATTTTATTCCTAACTAAAGCGGCATTTCCCTTAAACTTCGGCTTATACTTAATTAGCTTAAGATAGGCTTAAACTCCGGGTATATAATCCTAGCCTTTATCGACGAAGTTTTAGTAATAACCGAGGTATAACGGGATAATACCCTAGTTTATAATAACCTTCGCTTAATTAAATAGATTAGGTTTAATAGTAAATTTAAGGGCTTCTTTTATATCTGCTCTAGTACCGAGAGAAATAACCTACTTTCCGGTATCCTTATACTAGATAATACCTACGTTCTTTAATATTAAGTAATCTAGGTAGTAACGGGCTATATATTTAATCGAACTATAACTATAATATATCCGAATAGAACTATCTTTTCTTAGGGCATTAATTTTAGCCTTATACTTATTAATTAGAGCTTCGCAGTCTTTTAAAAAGACGTCTTCCCCTTTTAAAAGATCGGCTATAATATTATTAAGGTTTAATAAGATATAAATATAGCTAGGATTAGGCTAAATAGTTCTAAGCTTATTCCTAATAGCCTTAACGCGCTTTTTAGCTAAATAGTAACCCTATTCCCTAACTAAATTAATATTTTTAGCGATTTTAGCTATATTAATCCGGAGGTCTTTAAAATTCTTCGTTAAGCTCTTAATCTCCCCTTTCGAGATCTTAATCTACGTTTTATCCTACTTAGCTATAGTTCGGAGCGGCTATAAGATAGGACCTTAAGAAGAGGGCTAAAGTACTAGAAAGGCTTAAGGGGGATTAGTTAGAGGGGCTATAAGCTTTAGTTAAACGATTAGCGCTTAATAACCTAAGTTCGGAGGCTAGATAGGAACTACTAGCGGCTAGAAACTTAGGTAGGGGTATTAAAGGCGTTTAGGTATAAAAGGAATAAACGCGTTTATTATATTTATAGCCTTCCGGTTATAATCCTCTTTAAGTTAAGTATCTCGGTAAGTCTTTAAAAGGGCTTTTATAAGCTTAAGCTATACGAAGAACTAAACCGAGGCTTCTATAATCCGATACTTAAATCGAAGTCGCTTTATTTAAGTAGAAGGAAGCTTATCCTAAAACTCTAAATAACCTTATAAATCTCTTACTCCTATCTTTATAAAAATATTATCGTATATTAGAATACCTATTTAAAGGGACTCGGTATTACTAACTATATAAGTATTTAAGAAGTACTGCTTTTCTTAAGCCGGGGTAAATATTTAAAAGCGATTATATAAACGGTAGGCTAGCTTAATTCTTTTTTCCTACTCGGGCTAAGTAGTAGCGCTTAAAGTAGCTATTATTAGGGATATTACTATTTCGGGTTAAATAACTAGTATCTTAAGGATTAGTAAAGCTATAGAGTCGGGGATAGATATTATAGCTCTAATACTAATATAATATTCGAAGTAGTTAGTAATATTATACCCGGTAAAGGGGCTAATAAAGCTCCCTAAACGGTCGATTATCGGGATAAAAGGATAGTTAACGTAAATATCCGGATTAGTTTAGTTAAAACTAATCGAAGTAAAAGATTAGGTATAGGGATTAAGCGTATTTATACTAAAGGGTAAGGAAGCCGGTAAAGTAAACTAGCTACTATCTTAAGGATTAGGAGCCTTATCTTTAGTTTTCGAATCGGAAGTATTTTTAAAGCTAGTATTTACCTTAAAAGCTAGAGTAAATTCGGTACCTTTAGCTTTAATCGGTTCTAGCTATCCTTAGAGAGATATCCTATTATTAACTTTCGAGGGCCTTTACTTCTTTCTTTAATAATTCTTTTTCCTTAGTAACGGCTTAACCTTTCTATCTAGGTTAGCTTCTCTCTCTTCGCTCCTAATATAATTAACTTTACTATATATAGCCCCTAAGTAGAACTAAAAATATAATAGGTAAGATAAGGGGTAACCTATAGGTTATATCGATAAGGGGTTCGGTTAGAAAAGGGATATTTTAATAGGTAAGGGTAAACGATATCGAGGCTTAATATACTCGATAAGAAAGTAGAGATATAATTAAAATAAATTTATAATAGTAGGTAGTATAGGAAGTAATTAGTAGTACTTAGGGTAGGAAAACGAGAGAAGCTTTTATAACCTTAAGATGCCCTTAACTACCTTTAATAACTATATCGCCGTTAGTTTAACTCCCGATAGCAGAACGGGCTTAATTAACCTCCTCTAAAACTTTCTAATATAATTCCGAATAAATTACCGAAAGAGTTCTTTTCTTAAACGAATTACTTTATACTAGTTAATCCCGGGGTATACTTATAACTATTAATAGTTTCTACTCTAGCCCTATTGACAAAGCGGCAGAGCGCCCCTACCGCAATGTGTGTAGCGCGTACGCGGCGAACTCTAATAAGGGGCGTAGGCTAACGGGCGTTACGAAATATAAAACGAAGGCATTAAAGTTAGTTTGCTTAAGTATAGGGAAGAAAATACTATACTTTTTATTGCTCTATAGAGGGGGTTTAGGGCTCTTTAATATAGCCGCCGCAGGTATAATAAGAAGGGGATAGGGGGGTTATACTCTACCCTAGCTACTTTATTATTTCTCCCCCAGTAGCTTAATCTATAAGCTACGCCCTAAGATAGTTAATATCTAGGATCTCTGATTAAAACTAAAAGAAAGGAAAGAAAAAGACTATTACTAAAACTAGAAACTATCGCGCTATTTATTCTATATAGAAGCCCTTCTAAAAATTAACCTTAGTCCGGATATCTATATAATTAGCAAGTCCTTTATATCTCTTATTATATATCCTATATATATATATTAACTGTGATTAAGTTTATTTTACAATTATTATCCGCTGCTTCCTTATCCGGGGCTTTAACTAGCTTCTAGGTAGGTACTAGTATTCCTTTATTATAAAGAACTATTTTCTGCTTTAATAGCTTCCTTTTTTATAATCTATACTTTATATCGTTTAGTATAATTAAAACTAACTTAATTAGGCTCTAGCTTAAGTTTTATTATAGTATCCGTTATAGGTATCTAACCTCGCCCTACCTTATTCTAGATAGAAAGCCTAGGAGCTTAAAGGGGCTTTAGGACGGTAATCCTACGATTATAAAGAGCGTAACGGCCGACCTGCTCTATAGGAGGTTAATTAGGTTTAGAAATAAGTAGCGAGATTTAAAAAGGGCCCTATAGCGTTTACGAGACTTCCCGGCTAAAGGGATCCGATAAAGACTCTCTAAGTAGTATAGACGGCGATAAAAAGCTTATACCTCTTCCTCCGATAGGGGATTAGCGCTATTTAGAGGGTGCTGCGCTAAGTTATAGACGCGAGAAATTCCTCTTATCTTCCTTAATTAAAGGTATAACCCTATCTTTATCTATAGTAGATATAGGATAGAAACTTCGGTTTAATACTATACTTAACTATCTTATTATAGGAGTTTAACTTAATCGGAAGATAGAGCTATTATAAATAAAACCCTTATTTCCTTAAAAGTTCTCTAGGTCGTCCTTAGGACTTAGATTAAGTAGAACTTAGCCGGAACTAATAAAGGTAGTATTAGGGTAGTATTCGCTTATATACGAACGGTATTTCTTATATTCCTTAAGGCTAATTAATAGTAACTCGGGTTAACGAAGATGGGCTAATATATAGCCGAGCTCCTTTACGTAGGTTCTTAAGTAAAGGTTAATAGTTTTAACTAAAGGTTTACCGGTTGAATTAAGGAGACTTCTAGCTTATATCTAGTCGGTATACCCGATATAATTACGCTTATTTAAGATTTCCGTACTTTTTAAGAGCTATATTCGAAAGTTCTTAATTATAAAGAACCTACTCGATTCCTATTATCTATTAAAAGGTCGGTTTATATTATCTACTATAATTACTCCTTCTATAACGGGTTTTCGTAGCCTAGCTCGAGTAATTAGGCTATCGATCTAGCTATATATTTATTTCTAGTACTTCGGGTTACTAGTAGTAACTTTACTTAGGTAGCTATCGATAATAAAAGCCTTCTAATAAACCTAGTTATACTATATAAGACTATACTAGTTATTTATTAAGTTTTCTACTATTTAAAAGATAAAGCGAAAACTAATTAATTCTATATTATAGGGGGTAGTTATAGTTAGTATAGCTTCGCAATCTCCCGTTTTTATTCTCTCTATATAAATCTATACGTTATTCTAGAGGTATTAAGCGAAGTGCCTTATTCTAGTAAGTATAAGGTTAAACGTAAGTTCGTTTCGAGAGTAGATATACCTTTAAAGATCGTAGAGAGCTAGAAGGTAGCGGTAAGGGTTAGTTTTAAAAATATAATCGGTATACGAGGTCTTTAGTTCTAGCCTAGGAAAGAACCGATTGATTAGAGTTTTATATACTTCCGTAGGAATAGTAGTATTATAAAAGTAGGAAGGGCGGGATTTAATTAAGTTTAAAGTATACTTCGGGGAAATAGTAGTTCTTAGTATATAAGCTTTATTAAGGGGATTGCTGCTAGATAACTGCTAGTTAATAGCTAAGTAGACGAAGGGTTTTTTACTTATCGCTTTCTCTGCTTTAGTAGCTAACTATATATATGCGTAGGAGTTTATTATAATTAGGTAGGATATATAGAAGGGGGATTATAAAAGGTGCTAGTTTTTAGGTAACGGTAAGGGTAGAAATAATAAGGAGTTAATATTAGTAAAGAGTATAAGTATAAGTTAGGGGAATAGTATAAAGGGGGAAAGAATTTAAAAATAGTTCTAAGTAGTTCTGAAATAAGTAAACGGTAAAGTTTTAGAGGTTATAAATCGGCGTAAACGAGAGTAATTTATACGGTCTTTATACTTGCCTTCTTAAGTAATAATAGCTATTATTTTCGGTAACTAGTATAAACGGTAACCCGGGTAATTACCCTTCCTTCTCTTTCTAGACGCTTCTAATTACTCTACCTCTTATTATTTCTTTTTAGCGGTTATTCTTTTTATATCCTCCCCGGCTCTCTTTTTCCGTTTTCTTATTTTAAACCTTTAACCTTAACTTTTCTCTTCCTCGTTATTATAACTATTCCTTAGCGAAGCTCGTTAGTAGATATTAAGCGACCCCTTTTACTAGGATTTATTATAGATAGTTAGCTTAGTCTTTATTATTTAAACTAGCCTCTTTAACGGTTTGTAAATAATAATAATACTTAGCTTATTTCTTGCTATAAAACTCCTCGGCCTCTTTATAATCTTTTCTTTATTTCGGATTAATAGAGAGCTTTCTTTAAGGCCTTTAGGTTTTATAGCTTTAAGGGTAACGCTAGTTAGCTCTATATTTACTAGGAACCCGTTTCCTGTTAGAAGCTTATAGATCTTTTAATACTTATTAATCTAGCTATAAATAGTATTTAGCGAAATCTCTATTATCTTTAACTTATCGTTCTCTATCTCGAAGGTAGAAGGCCTTTTAGTTAATATATTTAGCGCGTGTTAATTAGAAACGCTCGATAGCAGGCTTTCTTTATTGCTATCTTTAGCTATTATAACTTAGTGCTTTATAATTACTGCGCCTCGAGATTTAGGACTTTATTTATAGAGTATATCGATAAGGAAACGGGAGAGAGAAAGAGATCTTTTATAAATAGCCCTTTCTTCGAGTATCTCTCTCTTTTATCTATCTATTCGGGTATTTATACTAATTGCGTCTTTTATATAGCTAGGGCTAACTATAATTATTACTAGGGGTCGTTTTAGAACTAACTTTCCTCCGGTTAAGTATATAAGTATATTTATAGAAGAGCTGCTCCGGTAAGTGCTTATTTAAACCTAATCGATTAGTAAAATACTAATACTAACCCTTTCTTTAATCTCGCTAATTATTTAAAGTCCTTAGGGGTCGATAACTAGAAGGAACTCCTAAAGTACTAATCGATTTAGCTAAGGAGGAGGATAGGATTAAGTAATAATAATAGGCGCTAGCTAAACGTATTAGATAGGGCTAATTAGCTAGGGGATAGAAGGGGATAGATATTTTTTTAGGTAGGGGCAGTTAGGTCGTTTTCTTAGGTCTTTTTAGTTTCTAGGTTTAAATTTTAGCCGGAAATAGGATTAATTATAAGCGATAGGCTTCGGGAGGCGTATATATAGAAGACCTCGGCTAGTCGAAAAAAAACTTTTAGGGAGTATAAGTAGTTATCTCGGAATAAATCTATTATTTCTTCTTTAGCCGGCTACCTAGCTAGCTATTAGGGCTCTCCTCCCTTAGTAGCTTTAAGTAGACGAAAAGGCTGCTCTTAAGACTATAAATACTACTAGCTAGATAATCTTCTTCCTATAACTACTATTATTAACTAGATATATATCCTTATATCCTCTGTATCGGTGCTTATACTTTAATTATAGGCCGTTATAGCTGCAGTATATATAACTTATAGTAGCGGAACGAAAATTAAGCTAATTATATTAAGGTTAATTAAATAAGATAGGGGAAGAAAGGAGGAGAAATAAGAAAAGAAGTAAAGAAAAATAAATAGGGAATAGGAAAGAAAATATAAAGAACTTAAAATTAACTAGAAAATAAGGAGGAAAGAAAGTAAATAGAAGTAAATAGAAGGAAAGAAAACTATTAGAGAAGAAAATACTTAAATTAAGTAAGGAAAACTTTATTAATCGGAATAGAAAAACTTAACTATCCTCTTATTTACTAGTCGATAGTATAATTAAGAAGCTATCTTTACCTAGCTTCTATATAGGAATCTTAATAAATTAATTATCTTACTTAGCTCTACGTATCTTAGCGGCTTCTTTTACTACTACTTGCGTTTTTAGTCCTATATATTTATCGGCCTTTAATTCCTCCTTACTTCCGCTTTTAACTTCCTCCTCCCTTATATCGAGAATATTAGGGATAGGAATTTCGGTAGGAGATTAGTTTTAAGTATTATAAGTAGGACTAGATATATTTAGTTAATCGGGGATTAAGAGCTTAAGTACCTAGAAAGTATCGGTAGATCCGGCCTCCTTTTCGTAGACTTTTATAGGGCCTTCGGGAACTCCCCTTACTATAGGTAATTAAAGTAAGGTTAGTTTATCGGTTAGGCTTTAGAATTAGTTAGGGTCTTCTTCCTATAATATTAGTATATCTAGTTACTAGATCCTTTTCTTATCGAGGATAAACTTTTTAAAGTTCCGGGCTATAAATATCCCTTTAAATTTAATTCTATCTATAGTTTACAGCCTATAAGCTCCCTTATTATAGACTTAATTAATAATAAATAAGCCCTTTTAACGATATAAGATCTTTATAACTATTAAGTAAGATATCTTTCTAATATAGTTATAGATTAATACTATATTATCTATTTTAAAGCGGTTTTTCCGGATAAGGCTATAAGAGTTCGTTTTATCGGCTACCCGCTTCCGATATTTAGTAATAGCTTTAATAGCGGCTTAAATATCCTCCTTTTAATTAGCTATAGTTCTTAACCTAGCTTAGAGAGCTTCTTCCGGGCTTTAGTTCGGTTACTATAAGACTACCCTTTATATCGGGACTTTAGTTTCTAAAAGTATAAGCGGCTTTTACCCGAAAACTAAGTAGAAAGGTATATATTTATATAATCGCCTAAAAGATATTCGGTCGGTAAAGAAAGCGAGCTTTAGATACTTCCTTTATATTAGTCTCCCCTAAGAGAGCTTAGTAATAGCGCTAGTAATAGAGAAATATCCCCCTTCTACTATACCCTATGCTCTAGGATTATAGGGAGAAACCTAAATAAGCCTAATTCTAAGTCCTCGGATAGTAGAAGCAAACTCTGCCTTATTTTCTAACCCGTTATTAATATTAATAACTATAGGGCACCTATAAGCGAAAAGGATATCTTTAATAAAGAATCTTTTTATAGTAGCTATATCGCTCTTCCTTATAAATCTCGTAATAATATATCCGGTTAGATTATACCTAGCTTCTATAAGATATTAGTATCCCTTATTATTTAGTATATACTAGACGTCGACTTTAATCTTTTCGAACGGCCTTCCGGGAATAATAGGATAAACGCTTTCGCTATAGGTTTTAGAACTATATAAGCTATAGATCTTATAGGCTTTAATAGCTTTAGCTACATCTGTTTAAAGCTCTTCCTAAAAGTAAAGGCCTCGGATTCTTATAATAGTTATATTACAGTTTTTATAGCTAAACTTAGCGTAATAATCCTATAGGATTTTCTTATAAAGCTCCGGATTATCGATTACTTATCTCCGGGGTAGCTTGCCTTCCTCTTATTACTATAGCGCGTAATTAATAACCTAATACTATAGAGCTTCCTTTTTAAACGCTATAAACTACTTTTTTAATATATTAAGCGGCGTTACTCTAGTTATAAGGAACCTAGCGAACTCTAACGATTTCTTAGACTATTTAAGCTTAGGATTTAGGAACCGTTCTACGGGAATAGAGTTAATCTAAGTATTATACTACTTATTTAAGTCTCCTTCTAGGTCTACTTTCGGTATCTCGGAAATAAATAGCTGCGAGAGCGCGTCGGCTATAGGATTTTTAGAGCTAGGGATATACTTAATAGTAAAGTTAAAGATTTTAATAACTATAATCTACTAGCTAATTAAAGCTTCGGGGATATCGGATATTCCTCTATTAATCTAGTTTACTAGAACTCGGGTATCGGTTTCTAAGATAAAATAATATTTAAATAGGTATTATTATAGTTACCGGAAAGAGTATAATAAAGCTCGATACTCCCTCTTCATAGTATTATACCTCTACTTAATACTAATTTATAAGCTATTCTCGAACCGAGCTAGCTTTCGCTTTTTATCGACCTCCTATATTAGAACTACGCTTTAACCGATTAGGCTAGCGTTAACTATTAAGATAATTAGGCCTCCCCCTAAATTATAGTCGATACTTACGATAATAGGTTTACTCTCTAGAGCTTTAATTAAATCTATTATAGCCTGCTTTTAAGCGTTACTCTATATAAACGGGGTATCTTTCTTTATTAAGTTATAAAGTAGTCGGGTAAGGATTATAAAGTTCTAAATCTAGTAATTATAATAAACTATTATCCTTAGGAAACTTCGGATATTTTTAAAGTTATTATAGGTAGTTTATCTTTTTATTTTTTAAATTTTCTTAGCTTAAGGAGATCTCCTAACCGATCTATAAACGTATCTTATAATATCTACCCTCTTTTTATACTATTTAGATTTAATACCCGATATTATTACGCTAGCTAATTCGGTATTAAAAAGAATTTAATTAATATTCCTAATATACTCTATAATATATTTTCGGATACTTAAAAGCTCCGGGAGTACCTTATCGTTATAGGTCGTCTCTAGACCCTTAACTACGATATCGTTAAGGAAAGCTTAGTAAACGTAAGGTATTAGATTATATAATAGATATATTATAATACGTATAAATTAAGTAACTAAATTCGTCGCTCTTATCGGTAAGGTATATATCCTAAAGAGTTCTAAAGGGGTAGTAAAGGTTATAATATTTCTGCTATTCGGGTAAAGCTTAACTTAGTTATATCCCGAGAAGAAATCGAGTAGCGATAAGACCTTATATATAGCGAACTCCTCCGAGAACTAATTAATAGCTAAAGGTATAAATATATCCTTTACTGTATAAGTATTATACTTCTAAGCGTTATTAATAAGCCGGAGACTACTATCCTTCTTCTAAACTAGAAATTAACGGTTTCTATATAACGAATGCGCGTTTTCGATAATACGCTATCCGACTCTTTATTTAAGTAGGTTAAAAACCTTAGGCCTAAGAGTATAGGGGATAGGGATATTCTTAAACTAGAAGATATTATATAGAACGGTGCGGATGATTTATAGGGGCGCTATATCCTTATAAATATCTTTAATCTCGGATTAATTCTAAGTAATAGTTTTCTCTCGATTAATTAGTATATACTTAAATATATTAATTTCCTCTAGAGTTATCTTATTATAATTATTAGTTATAAGTTTCTCTTATCTCTCGTTTATTAAGCGTATACCGGGCTTAAGATCCGAGAACTTCGGCTCTATCTATTTATCGTACTTTAAAAGCGGTATTTCTAACTATTTCTTCTTAATTATTTTTATACGCTTAATCTTCTATAAAGGATCGCCGTCTAGTATAGATCTATTAGGGTTCGAATTATTAATCGGTTTTACTTTATAGGCTATAGCCTTATAGAGGGTATTAATTATATAGATTATTCTATAGGCGGCTTAGCGAGTTTCTTTTTAATAAAGAGGTTAAATTCTCCCCCTTTTCTATTACTTCTTTTTCTTATACTAGCTATAAAAGTAGCTATAACTTTCCCTTAACTAGAGTTCTAAATATAAAAAGGCTAGTTCTATCCTAACTAGAATAGTAATAGAATGAATAAAAGTAGGGATATCCTCCTTGCTTAGCGAGAGGACGGGTATATTACCTAGTTCGAGTTAGTTAGAAACCTAGGCGGGGACTTTTTTACTACTAATAGCCCTTCGTCCCTTAATATTATTACTATTAATAGCTAGTTTTTTCTAGTAACCTCGCTAGACTAAGCGGGGCTATTATTAAGCTAAATAGGATTCTTTAGCTTTCCTCCTACTATAGCTACTATTCGAGCTCCTTTAAAAAGAAAGTTTATCTTAAGAAGGCTATCGGTTAAGTATTCTAGGGTAAGCTTAATTTAAAGAATAAACGGTATCCCTAGGAATACGTTATAGTTCGGCTTCCTAATTCTATCTTCTATAACGTAAAAGACGACTTAATTAGTATAGCCTCTAATAAAGACGTTAGTTTCTAGGATTTCTAAGAGTTCTATCTTTTTACCGTTAAAGGTTTTCGAGGTAACGTTTATCCTTAATACCGGAAGACTTAACTCGTTATATATACTAGCTCCGATTAAGTTTAGTTTAGTACCGCTATCGATTATTATAAGCTTCCCTTTTACTCCTAAGTTACCGACTTTAATTATAAGGAAATATATAGGATAGATATTCTTCTAAAGTTAATTAAACCGGGTATTTATATTAGATATTTCTTTATAAAGATAGGCCCTAATTATATTAACTCTAGGGAAATACTTATATTAGTTATCGGATTAAAGGAAGTTCTCGATAGCTTACTTATTAATTAATCCTAGAGTCTCCTTTTTAATAGGGCTTACTTTAATATTAGAGATCTTTACAGGGCTATTTCTATTCTTCCTAGGCTTAGAGGTTTCTTTATAATTAACTATAACTACTTTCTTTACCCTATCTTAGATAGCTTAAATATAGTAAATAATATACTAGCTAAGGTTAGGGCGTAGCTAGAGAATCTCCTCTTAAGTATATCCCTTAGGTATATAGAAGAATCGGTTAATTAATACTTTTCCGAAGTCTATCTTACTATTTATATCCTTAAACTTCTAATTAAACTTAGCCTTCTTTTTCTTTTCTAGGCCTTTATCGGTAGCGATATAAATTAATTCTTAAGCAGGATCTCGACTATCTTTATCTATAGTTAGAATCTTAATTATCCTCCTATCTGCTTTTCGCTTTTTAATAGCGTTTTTATTAACTTCGGCCTAAATAGCTTCGCTATTAATATTTATAATTATAGCTAGGTTACTTATAGCAGGCGAAACTAGATTTAGAAGCGGTTCGGGTTTTATAGCTAGGTCTAATATTATAGCCTCTTTAGATAGCTGGATTAAGCTAACTTTAAACGTCTCTTCGGTAGCTTTATAAGGTACTTTATTTTTAACTAAAGCAGTATTTCCTTTAAACTTCGGCTTATATTTAATTAGCTTAAGATAAGCTTAAACTCCGGGTATATAATCCTAGCCTTTATTAACGAAGTTTTAGTAGTAATTAAGGTATAACGGGATAATACCCTAGTTTATAATAACCTTCGCTTAGTTAAATAGATTAAGTTTAATAGTAAATTTAAGGGCTTTTTTTATATCCGCCCTAATACCGAGAGAAATAACCTATTTTCCGGTATCTTCGTACTAGATAATACCTGCGTTCTTTAGTATTAGGTAATCTAGGTAGTAACGGGCTATATATTTAGTCGAACTATAACTATAATATATCCGAATAGAACCGTCTTTTCTTAGGGTACTAATTTTAGCCTTATATTTATTAATTAAAGCTTTATAGTCCTTTAAAGAAACGTCTTCCCCTTTTAAAAGATCGGCTATAACGTTATTAAGGTTTAGCAAGATATAAATATAGCTAGGATTAGGCTAAATAGTTTTAAGCTTATTTTTAATAGCCTTAATATACTTTTTAACTAAATAGTAACCCTATTCCCTAGCTAAATTAATATTTTTAGCGATTTTAGCCGTACTAATCTAAAGGTTTTTAAAGTTCTTTATTAAGCTTTTAATCTCCCCTCTCGAGATCTTAATTTATATTTTATCCTACTTAGCTATAGTTCGGGGCGGCTATAAGATAGGATTTTAAAAAAAGGGCTAGGGTACTAGAAAGGCTTAAGGGGGATTAGTTAAAGGGGCTATAGGCTTTAATTAAACGATTAGCGTTTAATAACCTAGGTTCGGAGGCTGGATAGGAACTGCCGGCGGCTAGAAACCTAAGTAGGGGTACTAAAAGCGTCTAGGTATAAAAGGAATAGATATATTTATTATATTTATAGCTTTCCGGTTATAATCCTCTTTAAGTTAAGCGTCTCGGTAAGTCTTTAAAAGGGCTTCTATAAGCTTAGGCTATATAAGGGACTAAACTAAAGCTTCTATAATCCGATATTTAAATCGAAATCGCTTTATTTAAATAGAAGGAAGCTTATCCTAGAACTCCGAATAACCCTATAAGTCTCTTACTCCTATCTTTATAAGGATATTATTATATATTAGAACACCTATTCGGAGGGACTCGGTATTACTAACTATATAAGTATTTAAGAAGTACTACTTTTCTTAAGCCGGAGTAAATATTTAAGAGCGATCGTATAAACGGTAAGCTAGCTTAATTCTTTCTTCCTACTCGGGTTAAGTAGTAGCGCTTAAGGTAGCTATTATTAGGGACGTTACTATTTCGGGTTAAATAACTAGTATTTTAAGGATTAGTAAGGCTATAGAGTCGGGGATAGATATTATAGCTTTAATACTAGTATAGTATTCGAGATAATCGGTAATATTATACCCGGTAAAGGGGCCGATAAAACTCCTTAAGCGGTCGATTATCGGGATAAAAGGATAATTAATATAAATATCCGGATTAATCTAGTTAGGATTAATCGAAGCGAAGGATTAAGTATAGGGACTAAGCGTATTTATACCGAAGGGTAGGGAAGCCGGTAAGGTAGATTAGCTATTATCCTAAGGATTAGGAGCCTTATCTTTAGTTTTCGAATCGGAAGTATTTCTAGGGCTAGTATTCGCTTTAAAAGCTAGAGCAAATTCGGTACCTTTAGCTTTAATCGGTTCTAGCTATCCTTAGAGAGATATCCTATTATTAACTTTTAAGGGCCTTTACTTCTTTCTTCGATAATTCTTTTTCCTTAATAATAGCTTAACCTTTTTATCTAAGTTAGCTTCTCTCTCTTCGCTACTAATATAATTAACTTTACTATATATAGCCCCTAAGTAGGACCGAGAATATAATAAATAAGATAGGGGGTAACCTATAGGTTATATCGATAGGGGGTTCGGTTAGGAAAGGGATATTTTAATAGGTAAGGGTAAACGATATTAAGGCTTAATACGCTTAATAGGAAGGTAAAGATATAATCGAAATAAATTTATAATAGTAGGTAGTATAGGAAGTAATTAGTAGTGCTTAGGGTAGGAAGACGAGAGAAGCTTTTATAACCTTAAGATGCCCTTAACTACTTTTAATAACTATATTACTATTAATTTAACTCCCGATAATAGAACGGGCTTAATTAACCTCCTCTAGAACTTTCTAATATAATTCCGAATAAATTACTAAAGGAGTCCTTTTCTTAAATAAATTATTTCGTACTAGTTAATCCCGGGGTATACTTATAACTATTAATAGTTTCTACTCTAGCCCTATAGCTTTATATCTCCGCTACTCCGATATTATATTTCCCTCTATTTAAACCTACTCTTATATCTAGCGATAACCTTACTTTTCCTAACCCCGCTTTTCGGCTCTCCCTAATAACTCTCCTTCTCTCTTCGAATAGAGCGAAAGTTTCCGTATAAAGCCGAGATCGCTAAGTCCCCTTAGCGATATTTAACTCTATTCTACATTTTACATTCTAACTAGTATTTTATATTAACGCCGAGTCTCCTTTTTAAACCTTCTTATCCTCGTCTTATATTATTAGAGAAAATAAAAGAAATAAAATAAAGAAAATGCGAATCTAAAGTCGTTTCTCTAGTTTCCCTATAATTAGTTTCCGAGCTTCCCTAATCTTACTCCCCTATAGCAGGGCGGCCCTAGGTATTAGTTCCGGCTAGTCTTATAGTTGTAAGCGAAACTATTATAAGAATAGGTTTAATTATATCTCTAGCTTCCTTATAATTAGTCTCCGAGCTTCCCTAATCCTACTCCCCCGTAATAGGGTAGCCCTAAGCATTAGTTCCGGCTAATCTTATAGTTATAAGTAAAGCTGTTATAAAAGGTGGTTTTTAGTAATAGCGAACCTCCTAAGCTTTTCTTAATATAATATAGTTTTAATTAACGAATAAATACTCTGTTATAAAGCCGAAGAAACCTATATTCGATTTATAGGGCAGATATTAAATAATAAAGCGGCAGAGCGCCCCTACTGTAATATATATAGTACGTATACAGCGAACTCTAACGAGGGGCGTAGGTTAACGGGCGCTATAAAATATAAAACGAAGGTATTAAAGTTAGTTTGCTTAAGTATAGGGAAGAAAATACTATACTTTTTATTACTCTATAGAGGGGGTTTGGGGCTCCTTAATATAGCTGCCGCAGGCACGACAAGAAGGGGACAGGGGGGTTATACTCCACCCTGGCCACTTTGTCACTATAGCTTTATATCTCCGCTACTCCGATATTATATTTCCCTTTATTTAAACCTACTCTTATATCTAGCGATAACTTTACTTTTCCTAACCCTACTTCTCGGCTCTCCCTAATAACTCTCCTTCCCTCCTCGAATAGAGCGAAAGTTTCCTTATAAAGCCGAGATCGCTAAATCCCCTTAGTAATACTTAACTCTATTCTATATTTCGTATTCTAACTAGTACTTTATATTAACGCCGAGTCTCCTCTCTAAACCTTCTTATCCTCGTTTTATATTATTAGAGAAAATAAAAGAAATAAAATAAAGAAAATACGAATCTAGGGTCGTTTCTCTAGTTTCCCTATAATTAGTCTCCGAGCTTCCCCGATCCTGCTCCCCTATAGTAGGGCGGCCCTAGGTATTAGTTCCGGCTAGTTTTATAGTTATAAGCGAAACTATTATAAGAATAGGTTTAATCGTATCTTTAGCTTCCTTATAATTAATCTCCGAGCTTCCCTAATCCTACTCCCCTATAGTAGAGCGGCCCTAGGCATTAGTTCCGGCTAGTCTTATAGTTATAAGTAAAGCTATTATAAGAGGTGGTTTTTAGTAATAGCGAACCTCTTAGGCTTTTCTTAATATAATATAGTTTTAATTAATAAATAAATACTCTATTATAAAGCCGAAAAAACCTATATTCGATTTATAGGGCAGATACTAAATAATAAAGCGGCAAAGCGCCCCTACCGCAATATATATAGCGCGTATATAGCGAACTCTAATAAGGGGCGTAGGCTAACGGGCGCTACGAAATATATAACAAAGGTATTAAAGTTAGTTTGCTTAAGTATAGGGAAAAAAATACTATACTTTTTTATTACTCTACAGAGGGGGTTTAGAGCTCCTTAATATAGCCGCTGCAGGTACGACAAGAAGGGGACAGGGGGGTTATACTCTACCCTGGCTACTTTGTCAACGGTCGATATAGTATTAATCTTAAGCGTCTTCTATAACGTTAATCGCTATAGTACGACTAACTTATATTTCTACTATAGATCTTAGGTCCGAAAATAACTCTTCGTATAGTTATACCGGCTTAAAGAGGGCTATTTCTAGCTTTAGTACGCCTCTATAAGCTTTAATAACCGTTATCTGCAGGTTATCCTCTCCCGTATAATCTAGTCCTAGTACCCGTTAGTATAATTATAGCTTATCGAGT
The DNA here is from genome assembly GCA_025426655.1 of Cytospora mali. Classification (NCBI taxonomy): domain Eukaryota; kingdom Fungi; phylum Ascomycota; class Sordariomycetes; order Diaporthales; family Cytosporaceae; genus Cytospora; species Cytospora mali. Next base: position 5,612,272 of record JANKOA010000002.1, on the reverse strand, counting down.
ATAATTCGCAAAATATCGTATAGACTACTATCGGGGTTCTGCATTCTTATCTTTATAAACGTTATCGTTATCTAATCTATATAATAGTACTAGTAGTTAAGGTCTATATCGAAGTATATTTTAATTTTCAGGTATACTATTATAAACGTATTAGTTCTATTTATATAATAGAGGTAGTATACCTTCGCGCGATCTCTAAGCATTCGAGGAAATACCGTATAGAATTAACTAAGTTAGATCTCGGCGTAATAACAGATATTAAAGAATATCTTTATCTTATCGTCTAATAAGTTATACGGGTCCCCCGAGTACTTTTAAGTATACTAGAAGGTCTTAACGAACTATATAGACCTCGTAGGGTTTAGCCGTTCGTTAGGAACCTATTATAGGGGAAGTAATTTATAAGGGTTATACTTAATATTTAGTAGTAGCTGCAGCAGAGGAGCTATACCTGCGCTCTATACGTTAGCTAGATATAGCGTATATCTCTAATATAAGTTTTATCTCTATCTATCTATTAGCGACGGCCCTAGTTACTACTTAACCGTTAGCAGTATATTTCCGTAAGGGTTTCGCGAAGACGATAATCGTATTAATAGCATCGAAGGTGGGCCTAATTATAGGCCTAACTGCAATAGTCGTATAACTGGATTCTGCATATCTATTAGTTAGGCCGGTTTAGGCAGGTTAGCCTAAGATTAGGCCGGTTGCTACTGCTGTTCCTATTAATAAAGCGGCAGAGCGCCCCTACCGCAATATATATAGCGCGCACGCGGCGAACTCTAACGAGAGGCGTAGGCTAACGGGCGCTACAAAATATAAAACGAAGGTATTAAAGTTAGTTTACTTAAGTATAGGGAAGAAAATACTATACTTTTTATTACTCTATAAAGGGGGTTTAGGGCTCCTTAATATAACCGCTATAGGTATAATAAGAAGGGGATAAGGGGGTTATACTTTACCCTAGCTACTTTATTATTCTTTCCCTAGTAGCTTAGTTTATAAGCTGCGCCCTAAGATAGTTAATATCTAGAATCTTTAATTAAAACTAAAAGAGAGGAAAGAAAAAGACTATTACTAAAACTAGAAACTATTACGCTATTTATTCTATATAGAAACCCTTTTAAAAATTAATCTTAATCCGGATATCTATATAATTAGCAAGTTCTTTATATCTCTTATTATATATCCTATATATATATATTAACCGTAATTAAATCCCCTTTATAATCGTCGTCCGCTACTTCCTTATCCGGGGCTTTAACTAGCTCTTAAATAGGTGCTAGTATTCCTTTATTATAAAGAACTATTTCCTACTTCGATAGCCTCCTTTTCTATAATCTATACTTCGTATCGTTTAGTATAATTAAAACTAACCTAATTAGGCTTTAGCTTAGGCTTCGTTATAGTATCCGTTATAGATATCTAACCTCGCCTTACCTTATTCTAGATAAGAAGCTTAAGAGCTTAAGGGGGCTTTAGAACGGTAATCCTATAATTATAAAGAGCGTAACGGCCGGCTTATTCTATAAGAGGTTAATTAGATCTAGAAATAAATAACGAGATTTAAAAAGGACCCTATAGCGTTTATAAGACCTCTTAGCTAAAGGGACCCGATAAAGACTCTTTAAGTAGTATAGACGGCGACGAAAAGCTTATACTTCTTCCTCCGATAAGGGATTAGCGTTATTTAAAAAGTACTATACTAAGTTATAAGCGCGAGAAATTCCTCTTATCTTCTTTAATTAAAAGTATAACCCTATCTTTATTTATTATAGATATAAGATAGAAGCTTTAGTTTAATACTATACTTAATTATCTTATTATAAGAGTTTAACTTAATCGGAAAATAGAGCTACTATAAATAAAGCCCTTATTTCCTCGAAAGTTCTCTAGGTTATCCTCGGGACTCGGGTTAGGTAAAACCTAGCCGGAATTAATAAAGGTAGTATTAGGATAGTATTTGCCCGTATATAAACGGTACTTCTTATATTCTTTAAAGCTAATTAATAGTAACTCGGGTTAACGAAGATAGGCTAGTATATAGCCGAGCTCCCTTATATAGGTCTTTAAGTAAAGGTTAATAGTTTTAATTAAAGGTTTGCCGGTTGAATTAAAGAGACTTCTAGCTTATATCTAGTCGGTATACTTAATATAATTACGCTTATTTAGGACTTCCGTACTCTTTAAAAGCTATATTCGAAAGTTCTTAATTATAAAAAACCTACTCGATTCCTATTATCTATTAAAAGGTCGGTTTATATTATCTATTATAATTACCCTTTTTATTATAGATTTTTATAGCTTAGCTCGAGTAATTAAACTATCGATCTAGCTATATATTTATTTCTAATACTTCGGGTTACTAGTAATAACTTTACTTAAGTAGCTATCGATAATAAAAGCCTTCTAATAAACCTAGTCGTATTATATAAGACTATACTAGTTATTTATCGAGTTTTCTACTATTTAAAAGATAAAGCGAAAACTAATTAATTCTATATTATAAGGGGTAGTTATAGTTAGTATAGCTTTATAATCTCCCGTCTTTATTCTCTCTATATAAATCTATATATTATTCTAAAGGTACTAAGCGAAGTGCTTTATTCTAGTAAGTATAAGGTTAAACGTAAGTTCGTTTTAAGAGTAGATATACTCTTAAAGATTATAAAGAGCTAGAAGGTAACGGTAAGGGTTAATCTTAAAGATATAATTAGTATATAAGGTCTTTAGTTTTAGCTTAAGAAAAAACCGATTAACTAGAATCTTATATACTTCCGTAGGAATAATAGTACTATAAAAATAAGGAGGGCGGAACTTAATTAAGTCTAAAGTATACTTCGGGGGAATAGTAATCCTTAGTATATAAGCTTTATTAAGGGGATTACTACTAGATAACTACTAGTTAATAGCTAAGTAAACGAAAAGTTTTTTACCTATCGCTTTCTCCGCTTTAGCAGTTAACTATATATATATATAGGAGTTTATTATAATTAGGTAGGATATATAGAAAGGGGATTATAAAAGGTATTAGTTTATAGGTAATAGTAAGGGTAAAAATAATAAAGAATTAATATTAGTAAAAAGTATAAAGTATAGGTTAAGGGAATAATATAAAAGGGAAAAGAATTTAAAAATAGTTCTAAATAGCTTTAAAATAAATAAACGGTAAAGTTTTAAAGGTTATAAATCGGCGTAAATAAAAGTAATTTATATAGTCTTTATACTTACTTTCTTAGGTAATAATAGCTATTATCTTCGGTAACTAGTATAAACGGCAACCCGGGTAATTACCCTTCCTTCTCTTTCTAAACGCTTCTAATTACTCTACCTCTTACTATTTCTTTTTAGCAGTTATTCTTTTTATATCCTCCCCGGCTTTCTTTTTCTATTCTCTTATTTTAAACCTTTAACCTTAACTTTTCTCTTCCTTACTATTATAATTACTCCTTAGCGAAGCTCGTTAATAGATATTAAGCGACCCCCTTTACTAAAACTTATTATAAATAGTTAGCCTAATCTTTATTATTTAAACTAGCCTCTTTAACGGTTTATAAATAATAATAATACCTAGCTCTTTTCTCGCTATAAAACTCCTCGGCCTCTTTATAATCTTTTCTTTATTTTAGATTAATAGAGAGCTTTTTTTAAGGCCTTTAAGTTCTATAGCTTTAAAGGTAACGCTAGTTAGCTCTATATTTACTAAGAACCTATCTCCTATTAGAAGCTTATAGATCTTTCGATACTTATTAACCTAGCTATAAATAGTATTTAGCGAAATCTCTATTATCTTTAACCTATCGTTCTCTATCTCGAAAATAAAAGGCTTTTCGGTTAATATATCTAGCGTATATTAATTAGAAACGCTCGATAATAGGCTTTCCTTATTACTATCTTTAGCTATTATAACTTAATACTTTATAACTACTACGCCTCGAGATTTAAGACCTTATTTATAGAGTATATCGATAAAGAAACGGGAGAAAGAAAGAGATCCTTTATAAATAGCCCTTTCCTCGAGTATCTCTCTCTTCTATCTATCTATTCGGGTATTTATACTAATTATATCTTTTATATAGCTAGGGCTAACTATAACTACTATTAAAGGTTATTTTAAAATTAACTTCCCTCCGGTTAAGCGTATAAGTATATTTATAGAAGAGCTGCTCTAATAAGTACTTATTTAAACTTAATCGATTAGTAAAATACTAATATTAACCCTTTCTCTAATCTTACCGATTATTTAAAATCCTTAAGGGTCGATAACTAAAAGGAACTTTTAAAATACTAATCGATTTAATTAAAGAGGAGGATAAGATTAAGTAACGGTAATAAGCGCTAATTAAACGTATTAGATAGAGCTAATTAGCTAGGGGATAGAAGGGGATAGATATTTTTTTAAGAAGGGGTAGTTAAATTATCTTTCTAAGTCTTTTTAGTTTCTAGGTTTAAATTTTAAGCTAGAAATAAGATTAATTATAAGCGATAGGCTTTAGGAGGCGTATATATAGAAGACCTCGGCTAATCGAAAAAAAACTTTTAGGGGGTATAAATAGTTATCTCGGAATAAATCTATTATTTCCTCCTTAGCCGGCTACCTAGCTAGCTATTAAGGCTCTCTTCCCCTAATAGCCTTAAGTAAACGAAAAGGCTACTCTTAAGACTATAAATACTACTAGCTAGATAGTCTTTTTTCTATAACTATTATTATTAATTAGATATATATCCTTATATCCTCTATATCGGTACTTATACTTTAATTATAAGCTATTATAGCTATAGTATATATAACTTATAGTAGCGGAACGAAAATTAAGCTAATTATATTAAGGTTAATTAAATAAGATAGGGGAAGAAAGGAGGAGAAATAAGAAAAGAAGTAAAGAAAAATAAATAGGGAATAGGAAAGAAAATATAAAGAACTTAAAATTAACTAGAAAATAAGGAGGAAAGAAAGTAAATAGAAGTAAATAGAAGGAAAGAAAACTATTAGAGAAGAAAATACTTAAATTAAGTAAGGAAAACTTTATTAATCGGAATAGAAAAACTTAACTATCCTCTTATTTACTAGTCGATAGTATAATTAAGAAGCTATCTTTACCTAGCTTCTATATAGGAATCTTAATAAATTAATTATCTTATTTAGCTCTGCGTATCTTAGCGGCTTCTTTTACTACTGCTTGCGTTTTTAGTCCTATATATTTATCGGCCTTTAGTTCCTCCTTACTTCCGCTTTTAACTTCCTCCTCCCTTATATCGAGAATATTAGGGATAGGAATTTCGGTAGGAGATTAGTTTTAAATATTATAAGTAGGACTAGATATATTTAGTTAATCGGGGATTAAGAGCTTAAGTACCTAGAAAGTATCGGTAAATCCGGCCTCCTTTTTGTAGACTTTTATAGGGCCTTCGGGAACTCCCCTTACTATAGGTAATTAAAGTAAGGTTAGTTTATCGGTTAGGCTTTAGAATTAGTTAGGGTCTTCTTCCTATAATATTAGTATATCTAGTTACTAGATCCTTTTCTTATCGAGGATAAACTTTTTAAAGTTCCGGGCTATAAATATCCCTTTAAGTTTAATTCTATCTATAGTTTATAGCCTATAAGCTCCCTTATTATAGACTTAATTAATAATAAATAGGCCCTTTTAACGATATAAGATCTTTATAACTATTAAGTAAGATATCTTTCTAATATAGTTATAGATTAATACTATATTATCTATTTTAAAGCGGTTTTTCCGGATAAGGCTATAAGAGTTCGTTTTATCGGCTACCCGCTTCCGATATTTAGTAATAGCTTTAATAGCGGCCTAAATATCCTCCTTTTAATTAGCTATAGTTCTTAACCTAGCTTAAAGAGCTTCTTCCGGGCTTTAGTTCGGTTACTATAAGACTACCCTTTATATCGGGACTTTAGTTTCTAAAGGTATAAGCGGCTCTTACCCGAAAACTAAGTAGAAAGGTATATATTTATATAATCGCCTAAAAGATATTCGGTCGGTAAAGAAAGCGAGCTTTAGATACTTCCTTTATATTAGTCTCCCCTAAGAGAGCTTAGTAATAGCGCTAGTAATAGAGAAATATCCCCCTTCTACTATACCCTATACTCTAGGATTATAGGGAGAAACCTAAATAAGCCTAATTCTAAGTCCTCGGATAGTAGAAGCAAACTCTGCCTTATTTTCTAACCTGTTATTAATATTAATAACTATAGGGCACCTATAAGCGAAAAAGATATCTTTAATAAAGAATCTTTTTATAGTAGCTATATCGCTCTTCCTTATAAGTCTCGTAATAATATATCCGGTTAGATTATACCTAGCTTCTATAAGATATTAGTATCCCTTATTATTTAGTATATACTAGATATCGACTTTAATCTTTTCGAACGGCCTTCCGGGAATAATAGGATAAACGCTTTCGCTATAGGTTTTAGAACTATATAAGCTATAGATCTTATAAGCTTTAATAGCTTTAGCTACGTCTGTTTAGAGCTCTTCCTAAAAGTAAAGGCCTCGGATTCTTATAATAATTATATTACGGTTTTTATAGCTAAACTTAGCGTAATAATCCTATAGGATTTTCTTACGGAGCTCCGGATTATCGATTACCCGTCTCCGGGGTAGCTTACCTTCCTCTTATTACTATAGCGCGTAATTAATAACCTAATACTATAGAGCTTCCTTTTTAAACGCTATAAATTACTTTTTTAATATATTAGGCGGCGTTACTCTAGTTATAAGGAACCTAACGAACTCTAACGATTTCTTAAACTATTTAAGCTTAGGATTTAGGAACCGTTCTACGGGAATAGAGTTAATCTAAGTATTATACTACTTATTTAAGTCTCCTTCTAGGTCTACTTTCAGTATCTCGGAAATAAATAGCTACGAGAGCGCGTCGGCTATAGGATTTTTAGAGCTAGGGATATACTTAATAATAAAGTTAAAGATTTTAATAACTATAATCTACTAGCTAATTAAAGCTTCGGGGATATCGGATATTCCTTTATTAATCTAGTTTACTAGAACTCGGGTATCGGTTTCTAAGATAAAATAATATTTAAATAGGTATTATTATAGTTACCGGAAAGAGTATAATAAAGCTCGATACTCCCTCTTCATAGTATTATACCTCTACTTAATACTAATTTATAAGCTATTCTCGAACCGAGCTAGCTTTCGCTTTTTATCGACCTCCTATATTAGAACTACGCTTTAACCGATTAGGCTAGCGTTAACTATTAAAATAATTAGGCCTCCCCCTAAATTATAGTCGATACTTACGATAATAGGTTTACTCTCTAGAGCTTTAATTAAATCTATTATAGCCTGCTTTTAAGCGTTACTCTATATAAACGGGGCATCTTTCTTTATTAAGTTATAAAGTAGTCGGGTAAGGATTATAAAGTTCTAAATCTAGTGATTATAATAAACTATTATCCTTAGGAAACTTCGGATATTTTTAAAGTTATTATAGGTAGTTTATCTTTTTATTTTTTAAATCTTCTTAGCTTAAGGAGATCTCCTAACTAATCTATAAACGTATCTTATAATATCTACCCTCTTTTTATACTATTTAGATTTAATACCCGATATTATTACGCTAGCTAATTCGGTATTAAAAAGAATTTAATTAATATTCCTAATATACTCTGCAATATATTTTCGGATACCTAAAAGCTCCGGGAGTACCTTATCGTTATAGGTCGTCTCTAGACCCTTAACTACGATATCGTTAAGGAAAGCTTAGTAAACGTAAGGTATTAGATTATATAATAGATATATTATAATACGTATAAATTAAATAACTAAGTTCGTCGCTCTTATCGGTAAGGTATATATCCTAAAGAGTTCTAAAGGGGTAGTAAAGGTTATAATATTTCTGCTATTCGGGTAAAGCTTAACTTAGTTATATCCCGAGAAGAAATCGAGTAGCGATAAGACCTTATATATAGCGAACTCCTCCGAGAACTAATTAGTAGCTAAAGGTATAAATATATCCTTTACCGTATAGGTATTATACTTCTAAGCGTTATTAATAAGCCGGAGACTACTATCCTTCTTCTAAACTAGAAATTAACGGTTTCTATATAACGAATGCGCGTTTTCGATAATACGCTATCCGACTCTTTATTTAAATAGGTTAAAAACCTTAGGCCTAAGAGTATAGGGGATAGGGATATTCTTAGACTAGAAGATATTATATAGAACGGTACGGATGATTTATAGGGGCGCTATATCCTTATAAATATCTTTAATCTCGGATTAATTCTAAGTAATAGTTTTCTCTCGATTAATTAGTATATACTTAAATATATTAATTTCCTCTAGAGTTATCCTATTATAATTATTAGTTATAAGTTTCTCTTATCTCTCGTTTATTAAGCGTATACCGGGCTTAAGATCCGAGAACTTCGGCTCTATTTATTTATCGTACTTTAAAGGCGGTATTTCTAACTATTTCTTCTTAATTATTTTTATACGCTTAATCTTCTATAAAGGATCGCCGTCTAGTATAGATCTATTAGGGTTCGAATTATTAATCGGTTTTACTTTATAGGCTATAGCCTTATAGAGGGTATTAATTATATAGATTATTCTATAAGCGGCTTAGCGAGTTTCTTTTTAATAAAGAGGTTAAATTCTCCCCCTTTTCTATTACTTCTTTTTCTTATACTAGCTATAAAAGTAGCTATAACTTTCCCTTAACTAGAGTTCTAAATATAAAAAGGCTAGTTCTATCCTAACTAGAATAGTAATAGAATGAATAAAAGTAGGGATATCCTCCTTGCTTAGCGAGAGGACGGGTATATTACCTAGTTCGAGTTAGTTAGAAACCTAGGCGGGGACTTTTTTACTACTAATAGCCCTTCGTCCCTTAATACTATTACTATTAATAGCTAGTTTTTTCTAGTAACCTCGTTAGACTAAGCGGGGCTATTATTAAGCTAAATAGGATTCTTTAGCTTTCCTCCTATTATAGCTACTATTCGAGCTCCTTTAAAAAGAAAGTTTATCTTAAGAAGGCTATCGGTTAAGTATTCTAGGGTAAGCTTAATTTAAAGAATAAACGGTATCCCTAGGAATATATTATAGTTCGGCTTCCTAATTCTATCTTCTATAACGTAAAAGACGACTTAATTAGTATAGCCTCTAATAAAGACGTTAGTTTCTAGGATTTCTAGGAGTTCTATCTTTTTACCGTTAAAGGTTTTCGAGGTAACGTTTATCCTTAATACCGGAAGACTTAACTCGTTATATATACTAGCTCCGATTAAGTTTAGTTTAATACCGCTATCGATTATTATAGGCTTCCCTTTTACTCCTAAGTTACTAACTTTAATTATAAGGAAATATATAGGATAGATATTCTTCTAAAGTTAATTAAACCGGGTATTTATATTAGATATTTCTTTATAAAGATAGGCCCTAATTATATTAACTCTAGGGAAATACTTATATTAGTTATCGGATTAAAGGAAGTTCTCGATAGCTTACTTATTAATTAATCCTAGAGTCTCCTTTTTAATAGGGCTTACTTTAATATTAGAGATCTTTACAGGGCTATTTCTATTCTTCTTAGGCTTAGAGGTTTCTTTATAATTAACTATAACTACTTTCTTTACCCCGTCTTAGATAGCTTAAATATAGTAAATAATATACTAGCTAAGGTTAGGGCGTAGCTAGAGAATCTCCTCTTAAGTATATCCCTTAGGTATATAGAAGAATCGGTTAATTAATACTTTTCCGAAATCTATCTTACTATTTATATCCTTAAACTTCTAATTAAACCTAGCCTTCTTTTTCTTTTCTAGGCCTTTATCGGTAGCGATATAAATTAATTCTTAGGCAGGATCTCGACTATCTTTATCTATAGTTAGAATTTTAATTATCCTCCTATCTGCTTTTCGCTTTTTAATAGCGTTTTTATTAACTTCGGCCTAAATAGCTTCGCCGTTAATATTTATAATTATAGCTAGGTTACTTATAGCAGGCGAAACTAGATTTAGAAGCGGTTCGGGTTTTATAGCTAGGTCTAGTATTATAGCCTCTTTAGATAGCTGGATTAAGCTAACTTTAAACGTCTTTTCGGTAGCTTTATAAGGTACTTTATTTTTAACTAAAGCAGTATTTCCCTTAAACTTCGGCTTATATTTAATTAGCTTAAGATAGGCTTAAACTCCGGGTATATAATCCTAGCCTTTATTAACGAAGTTTTAGTAGTAATCGAGGTATAACGGGATAATACCCTAGTTTATAATAACCTTCGCTTAGTTAAATAGATTAAGTTTAATAGTAAATTTAAGGGCTTTTTTTATATCCGCCCTAGTACTGAGAGAAATAACCTATTTTCCGGTATCTTCGTACTAGATAATACCTGCGTTCTTTAGTATTAGGTAATCTAGGTAGTAACGGGCTATATATTTAGTCGAACTATAACTATAATATATCCGAATAGAACCGTCTTTTCTTAGGGTACTAATTTTAGCCTTATATTTATTAATTAAAGCTTTATAATCCTTTAAAGAAACGTCTTCCCCTTTTAAAAGATCGGCTATAACGTTATTAAGGTTTAGCAAGATATAAATATAGCTAGGATTAGGCTAAATAGTTTTAAGCTTATTTTTAATAGCCTTAATATACTTTTTAACTAAATAGTAACCCTATTCCCTAGCTAAATTAATATTTTTAGCGATTTTAGCCGTACTAATCTAAAGGTTTTTAAAGTTCTTTATTAAGCTTTTAATCTCCCCTCTCGAGATCTTAATTTATATTTTATCCTACTTAGCTATAGTTCGGGGCGGCTATAAGATAGGATTTTAAAAAAAGGGCTAGGGTACTAGAGAGGCTTAAGGGGGATTAGTTAGAAGGGCTATAGGCTTTAGTTAAACGATTAGCGTTTAATAACCTAGGTTCGGAAGCTAGATAGGAACTGCCGGCGGCTAGAAACCTAAGTAGGGGTACTAAAAGCGTCTAGGTATAAAAGGAATAGATATATTTATTATATTTATAGCTTTCCGGTTATAATCCTCTTTAAGTTAAGCGTCTCGGTAAGTCTTTAAAAGGGCTTCTATAAGCTTAGGCTATATAAGGGACTAAACTAAGGCTTCTATAATCCGATACTTAAATCGAAATCGCTTTATTTAAATAGAAGGAAGCTTATCCTAGAACTCCGAATAACCCTACGAGTCTCTTACTCCTATCTTTATAAGGATATTATTATATATTAGAACACCTATTTAGAGGGACTCGGTATTACTAACTATATAGGTATTTAAGAAGTACTGCTTTTCTTAAGCCGGAGTAAATATTTAAGAGCGATCGTATAAACGGTAAGCTAGCTTAATTCTTTCTTCCTACTCGGGTTAAGTAGTAGCGCTTAAGGTAGCTATTATTAGGGACGTTACTATTTCGGGTTAAATAACTAGTATTTTAAGGATTAGTAAGGCTATAGAGTCGGGGATAGATATTATAGCTTTAATACTAGTATAGTATTCGAGATAATCGGTAATATTATACCCGGTAAAGGGGCCGATAAAACTCCTTAAGCGGTCGATTATCGGGATAAAAGGATAATTAATATAAATATCCGGATTAATCTAGTTAGGATTAATCGAGGCGAAGGATTAAGTATAGGGATTAGGCGTATTTATACCGAAGGGTAGGGAAGCCGGTAAGGTAGATTAGCTATTATCCTAAGGATTAGGAGCCTTATCTTTAGTTTTCGAATCGGAAGTATTTCTAGGGCTAGTATTCGCTTTAAAAGCTAGAGCAAATTCGGTACCTTTAGCCTTAATCGGTTCTAGCTATCCTTAGAGAGATATCCTATTATTAACTTTTAAGGGCCTTTACTTCTTTCTTCGATAATTCTTTTTCCTTAATAATAGCTTAACCTTTTTATCTAGGTTAGCTTCTCTCTCTTCGCTACTAATATAATTAACTTTACTATATATAGCCCCTAAGTAGGACCGAGAATATAATAAATAAGATAAGGGGTAACCTATAGGTTATATCGATAAGGGGTTCGGTTAGGAAAGGGATATTTTAATAGGTAAGGGTAAACGATATTAAGGCTTAATACGCTTAATAGGAAGGTAAAGATATAATCGAAATAAATTTATAATAATAGGTAGTATAGGAAGTAATTAATAGTGCTTAGGGTAGGAAGACGAGAGAAGCTTTTATAACCTTAAGATGCCCTTAACTACTTTTAATAACTATATTACTATTAATTTAACTCCCGATAATAGAACGGGCTTAATTAACCTCCTCTAGAACTTTCTAATATAATTCCGAATAAATTACTAAAGGAGTCCTTTTCTTAGATAAATTATTTCGTACTAGTTAATCCCGGGGTATACTTATAACTATTAATAGTTTCTACTCTAGCCCTATAGCTTTATATCTCCGCTACTCCGATATTATATTTCCCTCTATTTAAACCTACTCTTATATCTAGCGATAACCTTACTTTTCCTAACCCCGCTTTTCAGCTCTCCCTAATAACTCTCCTTCTCTCTTCGAATAGAGCGAAAGTTTCCGTATAAAGCCGAGATCGCTAAGTCCCCTTAGCGATATTTAACTCTATTCTACATTTTACATTCTAACTAGTATTTTATATTAACGCCGAGTCTCCTTTTTAAACCTTCTTATCCTCGTCTTATATTATTAGAGAAAATAAAAGAAATAAAATAAAGAAAATGCGAATCTAAAGTCGTTTCTCTAGTTTCCCTATAATTAGTTTCCGAGCTTCCCTAATCTTACTCCCCTATAGCAGGGCGGCCCTAAGTATTAGTTCCGGCTAGTCTTATAATTGCGAGCGAAACTATTATAAGAATAGGTTTAATTATATCTCTAGCTTCCTTATAATTAATCTCCGAGCTTCCCTAATCCTGCTCCCCCGTAGTAGGGTAGCCCTAGGTATTAGTTCCGGCTAATCTTATAGTTATAAGTAAAGCTGTTATAAGAGGTAGTTTTTAATAATAGCGAACCTCCTAGGCTTTTCTTAATATAATATAGTTTTAATTAACGAATAAATACTCTGTTATAAAGCCGAAGAAACCTATATTCGATTTATAGGGCAGATATTAAATAATAAAGCGGCAGAGCGCCCCTACTGTAATATATATAGTGCGTATACAGCGAACTCTAACGAGGGGCGTAGGTTAACGGGCGCTATAAAATATAAAACGAAGGTATTAAAGTTAGTTTGCTTAAGTATAGGGAAGAAAATACTATACTTTTTATTACTCTATAGAGGGGGTTTGGGGCTCCTTAATATAGCCGCCGCAAGTATAATAAGAAGGGGACAGGGGGGTTATACTCTACCCTGGCTACTTTATTACTATAGAGTTAGTTATCTCTCTCCTACTATTTCCGTTAGTATACTTCCCGTTAGCGTATTAAGATTTATACAATATTCGTTCATATAGGATTCTAGTACTAAAGGGATATTGCGAAGCTCTGTATCGATTTATAGTAGTCGTTCTTCTGCTTATGCTAATATATATAATTGCGGAGCTACTAGTTGATTATTTCGCCCTATAAATACGCCTCGCGTACGCAGAAAGTTCTTTAGTAATCGTCGGTATAGCGCCGGTAGCCGTTTAAATATTTCCGGGGTCTACGCTATAAAGTCTTCTCGGTATACGACGAATAGGTCGTCGTTATATAAGTTTTACTAAGTATAACTTGCTAATATACTCGCTAATCGTATAATCAGATGCTCTTCTATAGCGTTAGGCGTAGGGCTTGCAAACTATAGTCCCGCGTTAATATAGCTATAGTATACTAGGTTAAATATTGTGTTTTTAAGTAATTTATCGATCTAGTATCCTCTAATAAGGATAGGTTCTTCGGCTTCTGCTATAATTATCGACGGTTCTTGCAAAGAAAGATGATATAGAGAAGGTTGTAAAGGAAAGTAGTAATCAGAAGGTCGCAAAGGAAGGTAGTGATCAATAACTCTCGCAGGAGAAAAATAGTAATTAACGGCAACGGCTTATAGCTCTCGTAATATTAGGCAAAACGAAGGTAGCTAACGGAAAGATTAAAGAGAAAAGAAGGCAAAGAAGTAATATATCTTTTCGCTGCGCTTTAGTATCAGGCTTTACCGCGCTTTAATATCGTCTTGATTAATAAGGTTTTTAGCGATTGCGTAATTAACGCTTACTACCTAAAGTGCAACGAATATAAGGACAGGGAATATCACGATCTTTAGTTAATCTTCGCAACGGTTATCCAGGGGTCTAATAGTTAGAGAGGCCTATAGAGATAACTTATCGCTATATTTAGCACTTAACGGGTATAGAGGATATAATTCGCATTAGGGAAATCTATAGACGTTAATCTCTTCTACCTTGCAGATCTATAGTGCCTACGACTACTAATTAGTATTAGTAGGGTTCTATTTGTACGTACGAAGTGTTATCTAAATAGTTTATATATTTCTTATTATTGTTCTCTCTAAGTTCCCTCCTTAAGAGGCACGCTAGAAAGGAAACAGCTAAGTGCTACTAGAAGGAAAGACCTAACGGGAAGGTACGGCTGTACGATAGCCGCAACAGTTGGCTTTCCTGATGCTGCGGGGAACATGTAGTAGGTGTATGTGAAGCCACGCTTCGTGGTAAGTGTCTTTTTGGTGAGGCGGTCCATGATGAGATGTTTATACAAAATCTCTTGAGGGCGTCATCCAATGTATAGTCATTTGAGGTAGCAGAGTATATCTGCCCAGGTGATTTATCCAGTCTTGGTGCTGTAAGCTCTTTCACGTACATGGCAGGGATGCAGCTACATACAAGTGATAACCCTCCCCCCCCAAAATACATTGTAGGCCATTTCCAAGCAAAATCTATGCTATAGAATGTGGTAGGATAAAATTAATCTTACTGAAATCTACACATGCTTATTCTAAGCCCACTATGCCTCTAGATGTGAGGGTATTTAAGCACTATCCCCTTACCCCCCTACATGGAGCCCTAACCCTTACGTGAGCACCTACCTAGGTATCCAAATAGGGTTCAAGCTATAAGAACTAGGCCCTCTATACCTACCTAAGTACCTAGGTAAGTAAGTATGGGATATTCCGGTTACATGATATAGCATATGACACATTCCCCCCCCATGAACGAGCAATCTAAGCAGGATGTATGCCATATGGGGTCGTATAATATAGGGGGTGATGATATATGGGGGGCCTACCTAGGTACTGTACCTAGGTACGCATCTCACCACAGGGTAATGCTCGCCAACAAAAGGCTCCCAGGGGCTTGCATGCGCAGTGCCTACTCGGAACTTTACAAGTAATGCTTAACCTTCGCATCCAACGTCATCTGCGGAGCAGGCCTGTCATCGCACTGGCATCCTCATTGGCTAAGGTATGGGTGATACGCCCTTCGGGATTGTCCAGTGATCGATGTTTGTGCTACCTTCCAGGTTCCCTGTTAATGATAATAAATTCTCCTTTCCGTACCCTGTAAGTTAACGTTTACGTATTCTCTCATCGTGTTCCATACGAGCTCGGTTAAGGATCACTTGAAATGTATCGGCAGATTGATGATGCTGTATCAGCATCGGCATCCATGGACAATGCAAGAGTTGTCTCACTAGAGTCTCGAGAATTCATTGTACCTGATCCACGTCCTTCGCTGGCAGGGCTGACCAGTTGACCCCACCGCCGGGGCGTTCATCTACTATGTATGCTACAATAGACCTACCTACCTAGGTAGGTAATCAGCTGAGCTACCAGAGGGATGCCATGATGTCCCCTGTGATGTCCACATATGGTATATGATGCTTCACGAAGTGCGTCAAGGTTCACCTGTACCGGAGAAATAAACGTTAAATATTGATTGTACCGACAAGGGGGCCTTGTTTGTACTACTTCTCGCAACTCGTTTGGAGTCAGTGGAACTGTTCCAGCCAATCCACAGGTGCAGTTCAGGTTTAACATTTATTTCCCCGGTAGAGTGTTGTATATGAGAGTGGAGATGGACCACTGTGGCGCTATGAGAAGAAATTCTGAGCTACCAGAGTGGGTAGCTGAACAGCACCTGGGGTAAAGATAGATTAGATGGCGGTTTTGGGCTGTGGGCGTGAATAACTTCCCCAGTCACACGAAGAAACTATTGAGCCTGGATCAGACTCCCAAGGCGCTCAGGCGGGCGTACGCCTGACATGCAAAGACAAACAAGTATACCTAGGTAGTTGATAGAAATTAAGGCGCAAGATCTGCATCCGTGTTGAGGAGGGTGAGGCGCTCTTCATGAATACCAAACCGCGAGTGCAGAGCGAACTTGAGACAAGCTTGCTATAGTGAGAAGTGATGCATTGGACTGGGCAAGCAGACGGTTCTCGTAATAATTTACCCTAGGATAGAGACCATACGAACTCCGTTCATTACAGAGCACCAGAATGATATCAGCCGACATGCCGCACAAAGGAGAGACATGAGCGTTATATGCCGACGAATAGATGGACATGCACAGGATAAGCTCCATAGATATATGTATCCTGCTCTACATAAATGTCAGGATGTACATGCTCTCGATCTCCACGGAGGACACACTAGCAGAGGGGAAAAGCCGATAGGCCATAGGGGTGTGGATGTTAGTGGAGATGTTGGTGGGAATATAAGAGATGATGAACCATGGTTCGACGAGACCCCCTGCATGTCCAAGGCTTGGGATTTAAAGCCGACGAGTTTTTGCTGGCTATCTTGCAGAACGGACGGACAACAAAGCCCGCAGTCCGCCTTGGTTTGTTTGACCTGCACTTGGGCAGATCGGCCACCATCACCGCAGTGAGCTACCAGTGCTAGTCTACCGTAAGTGCTATTGACTAGTGCATCAACCTCCAAGACCTTCAAGCTTCCCTCCCATCGGTTCGATCCCGGTTGCGTCCACGTCCACTCAGGTCGCAACCTACCAGCCTGACGATCCAGACGCGCAAACTGGATATGGGCTGTGTGGTACACAAAATAACAAAAGCGTCAATCCTTCCATGCAGCCCTGAGGGACGCAGACGCTCGGACGTCACGCGTGACTCTGGGCCCGCTTCTGTCTTATGCACTTTACCATATCGAAATGACGGGTCATTTTTAATCTACTCAGGCTGTTGCCGATGGGATGGGCGGATCCATGGATACCCTAGGGTACTACATACCGACCTTGATGTCTTAGCTGGACGGACGGACGGACGGACTGTTCTAAATCCCTCCCGGAGACTTGAACTTGGCAGTGGTGTCATAAGTTACTGTTGGGAGGGGCACGATGCAGGTCCAGGATTTGTTTATTGCAGACCAGCAGACCTTCCTAACCCGGAGAGCTCTAATCAAGTGGAGCAAGAGCTGAGCCCTTGCAAGACACGAGGGTTCTTGATGCATGGGTCCACAGAAGGTGTTGGTTGTGGACATGACACCTAACAGTCTCATGCGTGATGGTGTGTTTTGAATATAAGTGCCTTGATGTTTTTGGTATACGACAACTATCAAGGGAACACGTCTCTGCATAATTCACTTAAATACTTAGGTATATTTGCGGACTCTATAGCAGCATTATAGTGCACATCTGATTCGTTAGCTTGTAATTAGACTACGAAGTCCACGGAAGTCTCGAAAGGCTTCTTCTGTTAGTGATGCAGTACCTTGTTGGGAACCTGGTCCATGTCTTCATCCTGGTTAATTGGACCCCTAATGTTGCATCCCGACGGACTCTGATCCGCCCACTTGGAATTTAACGGGCCGCTGCTAATTAGTTGCCCGGTTCCCATGTCCTTGCAGCTTCGACCTTCACCGTGGAAAGTCCCAGATAATTGTTCCAAGGTTTGCATCTATCAACGATCAAAGAAAAGTGATCATTCCACCACGAAGCTACCAAACAACAGGACCCGTGGACACGATGGGACTGCCGAAGCCCCCAGCCAACTACTCCAAGAAGCTTCTACCTGTTGCAATCGACGAGATAGCCAGCAAGGAGCCAAATCGACCATGGGCCTCGCTACCTCACGATGATTGGGATCTTGCACAGGGCTTTGAGGATGTCAGCTTTGCTGCTCTCGCCAACGCCATCAACAAGCTGGCTCATGCAATCGAGGCCGCATTCGGACGGTCTTCTACCTTTGAGACCTTTGCCTACCTTGGGGTGCCCGACGTGCGCTATCATATCGTGCAGATGGCAGCCATCAAAACCGGCTACAAGGTCCTTCTTTCGTCGCCGCTCAACAGCACCAATGTCCAGATTTCTCTGATGGAGAGTACCGGCTGCGTAGCCATTCTTTCGGCCCTTGGTGTGGTGGTCAACGATATACTGAGAGCTTTACCGGTCAAGCACGCCCTCATAGCAGATTTAGACGATCTTCTAAGCCTCGAGGAACGTGCGCCACCCTACCCTTTCAACAAGACATGGGAAGAAGGGAAATTTGACCCTTACATGGTCCTCCACTCCAGGTGAGCTGCCCATTCCACTATTAACCTCCATTGGCTGACGCAGGCCTTCACAGTGGAACAACTGGTAACCCCAAGCCTGTGGAATACAAGCACATATTCTACGGCAATGCGTGGGATATAATATTCTTACCGGATGTCCACGGGCGCGAACACTATTGCGACTTGTTGTGTCTAGAAGAGGGCACGAGGTTCCTGATCACCAGTGCACCATTTCACGTAATGTCAGCTACATGCGCAATAGCAATGACCGTCTTTGGGAGAGGCATATTTCACCCGGGGTACCGACATCGAGTTATGAGCACATCCGAAATTGGCCATTACCTGAAATACGCCAATGTAACCAAGGCGGCAATGACCCCTTGGATGATGGAAGACATTGCAGTCAAGCCAGATGCTCAGCGGTACATCGAACGGCTCGATTCTGTGCTGTTTGGGGGTGGTCAGTTATTATTATTACCGGCCTAACATCAAAACTTAGATCAAACCGAACAGGCGCTAACATTGTGTGCTTCCAGCCATTCTCTCCCCTTTTGCCAGCAGTGTATGGGCCAAATATACCCACATCCAAGTAAGTCATTATAGCTCAAGATCCGAGGGAGTATGCTAGGCCAGCTATCTGCGCCTCCAAGGCCGACTATTTGCGCTAAAACACTTGGCTCTGGGTGTTTGTGCAATTTATGTCTAAGATGACTGACAGTGGAGTTACACAGAATGGCTGGGGCTGTACCGAGGCGATCGCACCTTGCCTGCTTAAGGCTGATAGAGAAGACCACGCCTATGTCTACTTTGATACCGTGAACACCGGCATAGAATTCCGCAAGTCACAAGCTGTGTTGTTTGATGAGGGCTCTCAGGTCCAAGTCTACGAGATAGTGCTTACCATGAATGAGAAAGTAGCGCCCTTTGCGAGCTGGCATGTCCGACAGGGCATGACGCCAGAGAACACAAAGCCTCCGTATCCCGACTTCTACCCTGGTGACCTGTGGACAGCACATCCCGATCCGGAAAAGGCCAGTTATGTCTTCAAGTTTGTTGGCCGGACGGACGATACGTTCACGCTGTCGTCAGCATCCAACATCCACCCAGGACCTATCGAGAGGGCGATAAGCGTACATCCCAAGGCAGCAGGCGTCATGATTGTCGGCAATCAGCGTCGACAGCCCCTAGCGCTTATTGAGGTCGCAGAAGGTATCAAACCTTCTGGCGACACCGCAGCAGAGATTTGGGAATCTGTGATCAAGGACGCGAACGCCAACATGCCGGCCCACGCGACCATTACACGGACGCATGTGGCGCTGGTGCCACCGGGAAGTCTCATCAGGACGCCAATAGGAAAAATTATCCGAAAGAAGACGGAGGCCAAGCTGGCAGGCCTCATTGACGGGGTATACCGGGAGTTTGGAGATAACTGGCAGGGAAAGTACGGCAGGATGAGTACAATAATGGCCACGACGTCCATAAGCGTGGAAGTGACGGATTCACCTGAGACAATAGCTGAGGAGGATTAGCTGTTGCCCTGGTCCAAGGACCAAGTACGCGCAACTTCTACCAAAGTACCTTTCTGATGCTGCTCAATGTCTCGGAACTCCGTCCTTTGGCAGCGGCAAGAATTGACTTGTTTTGGCCGTGGAGGGCTGCTCGATAATTTCTTTGCATCGGTTCAGTGAACTATTACATGTATGTTGCTGCAGTAAGCGATAATCAATGCTGCATGGTGAGTAATCAATAGTGTCATGCATGTAAATCCAATGGCTCGCTGATGGTGAATATAAAATCATCTGACCTGGCTTCTTCATCTCATCCGTGATTCCCCTTGTCCTCACGCTTATAACGGCCTCCAAATTGTCAATATGAAGCTGCTCGCAATCTTCACGCATGCCATGTTGGCCGCAGCCATCACAGCCCGGCCCGACAACAAACCAGGGCATAGATCACCTTCCGGAGAATGTACAGAGGAGACCGCAGTGCAGAGAAAAGAATATGGAAGCCTGACTGATCAGGAGAAGCTCTCATACATTCACGGGATCCAATGCCTGATGCGGTTGCCCTCTCATTACCCAGCCGACGTCGTACCAGCAGCAACTAACCGATGGCTCGACTTCACGGCAACTCACGTCAACCTGACACTCAGCATCCACTACTCGGGCCTGCTGCTGCCTTGGCACCGCCACTTCCTCTACCTCCTCGAGGACGCTCTGAAGACAGACTGCGGGTACCCGCAGTATCTGGGCATCCCTTACTGGAACTACCCTCTCTACCCCAGCCTGGCAGACAGTCCCATCTTCGACGGGTCGCACACCTCTCTGGGGAGCAACGGCAGTGCCACCGACCTGTGCATAGAGAAGGGGCCCTTCTCCAACACGACCATCACGTTCGGGCCCTTCCCCCCTGTCAGCATCAACATCACCCAGCCCCCCGACTGGACGCAGCCCAAGCCACACTGCATGCAGCGCAATCTCAACGACCAAAGCCTCCAGGAGTTCAACAACCAGTCCAACGTCGACGCGTTGCTGGCCGCCCCGGACATGGTGACGGTGGAGCGGTGGCTCAACAGCAAGTCGCTCCTGTTCGGCTTCACGGCGAGGGGCATCCACGGCGGGGGCCACTTCTCGATCGGGGGCACTAATTCCGACTTCTTCGCGTCGGCGCAGGACCCTTCGTTCTATCTGCATCACTGCATGCTTGATAGGCTGTGGGCCATGTGGCAGGACGACCACCCGGATCTGAGGTACTCGTACAATGGGACCAGCACGTTCCTCAACCCGCCGGGGGTGACGCCGGAGGTAGATAACTCGACAGTGATGACGTTCGGGAGGGTGGGAGATCCTATAACTGTGGGCGAGACGGCTGATGTCATGTCAGGGGCGCCGTATTGTTATATTTATTTGTGAAGGGCTTGCATATGTGTCTCGCTGCTGTGATGTATGAAGGAAAGAGGTGATAGGTCAACGTTGTTGAAGTCTCAGACCTGTACTATTCCTTACATACAGAGACATAGACTTCACCGATATTACATGTAGTCGTAACAAGTCTCGCTAGTACTATGTAGACTATATGATATAGCGAATAACTTCGCCTCATGTATCATTGTCTTCGACCGTTCCAGGTATTGAGCCACAATGGGGGGCAAGGCGTTTTGTAAGTAATTACATATTCATCGCTAATATACATGGTACGCGTACACGAGTCATATGTAGAGCAACTGCCGACGATACCGGCCGGCCGGCTAGTCCGGCGCCCGAGAGAAATACCCCGAAGCCAGAACACTCTATTTACCACCTTTATGCCCCTTGTAGCACAATGCCTTTGTATGTTTTCTGCTCCAAGTACTATGATATTTCTGAAATATCAATTGCTCAAGTGAAGTCGCTGTCGTAAAAGACACAGGCATATATCAAAGGAATTTCAGTGGTTGTTCCATCAGGAAGCTATTACTGTCCAACCAATCATATGCTATACACTTACTGTAAATGCTAAAATCGAGGAGCAAGTCACCAGTAAATATCCCACATAACAATAGAAACGCATTAAAGGCTGGCAATTTAATGTAAGTTGGACTTTGAGAAGTAGATATCAAGTAGGATTGACCGGCTTCTATTTCTCAAGGCCAGGCCGACGGAATGGAATGGGTAAACCCGCTATTTCAAGTCCTGACAACCCGTGAAAGGCCTATTGCTAGGACACGTACCTATCCGGTAGACCTTGCCGTTGTGGACTGTGCCATCAAAACCAACGTTGTCGATCTTCTCGCCCATTCGCCATTTGGGCCGGGATGTGATCACCGGGTACTCCGTATGCTCCGACGAGAACACATGAACTTTCCTGGCAGTCAAGGACAAGACCCTTGAGCAGAGTCTGTAATTGCATACTAAGTAGGGACTAATCATAACAGCAAGACAGGGTCAAGTATTCAGAAATGATGTCGGAAATATAGCACTTCCGGACTGTCGCATACGCAGAGCTCCACTTTCTTCCCCTCTTCCAGACGAGATATATAGAAGGTTTTGCCTTCCTTGGCCCGGTGCTGGGACATCAGATGTTCAACTTCAACATCAATCGAATTCGATCTGAATAACCAAAAGCCAGACGCCATGGCAAAAAGGAATTTCAAGGTCATCATTGCGGGCGGCAGCATCGCTGGGATGACCCTCGCCAATATGCTAGAAAAGCACGGAATCGACTTTGTACTCCTCGAGGCATATGGGCAGATCGCCCCCAACATCGGGGCCAGTCTAGGCTTGTTTCCAAATGGTCTGCGGATTCTCGACCAGCTCGGCTGCTTCGAGGAGATTAACAAGCTTAGGATACCGCCGTTTGGTGGCCAGCATGTGGTGGATGCAGAGGGAAAAAGCATGTCGGCCCTCTGGGGATTGGCCGAACATCTTGAGAGAAGGTAAGGTTGCAACACACAGCTGGAGGAAACGAAGTTCCGTTCTCAAAATGCTAACGGGTGATTATTTGAGGTCTGGATATCCCAGTTGCTTCCTTGATCGCCAGCAGTTGATCCAGATCCTCTATGACAAACTTAAGCAAAAAGACAAGGTAATGGTTAACAAGAGAGTTGAGCGTATCGATGTGAACGAAGAGAATATCACCGTCATCACAAAAGACGGCGATTCATTTACTGGAGATCTGGTCGTTGGTGCAGACGGCGTCCACAGCAAGGTCCGTCAGCAGATGTGGCATGTCGCCAACCAGATTCAGCCGGGAACGTTCGACGAGAAGGAAGCAGCCAGCGTGCCCAGTTACTTCAAGTGCATCTTCGGCATCTCGAAGCCAGGCATCATGCCTGACGAGATGAAGGCTGGCCATGTCCTGGCCCCAGACTGCACGGTGTTTATTCTCGAAGGGCCTGGTGACCGTGCCTATTTCTTCCTAAATGTTTTGATACCGGATGGTCCCAAACTTGGGAAGGACATCCCGCGGTACACAAAAGAGGACGAGGCTAAGCTTGCTAAGGAGCACAAGGACGTGCCACTTGTCAAGGGCAAGGTCACGTTCGGTGATCTCTACGCTGCAAGGATCAGTTCAACTCTGGTGCCTTTGGAGTCGCACGTGTGGAAGAAGTGGTACTACGGACGTATTATGACCATTGGAGATGCAGCACACAAGGTATGTACTACTGGGTCCTTTCTCTGCCTATATGTGAGTTGCGTGAGGCTAAAACATAGACCAGCAAGATCCACTCAACGGACAAGGCGGAAACGGTGCCATGGAGTCTGCAGCGGTGTTAACCAACGCCCTGGTCAAGATGCTTGACCAGCACCCCGATCGTCAATCGATGCAGCAGATCGAAGCGGCCCTCGCCGAAGCACAGGAGGCACGCCACGAACGTGCGACGTTGATGAAGGATGCGTCGCATTCGATGCAAGTGTTTTTCTGGAAGATGAAGAAGACGCCGTTTGGGGAACTACTCGTCCGGACGATCCTGAGGCTCGTGGATCCTGTGATGAAAGTCCAACGGATAGGTGGAAATGGGGACGGAGGGTTGAAGCTGCGCGGTATTCCACTTCCCAAGAGGGCCCGAGCCATTCCCTACACCGACGAGCTGCCTTCGAAGCCGATCAAGGGCAGAAAGGCCTCCTGGCTCCCAGCACTATTGGCCACCGCACTACTGGTTTTGCTCTCTCTATTGCGTACCGCAACTTCGTCTCCTGATACTCCAGCTATCGCCACAGAGGAGCCAACTTCGGAAATTGCTGACGACGGGCTGTTGACGAATTCCACTGGCGATGTTCCAGTTTTAATTACCAAATCTATGAAACTTGGGCCCGGCATTGCCGGTGGACAATACCTCCTCGGCACGTTCGCCCCTACGCTCATTGTCTGGTTTGTCGAAAGCCGCCGCCTTGGGAACCGGCTGTCTCCCATATCCCTTATGGGCCTTTTCGGAGCATTATCCCTGAAGTTTGGTATTAGCCGCGTGGCCCCCTTCTACTACATACTGAGCATCTTCACTGGCAGTAACAGGATGATAGGAAGACGGATCCCTGAGGAAGCCGTCTACGCTATCATCCCAACCATCGTGCTCGGTCTTGCCCTCCTCAACCAAACGCTCCCCATGCTCAGTAATGCGGTGGCCTCGACTCTCCACAAGGACCTGTCGTGGGTGCTTGTGCCTGCCTGCTTCCTGACCCTGAACAAACTGATTCAGGGGTGGATCAAGTTATCGTGGATGGGCGGGTCGAAGGCTGCGAAAGCACCTAGGGGAGCAGAAGCTCTCTCAGCCTATTCCATCACCGACGTTCCACCGCTACGAAAGACCTACGCGGCCGCCTTCGCCGTCTCTGGAGTCGTCCACGCCGCTCTAATCGGGAGCTATGCTAACGGCTCCGGCTTGGACCTATTCACGGCATTCAGAACTCCGTCGGTGCTGCGCGATGTTCTCTTCCACAGCTTGGTGCTCACGGTGTACTTGATTTACACGGTCTGGGATATGCGGAGGCTTGGGTACATTACGACGCTTGAGGCCATCAAGGCGGCAGTAGCTGTTGTGGCGGGCCAGTTGTTGGTCGGTCCGGGGGCAATCTACGTCGGTACTTGGTTCTGGCGAGAAGGCATGTATACCCGCCATTATGTCGCCTTTGAAGAGGTGACTGCGGCGAAGGCCGGTGTGAAAGCGTAATGCAGCAGAGATTATTTGTTCGAAGTACGTGATAGAGGAACATCTCTTCATTCTCTGAATACCTAGATACTATCCGTTTTCCTTTGTGATGCTTTTGGGCGGGAATATAAGAGTATCGAAAAGATTGGTAAAAAGCGCTTATAGATTCGACAAGACACATGATGGCATATTTGATGGCGTGCCTTGGTTGTTATGATGGTTTGATACTTGCCTTGCTATGTGCTAATTGACTAAAGTCAGCCCTGGCTTGTTCTCATCTTGTGGCTACAATTACTTTTCTGCATATAAGTATCGTTGTTTTTGGTTGGCCGTGGTGCCTAAGTACTACCCATAGGGTACCCAGGTTCAAGATCCATATAGAAGCAATATGAATTGCAGACTTGCAAGACCAACCTTTCATAGTCAGCATCGGCATGTTGCTGTGCTCAAGTTGCGTTGCATGTAAAGAACAACAACCTGGGCGCATTGCATCCAATTCTATACGCAACTGCGGTGTATTTACATGCGCTCTCTAAATTTTGATATAATATATACCTCAGAAACCCTCTCCGTGAAGTAGAAATCAAATCACCCCCCGTGAACTCCAAGCTAGCGAAGTCTATTTTGAAGATCTTTGACCCGGAACGCCCATCTACTCTTGTCCCACCGGCATCCTTTCGAGGCATCCAGCTGTAATTTCCAAACATCATGCAGAAGGACTTACCACGGTGGGCTCCTCCGTCTCCGCGGCACCCATCTCGATCTCATTTTCCATTTCGCTCTCGCCTTCCACGCCCTCGGGCTCACCGTCCTTGCCGCTATGCCCAGACTCTCCTCCCATACCAACAATATCAATCCACTTCCAGTGATCCACCACAGCTTTCCCACTTCTATCGAAAATGGTCTTGTCGTCATGGATGCCATCCTCAACGCCATTGTCCTCAGTATCCGTACCACTACCAGAATCAACACCACTCGACTTAACGTCGACATCCACGCCGTCAACAAGGTCGCCAACCCAGGTCCTCGCCACAGGCATACCGTTAGTCCTGAACAGCTGCAAAACAGCCCTGACATTCAACCGCAAAGCACGCTCCGGCTCCTCCGCAGCAAAGACCTTCTTCGTCAGCCACGGGAACAGCACGCCAAAGTCGCTCTGGTTAAGATGCGCACTGTCGACGACGTAGAAGAAGTTAGGTTCCGGAAGTCGCAGGCCCGAGCCGGGACGCTCAAATGCCGACGCCGTGACGACAGGGGCTGCAGGGTCAGGTGAGATGATTCGACACGTGGCGTGCAAGTGCTCATTCCACTTCACAAAGGCCCCGGACTCGATGGCCAGGATCGCGGAGCCGCCCGGTGCGGATGGGTCGTTGTCGGCATAGGCAGGCAGGGGGAGACGGTAGAGGGCAGAGGTCCTCGGGGAGAGGAGCGGGAAGCACCACATGTCGAACAGGACGGCGAGGTTCCTGGGGGTGATTTGCGCGCGGATCCGAGTACCTGGGTTAGGGACGAAAAGAGGATCCTCGAGGGACTTGAGATGGGGTGTGCCGGCGTAGTACGTGGACTTGAGGAGTTGGACCATGGTGGCAGCGCCGAACGAGTGTCCGCTGAAGATGATCGAGCCGGGCTCCTGGACATTGAGCTTTGAGGCGAGTTGGCTCAAACAAGTGGGCGGCGTGCTCGCGTTCAGGTTGTTCACAGCCATACCGGAATCCACATCGAGTATCGCTTCGTGTATGAGTCCAAGCTCCCAGAGCCGCACTTTCAGTTGTTGGTTGCGTGCGTTCCATGTCTCTGGTGTCTGGTCATGTGGGATCTTCACGTAGGGCACGACGTTTTTGTTGTTCTTGCTGAAGAACTTGGTTTTTGCCGCGGAGTCTTGAATAAATGATGTGACTGCGCTTCCGTCGCGGTGCTCTGGACATATTACGACGACTCCATGGGAAGCCATGGAGCCTGCGATGTGCGAGTATGCGTTGCGGTTGCCGCCGAGACCATGCGAGAATATCATGGTGGGCCATCGCTTGTTCGGGATATGTTCAGGGTCGAGGAGGGTGGCATTTTTATGTACGGGTATTGTTGTGTAATGTACGTGTCGAGGAAGGAATCTAGAGTGGCGAGACAATATCAGCAGAAGCACATTGGACAGACACAGACAGACAGATAGACAGGTATCATGACATACGAAAGCAGTTCGCTAGCGAAGGAACCGAAGCCCAAGAACTTTGTATAGGCCGAGATATGGCTCCGCTGAGGGGCGGGCAGCCATGATATCCTCTTGCCCTTGGAGTCTGGCTGGGCAGGATAAAAAATGCGGAACTGGACTGTGGTAATGCTTGCGGTGTTGGGAGGGGCGGAGCTAGGCGCGTGTAGGTCTGAGACTGGTATCTCGATATCCGCAGTGCCGACTTTGTAAGGCCCAGTATATTCTGGTAACGTCGGTACAGGATTGACTTTGCTCAGGTAATGTCCCAACTTGTCCATGTAGGCCGCCTTCTCAGCCTTGGTTGATGGAGGCGCCATGGCGACACCGATGTAGGCGCTGATCGGCTAGAACTTTCGGATCGACGGTAAAAATAACCGAGAGTCGTCGAAGGGCCAGCGACCCAGGGAGATTGTCGCAGTGAAAAGGATGTTTCGATGTTTTAATCTTGTCACGAGACCGAGCAGTCAAATTTCCCGTGTTCAATAAGGAGGGACAGGACTTCTGAATATATTAACCGAGGTAAGTAAGGTGTGTATGATTTGTCAACGGCTAGTCTAAATGAAGTTCTAGAATTAAAGAACAATTAGATAAAACAAAACAGATAATAAGACGAGATGCCCGCAGACGGAAGTGAAGGAGGCGTGACAATGACAAGACAAGATTTGCTAAAGGAAGTCTTGAATATGATGTGGGAAGACATGATGTCAAAAAATGGCCCGCCACGACTCGAGCCCCTGGATGTTCCAATGCTTTGTCGGCCTCGGTCCAGAAACTTGCACCGTTATCTCGGTTAAAACTGGAACTACAAAGCATATCAGCCAATTGTAGTCCGTATCGTCGCCTATGTAGGCAGTTTTATCTCGTGGCCTGTTCCCAGACTCGGCCACGTCATTGTATGGTCGGTAACCAGATTGCTGGGTTTCCAGAATAAAACGGGAACGTCATCGGCAGAAACTATCACCAAGGCGTCTCATGCCTCTATTTCTATTTCAGGGGAAGTTCTTGCGGCCAGCATGCTCGAAATCTTGCGAATGATCTCCCCGTACACACTGTCTGCACGGCATTTGTACAGTTTCTTCTGTCACGGTTGATCAACAAACACCACGTGTGACCCCTGAGGATGCATCAACAGTGTGCAACCTGTACGGCTCGGTCCGCTTATCCGTCGCCAAGAGCCATGATCGACAAGTCTCAGAACTATGTACAATTTCTACCCAGGGTATCTATACTACATGCTACAGCGCCGGTGGCTGGCCTGCTTTCTCCGTAATCACCAGCGACTGATGAAGGTGATAATGGGCCATGATATTGCCACCTCGTTCCTCCTTCTTGTTTATAAAGGCTCAGGTACAAGCTGGTAGTTGGCAGCAATCGACACTCACTCGGTGCATCAGCTGAAACAGATACCTACCTACTGATGGGGCTTCAGTTGAAACTGGGCACAACAGTCTCCATGAACCCAATGGTGGTCTGTGGCGACAATTCGATGTCGGTGTTGGTCCGAAACAACAAGCTCAAGCGAGGCCCTCCTTCTGAAAGCGCCAATGTGGTCAGCATCTGGCTTGCCGGATCCTCCTTTGATGTTCTCGTCGGTGGCAGTACAATTGAACACAGCAGCTCAGTTGGACCAGGTGCACCATATATTCCCAGGGTTACATCCATTGCAAAGTTCATCCGGATGAAACACTAATATCAAGCTCCAACTGTCGGACATGATTATCACTTCACGAGCTTGGTGCCGACTCGTCCACATCTGTTGCCTTATTACCTACCTAGGTACTATTCTTATCCCTTCTACATACTCTGTATTCATCACCGATATATGGACCAGTGCCTCATCCCACGAGCCACTACTTAATTAGGCCCTAAGAAATTGTCACGGACGCACGCGCAAGCACACGTACGAATGGATGCGGGGGTGGCTCTTATCAGACATCACCAGCAAAACAACTGGATCAATATAAAAGCAACGGCCGAAAGGGGCATATACTCAACTTTAGACCAATATTCTAAGTACGTAGGTAGGTACATAACTGCCTAAAACTTGATGCCGACGGCATCCTTCCTCCGCTGTACCAGCAACTTATTGTCGGGATGGAAGAACAGAAACTCGTGAACGCAATTAGGCTTCAGTTGCTTACCACCAATGAGTGCAAACTCGTACTCGTCTACCAATTTGGCCAATACAATCTTGGCAGCCATCCCATATCAGCCAACTGACGACCCGGACGGGCCCATCTTCCGGCACCCCAAGTGAGAATATCGGTATCGACACTGCGAAATGGCCAAGGTCTAGATCGCTCGGCAGGATGTCAGACTACCTAGGTACCTACCTAGGTACCTTAAGTACCTACCCGGGGTGTTAGGGAGACTGTAAGGAT
Source organism: Cytospora mali (assembly GCA_025426655.1). Classification (NCBI taxonomy): domain Eukaryota; kingdom Fungi; phylum Ascomycota; class Sordariomycetes; order Diaporthales; family Cytosporaceae; genus Cytospora; species Cytospora mali. The sequence continues at coordinate 5,582,631 of JANKOA010000002.1, read as the reverse complement.
TCCTCCCGCTACAAGCCGTGAGATCCGTGGACCGGGCTTAGCCTCGTCGGTTAGGTATTTTCGGGTAGAGAAGATGGACGACCTCGCTCATGAAGCCACACTGAGAAAGTACCCTGCATTTTGAGTGAACCAACGCGGCCCAGGGGCGCGCAACTTTGGGTGTGACCGGCATTACATATTTCGGTTCTGTGTACGATGCAAGAGATAGCCACTAATTTCCAACTATGGACTTTCAATGCTACCAAGTCATTCGCCAAAACGTTAAGCAGTGTGGGCAGTGCACTCACGTCAAACCCCCACTTTTATGTATGCGAAGGTATTGACAGGGATCGCGGATGCTATTGCCGTCCACGGGCTCAGGCAGCCACTTGGCTGGCCGTTGTATTTGTTGTATTTGTTGGCTCTTGTTGTCTCTTGTTGTCTCTTGTTGTCTCTTGTTGGCTCTTGTGTTGGCTCTTGTTGGCTCTTGTTGGCTCTTGTTGGCTCTTGTTGTTGGCTACATAGGTACCTACTTACCTAGTAGGTAGGCTAGTCCCAACATGGAACAGCAACGCACCCAGGACCAGTGCTGTCCGCTTCCTGACAGTCTCTTTATGTCTCTCGCAACTACAGTCCAAGGACCATTCTGTCTCTGTTTCCAACCTGTTCACTACCAAGTACCTATAGCAGCTGCAGAATCAACCCATCTGTTGACATGGTCATGGCGACTGAACAGTCTGAAAATGAGCATCAGAAGACTGGGGCAGTCAGTATGTCTGCGCCAACCGACGAAACAAAGCTGGAGAATCAGGATGGCAGTAAGGCTGGCTCGGGAACCGACACGAATGAAGACATCGACCCCGCGAACGAAGTGCAAGGCGTGAAGCTCCTGCTGATCCATATCGCCATTTGTCTTTGTACCTTTCTGGTTGGCCTTGTGAGTTTGATATATGAAACCCGACGGATGAATACAACAATTGACTTCTTGATTCCCAGGATTTCAACCTCATCGCAACCGCCATACCCGTCATCACGGCCGACTTCAATTCGATTCGCGATGTTGGCTGGTACGCCGCATCTTTCATGGTGGCCTTGTGAGTCCCAGTGGCAATTCCATTTGTTCTAAGAAGCACGAAAAGAGCCACCGCTAACGTGATTGACCATACAGATGTGCGAGCCAGCCACTCGCTGGCAAAACATATACGCTGTTCCCCAAGAAATTTGCATACCTGGTGTATCTATTCGTCTTCGAGGTCGGCAGCCTCGTCTGCGCCCTGTCGCCCTCGTCAAAGGCGCTTATAGTCGGACGCGCCGTTGCGGGTCTCGGTGCCTCGGGTATCTTTGCAGGTGGATTCACCGTCCTGACTACCATTATACCGCTGCACAAACGTGCAATCTGGACAGGCACAATGAGCTCGACGTTCGCTATCGCTAGCATAATAGGACCGGTCCTTGGTGGAGCCTTGACGCAGCATGTTACGTGGCGTTGGTGCTTTTACATCAATGTGAGTACTTGACGAGCCCGTAAAAAAAAAGAGTACCCTTGATATTGACTGTAGCTTTATAGCTGCCGATCGGGGGTGCCGGTGCTTTTATATTCTTTTTCCTGGTCCACCTCAGACCAGCTAACACAGAGAACGCGCCGCTGCGGGCCAAGATCGAGGGGATGGACATAGCGGGCCTTATACTGTTCGGTGGCTCCATCACAATGCTCCTACTCGCGCTCCAATGGGGTGGACAAGAATATGCCTGGTCCTCGTCTGTGGTTATTGGCCTATTTGTCGGTGCGGTCCTGACAATGGCACTGTTCATTCTGTGGCAACTTCGCCGTGATGAAACAGCTCTGATCCCACCACGACTATTCCGTGTGAACCGCAACCCAGCACTTCTATGCGCCGCGGCATTCTTCGTGAATGGTCCATTCCAGATTATCATCTACTGGCTTCCTATCTGGTTTCAAGGCGTCCTCGGCTCTTCGCCGACCCAAAGCGGCATCAACTACTTTCCTACAGTTATCGCTGATGTGTTGGCCGCCTTTATCGGCTCGGGTATAGTTATGAAACTCGGCTGGTGGAACCCCTTTCTACTCTTTGCGGAGGCGATGGTCTGCCTTGGCGGTGGGCTACTTAGCACTATCTATCCCGATATTACAGGTGCGCATTGGGTCGGGTACCAGATTTTCGGCGGCATCGGATATTCTCTAGCTTCAAATCTGGTAAGTCGGAACGGGGAGCAATGTCCTCGAAGAAGAACGTGATCCAGCAGCTAATATGATTCCGGATATTAGTCGCATCTTGCAATGCAATCCTCGCTACCGCAAGACCTGGTACCCATCGGTGCTTCCACGTTGCTAGCTATCATCTCGACTAGCTGTGCCATCTTCATGGCTATTGGTCAGGTCATTTTCCAGACACGGCTAGAGACCAATCTTGGCAAAGTCGTGCCCGAATCTATCGTTAACAAGGTTATCAATGCTGGCGCGACCGATATTTCTTCCATTGTCAGCGCCGCCGAGCTGCCGTCTGTTGTTCAGCAGTATAGCAAGTCTATCACGGAAGTTTTTGTAAGTCCCGATTTCATCCAAACCACCAGACCCCCGGACCCCTAGCCTGTATTGTACTACCATCTGTGGTCGACGGCATTTTGGACTGACGCCTGAGCGGCACGGAAATAGTACATCCCAGCAGCCGCACCGGTCGTCTCATTCTTCTTGATCGCCGGTTGTAAGTGGATTTCGACAAAGAGCAAGCAGGGAAATACGAAGATCGGGGAGACAGAGGAAGTTGCCAGTGTCTAATAGCATATGTATTGTGATCGCCGGTTGTAAGTGTATCTTGGCCAAGATGAGCAGGGAAAGACGCAGACTGGAAAGATGGGAGTCCTGGACATTTCCAGTGTTTAATATATACCGTTGTACCACTAGACAAGATTATAAGATGTAATAGTAATCACATGCAAACTGTTTTCTCTGTCCTCCATGCCAACCCTCGCAAGAGCAGTCTTGCATAAGAATCCACCTTACACCATGATCAAAAGAAGGTGTAATGGTCAACGAGGTCACACGAAGCTCCAAGCACAATCAGGCGAATGGTCAAATGATGACAGCCGATCAGTCTTATTCTGAGCAAGTTTGTGTGTCTGTTGTTGTTGTTGTCTCTAGCTAATTTCCTGAGGGAAACGAGGGCCTGGAGATATGGTGGTGGCCTTGCCTGCCGGCGTAAGCTAGTGGTTGCTTACGTAACAGAAGGATGCAAAACCAACACACACTTCAATGTTTGAGAGGATATCCTTCACAACAACACAGTTCCGAGATTGAATTATGCTTTCGGCTGGGGTGACTTGTTCGAGCAGCTTCCTGCCCGTGGAAGTTACTGCCAAGGTGGCTGGCTGGAAAGACTGAAGTTTATGTCTATCATGATCAAAATGGGACCTGATATGGCAAGTGAATGAAATACTTTGGTCGCTATTTCAGAAGCGCTACTTGCTAATTTCTAATAAATCTAGATAGTGAAGACCATGGTTGGCATCTTTTGCCCCACTCAACAACAGGTCACATCAAGCCTTGTCTGCAGCCGCGATGGACGCCTCGTACTCCTGGAAGTTACTGGTGCCCTTGGGCATGCCATTCCAGTCAAGACCCTGCTCGTCCATGAGGCGGGCTCGAATCTTCATGGCCTTGATCCATGACGGTCTCTTCACCATGCGCTCGTGCCACGCTGCCACATGGGGGAACCCCTCGAACCTCTTGTCATCGGGTACGCCCAGGGTGGCATCCAGCCGGTCGTTCCAGGGGACAAAAGCCAAGTCTGCGAATGTGATGCGGTCGCCGACCAGCCACTGGGGCTCAGGCTTGGCGGCGAGGACACCATCAAGGACACCGAGAACTCGCTTGATCTCGTTGGTGTAGCGCTCGATGGCGGATGGGACCTTCTCTGGGTGCAGGTAGGTGAACCTGGAAGTGAGAGGTTGCTAGGGTCAGCCGAGAGTCTTGTGCCAGCTCCAACTTCATTGTAAACCACTTACCACGTGCATTGACCGAAGTAAGGGCCCTGACCGCTGATCTGGAAAGCGAGCCACTGGTTGCAGAGATTCTGCTCCTTGAGGGTATCGTAGCTTAGGCGCTTCTCAGTATCATATTGGCTGATGAGGTATTGAATGATGGCACCTGACTCCCAGAGGGTCAGGTCCGTGTTTGGATCCTGAATGGCTAACTTATAAATCAGACACTGGTGTACAACTCTGGGACCAGTCACAAGGACTATTAGGAGCTAGCGATTTTGGGACACGTGAGGGATTTACCTGGAGCACGGCCATTGGGGTTGACTTCGGTGAAGGGTGGCTTCTTGATGTTTTCGAACCTGATCGACTCGATCTCGTAGGGCACGCTCAGCTCCTCGAGTAACACGATCACCTTCCAGGGATTCGGGCCAGGCGCTGCGAAAGCTCTCATCAGTATTGATCATGTCTCGTGCTTACTCGGTATTCAAGATAGGACCGGGTAATGCCTGGGAAGGCGTACGCACGTGCAAGCCAAACTCGGATTGGCTTGGTCATGGTGGTCGAAGAGTAAGCCTCTTTGGCTGCAAAGGGAAGAAAGAGAAGAGACGTGTGTGAATGTACGGGACTAAGGCAACCCGAAGAGCTAGATTGCTTCTCTGTGGACTGGAAATGAACTTGAAATGGTGGAAGATAACTTCGCCTTAAAAGCAGCAGACGCGGGAACCATTTGAGAAGCCCCAGTTGATGTTGGTGGCACAGACGCAACGTTGGTGAGAATGTAGCACGGGTAGCTTGCCGCGTGGCCCCCTAGGGTAAAATGCGAACATAAGTACCTTAATAATGTACTCTACCACATGTAGTAAGTGTACTTCGTAGGCACGCCACCTTTCCCCCCTGGGCCTCACAATGTCTGGGCGCCTGGCTATAACGGGCTCGTACACAGGTATAGGTATGTAGATTAACTAGGTACCCTAGGGTACCTAGCCAAATATTTCGGATATAACGGCATGTACAGACTAACTACATAGGTGCCGACTTAAGTACCTAGGTAGTACCTAGACTAATAACACAATTTTCTATTCAATCTGACCGACGAATAGTGTTGGCAACCGCAGTACTTTACTGTACAATCTGTCCCTTCTATCACAGTAGTAACTGATCCCTTCTATCACAGCTCCGGGCTGCAATCCCTGACCTCAGCTGCTCAAGGGCCGTACTGCGCACTTGTGATATCGTTTGATGTTTAGATCTAGGTACATATCGGCGCAAGACCTAATACCTAAGTGTTGCAACCGATCCATGAGAATGGGACGGTTTAGTGCGACAAACAAAGACTGCCAAGTTTCTCATGTTACATCGAGTAATCTCCAACTACACGGCGACTCTCGTGCCTTGTGGCTGACGGACAGACCAGATCTTCACGTTGATAGTCATGTTGCATTTGCGACGCATCTTCATGAAGGTAGACTCAAAAGGACCAAAGGCATGTTGATCATGACAACTTATTCGGTTTATTGAGAAGAGGTACAGATATGAGGGAGGGGGAATGCGAAGAAGGCGCGTCAATTTTAAACATGTCTGATGCTGGTTAGAATTCACTAAATCGCTATAAGACTTGGTAGGCATGCAAGTCGCCTCACTAATTACACTGCCCGAGGCCATCAGATGAATTTGTGACACTTCGCAATCGCTCAGCCACATCATGGACAGCTCGGTTTACTCCCAGGCACAGACCCTTCTTGCCAATCTGGCATCACAATGTTCCGCCGGCCATGATTTCGGCTCGATGTCCTCTTCTATTTACGATACTGCCTGGGTATCCATGCTTCAAAAGCCGAAGAACACTTGGTTATTCCCCGAATGTTTCGAGTTCATCCTCGCGAAACAGCTCCCATCCGGAGCCTGGGACTCATACGCCTCAGCCGTCGACGGCATCTTGAACACAGCCGCTGCCCTACTGGCCTTAAAGAAGCGCCTGAAAGCGTGTCCCGACCATCCGGAATGGTCACTTATAAGTGAAAAAGCCGAAAAGGCTCTAGCACAGATGCTGAACTGCTGGGATGCTTCTTCAAGTGACCAGGTTGGTTTTGAGATATTGATCATCCAGCACCTATCTTTACTTGAGGATGAGGGCATTATGATGAACTTCCCACAGCGGAGTGCCCTACAATCTCTTCGCACCTCCAAGCTGTCACAGTTGCCACCTTCATCAGTCTATAGGGCGCCATCTACCTTGTATCATTCCCTTGAGGCACTCATCGGACATATTGATTTCGACCAGGTGCGGTGCTGGCGAGATAAAAATGGGTCCATGATGGGGTCTCCTTCTTCCACAGCGGCATATTTGATGCATGCTTCAGTATGGGATGATGAGGCTGAAGCCTACCTCAGAAACGTTTTGAAATTCGGGACAGGTCATGGGAATGGGAGTGTTCCTTGCGCGTGGCCGACATCCATCTTCGAAGTCTCTTGGGTAAGTCTTATATCTTTTTCTGACGAGAGGCCAATGCAGCAAGCATTGGCGATCGTTTTTGTGCAATACTTTTCGTATCAATACCAACATCCAAAATCTTGCAAGATACTAATCATGGGCTTATGATATCTCAAAACAGGCTGTTACTGCACTAGCAGATGCCGGTGTCGAAATTGGCAAACCAGAGGCATCCGCCGTCGGAGCATTTCTTCAAGACGCCCTGTTGACACAACAGGACACTCTCGGATTTGGTGAGATTTCGTCCAGAAAAAAGACACCCTGCTTACATGAAACCGCAGACTGACGATATTTGTAAAGCCCCAGGGACATTCCCAGATGCCGACGATACAGCCAAAGGAATTGCGACCCTCTCTCTTTTGGGCAGAAGTGCAAGTGTTGAAGGTCTTCTCCGCCTATTTGAGGGAAACGACCACTTCAGAACCTACCCAGGCGAGCGGAATCCGAGCTTCAGTGCAAATTGCAACGTTCTCATCTGTCTTTTGATGCTGGAAGATCCCACGCCCTACGTGCCACAGATCGTCAAAGCGGTCAGGTTCCTTACATCCCAAGCATTCACAGGCGAAGTGCACGAGAAGTGGGTAAGTGAAAGCCTGCGTTTCCAACATTTGAATCCCTGAGCTGAGCTAGTCTTTACAGCACGTGAAAGAATGCTATTGGATGATGCTCCTTTCCCAGGCATTCGCCTGTCTATATCGAAACGATGAGCTTCCCCAGGCCATCTTCAAGCTCTGCCCAGAAATAAAGGAGAGGATACCTATGGTCTCTCTCCATCTTCTCATTGGAATCATGCGCTCCCAATCGGCAAACGGTAGTTGGGAATCAATTTGCGAAGTCACTTCGTACGCCCTCTTGACATTATCGTCCTTGGCAGTCCTGCCGTGGATTCAACAACTTGACCAGGGAAATGTCGTCGCAGCTATGGCGCGGGGAAAATCGTTCTTGCTATCAAACAGAGATCAGTGGTCTACAGGCCAGTATCTCTGGATTGAGAAGGTCACATATGCTTCCGATGTGTTGTCTGAAGCGTACTGCCTTGCCGCTATGTTTGCCCCAATTCCGTTAGCGGCTATGGAGCCTCTTGTGAAGTCCGGGACTCCTCTCAGACCTCATGTCTTACCAGATGGAATGATCCAGGGAATGAGAAACACTGGAGTACTATTGGCACGTACTTCGTTGTTTTCTGGAACAGAGACGTACGTTCTACGTGCTGCCGAGATGCAGGCATGCTATGCTCTCTGTATGCTGCAAAAGAACGATCTAGGAGTTTTCCCACGAAGTGCCAAAGGCAAAGACAAATATTCATTCCTCATTCCCCTCGCACTTACAGCGTGCTCTGCAGCCCAAGGGTGTTTGGTCAGTCCTCTCGTTCTGTACGAGATGATGGTAGTGTCTGTCCTAAACTTCCTAGCGGATGAGTATATGGAGGGCGTGATTGGGGAGGCTTTTGCGGATGATCTCGTCGCAGTCAAAAGGCTTATCCGAGAGCTATTTGTCAATGTCTTCTCGGACAAGCCCAGCGGTGTTAAGAGATCGGCCACAGGCCAAGGCTCCTGTCTTGACGGCATTGGAGAACAGCCAAAGGTCTCGTTGGAGAATGTTCGGGCTGTCCTGGGTCAATTCGTGGAACAAATTCTACAGCATCCCGCGTGTCTCGCGAGCCCGAAGAGTTACCAGTCACGACTGGCTCTTGAGTTGGAGACATTTCTGCTGGCCCATGTCACGCACGCCGAGGACAGTCACCGCTTCGGCAGACAGCGTGCCAGCCATCTCAAGGGCAACGGGAGTGCCAATGTCATTCAACCAGTCCATGTGAATGGAGACCAACGCAAATATTCAACAACGGATGAAATACACGAGAAGCCATTGCAGCCATACCTTGAGCCCGGTCGTACCTTCTACAACTGGGTGCGCAGTACCTCGGCCGATCACACGTCTTGTCCGTACTCTTTCATCTTCTTCAACTGTCTCATTCATAGCACAACTTCACGACGAAGCTCAGTCGATATTTTTGATGGCTCCGCAAGAATAGCATACTTGGCCGAGGATCTCTGTCGCCACCTCGCGAGCATGTGTCGCATGTACAATGACTGCGGGTCGCTCCGTCGCGACAAAGACGAGGACAACTTGAATTCAGTGAACTTCCCAGAGTTCCAGAACCACTGCTCGCCCATTCTGTCTTCAACGCCGTCGATCTCGGAGTTGGAGCAAAGGGCAAAGTCCGAGCTCCTGTGGATAGCTGGCTACGAACGGCGCGGGCTTGAAACCGCATTGTCACACCTAAAGCAGGAGCTGGGCGACGACCAAGGCCAGTGGCAAGCGCAAAGGGCTCAGCACATGGTCGACAAGCTGAAACTTTTTGTCAATGTAACAGACCTCTACGGGCAGATATACGTATTGAACGACGTTGGCACACGGACAAAGTAGGATCCTGCAAGGAAAGACTGGAATGGTTATCAGTTCACGCGGTGGCCGTCGAGGAGGCATCGCAGATTGTGAGGTTCTATAAGAGCCGAGGAATATCCTCTAGTGCTCTCTCCGATAGTTTCTATAGATTCAGTTCTCATTATTTCATTATCTACTACATGCTTCGCTCTGGTGCTCTTAATTGTGACACAATGTATTCAGGTCTCGACAAGATGTCATAGGAATGGGAAATTTTGTTCTAACTTGATCTTGATTGGGAACTTTGGAATGTTTTCGACCTATAAGCTGGCGAGTCTGCTGTGTGTAGAAGTTGGTAGTAGCCAGAAAGGATGATGCGAGACCGTCGGAGATTTAAGTGAGCTCATCTCAATACGAGCGGGCATAATAGAGACTGTACTCAACCAGCGAGTGTCAATGTTATTAGGGCATAATATTATCAGGAGGACAAGTGAGATGGATACGTTAGGTAGCGGTGCTGGCCACTTGCCCGGTGACGATAACCATGGACGGCATTGTGCACCTCCCCGGTAAAATCACACTTCCCTGACTGTATTGGAACCTTTGTCAGCCGATCAGCCAATTTTTCATTGACGTCGACTGACCATTCTTTTTTTCAGGTCCGGGTTGGTTGCTTTCGTACCGGACTCACCCTGGGATGCTCTCCGTGGTCCTGCCTGAACGTATATCTGTTTTGGCGTTGATCAGCGAGAGGTTGCTGGCCAACACCTGGACTTAAGTTACACTCTACTATGGGGATATCTCTGGTGTTGATATATCCTTGCTCGGCTCCGAATATTTGTCGAATGTGTCTACTTGGCTCTGCCTATGCGCCTATGCGACCGCATCAAGCACTTTCCTTTCAAACCATCTACACGGTCTATCAAAATCTGTGGAATCCATGGATGAGGATAACGATGCTCAGTGCACAACGGTTGCGGTCATAATCCGCTCATCCAGGAGCTACTATCCACTCACCCAGTCCAATAGGGCTATTGAACTTGTATGGGTAACTCATATATCCGCATTTGGTTACGGTGGTGGAGTCTGGAGAATTGTGCTTCCTCGATTCTAGACAACGCCAAATCTCGCCGACATATATTGAAGACACTGACAGCTATGTGAGGAACGAATGATTTAGGAGTGACCAGATGGCCCACACATACACATATAGATCAATGCTATAGTTGCCGTAGGACATATTAATCTGTACATGTAAAGGCGCCAGCTGAGGGGCATCATCCAACCGGGAAAGTCGCTCGAGAACGTAACATACAGGGGACGTGCCTCTGCATACGAGGAAACATATGAGATTTGAACCAGGAAAATGGATTGAAAGCAGCTTCCCACAAGACATCATCATCCCTACCTCTATCCGTGGATGGGCTTATGGTATTTTACCAATGTAATGCACAACCTGCGCATTCATTTGAGCCGCCTCGAGTTCAGCACTGCTTCATAGAGGTCCTTAAGCACAAACAGGCACTAACGTATTCCTGTGCTGAGGTAAATGAATTGGACTACAGGGAAAACAAGCTTTGTTCACTGAACATACGAAGTTACTGAACTTATACCCCAAGGTGACGAACTTGGGAAGCGAACAGTATTCAGGTGATCTTGTGTTACGAAATATTCATAGAACAAAAGGTCAGAAAGGGTCGAGTAGCTCAATCTCAAAATGAACAGTGTATACAACCAGTACCCGGGCGATTCGATAGTGAACATACCCTAGGGTACCTAACCAGTCGCCGCCAAGATGCCCAGAGGCACCTGGGGTTACAAGCGGAAATTAATAATGCATAGGTTCAGTCTGATCCTATTACAAGCAAAACGGCTGCGCAGCACACCGTCGAAGCGTAGCAGGTGTTTATATCAACAGATCCTGCTACCTAGGTAGCCAAGAACTACCCTAGGTAAGAAGCTGCCACTACATACATACTAACACATTCACTTGTCAAGAAATATGAAATGTGCATATGTCCACGAAAGGGTTGCGATCAACACATGCCAATACGGACTCACTTTGTTCGGAATCAGAGGACTCGAAAGAAACCTAGGTTTCTTCATATCTTCATATCTTGAACTTGTCCCATACCTAGGTACTTGCATGTATGGCCACTGCCGGCCATAACTGGAAATGAAATAAGCACTGTCCCAAGCAGGGGGGGGGGGGCACGCGACCTTCTCCAAGCAGACTCGGGTTTACAGAGCCATTTTCTCAGACCCTCCAGCATGATTACCCGGGGAGCCAAGCCAGCACGCCTGCCACCCAATGAGACCTCCCCGGACATGCCAGGACCAGAAATAGGGGGTTTATGGGGTAGGTAGTCGTGAACCGAATATCCGGGCCCTAAAGCCAGTTTCGCCCAAGCTGGCTTGTGTCCGCCAACCTAGTTCGACACATACACACCTGGGTGCATGCCAATCGGTGACCGAAACAAATCTCACGGCGGTCGAAAGGGGTCCGATGAAGGCAGATTGCGGGGAAAGCGGTGCGTCCAGGGTCTGCGGGACGACTGTACAGTGACAAGAAGCTGATGAGAGAGAGAGAGAGAAAGAGACATGGTGGCTAGATACAACGTCGCCGTGAGGATAATAGCAGGTTACGGAGTACCGGTAGTGGCAATATATACCTAGGTATATATGTCATTGAAGACGCCTGGCTGCATCCTTAGCTGCATGCTGCACCACCACCACGACGCACTATGCATGCATGGGTTAGTGCATCCCAGCAGCCCGGTAGTAGTGAGCGGCTGCCTACAGATCCACGCATCTTGGACTGGGGTGTTTGTTAGATCGTGCACTTTTTCCGAGTTTGGAGTGAAGTGCAAGGTGTGAGTTGCGAGGTACGACACGAGGGCGTAAGAATAGATTGAATTTCACTTATATGCATCTTAATCGGTATGGTTGATGATGCCTCCTCCATTGCTGATGGCATGGCATGGAATACATAGGTATGTAATGGGTAGGATTGGAGACCCTGCACCTGCGCAGGTGTTCTTGGAGACATCATGGGATGTCTGCAACTAACACATGTGCCAAGAATCACTACCCATTCAAGTGTTGAGGTGAGTGTCAGCCAACATGTCGACCGTTAAAGTACCTAGGGTAGTGATGCTACCCTTAAGGTTGGGGATAAGCTTGGCTCGGGGAAGGAGTGGTTGGAAACTAAGAACAGACGGCACGCGGACGTGACTGACAGTGCTTGGCGCATAACAAAGTTCATGACATCAAAGGCATTGTTTCGTAAATCGTGCTTGGCAACATATTTGCATTACATCTCAAACCAGCTTCCCAGTGTGCTCATAATGATCTGAGGAAGGGAGATAAAAAAGAAGAAGAAAAACGTCGACCGACCAATATCAGCTGATCGTGCTGATCGTTAGCAGCAGACCCTCTTAAAAATGTGTTATATACATTGCTCATCAAAAAGGCGAAGCTTTTGCTATGCCACGAGACAGATCTCTTGGCCTGGGGAACGTCACATCAGAGCCAAGACACTGGGTCGCGTGGAAAGATGGAGATCTGAAATCATACTGTTTGAGGCAAGTGGAGTGTGGGGAAATCTGCGCCGCATGAACACCATTAATACAGACAAGACGTATTGGGCAGCACAACAGTGAAGAAGACCGTTTCTGATGACCCTTCCCCTCAATTGTTGGGTATAATTAGACACCAATTGTTGTGTCTGTGTATGTGCGTGTGTGTGTGGCGCGTCTGGTTTGAGATTCTTCTAAAAATGGAAAGATGCAATGCAAAGACCGTCATCCAGCAGGGAACTTGCGAGCCTGCAAGGTTGATTGACATGCTAAACAACATGATGATAGACAAGAACAGAACAGGATGTGCTCGAAAACCTAGCGCTCAAAGCAGGAAACTGGAACCCCCACCCAGATTACCGGAAGCCATGGAAGCTTGAGTGTCAGTGCAGGCACAAAGTAGGGTGCGTTTCCCCGATCGGGTGCAGATCCGGGATGGGCTTGCCGGGGTCTTGACCCACTTCCTATTTGCATCAGAGTCACATCATCGGGAGAAGTCGGAACCACTAGTGTTGGAGGGGAAGAATGGAGACAAGGAAAAAAAAAAAAAGATTCTGGAAGAAAAAGGTAAATGTGGTGATTCGGGGCAGGTTTTGCATGAGAAAAGATAAAACAGGGGCCACAAGGCGGCTGAATAATCGCTGTAAATATCCAATCAGCCTGCAAAGTCCAGGCGGGATGGGGATGATACAAGGCTGAGAAGAGGCTGAAAAGGTGGGAAATGCTTCCACTGTTCGACATAATCGTGTTGTGAGTCTGATGTTTATCGAATTCGAGCCTCCCGAAAGTGGGCCCCCCGACGGGCTGGATCCGAACAAGTACTGTAACAGTGACCCGGTAACCCATGGCAAAGTCGCTTTCAAATCAAACAATCTCCACGATCATGGAATGCCACCGGCCTCGATTTGATGCCTATATGCGTGCCCAGGGATTATTACATAGTGCTTCGTATGATCCGTGAGGCTTTTTCGGTGATTTTTTCCTCTTTTTCCTCTCCTTATCATTTCCTTTTCTTTCCGTTCCCCTGGGCAATGTACATAGCGGGACCTGCATGAGCACAGCCCCGTCTCTGTGAGCAGCCCCCCTCGGGCCGCAAGTCAGATCTCGGAAGCCTCCTCTCAAATATAACTAACTACCTAGCTTATTTAAATACCCGTGGACAAGTAGCGAGCAGCGAACAGCGAAGACGATTAATAACTTGAGAAACTAGAAAGCTATTATAGCAATCTCGGGATCTAGCAGGGAGCTACCTCGGGTTGTCCCAAAAAAAACCACAAAAAAACATGTAGTGTATGTCCGTCCATAATTAATCAACATTTTCTTTTTTATCCAATCCTTCATCAGCACCGGAAAAACGAAAACGAGGGGATGAATGCAAAAGTGGAGGAGTCCGGCCTGCCAATGCCGCAGAGTGCAGAGTAGCATTGGCTCCTCCTGCGGAAGAACACACTAGCGGAACATGTGTGTGTGTGTTCCAGCAGCCCAGTTGCAACAGAAGACCTGCGTGCCCCTGGCAGGGCTCTGGTAACAAATGTGGTAGCTCTGGTAGGTAGCCGGCCTGAACGAACAGGGGGGTGGGAGTGCAGGAGGCAGGACCCCTGGACTCCTGGGGATAAAAGGAGGAGGCACGAAGAAGGAACGGATGCCCGACAAAACTTACACCCTTGTCAAGCCCACCTTTTTTCGTGCAGGACCGGGACAGATTATTGCCCAAGGTAAGATCATCAACGACTTGCACGATCGCATAAGGGGTCGGCAAACATGAAATCTGGTCTGGACCGACGACAAGCTTTCTGACTTTCTGGGCTTGCCTGTGTCTCCAGTCCATTGACTCGACAGCTTGACGGCTCGACAAGCCGAGTCCGGGCAGCTGGCAGGATCATCCGCCAGCATGTTTGGCTAGTAAGCTAGCAAGCTATCTGGCAGCGCACACGACACGACACGACACGGCAGGGCAAAGCAAAGGTGCATTTTTTGGAAACGGTTATTGGCAACTTGATTCGAAGAGAGTCAATTCAACATGTAATTACCTACATCGGAATTGACTCACATTACATAGTAACTCCGCATCGAGGACCGAAAACCGGCCAGCTTATCTCTAGAATGGAAGGACATTCGGGCTTCAAAGGCCTTCGAGTTGCCATCCACACAATATTCATTCAAGACCGTGCCACTTTCAATTCCAATTCCCCATTTTCAACAGACAGAGTCAGGCCACATACTCCCCTCCCAAGTCACAGGCTCAGCACGGTTTATCTGTTGGTTTTTCTTTTCTCCGGGCATTTCTCGGGAACCACTGGCAACCAGTGAACCAGTAACCCCACGGACTTACTACGAAACAGGGCTTAAGAGTGTAACAGCTTAACAGCTTTTGGCACAAAAGTTGGCGCAAAGTTTGATTGATATTGGGCAACGAAAGGTACCTAGGTATGTACTATATTATCGTCGTTTCTATCTGGCGTATGAAGAAGAAGGGTTATTCATAATCCCCAATTCATCATTCATCATCACCATCATCACCATCATCACCATCAAAAAAAGCTGACTCATGCCCCATTATTTCTGGTCAGTCCAAAAAAGGAAGAAATAAAAGGCCATTGAAAAAATAAGACCTTACAGTTCTTTTTGGGGGTCTGCTTCAATTAAGATATTCGGGCGGCAGTTGGAATTTACTCCGACAGGGCAGGCCAAGTTTACTGTAACAACCCCTGCTTTGGAGCTTGCGCTGCTCTGCGTTTCCTTATTTTCCCGAACTCTGCAGGGTTGCATTGACTCTCGGAGACTTCCTCCCACCACTGGGAAGTCACTGTACATACGTTACCCCTCCAAAATGGCCCTGTCAACGACCCTGAAGGGAGTCCTCGTCTCAAGCGGCAGACGTGCGGCTCCAGCTATCCGTTGTGTGGTTCCATCCTCGACCAACCGACCTCTGACCTCCTCCTCGCCTCCTACAACTGACTCTCCTGGAACCACTCTTCTTCATCCCCGCCGGTTTCAACCTCGTCTTCGTAATATTAAGTCCGATAATCTTGTCAATTCTGTCAATCCTATCTCTTCAGACCCGTCGTCACTGCTCCCGGGCCCAGACTCGCCTTCGCGTCCGCTTACAAAAGTTACGACCGACCTCGCCTCTTCCGTCTCGCCCTCTTCACTCCCGCATCTATTTATACGGACGGTCCCTAAAACATTGACGACAGCTCCTTATCCTTCTTCCTCCAATTCATACATCACTACACCTCGTCTTACCTCTTCTCCCTTAACATCTACAAATCGTCTCTACCATACATCTATATCTAAACCAGTCTCAATATTCTCTAGAGGAATAGCTACTTCTTACAGCATGTCTGCCACACAAGAAACCGCCGTTGGCGCCCAACTCCTCCGGGAGCCTTTGCACAACAAGGGTAGGTTCTTCACCCTTATGTCATGTCATCGGCGCACATGGCCTAGTCCTATCTGTGCTGAGTGACTGACTTGTCTGCCTCCAAACCCGATACTAACTTCTTACAGGTCTCTCGTTCTCAACAGAGGAGCGTGCTAAGAGGAACATCGCTGGCCTGGTACCTGCCAAGGTTGAGGACCTCAACACGCAATGCCAACGTGCTCTCCGCATGATCAACTCCCGCCCTACAGATGTTGACAAGTACCTGTACCTGTCATCGCTTAAGGACCAAAATGTCGACCTTTTCTACCGCCTGCTCATGGACAACGGCAAGCAGATGATGCCTTTGGTGTACACTCCTACCATTGGAGATGTTTGCCTTCAATACTCTACCCTGTACACTCGCCCCGAGGCTCTGTACATCTCCGTCAAGGAGCGAAAGAACATTAAGACCCTCCTGAAGAACTGGCCTTACCCTAACCCCGAGATCTGCGTCGTCACTGACGGTTCCCGCATTCTCGGACTTGGTGACCTCGGCTTTAACGGTATTGGTATCCCAATCGGCAAGCTTTCCCTCTACACTGCCGCTGCCGGTATTGACCCCAGCAAGACCATGCCTATTGTTCTTGACTGCGGCACCAACAACGAGGGCAACCTGAAGGACGAACTCTACCTGGGTCTGCGCGAGAAGCGTCCCTCTTTCGAGGAGCAACAAGCTTTCATGGATGACTTCATGACTGCTGCCAAGGAGGTTTACCCCGACATGGTCGTTCAGTTCGAGGACTTCGAGTCTGAGAAGGCTTTCAACTACCTCGAACGCTACCGTGAGGACTACAAGTGCTTCAACGACGACATCCAGGGAACTGGTGCCGTTGTCTTGGCTGGGTAAGTCAACTTCAAAGTATTTACATCCCCCAATATGAATGATTAGCTAACATACCGTCTCTTTATAGTTACATTGGCGCGGCCAACCTCTCTGGAGTCCCTCTGGAGGAGCAGCGTCTGGTCTTCATGGGTGCCGGTTCCGCCGGTGTTGGTGTTGCTAAGCAGTTGGTCGAGTACTACACCCGCCGTGGTCTCTCTGAGCAGGCCGCCAAGGAGAAGTTCTATCTGGTCGACACCAAGGGTCTCGTGACCAAGGACCGTGGCGACAAGCTCGCTGAGCACAAGAAGTACTTCGCCCGCGAGGACAACAACGGCAGCCAGTACAAGACCCTCGAGGAGGTTATCGAGTACGTCAAGCCATCCGCGCTTGTTGGTCTCACTGCCACCTTCGGTGTTTTCAACGAGGGTGTTGTGCGTGCGCTGAAGAACTCCGCCGAGTCTGGCGGCCCGGGCCGCAGGCCCATCCTGTTCCCCCTGTCCAACCCCCTCACCAAGGCGGAGTGCACGTTCGAGCAGGCTGTCAAGTGGACCGACGGCAACGTCATCTTCGCTTCTGGCTCCCCCTTCAGCTCTTTCACCGACAACGGTGTCACCTACCACCCCAACCAGGGCAACAACGTCTACGTCTTCCCCGGTATCGGTCTGGGTGCCATCCTCGCCAAGGCCGCCAAGGTCACCGATTCCATGATCTACGAGTCCGCCGCCGCCCTTGCCGGCTCCCTGAACGCCGACGAGGTCGAGGGCGGCCTCATCTACCCTCGCATCGAGCGTGTCCGTGATGCCAGCGTTATCGTCGCCCGCGAAGTGATGAAGGCTGCCAGGCGCGACGGTGTCAGCACTCTGCCAGAGGCCCAGTGGGCTGAGTGGGAGAAGTCTGGAGATGCTGCCATTGACGCTTTCATCAAGAGCAGGGTCTACGACCCTCAGTCTTAAATCTAGACTTTCTTAGACAAAATGATTCCCCCATCGGAGATGCCTCGTCATCTTCGCATTTCTTTTTCCGGCTTGGGTTTATAGATTGGATGGGACGGTGGTTCCGCTCATGGACATCGATAGACAAAACTTGGCGTGGTAGTGGAGGTAGCCTGCATTCATCGGTGATGACTGGAGCTTGTCTCCCAGGAGTTATAGGGGCATAATGGCAATGAATTTCTGGGTTCTTTACAACATATCCATTCTATTTGGAAACTTGCTTCAACGTGATTGTATGAATTCAAAAAGATGCTAACTATCCAAGTAGTAATGCCAGACCAGACTCTCCCTTGAGTGCCGATGCAACTGTAACCCTAACCACGGTTGCTAGCACTCCCCTTCCCCACCCTAAAGTGAACCGGTAGGCTGGATACAGTAATAAGTCAACTGTGAACCCCGCGCTCATCTTGACCGATGTCATCTCATATCTAAGTCTCCATACCCACTTTCACGACCACCTACCGCATGCAGGTACATGGATTCCTTTGAAACATAACGACCTTGCGCATTTTTCCTCAAAGTCTCTACCATACATGAAGTTCTTGATATCATCATGGGAGTCACATTGGAAACAGCCCAGCGATGGGAGCAGAACTGGCAGTACCAAATTCCGGTGTCATTCGAACTACCATCCGCGGTGGGCAAGGTGGTCAGCGACCATTTTACAACGTGTCGAACCATGGACTGGATGGCCCGATTGGAAAAGTACTGGCGCTTTCAGGAGAAAAGGAAGGCTGATGAAGAAAAGTACGAGAAGTATACATGGATCCAATTCAGTGAGCGCTATCACGTTGATCCTGGTCGTATCATCGATTCCGGGCAAGCCAAGGGAGAAAGGTTCTCGGAGATGCTGTCACGCCTTTTGGACAGCGACCCGAACAGCCCGCACGATGCAGGGTCAGGATTGATGGCATATAAGCTCCGCAGCACGATTGCCATGCACAGACGGAAACGAATCGGCACCGAATTCCACGGCTTCCTACAGCTTCCGTCTGAGATCCGCAACATGGTTTATGGCCTCTTGCTGGTGAAAGGCATAGTCATCGTGCCCAATAACACCAATAATAGTGACCTCAAATATGTCAAGTACTGGAAAGATCACCAAGGTTCTGCTTATGAGCGCTACTGGGGTCTTGAGAGAGAACTGAAGGGCCTACAGAGACGCAACCGTGAACGAGAACCTCTGTTCTTGCTCCATGGCGTGAGCCGGACATTTCACGCCGAGGCCATACGGGTGTACTTCGGCAACAACCGGTTCATCCTCCCGTCTGGCAATCTCTTTCGGCCGTCATTTTTCGGTTCTCTTGTTAGGATAGTAAGCGACGACGTGCAGGAGATGGACCATCGATTCTCCAAGGAGTTCGAAACGGGCAAGAACAACGCCCCTTTGGTCCGCGATGTGAGCTACACGTTCGACATGCGTGACTATCAGATGGAGGACTACGATAACCTTTGTTACAACGAAGAACTCAGGGAATCCATCGACAAGGAGTCGCGTTCGCCCCGGGAGGCCTTACGGATGCTCCACGACCAGAAAGCCTACGAGCTCGAGGTCGTCTGGGCCGAGCGGATCGACGCCGTCAAGTGGATGGCCCTGGACCGGCTGGAGCTCAGCTTCGAAGAGTGCTACTGCAACACCGGCTGCTGCAGGAAGGTCGATTGGGTGCTGGACCGCCTCCTGCACGCGGGCCCGCCCCCTGGGACTACTCATGAGGACGTCTATTCTTTCGTGGACTGGAGGACTCGCCCGCCTTTGGTGATCGATGTTTTTGGCTGGAAGAACGACAAGGAAGAGAGGCTGATACGGGAGAAGCTGGGCAGGTTGCGAGGGTCGTTGGGGTCGATCGAGATCCGGCTCGGACTGCACACCAACCGCCAGGAGCCTATATTACAGGCTGACGATCGGTTGTTGGAGGAGTTGCTGCCAGGGACGCAGCGGATGATGTTGGAATGATAAGTTCAACTTTCTTGAAGAGACAATGACGCATGTCGCTTTACGCATTCCAAGGTTACGCATAATGAGAACCATCCACTATTGAAATGGTTATATTCAACGTTCCTGGGTAATTCATCTGAAAAGAGCGTACCATTTAGCACACATATGAATATTGGATACCAATTCGATGATGGTTTTGATCACAAATCGGGTCATTTCATTGCCTCATTCCCGACTCAAACGGGATCTCTGTGTAATGAGCTCTGAGGAAATGTGTCAAGAAAGGTACCCAGCCCAAGAATCTCTCGCCAGCCGAATTATCAAGGAAGAGACGTTCCTTGACTTTGCGGTCCCAAGACTCTAACATCGGCGTCCTTGTTCTCAAAACGCCATGGCCTTCCATCAATAGGAACCTTATCCGCAGATCATCTAGTAATTGCTCTACTTCGGAATAAATAATTTCGTCCTGACTGCGGCATCTTTCCTTGGAACAGCCTAGATCCGACAATAATCCTACTGAAATCCTTCTCATATCCTTCACAGCCACATGCCGGTCCTCTGCCAGCTTGACCACGAGAGCACTAACCCGAATGGAACCCTGGTCAGATAGGCGTACGAGAGAGCTGAAGGACGCACTATTACCACTTCTTCCTGCTTAGTTCTTTTCTGTGTCTTCGCTCTCTCCAGAACCTCTTCTGGTTTCTTCACCTACAGCAGCTGTCATCCCTCGTCTTCCAACAGCTCCTTGGGGTTGTGGGCGGCAAGGAGTTTGGGGGGGGGGCGTGTCTCTCGGCCCTGGACTGTAATACTCCCTGGGTTGTCTTCGCACCTGCAGCAAGGAGTATATTCGCGATGGCATGCTGTTAACTTCGCCGTATCATGTCCAAGGGCGTAGTGGACTGGTCTGAGATAGGGCTAGGATTGGCACCACGTGCAAGCAGCACCTGGACATAGCCGAGGTGACCATGGTATGCTGCCCAATGGAATGGAGCCCATCCAAAGTCCGTACAAGGAGAAGAAGAAGAAGTTCAAGGACAAGGAAGAAGGTCCTGTACTACAAGCATACTGTACAAGATGGGGCCGAACACTCGTCGTCCTGGTCTAAGGCCGCCGGCCGTTATCCTAGTCCGAGGTGGCCCCTACCACCCCAGACGGGCCCCGTTGTTAGACGCCGGGCGGAATGGCGAGCAAAAAGGTCGGGCAGGGCGGTAAGGATACTGCCCAAGTATACTAGGTTAGGTGAACTAATCAGTGTGCTCGATATCGCTGTTAGCCTAAGAGAGGCAAGTTTCTAAGGGTGATCAATGTTAAGATAGTGATATTCTTCTTCGTAAAGCTATGTGTATCGAAATAAGAAGGAGGAAGTGGTAACAAGATGGATTAGCATGGCCCGGCCAGAGTTTACGACATGGAAGGGGCTATCTACTTCAGCACTTCATCAGCTACAGGTTTAGTTCCAGATTTTGGGCATACAAGGGCTAGCGAGGCGGACCGATTCCAGCACAGAAGAACAGAGGCAACATGAATATCTGGTCAGGGTTAAGGTGTGCGTCTTTTCCCGGAAGGACATGACGGACATTAAACAGCCCAGCTACTTTCCCAAGGGTTGCTTTAATAGTCCAGAACCTGGCGCACAACTTTCAACAGGCTTGCCTCGAGTGGGTAGGGCTCCAATATATCATCCAGGTGCTTAGGCCAGTCATCTTCTAGGCCGAAATCCACAAAGCAGGAGGAATACTCCCAGTAAGAGGGATACCAGCCCGCGTCCTCCCAGTCGAAAAGAACAGTCACCCTCCATTCCGATCCTCCAGTCTCGCCTTCGCTGGCGCACCTCTCAACCAATATGTTCTTTTGTTGCAAATCACAATGTGTGAAGACCGAAGGGTGGCCCCTGAGAGCGTTGGGGAGGTTGCGAGCCAGCCAGTTGGATGTCCAACTTCTGGCGCTATCACTGTCGTCATCCCACGCACATTGAGAGCGTTTTGCCATGGCCATGCTGAAGTCTTGCTCATTATGAAATGGACCATTGATCTCGGGATATGCAACCGGCGACCAGAAGAATCTGTGAGGCACAGGTCCGTGTGCGATGCTGCCGAAGACGCCGGGAGACGGCATGCTGCGCAGATCCCTCATTATGACTCGCAGCTGGGCAGCCACATCCGCCTTCCCTGACTCTGAAATGCTGTCCCAGACTTCGCTCAGCTGAGCTCCTCTTTCGAACTTCATCACGATGTAAAGCTTATCCTCCCGGCGGTACGTAGCGTAGAGTTTCGGAGAGGGTATAGAAGGGAATCTTTCTAGGGCTAAGAGGGCCCAACCCTCGTTCTCTTTGACGCCGCTTCCGTACTTGACTACAAATACATCCTTGGACCTTCACACAAACGTTACATCGGAACTCTGGCAGGTATATAGAGGGTAGCGGCTCAGCAGACTCGAGGTCATCATCTGTAGGCAGTGGTGCGGGTAAAGAGGATGTGTTGCGGGTACGGCTATCGCACAGCCGTACCTTCCCAGCTATAGCCTAGTATTAGGTCCTTCCTTCTTATAGAACGTAGCACTTAGCTGTTTCCTTCCTAGCGGCCATCGCCAGGTAGGAACTTAACAGAAATAATAATAAATATACAAGCTATTCAGATAAATCGTACATACGACCAGAACCCTACTAATACTAATTAGTAGTCGTAGGCACTACAGATCTGCAAGGTAGAAGAGATTAACGTCTATAGATTTCCCTAATATAAATTATATCCTCTATACCTATTAAGTACTAAAATACAGCGATAAGTTATCTCTATAGGCCTCCCTAACTATCAGACCCCTAGATAACCGTTACAAAGACTAACCAAAGATCGTAATATTCCCTATCCTTATATTCGTTATACTTTAGATAGTAAGCGTTAATTACATATTAATCAATCGCTAAAACCTTACTAATTAAGACGATATTAAAGCGCAGCCGGCGAAGCCTAATACTAAAGCGCAGCGAAAAGACATATTACTTCTTTACCTTCTTTTCTCTTTAATCTTTCCGTTAGCTACCTTCGTTTTACCTAATATTACGAGAGCTATAAGCTATTAATTACGATTTTCTTTTATAAAAGCCGTAAGCCGTCGCCGTTAATTACTATTTTTCTCCTACGAGAGTTATTAATCACTACCTTCCTTTATAACCTTCTAATTACTACCTTCCTTTACAACCTTCTCTATATTATCTTTCTTTACGAGAACCGTCGATAATTATAGCAGAAGCCGAAGAACCTGTCCTTATTAGAGAATACTAGATCGATAAATTGCTTGAAAACACGATATTTAACCTAGTATACTATAGCTATATCAACGCGGGACTATAGTTTATAAGCCCTACGCCTAACGCTATAGAAGAGCATCTAATTATATAATTAGCGAGTATATTAGCAAGTTATACCTAGTAAAACTTATATAATAACGATCTATTTATTGTATACCGGGAAGATTTTATAATATAGACCCCGGAAATATTTAAGCGGCTGCCGGCGCTATACCGATAATTACTAAAGAACTTCCTACGCACGCGAGGCGTATTTATAGGGCGAAATAATTAACTAGTAGCTCTGCAATTATACGCATTAGTATAGGCAGAAGAACGACTACTATAAATCGATATAGAGCTTCGCAATATCCCTCTAGTACTAGAATCCTATATAAACGAATATCATATAAATCTTAATACGCTAACGGGAACGCTAGGAGAGAGATAACTAACTCTATAGGAATAGTAGTAGCAACCGGCCTAATCTTAGGCTAACCTACCCGAACCGGCCTAACTAATAGATATACAGAATCTAGTTATACGACTATCGCAGTTAGGCCTATAGTTAGGCCCACCTTCGATACTATTAATATAACTATCGTCTTTACGAAACCCTTACGGAAATATACTACTAACGGTTAAGCAGTAACTAGGACTATCGCTAATAGATAGATAGAGATAAAACTTATATTAGAGATATACGCTATACCTAGCTAACGTATAGAGCGTAGGCACAGCTCCTCTACCGCAGCTACTACTAAATATTAAGTATAACCCTTATAAATCACTTCCCCTATAGCAGGTTCCCAACGAACGGCTAGACCCTACGAGGTCCGTATAGTTCGTTAAGACCTTCTAGTATATTTAGAAGTACTTAGGGGACCCGTATAACCTATTAGACGATAAGATGAAGATATTCTTTAATATCTATTATTACGCCGAAATCTAACCTAGTTAATTCTATACGGTATTTCCTCGAATACTTAGAGATTATACGGAGGTATACTACCTCTATTATATAAATAGAACTAATATATTTGCAATAGCGTACCTAAAGATTAAAACGCACTTCGATATAGACCTTAACTACTAGCACTACTATATAGACTAAATAACGACGACGTTTATAAAGACGAGAATATAGAACCCCGATAGTAGTCTATACGATATTTTACGAATTATACTCGATAAGCTATAATTATACTAACGGGTACTAGAACTAGACTATGCGGGAGAGGATAACCTATAGATAACGGTTATTAAAGCTTATAGAGGCGTACTAGAGCTAGAAATAGCCCTTTTTAAGCTAGTATAACTATACGAAGAGTTATTTTCGAACTTAAGATCCGCAGTAGAAACGTAAGTTAGTCGCACTATAGCGATTAACGTTATAGAAGACGTTTAAAATTAATACTATATCGACTATCGATATAATAACTGCGAAAGACGACTATCGCGAGGCTTCCCTAGCCGAGGATTTAGTAATAGCTAAAGCTTAAACTTCCGTCGTTTTAGTAGAGGAAATAACGATACTTGCAGAAATAGACTATAGAAGAAGAGATGTTTTATATACAAGAAGGAAGGATGCTAGTTAACTAAGTATCCTATAAACGAACGACGTTTAGCTAAAATAAGTTACTTAACGTAATACGAATACGAAGGTCGTAAGGACGACTTTATAGCTTTCCTAAATAATTTTAAAGGTTATAAAATCGATAACGAGGACGAGGATAAATTCTATAAATACGACGAGGAAAACGACGATAATTATAATACTAAAATATATTTTTCAGGTATTAATTTATTAGCTAACGAATCTTTCATCTATTAGCTAACAGGATACGATATCTTTAAGGCTAAAACGACCGTTGCAGCCAGCTAGTTTATCCTAGTTAATAGGTATAATTAAACCTATTTCTAAGGAATCCTACTAGATACGGGAGCCTCGATAGTCTCTATAGCTAGATATAAACAGGTCCTCGCTCTATAACGTTAAGATCCAAGTTATAAGATTAATATAACGACTATAGGATCTACTCGAATTAAGTTTAGTAACGGGAAAGTTACTAATTCGATAGGTATTATAGAGGTGAACACCCTAATCGGATATGTAAAGTTTTATATTATCGATACGCAAACGCTATTTCTGCTCTATCTAGTAGATATAAACCGACTTAAAGTATACTATAATAATATTAAAGACGAAATAATTAGCTATAATAGTGCGATTACTATACCGGTACTAAGGAAATAGGGATACCTATAGTTCTTCCTTAACGAGATAGCTAATACTATATACTTCCTCTTAGAGATAGAGATAAAGAGATTATATCGTCGGTTTAAATATCTAGTAATAGACCGGCTATACCGATTGCTTAAGAACGCTAGTTATCCGGATATTAATAGATAAGCTATAGCGGAGATCGCAAAAGTATATTATTAATATTAAATAAATATACCGGTGCTAAGACGTTTTAAATTTACTCTGCGTAACGATTGCGAATTTAACTACGAAATCTTAGTTAACGTAATATATCTGCTTAGCCGCCTAGTCCTTTATATTATAGACTAGGCGACGGCGTTCTAGGGCGCGAGATTCCTAAAGTCTATAAGTACTAAAGATATATAGCAAACCCTACGTACATTATAGATTAATACGTACTAGGGATTATTAGATATTATTACGTATAATACGGGTATAAACTTCGTATTAAATAAATTTCGCTCGGAGGTATAGATAATAGGGATTATATATAAGTAGGTGCCCGTAGAGGTATATTAGTTTATTAGAAAGGTCGAGAGGTATTATTACCCCTTAAAACGCGCTTTTAAGGTTTTATACGCCGACCTATATAGCGAAACGAGTAATAATACTATCCTGCAGATAGCAGTAAAGGCTATAAACGATATTATAGGACCTAACGGACTAATCCCTATACTCTTAGTTTTCGGCGCTTACCTATAAGTATTATACGATTTACCGCTATTATAAGCGATGTAAAAACGGGCGGAGGCCGTATCTAAGGCTATAAAAGCTCTTAGGAGAATAATAGTAGAGCGGTAAGTACGCGACGCACTAAATACGCAAGGAGGACCCATCGCTAATACAATATTTCTATTATAATACGATATACGTATATAGCGAGAAAAAGAGGGTTAGAAAGGCCCGTATAAAGTTATATCTATCGACGGTTATAACGTAACCCTGGATATACTAAAAGGGCCCGCTATATTCCGATCTACATCTATCTAGCGATATTATAAAAACGAAGAAGCTAAAGCCTAGCTAGACCTTATATTAAATCCTATACGATTATCGTTACCGGAGGTAAGAGACTTTATTACTATTATATTTATATCGAGAAAAGAAAAAGATAATTACGCTCTTACTATTAGGTTAAGGTAAGACGGGGTGATTATAACGCCTGGCCTGCCCTTTAAAGAGTCCGATAAGATAGAAATCGATAAACTTATTAGAAAAGGAGTTTTTAGATTCGAGAGATAGTTACTAACGGGATATAGCGACTATCGTTTATTTAAATCCCGTATAGTACGAGAAATTAAAGGTAAAACTATAAAACTATATAAGAAGTCTAGATTAATTATTTAAGGATATAACGATAAAGAGAAAGACTCTGTATTAACTTAAAGTCTAACGATCTAACGTATAAGTTAGAGAACGATTATCGCAATAGCGCTATCGTTAATATATAAGGGTATATCTCTAATACTACGAGATATTACTTAAGCCTATCCCTAATCTAAATCGGAGCTATAACGGATAATCCTTGCAGAACTGCTAAAAGAACTTAAAGGTAGATATCTATAGGGCACTATTATTAGAGTTATTAAACCTCTATACGGTATTACGGAAGCCGGAATTTACTAGTTTAATACTTACTAAAAGCATTACTATTAGAAACTCGATATAGAATACTCGATATACGACCCTTACCTCCTAATTATAAAGCCCGTATAACCCTTTAGAATCGCGGGTATATAGATAGACGATATATTGCTATTAGGTATGTAGGTATTCTAAGATAGGGAAAACGAGGAATTATATATAGCGAAACTATAGGTAAAAGAGAAGATAATACTAATATAGGGATAATACGTAGACTATAACGGCGCTCGTATAGTTATAGATAACGATAGATCTATTATAATTCGCTAGAAGGGATAAGGAGGCAAACTTGCCCTAATTAATATAACGGCCGTTAATAGCCTCTAACGCTACCTAGAATAGAAAGCCCGGGGAGCGTATATAGCTTCTATCTGCTAACTAGAAGTATTATACGATCTCTTTATTACTATATAGGTATAAAGCCTTAAGAAGGAATACTATAGGTACCTAAATACGCGATTATTATAGTAAATAGATAATACCTAGCGAGGGATTAAGTATATCCCCCTAAACCTCTCTATAGCGAAACTCTTTATCTTTGCAGATAGTTCGTTCGTAAATAACTAGGATTTAATATCCTAACTCGGCTATATTATCGTTCTAGCAAATAAGGCTCGTATATAAGAACGAGAGTTTATATTAACGGGAAACGTTCTCTATTAGTTATTAATAAAATATAAACGCGTTACTAGGAGCGTTTTAGTAAGCGAAATCTACGGAATAGTAAACGGCGTAAATATTAGCATTTCCTTAGCAACGACTATTAGAATAATTACAAAACAACTATCGTTGCCTAATATACCGTTAGTTATTTATATAGATTCGTATAGTCTATACGAATACCTTATAAAGCTTAGGATAACGCGAGAAAAACGCCTTATAATCGATATTATATTACTGCAATAATTATATAAGGTAAGAGAAATCGACGAGGTTAGATAGATTAATAGAAAAGATAATCTAGTAAACGCTATAACGAAGGCGAAGCTAAACTCTATACTGTAGAAGCTGGTTAAAAGTAACGAGCTTTATATACGCGTCGATAGTTTAGTAGAAAGACCTAAAGTAGAAAGACTTATTATTTCCTAGTAGGGAGGTAACGCGTAACGCGTTACTAGCACTTTCTTTCTCCTTTACTTACCTCGCCGCCGCTAGCTAACTATAAAACCTCCTACTTCTTTCTATAAACCTCCTACTTTTTCTATTCCTTATAATAATTAATTCGGTAATTAGTATATCTTTATCGCA
The DNA here is from genome assembly GCA_025426655.1 of Cytospora mali. NCBI lineage: Eukaryota > Fungi > Ascomycota > Sordariomycetes > Diaporthales > Cytosporaceae > Cytospora > Cytospora mali. Next base: position 5,554,580 of record JANKOA010000002.1, on the reverse strand, counting down.
GTTTTATTCCCTAAAGATATTACTATTTTAATCGCTACCTTTCCTATAATTATTTTAATAGCAACGATCGCAAAAGCGGCCGTAGAAATAGCCGAATACGATGAAATTAGAGGGGAAATAATAGATATCGAAGATATCGTAACTACCGCCCTTTATACCGCCGAAGCTATCGAGGCTACTAATACAACCGTTACCGAAGATAACGATAATCGTCCCCTTAATATCTATAGCAACTTAATAGATAATAACGATTACGATTTAGCTAAAGAGACGATAGCGAGAGTCGTATAAGACTAAGCGGCTTTAAAGGAAAACGGAAAGAAAAAAGGTTCTCGAGGTATCGCCGACGCTAAACTTATTAACCTTAAAGCTAAAGCTATAGCCTAGGTTAAGATACTCTTCCTCTATAACGAAACTAGCAGAGTAATACTAAAGATTATCGATAACTTTATATACTAGGATAAGCAGTTTTTATCTTATACGATAGTTAGAAAGATGCGTAAGGATATCGAGAGAGTTAGAATAATAGAGGTAATACTAGTAGGATCCCTAAGCAATAATAGCTATTAGAATAACTATTACTTAAAGTGCAAAATCATTACAATCGCTATAATAGTCGACCTTAAAGGAATCTCGATCCCCTATATCTTCTATAGCTATCGCACCGGCGACGACGAGATATTAAAGAAATAGATCGACCTGCTAACTTAGATCTAAAACCTTTTATACTAGATAAGTAACTAACGCGTGCGACCTCCGTATATAAAAGGGCTAGCGATACCCTATCGAAGACCCGCACCCGTAATAAAGAAGCAGGCGAATAAGGATAAGAAGAGTACTCTAGCCGCTACTCCTAATAAGCGCACCCTACTGCTAAATACTGCTACTCCTTATAAACGTACCCTACTACTAAATGCTGCTACTCCTAATAAACGCACTCTACTATTAAATACTAGACTAAACTTTAACTATACTCTAATTAAGATATCCGCAAGAAAGCGCGCAATAATACTAGACGATAACGATCGTATATCGAAGGGACTAAAGAGATAGAGAGGTAACTAAATATTATAATTAGTAGAGAAGGAAGAAGGTTAAGAAGGGAGAAAGCTAAGGAGAAAGCTTAGCGTATTATATAATAGCTTTTATAATAGATTTTAGTCTTGCGATTAGCTTTAATAGTATTACTTACGGATGCTGCAAGGGCGAGTATTTTAAACGCGTTAAGTTTACGATAAATTTAGTTTTTATTTTATAATAGACCTATCTTTATAAAAGAAAAGGTTGCTAGTATTACGGGTACGGCTATCGTATAGCCGTACCTTCCCAGCTATAGCCTAATATTAGGTCCTTCCTTCTTATAGAACGTAGTACTTAGCTGTTTCCTTCCTAGCAGCTATCGCTAGGTGGGAACTTAATAGAAACAACAACAAATATACAAGCTATTCAGACAAATCGTACGTACGACCAGAACCCTACCAACAGGATGCGTTGGCGAAATAGGGCAGTGACATGATGAATCTGCCGCGCTCGATAATGGGACAACAGTTGACGGTTCAGGGCCTTTTTTTTTCTTCTTTTTTTTTTTCTTTTCTGAACGGTTGATGCAAATATGTGCCCAGGTTGGTTGAGGACTGGAAGTCCAGTGATGTTGGTAAGAAGGATGAGGGCCCATGTCACCTGACTTCAGGACTGAATGACTTTCACTTGTGGTAGTATGTATAGAAGGTAACAGCTGATACTACGCTTTTTTACTTAAGCAGTTAATTACTAGCTAAACCCGGGGTACCTAAAAGTGAATAGCTTTTACTACTTACAGCGGCACTCCATTCTCTCTATGCATATAAAACAAAGCTTTATATATATATATATCAATTTTCATAAAATTAGCTAGTGTAATTAGTTTCATTCAGTTTAGACTCAGCACATTTCGTCAATTTAGTTAGTTTAGATTTCAGTATATTCAGTAGCCCGAGGACTACATGGTCGGCTTAAGGCCGTTGCCCGCCATAGGCAGAAGAGCACAAGTCTCGTGAAGAAGGCGGCATGGGCGCTATATGACGGGAAGAATTTTGATAGATTGTTGGGGAGCATCACGGAGTTTGTGGATGATCTGGAGAAGCTGTGCCCCGTCGAGGCCAGGATGGCGGAAATCAAGATCAGGCAGGTGGATGACGAGCCATAGCTTGTTAGCTCGTGGATGTCGACCCGGTCTTATCGGAGGCCCGTAACACAGAAGACCGAAAGCATCGCAGGGAAAACTCATGTCAAGGACTTGGATCTTTTGGCTTGTTGATAAATCTGTAAATTCCACGGCGTTGTCGCCAAGGCCACTACACGTAGATAACTTGGCGCCTCGCCTTCCTCTGTACCTAGCTGCCTACGTCCCTATAGATATTGCATACTAAGCTCGGCATTGCTTTTGTCCCCATATAAGGGTCTAATCGTAGAACTTCTCCCCCACCCCGGCGATAATTTCTTTCTCTCGCTGGTCCACCAAGCCTACGCGGAATCGGTGGTCTTTCGCGATACGGGCGCGAGCCCATTCTGTATTGTTGTCAGAAAGCAAGCCATCAAACAGGCACCGCGGAAATTAGAATAACGTACCTTCAGCGGTTACTTGCCGCGCAAACCTCTCCTTCTCGCTCCGTTCTCCCAGCCCGACACGCTGCAGCAACGGACTGGACACCGGCTCCAGGACGATATTCGCCTCCGGTCTCGCAAAGTATATCAGGCTCAGCCTCGACTTATCCGCCTGGTCCTCCGGCGGCCTGACGACACGGTGTACCGTGCTCTTGAGGTACCCACCACTCATGAACTCCAGTGCATCTGCAATGTTCACGATGACGGCGTCCCGCGGCGACCTCACATATTTCCACTTGCCCTCGGGCGTCTGCACCTGCAGGCCGGCAACCGGCTGATGGAACAGGAACGTCAGGGTATTATAATCCGTATGACCCCGCGCCCAGATATTATCCCCCGCCGCGTCCTCCTCCCTAGTCCGCGGGAAATACTGCATGTACCGCAGGTACTCCAGTCCCTCGGCCTCATACCGGTGCTTCCTGACGAAGAAGTCCTCGTCGTCGAGCTCCAGGACGCAGGCGAACAGGCGCAGGAGGGGCAGGAGCAGGGCGTCGTGGACCTTGAGCGAGAAGGCGCGGATCTCGTCCCAGTGGTCGCGGATGGCCTGCGGGTGGGGCCGCTCGTGCTCGGGCGTGAACTTGGGGATGTTGTACCGCTCGTCGTTGTCGCGCGCCGCGAGCTTGCCCGTCGACTGGGGCTTGTACCCCCTGAAGTCGCCGCGGGCCGTGTCGCACTGGTAGCGGAGCTTCTCCTCTAGCGGGAGGGCGAAGACGGCGCGGCAGAGGGCGTATTGGCGTCTTATCTCGGCGTCTGTGAAGCCGTGCCCTGTTACGTAGAAGAAGCCTGGGTGGGAGATATGGCCTGGTCAGGCGAGCTATGGTGGTAAGGGGTTGGGGAGGGTCCTGAGTACGAACCGTTCTTATTGATGAAGCTAAGGACTTGTTCTGCCAGGGCTTGTTTGCCGCCTGGCTGGTTCAGCTTTGAGATGTCTAGGGCTTCGAGATCCGCATATTCAACTGCCACGCCGATGTTAGATCCCTGGTCAAGCTAACAGGAATAGCGAACGTACGGGCTTCATTAGTTTCCGGAGGGTATTCATAGGGGGGGATATCATCGATTGTCCGAGCGGGCGACATGATGGCGGTTCAGTGTGTGTTTGATCTCATTACAATTTCGATATCAGAATGATTCCCCAGGGTCCCAATGATGGATCTCTGTAATTCATTTCCTTCGGGTACTATCAGTAGTGTGCATAGCTTGACGTCTTTAAGTGACCCCTCAGATGATGTGATGGCCCACACGTAAGGCGATCTCCAACGACGACGCCATGGCGTACCAATCAACAATCACGAGATACAACATCAGCGCGCAAGATAATGCAGGTTCCTTGCCTGGTGTTCTTATCGATGGTATCATGAACTGCCCTTGTATGTCGCCATCCGACTCTGATAGCTTATCATAAATCACAGATAATGAGGCTTTATTAACAAGGCCAAACTTGCATGATATTACTGCCGGTCTTGTAATTCTGTACTGTGAATGAGACTGCAACTGCCAATACGCCAAAATGAAAACCCATGGCGAAGAGACCGTTGCCGTCTCAGCTTCTGAATTGCCTGTTTCCTTGTCCTCAGCTGACGGACAAGTCGCAGTGGAAACGAAGACCTTCCTTCAGAAGTTCAAAGGCATCGTCTGGGACACTCTTGAAAGAAGCCCTGAAGAACGTCGATTTCTTGCCAAGATAGACTTCTTTATCCTCACGTGGGCCGGTTTGACTTATTTCAGCAAGAACCTCAATACCAACAATGTTTGTAAGTTCAATAGGGAGAAGGGGACGAAGTCCAAAAAACGTGTCTGTGTACTCCTGGCTGATGGACCCGCCAGCGAATGCGTACGTTTCTGGAATGAAGGAGGAGCTGCAAGTCGTCGGCAATGAGTACCAAACCTTTACTACGATGTGGACGATGTGAGTATCCAATTTTAAAATGTTGATGTACATATATATATATATATATATATATGCATGCGAATGAGAACAGCGTCGACTGACCCAACCAGAGGATACGTTATCTCCCAGATACCATCACAAATTATTTGCACTCGAGGTGAGTCCGAAATACGCTGTTGGGGTGAAACCTACAAAGATATCACTCTCTATACCAATATTTGAGCGGTTCATCTTCCGTAGGGAAGAAATTACCGAACAGTGACTGGTCAAGTAAAGTTTCTTTCGACGGCGCAATCAGTACTAATCCTGCATCATGTTGGCATAAAGCTGACCTACAGCAGTTCGACTCTCGTTATGGTGTCCGAGCTGGGAACTATTCTGGGTTATTGTAACCTTTGCGACGGCCGCTGTGAAGACACCACACCAGCTATACGCATGTCGCTTCCTTGTTAGCAATCCTCCCCATAGTGATCTCTGATGATACTAACGTTAACCGAACAGGTAGGTCTGGCGGAAGGGACGTTCTATCCTGCAGTACATACAGTCCTCGGCGGGTGGTGAGTCCTCTACAGATGCCCAGGTGGTCCAATATTTCGATACATCTCATAGACTAACAGGCTTCTCGTCCGCCTTTAGGTACACAAAACAAGGTTTGCACGACATCAAGCCCACCGAAGACAAAGAGTTATCAACTGATACGGGTGTTAGAACTTGCGAAAAGGGCCTGTATATTCTTTGCCTCGGCGTTCGTGGGGTCGATGTTCAGTGGCTATCTGGTTAGTCACTTACACTGTTGCCCTAGTGAGCATACGCTGACCCGAAAAAACAGCAAGCTGCGTTGTATACCGGAATGGATGGGGTCGGTGGCCTTTCAGGATGGCGCTGGCTCTTCGTCTTCGACGGAGTCATCACTCTGCCAATGGCTTTATGGGGTATGTGCCAGTATCAACTGCACATTCTGAGCTGAAAGCATATTCCGCTAACTCATCTGATGGCTAGGATACTACGCACTGCCAGACCTCCCAAGCACTACCCGGGTCCGCTGGCTGAAGCCTGAAGAGAAGGCTCTGGCTCTGGACAGGATGAAACGCGCAGGCAAGCAACTTGAAGAGCCTTTCACCATGCGGGGCTTGAAACGCGTTCTGAAGAATTGGCACTTCTGGGTTTATACGGCTTATTACACGTAGGCAAATGATACCCCTACCCGTTTCAGACTTGGCATCTGACAACGCAGCCAGCTTCTTCATATGCAGTGAGAATATCGGAACCTACATGAACCTATGGCTGAAGAGTCTCGACCGGTAAAACCCCATCCAAATTCATCCAATTTTCCACTTGGTCAAGAACCACGCTGATCACGCCCACTAGGTACCCTGTTTCGGAGATCAACACGTATCCTACGGTTATTAGCGCGATCACCATCGTGACTACATTGTCCTATGGCTGGGTCAGCGATGCCCTCCAGGTACGGGCACCCATTGTCTACTTCTCGCTGGCTGTCTGCTTGTTCGCAGCTATCAACTTGGCAGTATGGGATGGTGTGCCATTTGGGCTGAAATGGGCATCGTTCTACCTCACAGGGTAAGTAAATCCGGGATTCGGAATTGGTCAAGGAGTCCTCTTGATAACATAAACGTGCCAGCTTCGCCCCAGGATCGGGTCCTGTCTTCCTCGTGAGTGATCAATTTTCCAAGGTGAAACTTTGAGGCACCATAAGCTGAATTTTGTCCAGACCATGGTCAACGAGGACTGTGCCGGGGATAGTCTAGAAAGGAAGCTCATCCTCGGTACCACAAACACCGTCGCGTAAGACTATCCTGATTTGAGACGAAGACAAGTCATAGTTCCTCACTAACTGTCATATTCACTCCAGCTACGCCTTCAACGCCTGGATCCCTCTCTTGACTTACGACACGATATACGCACCGCGATTCTTGGTCGGAAACACGACTACTGTGTGCCTCATTGTCTTCGCGGCATTGACTTTAACACTCGCCGTCGTTTTACAACAAAGGGACGCCGTCAGTGAGCCACCGCCTCGCAATGAAGAAGCAGGAGAGGTTTTCGCGGAGAAAGGCAACGATGGCTCAAGGGCTTAGGGAGGCCTTATTTGTCGAGTGGGTGAAGAATATATGTTATCCATTGCCCTCGAGGGCTTCGACTCTAGGAATTGGCAAGAGTAGAATCACAAGCAGCACCGGCAGCCGCTGGTGATGCTGAGAGAGTTCCAAGGATTGGAGCACATGGGAGAATAGTTTCCAACCTTGAAAAGTTCTTGAGGACATCTGGATCGGGGGACGCCCGTGTGGGTTAGGAAGCACCTGGGCACAAACGGTGTGTTGACAATGTGGTGGAGGGGAGATGTTTCGTCATATAGTACAAATACTATACAATGTGGCTGTTGCGACGTAAAATATTATGAATACGAAAGTGATGGACTGGAATTCACTCCAGGAAACAAAGATAGCCATTACAAGCCCAACCTTTTGAATCGCTGGAGCCATGTCACCGGGAAGAAATCGATTGCCCCAGGGTGCACACTTGGGCAACCAAGAATTGAAATTGTCAAATTGTGCTCAGAAGACCCACCAACCCCGATGTGACATGTACATGTGTGTCTGTAGACTCTATTCCACAATAGTCCAAGCGACAGAGTCCGTGATATTTGACGATGAGTCGTCATCCTGGACGTAAAACGACTCGTTTGTAGCACCACCGCGGAAGACATAGCCATACCAGTACCGTCCACCAGTGCTACCGCTGTTGGTTCCTGGCCGTAACTGTTAGTTCCATCCATCGACTATTTAATTAGGCATTTTCCTATCCCAAGACATTGCGAACATACCTTGATAGGCGATGGCCGAAGTACAAGCCGAATACGACTCGCAAGCAGAGAGGATGTACGCGTCCCAGGCCGTAGCGTTGTAATCGGCGACTGGTGCGTGGTATCCAGCGATCACTTCCGTGGGAAACAGGTAGGACCCGGCGATCCAGTTCAATGGAGGGGTGAGGGCCACTTGGGTAAAGGTGGCAGTAGTGACCACCGCCGCCATAGGGTTGAGGCCCTCCGTGTTGATCAGCTTCATGATGGGGTCAAATTATTGAGACTTCTTCCACTACACTCAGGACTCACCGAAAAGTAAGGGAGGCTCGGGGTTCTTGATAATTATATTGTTCCAAGTTAACGCCGGGTTTAATTTGATGCTGCAGTCCCACACATTCCGGTCCGGCGCATCATTCCTAGACGAGAAGGTGACTTCAAATGTTCTTAACCGATATCTTGTTGCGACAGGTATATCTATCCTCCGCATGAACGTACATTACCGGCTCGGAACAATGTCTACAAAGGGCTGCAGAGGAGAGACCGGATCGAAAATCCTCCACGTCAATACAATACGCCAGCGAGTAAACCAGGGGTACGTACCCGCCTACGGGTGTCGCATCCGGCATTGCAACCTCGAATGATATCCTGTAAGCGCCCTCAACTAGGAAACAAGTGAGTGCTCAGAGCAAATTACATGAGAAAAGCAGTAAATGATGCAGCTATCAGTGTGCCTCTTCATGAGGGTACCTCAAGAAGTGCCTAAGGTGTTTGCGGTGGGGGGGGGGCACTTTGACACCACCTGGTGCACTTATACAGGGTGAAGGGTTAGGGTAGCTTACTAATTGTCCCGTCTGGTTTTGACGTCGCTACCGTAGGGTAATTTTGGTAGTTTGGCTCAAGCTGGAAACCTCACCCTAGGGTACCTTAAGACGATGTAATTTGGTATCGACTACCCACACTATTATCATACAATGGAGACATTCCTTGAGATCATTCAAGATTGTGATAAGTAAGTTTATCAGCTCATGAGTCCGATGAAGTACCATATGTACCTAGGTAGTCTCTACTGGCCGGAGGAGCTTGTCTTCGCAAGAACCGGAGTATCATACAACTGCTAACAGCTTCTTCCTTCCTACAGCTTTCCGCATTATGATATAGGCAACCCCGAGGCTTTTACCCGGGCTATTGAGTCGTTATGGCTCTTCTACCTACCCGACGACCCAAATCCCCATGGTTTCCTGGTTGACTCAGTCGTTGAGCGCGTGCCCTGGACTACCAACTTCCGTGTATCAAACTCGCCAAGAAAATCAGTCCATCTCCTCAAGCCAGCAGACACAGATGACTGGCAACAAAGGTGTGGCGAAGCTATTCAGGAGCTGGTCGACTCAACTCGCGAGAGTCAGGTTTTCCCCCGGCTGGGCAAGAAGACGCGAGAGCAGTTCCCCATTGTGGGCGCAAGGTTCGACATCGGCATCGAGCGATCTGCATTCAGCCTCTTCGGCATCATTGGGCGAGGCGCACACATGACTGTGTATGTGCGCACGGAACAGGGATTGAAAATCTGGATCCCGAGGCGGGGCGCGACAAAATCCACGTACCCCAATATGTTGGACCAGGCAGTGGCAGGTGGTGTTGCCCGCGGCGAGACGCCGCTTGAGTGCATCGCTCGAGAGGCTAGTGAAGAGGCCGGGCTATCCGCAGACATGGTGCGTGAGAAGGCGGTGAGTGCCGGAACGGTGACGTGGTTCAACGTCTCGGACGAAAGAGCTGGAGGTGAGCCGGGTTTGATGAATCCGGGTATACTGTATGTCTATGACTTGGAGATTGGAGAGGATATCAAGTTTGAACCGGCGGAGGATGACATCGAGAGCTTCGTGCTTATGGGGACGGACGACGTCAGACAGGCCTTACTTGGAGGCGAATTCAAGCCTAGCTGCGCGATGGTTATGCTGGACTTTTTCATCAGGCACGGACTCATCACTGCAGAAACCGAGAGAGACTACGATGAAATTTCTCAAAGGCTGCATCGTAGGTTACCTTTCAGAATAAGTCCTTATTAATTCAATGGGATTGGTTTCATACACTAAATAAACACATGGGAACCGCCTCATGAGCCAACGACTCCATAACCACTGTCGATGGAATCAGATTGGTGTATACATTCCACGATTAGGAGTTTAATAGACAGTATGTATTAACTTCTGCTCAATGGTTGGGTACGCAGCAATTCCTGTACGGAATCCGTACTAAATGGCGTGTTCATCGCCTGAGCACCCTCACTGTCAGTGTCATATAATTACCTAGGTAACAGTAGTCAACGTGTAGCCAGGCTGGAAGAGACTGTTAGAACAGCCATATTTGTTGCGAGGTATTATATGTTTGTCATATAAATATCATGAAAGGAGTGCGAAATAAAAAGAGGGTGACAAGAGTGAGGAAACGAATTGAAAACATGACATCTTCAAAGAAGTTGTGACATAAACTCGCTGCAAAGATAAATGGGCGCGTAGCGATGGTTCTTCCAATAAAGCAGAACTCAAGATGTTCTCACTTCCTCTCCCAAGATTGACCAAGATCGGGGCTATGAAGTAGTGGTGATCCAAGGTGCCCATCATGTGACAAGATCCTTCATACGGGGCAAGATTCCGTCACATGAACCATGAAATTATCCTCCATCCATATAGTCCAGATCTCAGAGTTCCAGGGTTTCTCCGGGTTGACTAGCTGAAAGTCGAAATATCGGAACATCTGTCCAGTTTCGTTAGTATCATACAATTGTACTGCATTTGGAGTTGTGCAGCTCACTTCGAAGTAGAACTTGTGCAGCTCCATTTGGGCCAGCGGTTTTCCCGCGCAGCCAAACCGCCCATATCCGAAGACCATCTCCACAAGCCGTTCCATCGAGGCGCGAGTCTTCTCATCAGCCTCCATGAAGCGTTCCGGCCGGAATACGTCTGGGTCTCGGCCCCAGTATTCAACCGCACGCATCATGGGTAACAAGTTCCACCCGACAGAGGTGCCGCCGGGAACAAAAATGCCGTTAATCTCATCACCTTGAGGCGGGACTACCTTGGGAAACATTGTGGGGACAGGTGGGCGCATGCGAAGTCCTTCGTAGATGACTGCCTATCATGAAGTAGTCAGTTGGCATCATCTGCAGCAAGCAAGTCCATAGCATACAAAGTTATACAGAAAAACACGTACCTGGAGATAAGGTATCTTCTTGGCCTCTTCCTGCTTGATGGGGCTCGACACCCGACCTTCACTGACAGCTTGAAGGATGATACCCTTCAATTTCTGGTAGACCCTTGGGCTTCCCATAAGATGCAACATGGTAGATCTCATTGCGGATGCAGTCGTATCAGAGCCAGCTACCATAACGAACAATGCTTCGCTCAAGGTAGGCCCGGGCTGAAGTCCGTGTCGAACGAACGCACCCTTTTGAGAGTCAATCACCCTAGTACAAGAAGAAATCACGAATGCAACTTACCAGCAAGTCCTTCTCATCTGGTGCACCTGGCTCAAACCTTTTCTTGACAGCTTTTTCTGCCACACTAGAACCTAGGATCAACTTCAAATCTTAATAAGACCGATGTGAGAGATAACGTACCCAATAGCAACACCAAGCCCCGTCTTGTCAGTGGGCTTTGGTCCCAGAAGTTTGAGAAACCATCGGCTTGTGGTTATGTCTCGCAACCAAGGAACGGAAATAGGGATCGTATAAGTCTTCAAAGCTAGTCGGTCGGCCGCCAATAGACCATACATGTCTGTGTCATTTTGCAGAAACCCTAACTCTTTACCAAAAGCAACTCGGGTGATGATATCCAAAGTAAGGTAGTTGACAACATGGGCGAGATTAACCACAGTAGTAGCCTCTGGATCCTTGGCACACCTGTCTCGAAAGTATTGTACTGCAAGTTCCATAAAAGTATCGACGATAGGTTCCATAGCAAGAGTTTCACGACCTCCGTATGGGCCTGCAAGCTGAGCCTTGAGCCTGTCATGTTCCGAGTTGTTCATGGTAGAGAACATGGTATCATGGTCTGGGTGCTTGATGGAGGCAAAGTAGAACCCATCCTTGCCATACGTACTCCGCGCTCCTGACATCCTACGCAAGGTCTCGGGGTCATCGGTGAGAAGGAGGTTGGGGCCGACTCGTATGAGATGACCGAACTTCTCGGCTAGTTCCTGATAGATCAAAGCATCTCGTCCTGAACTTGTCACTGAAGCAGTCCAGAGGGAGGTGATACCGGCCAGGAAGGGACCTGGGACTTTGCGAAGGCGGTACCAAGAGTAGGCCGTCGAGGCTACAAAGTACGTGAAGATGGCTACCGCAGAGACGGTAGCTATATGTGTTGGTGACCATGTAACGAGGGCCATTCTGGGAATTTGGGGGCTTTGATGGCAAAGGCGCAGAGGTGTTGTTGGAGAGCGTCGACCAATACAACTCAACAAGAAGTGCGACGTAGAGCTTTGGCTATTTCCACATTCGCTCCTGTCACCTATGGTTCGAGGCCATATATATATATATTCTTGCCCACCTCTTCTTGGTCATGTTGTGGAGCAATCCTCCCCCCCCCCCCCTTTAGGCATACTTACTGACCCTCCATGAGCGGCCGTGGGTGGGAGCATGCTCCGTATCACATATTTACCGTCATACAAACCTGATTCGGTGATGCAACTTTTCATGTTTACGATAACTCATTTCCATTCAGACTTCTATTGTTGCGAATACGACATACACTAATGGTGACTGGCCAGTCTTTACCCCCGTCCAGAACCTATTGGAATTGAATTGCTCACTTCCCCCCCCCCCTCCATGCCAACCCTCCACCACCTTGGGTTCAAATGGTAGCCTTTTGCACCATAATGGTGGCCGGCCACTGCATGTGACACATTCTCTACGTGCAGCAAGTCCTACGCTGCCCCGCAAGCATACGAACGGTTGTAGGGTCACACGGCCTCTCAACTTCATGCACGTCAATAATCACAGATGCGCGACGATTTTCCATAGCCAATGGCGATGTGGTGCCAATGTAACATCCGCAATATATTTCCCTAAACGAAACCTCGGTAATAGGCTGAATTGCCGTGGCTGAGATTGGCAGATCTTGACAAGACACCAACCCTGAATTGTTCCCGGTTTGAATTCGGCAGTCATGTGAATGATGACTGCCAAGGCATTTTCTGACATGATGATAGACGTGGGTGTTCCGATAGGGAGGAGGGGATTATCCTCGAAGAATGAAATAGTTACAGGTCAGTTTAAGGATGCCGACCCTGGGATATAGGCTTTGCATCAAGGAAGTTTTCGGGTTTGAATACCCTAATTCAGCAATGTCCACGGGTGTTTTGTTGCGTGGCTATAGCCTTGCTTACGATATATTACATTCCTGCAAGAGAGGTAGGTACCATTGTAGAATTCACCTCTACCGGGGAATTAAATGTTAAATCTGAACTGTACCTGTGGATTGATTGGCTGGAACAGTTCCACTGACTTCAAACGAGAATCGGTGATTGGGATAATACGTTGCAGTGGACTTCGCCGGTCGACCCACGAAGTACCCTCCTAAGAAAGTTATGAGAAGCAGTACAAACAAGGCCTCCTTGTCATATTTAACATTTATTTTCCCGGTAGAGTTGTTGATTACCTAGGTAGCCATCCGCGAATCCATGAATATCAGTGTGTCCTTCGATGGGCCAACATTGGCCGGCGTGACTCGTCATTAGTAGTGACAATTTCTCCAGCAAGTAAATAATTCCCAGCTACGAGTGCGGCTGAAAACCGGTCAAGAATGGATTTACTAGCGAAAAGTTTCCCAACCTCCTCTTGCTCCTCCACATGTGGTCACTGGAGAGATCGTCTAAATAGGTTACAATCTAGCAAGTTACCTACCTACCCTTAGGTAGGTATATGTATAAACCAATTATAGTCCAGAATGACGCAAGCATTGGTAGTCGCTTAGCAGCCCCCCCTACAGAAGGAGGATTATGCTTTCGACCGAAGGACACGTCAAGCACCTCAAATAAATTAACTGGTATATAGAGAGGACGTATCTACCTAGGTACATAGTACCTGACGAAACATTTGAACGGAAGCCAGCCTGTTACATTCCAGGTTACATAATCATCTGAAATGCTGTCCAATGGGAATCCTTGGAAGTCATATTCTGGGTCCACCTTTCAACATCCGTCCAAGCGGACTGAGCGGTCGGTCACTTGCATCATCACCTGGGCAGTACACACGACGTGGCATCGTTCGTCTCAGGTTTACAGTGGCAAAACAAACAGTGCCCCAATAAATCAAGGTCATATATCTTTGTTATGTGTAAGGCCTTTCCTTCTCTGTACCTAGAAAGCTGTGACTGATACACACTTGCGGCAACCCCTCGCTCCTTCTGAACTGTTTTCATATTGGACACTTTCTGTTTACATTCTGGTCGGCGAGACCTAAAATGGCGAGCATCAATCCTATTGGCGAAGACACGCCTCTGCTCAGGGACCAGAACGGCCCGGAAGCAGCCAAAGACTATCCGATACTGTCAAGATGGCAACGCTTCAAGACCTGGGCCGCTGACCACTTCGTCAACCTCATTCTGACGATATTACTTGTCTTTTTTGTCGCCCTGTTTCTCATTGTGGCTCTGGTTCGACATCCACGCGAACGGTCACCTTCTAACCCGACACCAGGCCTTGAAGCCGAGGTATGCTCTTCTGCTGGATGCGTCCTAGCCTCTGCAACCCTCCTTCGCAGCATCTCTTCAAGGTATGTCCACCCGAGCTCCGGTGTCATTGCACGTACCATGGTATGTATTGACACTAAGATCAGATTCAAAGAGCTCGACCCTTGTGATGACTTCCGCACATATGTTTGTGAAGGGTTTGATGACGTCCACGAGATCCGTGAGGACCAGAGCGGTGTGGATAGCCTCCAAATTATGAGCGAAGAAGGCCAGCTACTTCTCAAGCGCATTGTGGAATCGCCAGCCCCTGCAGATACTTCTCTGTTTTGGACCGCCTCGTCCCCCGATCAAGAGATCTTCGCCAAGATGCAAGATGGATACAATGCTTGCTTGAACGAGACTCTGCTGAAGTCTATCGGTTCAAAGCCGCTGCTTGATCTTGTATCCCAGCTTCAAGAGATTTATCCTGTGAAGAACCCCAAGGGGAAAGGCGATGCCACCTTGACCGATGCCGTCAAGTTCTTGATAAGCATTGGAGTGGAAGGGCCGATCTCTCTAGGTGTTGGCGCCGACGACAAGGACCCGGATTCAAATGTCATCTCATTGAGCCCTGCGTGGTCTTTCGGATTACCGTCGAAGCAATACTACAACAAAAGCGACGTGGTCACTAGGTACAAGGACACAATTAGCAGCATCCTTGAGGCTTTGCTCAAAGAGTCAACCCCCAAATCGACCGTGCTCTCGACCTTCCGTGCCACAGGGACCTTACAAACACTGAACAAGAAGGTCGTCGATGATCTGGTAGAACTCGAGTCTCAAATGGCTGCAGCGTCACCAGACCCCGAGGATCTGTCTGATATCACTAAAGTTTACAATCCGCATACATTGGATGAGGCTGAAGTTTACAATCCTTCAATCTCGGTCAAGAGCATAATCGAAGATTTTACCGATGGTTACAAGCCATCAAAGATCATCGTGGCATCTCCTGAGTATCTGAAGGCATTGTCAAAGATCCTTGCCTCTCAGAAGCGAGACACCATCCAGTCGTATCTCATTTGGAAAGTGGTACAAGCGTATGGTGGGGCGGTTGAAGATGATGCCCTTACGCCACTTCGCAGGTTCAGAAATATCCTTCAAGGTAAAGAACCAGACGTCAGGCCAGAACGGTGGAGGACTTGTATCAGCGTTGTTGATAGTGATCTTCGTAAGTTATCCTGTTCCCACAGAGCGATCTAAGGTTGACAAACTGTTTCAGCCTGGATCCTGAGCCGCTTTTTCATCGAACGAGCCTTCTCAAAAGAGGCCAAAGACCTTGGCGACCAGATCATCCACGACATTAAGAATGAATTCAGCGTAAAGCTGACAAATTCTGATTGGATGACTGAGAAAGTGCGTAAGCTCGCAATCGACAAAGTTGAGCTCATCCGCCAAAAGATTGGCTATCCCACCAGGAGCCCAGATGTCACGAATGCGGAAGAACTTCAAAAATACTACAACAATGTCAACATATCCGCAGATTCCTTTTTCGCCAACAGACTATCCTCCAGCGAGAATGGCGTCCTTCGTGAGTGGGCGCAGGTTGGAAAGCCAGTCGACAAAGACGAATGGGGGATGTCTGCATCAACAGTCAACGCGTACTATAATCCGCCAGGAAATGAGATCGTTTTCCCTGCCGGCATCATGCAGGCCCCTGTCTTTTATGACCCGTCCATTCCCAAGTATCTATCATATGGCGCTTTTGGAGCAGTGGCAGGCCACGAACTGTCGCATGCTTTCGATTCGTCCGGAAGAAACTACGATCAGAACGGCAACTATACTGACTGGTGGGACAAGTCCACCATTGATGCATTCCAAAACAAGACAGATTGCTTCGTCGAACAGTACCACAACTACACCATCCCCACCAAGGACGGACCTCTGCCAATCAACGGGAAACTTACCCTTGGCGAAAACATAGCCGATGCCGGGGGTCTTACCGCGGCTTTCCAGTCCTGGCGCCGTCGCGATGACGAGAAGGCTGATCTGATGCTTCCTGGCCTGGACCACTTTACAAAGGAACAGATCTTCTTCCTCGCTTATGGACTTACCTGGTGTGGAAAGATAAGGGAGGAAGAGGCTGTCCAGAGAATCTATACTGACCCGCACAGTCCTAATGCGTTTAGAGTCCAGGTGAGGTTTCTTCAGATGAGCTGCACGAGCACGATCATATGATCATTGTTTACTGACGTCAATAATTACAGGGCACAACAGCAAACTCACGGGAGTTTAGGGAGGCATTTAACTGCCCTGTTAAGGAGCCTACCTGTGAGCTGTGGTAGATCCGGTTCATCTTTAGCAAAAGGATATTTCAGCTTCTTGAGCAAAGTGCTTCTAAGATGGTGCATGTCTGGGGTCCTTGACAACTGATTATCATAACTATGGAACGGCGAACAGAATGGATTTCAAGTGTTGACACGCTGCAACGTGGTGACACTGCATGTTCCGATCAAATGTAGCATTTTAAAATCAACCAATTTAAATGAGGTGTTGGACATCCCGGGGCGACGTTTCGAAGCGCTTACCTACCTACCCTACCCTAGGTAATTAGTGTCCGGATAGCGCGACCACCTGGCGACATATCTGGACCTTGATCTTCAAAATCCAAAGTAATATCAATCTCCATCTACAATGGTCCTTGTAGCCTGGAATGGATCTCGGGTTTGTCTTACCCCAATAACACCCGAAGGATTCAGCCTCATGTATGACTGCATGATGTTGAGTCAGGACCTCTCTTATCATCTCAGCTTCCCTTTCTAGATCATCCTTTGGTGACTCATTGGATTCGGAACCTAGGCCGTTACTATGATGGCCCTTCGGAACGAGGGTTGACGGTTTCACTATAAGCAATGATGATCCCTTTCGTTGACGAATTTGACAAGACTG
The DNA here is from genome assembly GCA_025426655.1 of Cytospora mali. Lineage (NCBI taxonomy): Eukaryota > Fungi > Ascomycota > Sordariomycetes > Diaporthales > Cytosporaceae > Cytospora > Cytospora mali. Next base: position 5,537,620 of record JANKOA010000002.1, on the reverse strand, counting down.
TTTTAATCAAATCATTAATCAACTCAAGCATACTATCCATCAACATGGCGAGCGAAACCCCCGCGGCCGCTGCGAGCGGTTACACCATCACCTCCCCACGCCTCACCATCCGCACCGCCGTGCCCTCAGACGGCGAAGCCCTGGTAGCCTTCTTCACCAACCCGGCCAACTTCCCCTGGGAAGCCGAAACGGACCTCACCGTCGAACAGGTTCTTCCCCGCATCGACCGCTGGGCCAAAGCCACCGAGGAAGGGAAAAGCGCGTTCATGGTTGTCGTCGAGCGGGAGAGCGACCAATTGATCGGTTTCGGAGGCTTCAACTGCTTGCCTTATACGAAACCCTTGGGGAGTGAACCGTTATGGACAGCGGCGAAGCAAGAAGGTCCCGAGGGGGGCATGGTGTTGGTGGCTGATATCGGCATGAGCATTGATCACAGATATCAGCGGAAGGGCTACGCGAGGGAGGCTGTCTGTGCGTTGGTTGAGTATGGGCTTGGGACGTTGGCATGTAGCTACGTGCACATGGATACGGCTAAAGACAATGAGCCGTTTAGAGGATTGATGAGGGACATGGGTATCGGGGAAGTCGAGGGCGATGGTGGAGAGGCGCCGGAAGGTGCGGCATTCTGCTTTGCGTCGAAGTCTTATAATTATGTCTTCGAAAGGGCAGATTGGGAGAGGGTTCAGGACGAGATGAAGAAGAAAAGTAAATGGCCGTTGTGATGGAGGCGAGAAATTCGACGAAGCAGAGATATAGTTGCTTGTTTGGCAGCTTCACCGGGCCCGGGTTTGGGAAGCGCGTGTGACGCAAGTTCATACAGCACCAAGGGATACACGGTTGGCACCTGGGCAGCGAAGCGAACCCGACTGGGGTCGTGAAAAAAGCATAGGCGATGCGGGGCCTTGATTTGGCAAATATTCCTTATATACCACAGCATTTCGAATGATTCACATGTCCTTGGTGTTTGGAATCTTAATCAAAATATATATGTGTATATATATATACACACACACACACATATCTCTCAAGCTTTGACCAGTGAGTGCTCTTACAAGATCGGGCGAGATGTCTCGTCAAAAGCAATGGCCCCTTTGTCCGCCCGCGTCTTCCAAAAGGCCCCACCCCCACAAAATATAGGGCAGCACTATGGCAGACATGACGCCTGACACGCCCGGGTTAGGCCCCGTAAGAGTACGCACTACGTATGCATATCACACACCACCACCACTGAAGCCAGCCACATCAGCCCCGCGCAACGCAACCCCAGCGGGGAGGGGGTGACACTTGATGCTCACGTCCCGTCTACAGTACATAGCCCAGTGTGTTCGCTTCTGCCCGTCTCAGGCCTCCAGCCAGCTATCGAAACTGTCTTTGTGCACTTCTCTGCACCACGTGGGGAAACAGGCTGCGCCTCACTGGCACAGTCTCGGCATACAACCAACAGGAGACAAGAACAAGCCATCCAAACCAAGCTGCAACTGATCGTCCCAATCACGGCAAAGATGGACGTTGAGCTAGGTCTCATCATGCGTCCCTGGGCGGCAGATGGTGTTCCCCCGGAGTCGACGATCACCACTAACCACCCTGGACTATTGCTGCGCCGGCAATCTGCATAGTTGCAGAAGGCCATTCAACTGGCTGCCTTCTTTCATGTCTGTCTATCATCTCTGTGGCCATTCTGCAGGCAGACCAGGCAACCAGGCAGCAGACCCGCGGGATGCGGAGCTAACCCAACACGCCAGTTGCGGTTACGCTTCCTGTTGGTCCTTTGCCCCGATGCCAGCCTCCTTTGTAGATTTATTCTTCACAGGCTAAAGCTGCATGTTCCAGTCTGAGAGACAGCCTCAGTCTGCCTGCAGGTTACCCAAAATGGGTGATGAATGTGACAGGTGGGCTAGGTAAGACGGGAGGAACAGAACCTCTGCTGAGCCTCATTAGGCCTTGCTTCTCTACTTAATGCTGACGAGCATCCTCCGTCCACACCATTTCAGTCCCGTCCTCAGGCCCTCTTCCTTTCTCAGCAAAGGATTTGCACCCTTTGACATTCCACGTCTCGCACCAATATACCAGCTCTGCCGGTGCGCTGGTCGTTATAGCCATGGCTTTCAAGGCAGATCCCCGTCCCTTCCAGGACGACGAGGCGTCTGTCGGTAGCTATCACTCGGACGCATACACGCTTCCAGGCCACCACATGGAAGACGACGCCCGAAGCATCATGTCGGCTTTATCTCATGATTCTTATGACTCTTTTTGCCCTCGGGAGCGGCTGCCCTCTTAGTACGTCCTCTCGTCCTCAACTGCTTTTACTAGTATGTGATCACTAACTCCCAACAGCCGTGTACCCAAGGAACAGGGTGCTTCACAACCCGTCTACGAGGCCTGGGTTCTCTGCATATCCCACGAGACCGGTCACGAAGTCACAAAGCTTACATCTTGTGGATTCAACATCCTATCGGCCCATGACGAAGAAGCGCCTTGGGTTTATTGCAGAGCGGAGTCCTACGAGCAGCAAGAGCTATGCGACATGACCCTGGCGGCCGTTGAGCGCTACCAAGCTGCGAACAAACGCTGCCTCCCCTCACGTCTCATCCGCGGCCAAGCCAAGCCCTATGAGCACGATCTCGACCAGCGTATACAGAAGATTCCCGTCTCCATGCAATCAGAGCTGCATGGTCTGCTTCGTCGTCGCGAGGAGGCCACTTCGAACCGCTTCCATCGGCGAGACTGGACGGTCGCCATGATGCGAGAACAGTATCGCTACCGTTTTGCCAGCGCGAAGCCGGAAGAAGTCAAGCGATCCGGCGGGTTCTGGAAGAAGAAAGATCTCCGTAGGATCGAATACTTCTTTGTTCTCCGAGGCGCCGATAGCAAGGTCGCTACAGATAACAAGGGTATGTACCAGCCAAGAGAATTCGGCAACCCCTGGAAGAGGGTCGACGAAGACGAGAGGTGGGAACGGGAGCGGGCCAGGGACATGAATCATTTTGGAAAGGAATTCGTTCAACATGGGTGGCGTCCCCGACCACGAGGCAGATCGCTGTCTTCGGGACGTTTTCCATCACACCTTACACCCTTCCCGGCGGAGGTATATTATGATGAGATTCCACTTCCGCCTCGTCGTGTGCGAGTTGAGCGCGGTAGATCCCGAAGTCGAAGTCTAAGCAGGAGTCGGAGTCGAAGCCGAAGCCGAAGCCGACTTCGAAGCGGCGCATCTATCGCCCGGATGGCATTCGATAGTTTCCCTCCCTCGAACCCCTTCGTTCCCGGACCTCCAGTCGGTGGGATGATGGCTCCACTTACAGCCTCATTCCCCTGTGGTCCTCCAGCAGAATCGCAGGCGTTCCACATCCTGCCGCAAGGAGGCTTCCCACACATTTGTCACGGTAACTGCAGTCTTCCAGGGCCACACTGGATGCATGGCCTTTCATCTCCACCGCCTCCTGCCGGGCTTGCTTGTCCAAATTTGTCATCTCCCCGCCCAACCATGTCGCCCGGAGCCCCCGTCACCTTCGAGATGCCTTCACCGTCACACACACCCTTCTTCCCCTCGCCATTGAACTGCCCATATCCGTGTGAAGGGATGTCATCGCCTCCTCCTCCGCCATCAGACTTCTTCGATTACATGGACTGCGCTCCGGCGTCCTCGCCGCCATCACCTCCCCCTGCACCTAGACTTAGCAACCTGACTACTCCCACTACGTTTTCCCGTGTTACGACTAATCACACTGGCTCTACTTTCCAAGAAACGGAGGTCTCCACGCCTGAGGAGGCTGGTATGGAGGTGTTTGTTGGAGAGGATCCTCGGCCCGCGAGCCGTGGCGCGCCTAACTATGATGATGGTGAGTACGGATTCTGGCTTGGCTGCTACAATTACTAATGAGGCAGCAGCTCGGGCCAACCAGTGATGACAGGTGTGAAATCTGGGGAAAGGTGTGAGGCGAAAGCTGAAGCTTTTTGTAATTTTGTTTATGGCGAGTCGGACGCGTCCCAGGCACGCAGTAGGTACCATGGGAGGATGAAGTCGCAAATAGAGTTTACATGGTCTTTGTTGGTAATCGGGACGATAGGCGGTCTGGGCGGTGTATGGTTTCAGTCGCAGAGTACTTCAAGGGTCCTGTGCCAAGTCTGTCTCTACACGAGTGGTCTCATCGCAATTTCATCGGTAGTGCTTATCAACTTTGAATTATTCCACCTTACCCTAGGGTAGTTGTCGCCGCTGGTTATCTCAAACTAAGCTTTTATGGTAGCTTGGTCCGAAACCGAAGTATAGGCCTGACAGTAGCACCTTTACTTCAGAGAGTGCATGCCTGGCCGTTCACGGTAGAAAGGTTTAGACTTTCACATCCATGGATTCGTCAGCCGTCACATTTCGCATCAGTTCAACAAATGAGATGGTCTCATTATAATGTGATCTTCAGCCCGAAACGATTACTGTCCCGTGATTCAAAACTCTAAACGATCTGACTTCACTACATCGTACACCGGTAAGGCTGTCCATTCAGAAATCTCACCACCTGGGCACTCGCCAATGGATCGATCCTCATCATTGTATGAAAGAAAACGCAATGTTATATTAGTGTTTCTATATTATGATGTGAATAACCTTGAATGGCCTAACACAAATCTACATCTGCGACTCTACAAGCTCAAAGGACTTGTGATCACTGATGGCCGCAGCATACCGCGGAACCATCGCGTGAACCCTCTCCTTCGTCTGCATGGAATAAGGGGTCACCGCCCAGGCCACGCCCGACAACCAGTTCTTGCGGTACTCAAAGTCGACTTCCTTGTCATTGCGATCAAGGACCGGCCCACCAAACCTAGCCAGCGACTTCAAGTAATGGTCAAACACCCGCCACTCATGCTCCCTCCTATCCTCAACCGTCAATGCCGCGCCCATAAAGTACGTCACATCATGGAACGCAGAGCCGACATGAACCATCTGAAAGTCAAGGAACCGCGTCGAGTCAGCGCCCTTATCACCGGCTAAGAAATAAGTATTCCCAGTGTGCGGGTCGCCGTGCAGCAGACAACTAAACTTCGCACTCCGCGAGGCATAGTGCTTCTCCATCACACTCTTCACCCGCTTGGCGTCATGCATATACTCCGGCAGGGGCGGCCGGTCGGCAGACAGCGCCACGGCGTCCCAGTTGCCGATGAGGTACAGCATGGACGTGTCGTAGTGCGGCGTCAGCCAGGCGTGGTCCTCCATCCTGGTGCCCCAGGTGCCGACGTGCATGGCCGCGAGCTGCTCGACGCCGGCCAGCACGCGCTCGACGGGCCACGTGTACAGGGGGTCGCCGAAGGCGCAGCCGTGCCGCGTCAGGTCCTCCATGATGACCAGCGCGTTGGTCTTGTCGTGGCCCGCCCAGTAGGAGCGCGGGAGGGCCATGTGGACGAGGGTCGGCGCGATGTGGTTGAAGAAGTTGACCTCGCGCTCGTAGATCTCGATCAGGAAGTGGTACTGCGCCATGTGCTCTGGCTCGAAGCCGCCCTTGACGCAGACCGAGGTGGGCTTGGTGTCGTCCGGGACTGAGGGGGAGGAGGAGGAGCCATCGTAGGTGATGGCGAAGAGGAGCTTGCAACCGGTGGCGAGGATCGAGTTGGTCAGCTTGATGGATTTGATCTTGTGTCCCAGCTTCGAGGCAAGCCATTCGGCCGTGACCTCCTCCGGGACAGTGGGGAGCTTGTCCAGCTGCCCTTCCGTGACGGTCCCGACCGCGAGTGATCGCGACATGATTTTTTGTGTAATTTCTCGTGAGACGAGACTCGAGAGTGAACGAGTGGAAGGAGTGGGAGGGAGGAGCAAGGGGTATGGGCCGCTGGAACGTCGAATTCTATTGGGATCCAATTCTCAAAACCTTTCGATATACCACTTATCTGGGGCACCGTTCTGGATTATAAATAATGTTCTCCCCCAATCTGGGCATTGAACAGCTTCCAGAAAGGTTCCATGAATCATGATGTTCATTGTCAGTTTCCAGGGTTGGTTCCAATGCTGATAAGGTTGCTGCGATACTGCATGTTGGCTGCATGTTAAAGGGATCCGACATGAAATCCCCTACAACCAGGCAGATCTACGTACGCATGTGTAGATTTCCATGCTCATGACTAAGGCGTTTTAAGAGCTGTCATATACTAGCCCACAATTCTAAAATGATCGAGACTGGCCGTGCAGGTCAATGGTGCATTCACCCATGCGTTCCAAGGCTCACACGTGATGCATGAATACGGCGCAGCTGCAGGACGAAGTTTATACGCCGAGAATACACCCTGCAGTGGCTTCAGTTTTCCCTTTAATGTCCGCGTTGTTTAATTGTATGGTTCCATGGTGGGAAGATTCGCACACCAATCGTCAGACTGTCCAAGTCCAAGAGTTACTGGGATCGTCAGTACTCCATAAGTTAACTACTTCACGTTCAAGGGAAGATTACCCTAGGGTACTGAGCAAAACAAACTTTATGGACTTCAGGAGTGATGTGACGCTGACAAGATTCAGGATTCTGCACGTGGATATGTAAACTCGTGGTCTTTTCCCAAAACTGACATACACAAACCATGATCTGCAGGTACAAGGGTTCCATATCACAAAATACAGCCGAAGGAGGAGTCCCGGATAGTTGGGAGGTGGCGACGCCAAGCGAGCCCGACTGTGTATATGGGGCCCCTTTTGTCCCGAAAAACAACTGTTGACACGAGGCATACATCCCGAGCATTGAACAGAGAGTCCTTCGTTTATTCTTTCTTCTTTCTTCTTACAACCGTACACAGGTCCAGCAAGAAAGAAGATGGCAGTTCGTGATGAGTTACCGCCTTTGATGATCACGTTTCTCGTGGTCGACACCATTGCAGTCGGCCTCAGGGTTTGGATCCGGACGTATCTCAAGAGGTCGTTTTGGTATGATGATTGGGCCTTGTGCCTCTCCCTGGTACGTGGGTTCTTTGTTTTGGCTTTTGGCTTTTTCTCCCCTTGGGATCACAGACCACACCAGATAACCGCACAGAACTTCGCTGACATGACCTGTCACAGGTTGGCTTCATCCTCCTCTCCACATTGGCCTTCATATGTCTCGCCTACGGTTTCGGCGCAACTGAAATGCTCCCCGGCTACAATCCCATCTTGGCGTCAAAGGTGATTCTCCATCCGTTAGGAGGTGGGTAGTGGATACAATGGGCTGACGACGTGGTTCTACGAGCAAAAAGTATTTCCTGATTGTGCAGCTGGTATACATGATTACACTCTACATTTCCAAGCTGAGTGTCGGGCTCGTCCTGTACCGGATCGCGGAGACCCAAAAGACCGTTCGGAAGTGGCTCCTGGGGTCGATGATTCTCCTTACGGTGTGGACGGCCGTCAGTGTCTTGACTATAGCGCTACAGTGCCGTCCCCTGGCAGCGGCATGGGGGGAGGGCACTGGTACTTGCGTTTCCGGCGAGACAATCTCAAACACTGGGTACTCATTCTCATCCATGGACATTGCCACAAGCTGGTTCTATGCGGTATGCTAACCACCCGACGTTATCGCTGCTCTACCTACATTGTGTACCTACATTGTGCTGATATTATGTAGTTGCTGCCCATATATTTGCTGAAGAACGTCCAACTGAGCACAAAGTTGAAGGTATCTGTCATAATCATACTGGGGCTGGGTGTCGTGTAAGTTCCAAGACATACGACCAAAATCTTCTATTCAAGTTCAAGATGGCTAACCAGGACCTACCTAACTTAAGGAGCAACATTGCTACACTCATCCGACTCAAGTTCCTCATAGACATTAGATACGTGTCATCTGTATCATCTCCTGAGCTAGTCCAACTCTATCTCGGCTCCTTCATCTAGTAAGCTAATAATCTCCTGATAATCTCAAAACACCTCGCATATTCAAGCCCATTCGAACCTTGTGCTCACATGTCACACTCGCAGCTCTGTGACGGAGATTGGACTCACCATCTTCACCGCCTCCCTCGCGGCGTTGCGGCCGCTCTTGTCGTTTCTACGCTCCAAGAGCGTATATTACGGTAGCACCGGCAAAAGCACACTCCCGACCAACTCGAAGACCTGGCCGGCGATAGAGCTACGAGACGTCGGTCCACATGATCATATTCATGGCTCTCTGGGTTCAGACACAGGGAGCCAGACAAACATAATCCCAGACAATGGGCAGATTGTCAAGCATACAAGTATCCAGGTCAAATACTCAGAGATGGTTTGAAGACGAGGCAACGCCAAGCTAGGAGAATATCCAGGAACATTGTTTCACTTCGGAAGTAATACAGACCCCCTGGACATCTGGGGACTTTTTCCACTTCAGTCAATATTTCACGGCCCATGTTAATACGGAATGCGGCCATTCATTTCACCATTGTTCAAGTACCTAGGGTAATCACCAAAGTATACAATTCCATCAAACTTTTCATTTTGCTTCGAAATGAACATCCCTTTACCGCAGGGGGCAGTATCCATTCAATGCGGCTTGTCCTCATCTTGTGCGAAATGCTCTCTGTGAATGTTGTCAGTTACCGATGGCACAACCTTCATAGGGGAGGACTTACCTTGCCCACGGACTCCTACGCCTAAGATACTCTCCCTTGTAAAAGAATATGAACGGGATCACACACATCGGCAAGCTTAGAAACGCAAGCAAACTCCCGGCCCACTCCATCCCTAGACGCTCATACATCTGGGTCCCGAAGAGAGGGAAGCCGGCACCCACCAGGTTTCGAACGAGGATGACTCCCGCGAGAGCGGAAGCGGCATAAGTCTGATACGAGTCCACGACGTAGTTGAGAACAGCGAGGATAATGATGTAGATTCCGGCACCGAAGAACGCGCTCGCGATGATGGGGACAATCCAGTGTACTGTGCTGAAACTTGTCCATGCAAACCAGAACAGTGAGATGGGCAGGAGGAAGGTTCCGAATCGGGCGAGGTGCATGCGGGCCTCTGGAACACCCTTGCCGTCGTTCTTGGATACCTGTCGGAGGTAGTATCTCTCCTGGACAGGGTGGAGAAAGGCTGCCACAATGCTGCCGATACAGAGACCGGAGAAGGCAGCTCCCCACTGACCGATGTTGAAGTTGTGTCCACCTGGCCCGAAGAGCAAAGGGAATGCTTCGTTGAAGAGATAGACGATTCCGTATATGAAGCCGTTATAGACAGCCGCGGCCATTGTGATACTGTGACCGTCAGTACTAGTCATTGGCCGACTGGACTTGGAATGTTTTAGGACAGACTAGGGATTACTCACGGCTCAGTGAATAGGAACTTGAAAGGCCTGGTCAGGGTTATAGCAAACAGGGATACCAGTCCCCTTTTTTCGTCCGCATGCGCGTCGTGTATGTGGCTAGCAGCGGCAAGTCCCTCAGATTGGAGTAGCTTGCGGAGCCTCTTTGTCTTCCTCTCGAGGATGATCGAGTGGCGGGTTTCGGGCACGGTGAGCACGAGCAAAATCCAGACGCCTCCGAGGATGGCCATATAGATCCAAAACAACCACCTCCAGCCCATGTCCAAGGCGATCCACCCGCTGATGACCAAGGCAAGCGGCGGACCGAAGGTACTGCTCAGGCCGTAGATGGCCATTGCTGGACCGGATTCATTTCTGGCCCACATGTCGCTGATCGTTCCGCCCGTGTTTGTCAGGGGCGCACTGCCGAAGAATCCCTGGAGCAACCGACAGACGATAACAGTGACGATGTTGGGCGCCAGTGCGAGTGGGATCTGGAAGATGACGAGTAGCAACCAGGATATAACATAGATGGGGTTCCTGCCGAAATACTCGGAGAGCGGCGCAAGCATGAGCGGCCCTATAGCAAATCCAAGGATATACATGGAAAGCCCGAGTGTGCCAACCTCAGACGAAACTTTGAAAGTGGCGACGAGGTCGTTCTGTCCGGAGCTGTAGCCACCCGCGCAGAGACATCTGTATGATTTGTGATTTAGCCATTATGCTCTAGGAATTTCCCAAAGTAGTGAATCAAGTTGGAGAAGTCATACGTGAGGATGTTCAGCATGCTGACGAAGCAAGTTATGTACCACTTCTTCCATCGTGGCCAGTTTCGAGGGTTGTCTTTGTCGTGAGCAGAGTAAACGAGATAGATGGACTCGTTTTCATCAGGGTACTGCCTCGCGCGGTCGAGTGCCAGTTCCTCCGAGAGAAAGATGCGGCCATCCGAGGTTGTATATTGGGTCCCGTCCGGGGGAGAGCTGGCATCGGAGATGTGATGGAGCGAAGGCGGCCTTGATGAACGGCCTGACTCGATTTCTTTCTCCAGCCGTGCTGGGTCCGACCTGTCTGCCTGCGGCTGACTCTTTTCCGTGACAGTGATCATGATTTACGAACAAGAACTTTCAGAAGTACGTGAGAGGGTTTCTTCCTCCCCCAGGCAAAAGGGGGGGAAAGCTGTCATTTATTCAGAGGGCGAGCAGCCAACAGTTCATAGATTCTATTACCAGGGCATCTCCTCTGCCCTTTCCATTGACCCAGCAAGCCAGGATTGCTTCCCCCCTCGACATCAAGACGTCACATTGTGATAAACCGACTGCCGAATACCCGTTGGAGTGCAGATGCAGGTGCAAGTGGCATTTCTGCTTATGGGAAGAGATTGTTTCCTATAATCAAAGAAAGCGCGGTATTAGATTGATGGGAAGGTGACGTGGTGGCCCACCAAGACCAACACCAGCTGACCACCTGGGCACATAGTAGCAAGCAGTATGGATATGGTCGCCAAACGGCCTAAGCGCTTATGCCCCTGTACCATGGTTAGATGTAAAAACAAGTATCTGCTGTGTACTTTGGTATGGGCCAGCACAATATCCTCATACGGCAACCAACATGCTGACCCGAATCCCCTCTTTTACCCCGATGGAGATGCCGATTTTCCTCGGCTTACCTTTTCGGACCTTCCCCAGTCCCATCCGACGGCAGATCTACCAAAAATCGGGCCTCATCTTGAGTGGGAATGTGGGGGTGGGAACCGATCACCCTCGAGCTACACCGCATGCACCGGCTGGCTAAGGATCGACGGATGAAAAGACACCTTGTTTGATCGAGTTGATCAATGGTCGCGGTTACAGTTTCAACGACTAGGAAAATGGTGCGGATGCTTATCGAGCCACTGCTACCTACCCAGGTTGTTATAATTCTTATTTTCGCCTTGGATGCCTCTGCCGAGTTGGTTTTATACCTACAGCACTGTTTTCTGTCTGCCGGGCTTACCTACTTAAGTAGGTCGTCTCAACATAGTTCTGAACTACATGTACTATATTCTTATATATATATATAGTATTACTGTGCAAAAAGCTTGAGCGGTGGCCACGGGTAAGTGGGCAGCCGTCCGCGGGGTGCCCAGGTGCCGCTGGAGGGCGGTAGTTGTACCTCCCGGGACGCAGAGGAGCGGTCGCACACTGTCCCTTTTCTTTTTTCTCTGTTTTCCTCCTTTTTCCCCTTCTATTTTCTCCTCTTTTTCTTGACAGGCTTACATAGAACCTTTTTATCACCTTCAAAATCGCGCAAAAACCGCCCCTGAGGAAACCCAGGGCTGGTATCCCAATATCATCGGGATTCTGATGGGTACCACTCGGCAGAAACCAATAGCCAGTCGGCCCAGAAGATGATCTGTGACAACTTGGCAAGCAGTTGGCGCAGTTTCCCGTATATATTCTGTCATTTTCCATATGGTGGCTATGTTGTAGCCAATGAGTATAATGCGCGGTAGACGCTCCTCAGCAACCTGAAGCTCGTCGGGCGGCGTGGGTCTCCAATATTGATCTCATAGCTTGAGAGACAATGTGCAATACGATTTATGTGGACCTCGCGCCAGCGCATATAGTTGATCCAGAGACAGAGCCAATTCACACAAGTCTTATTGACTCTTTCAAAAGTGACTGGTGTGCTTGAGTGACGGCGTATTGACCACCTGCATCCCACACGGGAACTTTCTCGGCTAGATTCTGCTCTCTTGATGATATTGGCGACGGTCAAGTTCATAGTCTTGTACTTGGACTACGACAAAAATCATACATGAGTACTGTGGCGAGACAAAGCTCACTGGTGTAGGTTACTTGAATACACTTTATAGGCGGGCATATAACAAAATCAAAGCTACCCTAAGGGTATAGTATAGTCCCTAACGATTAGATATATAATTACCGGAAATGATCTGCAAATTCCGGTCTTTTCAAAATATGAATATATTTCTCATTGAATACGCGCCTAAATTTCAAATCACGCACCAGCTGCACGAACATCCTCCTCGGTCGCCACCGCTTGGCCCTTGTCCGCCTCACTCCCGTCCTCACTCCCCTTCATACCCAGCTGGACCTGATCTGCAAGATGCAACAGCGACGGGCTCTGCACAATGGTAATCGTACTCAACTCCACCCCGACCTGCTGGCGCACCCAGTTGCGAACCTCCATGGCCACCAACGAGTCCACGCCCAGATTCTCCAGCGGCCGGTCCAGCGCAATGCTGTCCTCATCCTTGATCAGGAAGTTGGCGAGCGCACCCGCTAGCACACGCGCAATCACACCTCTCTTGTCATCCTGCTCAGAAAGGGACGCCAGCTGGCCCCGGATCGAGTTGCGATCCGCGGGCTGATTGGGGTCGGGCCCGCCGTTGCGCCGCTCTAGGTTGTGGTAGATGCTCATGCGCACATCACGGCGCCAGGCTACGCGGTTGAGGGGCGAGGAGATGGGGATCGACGTGTTGAGGCCGAGGAGGACCTGGCTCTGATTTGTGTATGTCGACCTGCCCGGACCGCTGCCAGGAGCTGTGTCGACAGCAGCAGTGGCAGGGGAAGAAGGCTTGGACCTGCTCACGGCCAGCGCCACCGCGTCAAGCAGGTCTTGCTCCTGCAAGATGTGCATGCCGATGCGGTTCAGACGATCCAGGACGTCCTGGTTGCGCGAGACAAAGCCAACCTCGCCCATAACACCGACGTCGATGACGGAGGCGACGAGGCCCTTGTGGTGGCGGAACTGCACGAACGCATCCATAAAGGTGTTGGCAGCCGCGTAGTTAGCCTGGCCCCACTGTCCTGCAATACTGCCGTACGAGGAGAAAAGGATGAAAAAGTCTAGATCGGCAGTCGCGGTCGCCTCGTGGAGGTGCCATGTGCCCTGGACCTTGGGTTGGACGGCCGTGTTCCAGTCGGCGAAGGTCATATCGGACAGGCCAATATCTTTCAGGACCATGGACAGGTTGATGACGCCGGCCATGGGTCTTATGGCTGTGAGTGCGTTTTCGACAGCCTGGTTCACATCGGCCCTGTTCATGACGCTGCCCTCAACCAGAAGCACTTGACACCCGAGGGAATGCAACTCTTCCACAAACCCATCTGTGCCGGGACCTGCCCGGGCTGATCTCGACAGGAAGACCAGAGAACGCGCCCCATTCTCCGCCATCCAAGTCGCCAGAGCCCTACCAAGACCGCCTAAGCCGCCCACGAGCAGATATGTGCGGTCTGAACGGAAGACTGGTCTGGGCTTCGGCGCAACCACCACGGTCGAGCCGGGCGACTCGACCTGCAGGTCCTCGACACACTCGGGCATAGACACGACAATCTTGCCGATATGCTTCGCCATCTGCATGTGCCGAAAGGCGTCCTGGATCTGCGCTGCCGGATACATGGTCGAGATGGTCGGCCCAGCAATCTTGCCCTCGCGGATCCACTCGACACAACGCTCCAGCAGCGCCGTGGCCCTGTGGGGGAATGCCTCGGCGACTAGGCGCAATTCCAGGCCCGTAAAGGTGCGGTTGGCCTCAAAGGCCTCCATAGGCAGCTTGGAGCGGCGTTGGAAGTCGCGTTTGCCAATCTCGATCATGGTGCCGAACTCGGCGACGCACCTCCACGAGGCGGTGAGGAGGTCTCCCGAGAGCGAGTTCAAGACCACGTCGACACCGCGCTGGTTGGTGGCGTGGAGGACGTCGGGCAGGAAGGATGAGTCGCGGGAGTTGAAGATGTGCGAGTCTGGAATGTGGTAGTTGTCCTTGAGATAGTCTCGTTTGTTCTGGCTGCCCACGGTACAGTAAATCTATTCATTCAGAGTCAGCCTGGTAAGTCTGTGGGCTGTGCGAGAACAGAAATTGACACTTACCTCTGCACCGATCAGCTGTGCTATCTGGATTGCAGCCAGACCAACACCACCAGCTGCGGCGTGGATGAGGATCGTCTAGCAGAAGCCATCACATCAGTATCAACAAGCCTCACGTATACGCGCCATGGCCACATGATGAATAGTACATACCTGCCCCTTCTGAAGATTGGCCTTATCCACAAGTGCCATCAAGGCGGTGGTATATACGCATGGCATGACGGCTGCCTGTTCAAAACTCATGGCGTCGTCCATCTTGACGCAGAGTGCCTCCTTCATTGGGTGTAGCGTTGTGAAGCAGGAGCTTCCAATATACATGACCCTGTCACCAACGGAGAAGCGTGTTACACCGGGTCCTACCTCTCGAACAATGCCGCTGCCCTCGAAGCCCATCTCGGCAGGGCTGTTTTCAAGAACACCGAGTGCGATGAGGACGTCCTGTGAGACTAGTTAGCACATGCAGAGCAATATTTGGATTAAGAACATTGAGTAAATGGATGACGAACCCTGAAGTTCAATCCCACAGCCTTAGTTTCAACGAGAATCTCGCCCTCTGCCAGTTTTCGGGTGCTCGCATCACTCCAGCTCATCGTATGCAGAAGACCCGGCGTCTTCATGGTGAGACGTTTGCGTGCGGAAGCTTGCTGCAGCTCCGTCTCGTTTCTATGTTGCGAGAATGCCTGGGACATAGTCTCCCAGTGCAGACGGGGCACGAGGACCTCACCGTTGACAATGGCGTACTCATAGTCGGGGTCTACAGATTCAGGATTCACGTGGGTCGACTTGGCGCGGAGCAGAATCTCGACGACGCGACTGGCTGCTGTTGATGGTGCCGTTGCGCTGTCGACCTCGACGGTGAGGAGTGGGATGGACATTTCGTTGCGCGCAGTCCTCGCAAGACCCAGCACCATGGCAGCCCTGGGGTCTTCGCAGGCCACCTGCGAGGCCCGCGTTACCCAGAGCAACGTGGCCTTATGAGACTCGAGGTACTTAATGACCGTCTTGAAGGTCTCCTCCGTCATGCCGTGCAGTATAGGGTCCTGGAGATCCAGTAGCGAGACGACGTCCTGCTGGGGAGGCAGCGGCTGGCCAAAAGTGCAGATGTCCACAGGCACGCCCTGGGTCTCCAAGCTGTGTTGCATCTCCGCGGTGAGATGCGACTCGAGGCTGTGGCAGAGGAGGGTGACTCTGGATGGCCTAGTCTTCCTGCTCTCGCGTGGCACGAGGATGCCAGCGTTGACGTGATACGGGGTAGCGTCGTCGAGGACAATAGACTCGGGCTCTTGGAATCCTGCCGCCACCAGTTCCTGCGTCCAGCGCTCCGGCGAGACCCAGGGCTTGTCAATGCGGCCATCAGCGGCACCCAGCCACCAGCCTGGAAGGTAGCCCATAACGTAGTTGAAGAACATGGCGTCCGGGCTGAGTTCTTCAAGGAAGAGACGTCCTCCGGGACTCAGCAACTTGTGCAGGTTTCCGAGAGTCGTGTGCAGGCTCGAGGTCGCGTGGATCACATTGGCCGCAATGATCAAGTCATAACTACCAAGCTGGAAGCCCTGCGCGGCAGGATCCTCGGCAACATCCAGCACGCCGAACTCGATGTTCTCGTGATTCGCAAACCTCTCCCTGGCGGCCGTCATGAACCCGGCCGAGACGTCCGTGTACGAGTATACACTGTAGAGCCTCTCCCCGTGCTCCGAGGTCAGGGACTTGAGCACACGAGCCGTCGTGCCGCCCGTTCCCGCACCGACCTCAAGGATGCGCAGGTGTGGGTTTGTGTGGGCCAGCAGCCGGATCATGTCGGACGAGTCGACCGAGGCCGCCTCGTAGAATTCAGCGAGCACATTGTCCTCGAGGAGGACGTGGAGGGGGTGCGTCTCTCCGGAAAATATGGATGGCGCCACCTTGAATAGGCGATAGATGGCGGTGCAGAAGACACGGTATGGTGACCCCATCAGTGCCTCTGCTATCTGCTCGATGCGAGATAGCCTCTCGTCAGAGGTCTTGTCCTCAAGACGGAGCGCCTTTGGTACGAACTGGTTCGCCCCAGCCAGGTACTTGTCAATGTGTTCGCCCATCCAGCGGTAGAACTTGACCAGATGTTCAGCAGTCGTGTCGCCGTCGTCGATACGGATGCGCTCGCGGTGGTCCAGCATGCACAGGACGATGAGCTCCTCCAGCAATGGCCACTCCATTTCACGAGACTCTCGTCGATGCAAGCAGGCTCCCAGGTCCACAAAGTCGCTGTGTGGCTTCCACTCGAGTTGCGTGATCAGGGGCATCTCTTCTTCGGCCGACTGGTTGCTGGTGAGGGCGCTTGTCTTAAGTCCCTTAAGGCTGATAATGGGTTGGCCCTGGCTATTCTGTGCCAGCAGGTCTCCTGTGAAAGATCCACGCTCCTGCATGTTGCCGACTTGGGCGGCGACATGCAGCTCCTGCGTGCTGTGGGAGATGATCATCTCCTCGATAAAAGTGGGCACGGAGAGCTGGTTCATGTTGCGCCCGAGGCCGCGGAAGGAAGCCACCATGAAGAGCTGGAAGCACTGGTCAACGACGGCAGGATGAAGCAGATACCTCGAGCTTCTTGAGCCCTCGACAACCCCAGGCATCTGTGTCGAGACCTGTGCCTTGGCCTCGGTCGTGTTGGTGGCTGACGAGACAGATCGGATGCCCTCAAAAAGCCCCGTATAGTTGAATCCAATCCGTCTCAGGCTGTTGTACCAAGACTTCTCCTCCACCCTGCGTGGAAGGGGGCCATCAAGGGCATTCATCCTGACGGGCGTGAATGACTTGTCCGTCATGGCTCGGACCTCACCAAAGCAGTTCCTGGCCCACCTCGTCCCGTCCCAGGAGCTGACAGTGAATTCGTACCAGGGGGAGATCTCCGAGGCATCGATCATGATGGGCTTGAGGCTTGTGACCAGCTCTACCGTCTTGTCCATCTCGAGCACGCGCGCCGCGGCGATGCGCACGTTCCTGATGCTAATGGACGTCTCCCCCGTCAGCTGCTGGATGGCCTCGCCGACCATGGCGATATACCCAGCGGCAGGGAACACAATCTGTCCGTTGACCTCGTGTCCTGCCAGCCAGGCTGCATCCTCGAGCGCCAGGACCTTTCTCCAGGTGGGCTCACTGGTGATCTCATACAGGCGGTTCCCGAGCAACTCGTGCGGAGGATTCTCACGAAGCCTCCATTCGTTGGTAAGCCGTGGCTCGGCCCAATGGCTGGTTTGCTGATTCCAGGTGTAGCGTGGAAGGTCCTTGACAAACCGTCCCGGCGGGCAGATGACTGAGTAGTCCATGGGAATGTCCTGTTGGAATAGCCTGCCAGCGAGGTGCAGAAGACTCGTTTCGCATCTCTTGTCTCGCCCGAGTGTTCCCACGTGGAAGACGTCTTCGCGGCCAGTGTCTTGTAGGATCTGGCCGATGGGCCTAGCTAGTGTAGGATGCGGCCCTATTTCAACAAGAACCACGTTCCCCGGTTGATCCTTCAGTGCGGAACGCAATGCCGTATTGAAGAGGACGGGGCTCTCCATGTTGGCACGCCAGTATGGCGCATCTAGGCAGTGCTTTCCGCTACGGCGCTTGCCCGTGACAGACGAGTATAGTGGTATCAAGGGGTCAACACTGACCACGTAGGGCCTGATGTGTTCTTCATAGGAAGGACCATACTGACGCATGTGATCTGGATATCCCGGTTAGTATTGTTAGAGTTGTGTACCGCAAGACAATTGCGGAGCACAGAAACAGCTACTTACGAGAGTGATACGCCTTTTCGACCCGAAGCATGCGAGCAAACACGCCAGGCTGTTGGGTCTGGAGTTTCTTGATCATCTTGTCCACCGCCTCCGTGTCACCAGACACAGTCGTGCTCAACTGGCTGTTCTCACAGGCAATATCGACACCCGGTTCCAAGAAAGGCAGAACCTCGTCTCGTCCCAGTCCCACCGCCGCCATGGAACCCTTCTGGTCCGTGGAGACGTTGCTGGAACCACGGAACGTCGCCGTCGCCATGGCAGCCTCGGCTGTGATGGCGCCGCTGGCGTAGGCGGCCGCCACCTCGCCGGATGAGTGGCCCAGAACAAAGTCTGGGACGACACCCCAGGAGACGAGCACGTCGACGAGTGCAATTTGTACGGCAACGCAAAGGGGGTGGCCGAGTTCGGCGCGGTGCACGCCGCTGTCGGCTTTGGTCTTGCGCAGTTCGGCTATGAGGAAGAGCGAGTGTCAGTTTCATTTGTACAGAACAAAGGAAGCCAACAAATCAAGAAGCCTTTTCTGTGGAAGAGGGAGTGGGGGTTATGTCATTATTTACCCTCTATGGTCCACGGCGGAGGCGTGGGTAGCGACGATAGGAACCTGTCCAGCTTCCGTATCGTTCCTCGGAATGTGGCATTCGTATCAATGAGCGAGACACCCATTTCCGCCCACTGTGCTCCCTGCCCGGTAAAGACCCATCCCATGCGAGGAGGCAAGTCCCGAACGGCTTGGATAGCCGAGGGCTCAAGTTCGGACGAGGCGCCCATCACTGCGTAGGCGCGGTGAGGCCTGTGTTCACGCTTGTTGGCCAGCGTGTACGCCATGTCGCGTAACTGGACATTGTGGCTCTTGATGTGTTCACGGTACGCCTCAATCTGAGAATCAAGGGAACTCGTGCTGTAGGCGGAGAGGAGCAGGAGGCTGGGCGTCTGCTCGGTGGGGCCATCCCCATTCGCATGGGTACCGTTGCTGTGGCTGCCATTTGTATGAGTGCCGTTCGTTCGGGAACCATTCACCGCATGATCACTGGCGACTGCATGGCTGGTGACAGAACTGGATGATGTGATGCCGAATTGGCGCGGTGATTCAATAATAACCTACGCCTACGTTAGCCGGAAATCTTATTCCTTTGAGACGAAATGCAGGCAATTCGACTTACATGAGCATTCACACCACCAATGCCGAACGAGTTGACGCTGACTCTTTCAGCGCGGTCCTCGGGCCATGCTTCAAGTTCGGTTGGTACGTGGAGCTTGCACTCGGCGAATGGGACTGAATCGATCATTAGATCAGGTTTGAGACAACAGTCTTCTTGACCAAGATGGCCACTCACTCTTCGGGTTGGGCGTCTCAAAATTGATGTTTGGCAGCACCATGCGGTGCTCCAGAGCCAGAACATTTTTGATGAGACTCGTCAAACCAGCAGCACCTTCAGAATGTCCAACATTGGGTTTGACCTGCGTAGTGCAGTTGTTTCGTATCAGCCCTGCTCTTCGGAACAGTGGAGAACATAAAGAGGGATCAAAGACATACCGAGGTGATAATCACTCCCTTCTCACCAAAGCAGCTCGCCACCGCTTCCGTCTCAAGAGGGTCGCCGACGGGCGTACCTGTACCATGACACTCGACAATAGCCGTGCGCGACAGATCCGCAATCCCAGCCGCCTCATACGTGCGGCGGATCAACGCTGCTTGCGCAGCAGGGCTCGGTGTCAGCATTCCTTTGGTGCGACCGTCACTGTTCACCCCAGTCCCGCGGATGATGGCACGAATGGGATCCTGGTCCCGGAGTGCGTGGCTGAGCTTCTTGATAAGTACCATGTTGACAGCCTCGCCACGGGCATAGCCGTCTGCAGAAGCATCAAACGTCCGGCACTGACCCCTGGGCGAGAGAAGCTCCTGGTCGCTGAGCGCCAGCCAAGTGGTCGGCGAGAAGATGAGACTGGTGCCGCCCACAAGGGCACTGTCACATTCACCCTTGTGGATTGCCTCACAGGCAAGATCTAGACCTACCAGAGAGGAGGAACAGGCTGTCTTGACCGTCATGCTGTGTGTGAGTAGCCGTAGGTTAGCATTCAATTCAAAAAAAAAAAAAAGGAAAGAAAGAAAAGGCAAGGAAATGTTTCGAGAGATCCTGTCCAGTTCCACACACCTTGGGCCGCGTAGATCAAACTCATAGGAGATTCTGTTGCTCATCGCAAAATCTCCGAACCCGGTCCCTCGATATCCGCCCCGGTGCTGTGTCTCTTTGGCATTCAGGTCGGCCCAGTCCTCACCAAACTCGCCAACATAGCAGCCGACGCTGCTGCCGCGCCATGTAGACACGCCCGCACTCTCGAAACACTCGTACGCCACTTGGAGAAGTTGCCGTTGTGATGGATCGAGACGCTCCAGCTCCTTCTTAGACATAGGGAAGACGGAGGTGTCGAACTGCTGGATCTCGACGTCGTCGAGGAAGAAACCTTGGTTGATAGGGATGGTCCCCGGTTTGCCGGACGGATCGAAGAATCCATCTATATTGAACCGGTTCTTGGGAACCTCGACGAGCCCACTCTTCTTCTGGGATAGAAAATTCCAGAAGTCGGTGTCGTTGTGTACTCGCCCGGGGAGTCGCATGGCCATACCGATAATGGCGACGGGCTCGAAGGCCGGGCTGCCTGTGATACCCATACTACTGTTCTCGGGGGACTCCCGGATAGGGAGCTCAGGCTCGTACGAAATAGATCCCATTTTGAAATGTCGTCCTGGGAGGGGTGAGTCTCCACAGTGGTATGAAAATTGAAGACAAAGAGTTGGTCTCTGAAGGTGGATAGATAGTTGCTGGACAGGTCCAGATATTGCGGCCCGACTTGGAGTCACACTTATATCAACAGTCGATCTTCTTCTGTTAGCAAAACTCGATATCATGGAGGTGGGCGGGCAGATATATGTGAAAGTGCCGGTACAGCATGCGATTGGGATTACTTCTCGTCTTTAGGTATGAGTATGCAACGAATCAAGTAAGCGACGACGCCTGCTGATAATTTCCATGGCTCAGATATTCTAGAACCTAAGAAGCTATTCTAAGGGTGCTGTCAACGCCATGGGTCCCTCACAAAATCCTACCATCCTACACAGGTGTCCGAATTGTAGCCGTGCATTTGTCCCAAGGGGCCGTTCAGCCACATGGGCCGACAATGCGGTAAGGCTTGACCATTCATGTGTGCCTAGTCTTGATAATTACTGAAGTTCCTGAAGGAGTCATCACTTAGCGTGAGGATGTTCACCCTTGGTATCACACCATGTTGTGATCACGGGTCGTTACGGCGACTCTTGCACAATAGCCTTTCATGGATACTCTGCCTGATACTCGCTTGGTGTCATGGCGTGTATACCGGCGGGAAGTTATTCCCGTGTGCGGCCTCGTAGGATGGATGCCTCCTGGCAGGGTGGGTCTTCAGTACAGTCAGCTTGATTTTGGTTATTGTTTACAATAGTGTCCGTGGGCAACCCTTGATGAGCGTACATGAGGAATTTTGGGATGTCCGACGGAGAGTAATGGTAAGCCGCGCATATCTCTGAAACTGACGCCGATACTTAAATCTGCGGACGTTCCAGAAGGCCAGGTCTAGCTCGTTGGAATAGTCGACGAAGGATTTACCAGGGTTTCGTCCTTCGGCGAATATACCCCGAGCCATGGAGTGAGATCAGAACCACTATCTTCGGCTCAATTGATCGGCGCCGCACGGCACGCGGGCGACTCATAAACAACATGGCATGATTTTATCATTGAGAACTAAGGGTGTAGACTACGTAAAGGTAAGCCCTAGTGACTATGGCTCGCGTACGCAGATAATGAGCTGCCTAGGTAATATTCGCAGTTGGGCCTTGCCTTGCTTTAGTTGCCCCAGGGTGTCTGTCGGTCTTCACATATTATTGCGAAACACAACAGCCAAAGTCGACTGAAATCCATGCTCCAATTTGATTAGGACGACACTCACATATTCCGCGATCAAACAACTGAGATTGACGCAATGACGATCCTGGAAATGCTCGTGAGCAATGCTGGACCTGCAATACTCGCAGGATCTGCTGCCTGCGTCTGTCTAGTACGGTTCCCATACCACTCTGAATCCCTTTTTCCAACACAGGACTAATACGAAACTTCTGAAGCTGGTCTACCGAGTTGTGTATCTTGCGCTATATCATCCCTTCGCAAAATACCCAGGGCCTGTGCTGGCTAGATTCACCAATCTCTACGGTGCTTATCATGCCTGGAAAGGAGACATACATCTGGACATGCATCGTTGCCATTTGAAGTACGGTATGTAGCACGATATCAATTCCAATGTGCATTTCCCTGCATTAAGCAGAAGGCCAGTGACAAGAAGCTTACGCTCAGCAATTCACCAGGCAACCGTGTTCGATATGCACCCGACCGAATTCTCATCAACACACCTCAAGCTCTCCACGGTAGTTCTCTTTCCCTGGAGATTTTGAGTGGCTCAATTTTCGAGACACATGCAAGAGTATCGAGCTGACTTTTCCATCAGACATCTACGGGCATGGAGCCCCTGTACGAAAGTTCCCGGGGTACCAAGCTCTGTCGTCTCACGCCGCCAACACACTCACCATGTCCGACAAAGTGCAGCATGCCTTGCGCAGAAGAGTCCTCAGCCAGGCATTCTCCGAGAGCAGTCTTCGCATGCTCGAGCCAGCCATCCGGTCAAGGGTCGACAGGTTCTGTCAGTTCATCCGCGACCAAAGAGCACCGGAAGAGAAGTGGACAACCCCGCTGGACATGGCACGAAGATGCAAGTATTCATGATTCATGAGATATCATGGAGAGATATACTAACACTGGACGACTTAGTCACGGATCTCGCATTCGACCTCATGACAGCTGTCACATTCGATATGGACTATGACACTATTCAGGAGCCGCGGTTCCGCTACGTGGTGGAAGCCATAGAAGCGTCGAATATCCGCCTCGGTGTGCTCATTCAAGCTTCTGGGCTGAGTTTCCGAGGACTTGACAAGCTGCTCTTCCCAGACTCGGCCAAGGCCGCAGCCAGATTTGTCAAATTCCTGCGCAGACTACTTCATGAGCGACTCCAACGTGAGAAGACGGATGGCAGGGACATTTTCTCTTTCCTTCAGCGATGTAAGGACCCAGATACAGGCAATGGGTTGAGTCCAAGGGACATCAGCTCCGAGACTGCGACCTTTATTGTAGCTGGTAAGGGAATTCTACCCCAAAATCTTTCTTTTATGCAGAACCACAGTGTATCTTGGTGTTGTTTTCTGTACTGATCGTGACCTGCGATGTCAGGATCGGATACCACCTCAACCACCCTAGCATCGTTGGCACATTACTTGACAGGCTCGTCCAGATGTTATCGTCGTGCGGCCGAAGAAGTCCGCACAACATTTGCGTCCGTCGATGAGATCCACTTTGGCCCAAAGCTTAACTCCTGCATCTTCCTCCGCGCATGCCTCGACGAGGCGATGCGAATCACGCCGCCGGGGGGCGCCTCGTTGTGGCGCGAGGTCGAGCACCAGGGCGCCGTGATCGACGGCGACTTCGTGCCGGCGGGCTACGAGGTGGGCTGTAGTATCTACGCCATGCATCGCAGCCCCAAGAACTGGGAGGACGCCGACAGGTTCTTCCCCGAACGATGGATCGAAAGGAGCAAGATGACGGTCGGCCAGCGCCAGCCTTACTTTCCGTTCAATATCGGACCTCGTAGCTGCGTGGGCAAGCCACTCGCTCTCGCTGAGGTGATGCTTACTTTTGCTCGTCTGCTCTGGGAGTTTGACTTTCGAAGGGCTCATGACGACGAGATGTGGTGGGCAGCGGACGACGTGGACCAAGCCGAGTATGTGCTCAAAGATCATGTCACTGGACAGAAAGAGGGCCCTCTGTTGTGTTTTCGCCCTCGAATTTGATAAGTTGAAACCCACCAATTTCGACATCCCTTCCACACAGTACACACCCCATTTCCGTACAGTTATATTGTAACGGCTTGGAGGAATTCAGTCATGCGAGGCGGTTCACCAGGGGTGCCAGGGGAGGTTGCGTGAGACGTTGTTCAATATATATTGGAGTCGAAGTTATAGCTACTGAAGAAGTAAAGTGGGCAAACGGTATCAGCCCTAATAGTGTTGATGATGATAATGTTGAGGAGAAACCGCTCCACGTACATTCACCTCAGTACAAATTTCTTTTAAAGTGGCAACTATTTCCCCGCTAATACACAACTAAGAGCGTATAGAGACTGATTTATATAAGAGAACTAGACGGGAACAAGATAGATAGTGACGAAGTGGCAGTGCGCATGCAGCGGCGAACGCTATCAAGGACTAGTAATTGTGGGTGCTAAGATAGATGAATGGGCAAAAGGCGTATAAGTTAGGCTTCATTATGTAAAGCAAAAAAGACGGTAATCCCCCAAATCTGAGGAATAGCGAGTATAGCCTTATTTTCCCAGGTTAATATCGAATACAGACGATAGGGGGCCGGAGAAGATCCCACCAGTCCCTGTGTCACCACACCGGCGGACTTCGTCGCCGTCAGATAGGAGAAGGAAGCACCTGGGCATAATCTTACAACCACCTTGAAGGTCCCATCAGCGTCAACTATGTATAAGCAAGTGCAGTAATAAGTCAGAGAGCGTGCACAACAATACTGTCTATGGGCAGAAACCAGTTCAAGAGATTGAGAGCGAGGAAGTAAGGTTGTAAGGTCTAGTTTTATGTAGTTACCCCGAAGTAGACCTGATCAAGTGGAAAGTGAGGCTAAATAATTGAATATTCAATGTAAGATTATGAATGTCTAGATTCTAAAATCAGAAGAGGAATAGGGGCGTAGTGGCTTATGTCTGTATGGGAAGCCAAGGCGATGATGTTCACCGTGCCCCACAACATCGCTATTCTATTCGACTTATAATAGCTACCCTAGGGTATATGGAAATGGTGTGTCTACTATGTAAAGGGGGTGTCGAAATGGGTTAGTTCTAGTTTGACAGTAAATCGCGATTGCTAAGCACCTGGGTAATCAAGATCATCAGGAGTTAGAATATGGCACGATTCCATGAGATCAGACCACGGGGCACTCAGCGAATTAGACTGTGGAAATGGGTCGCTACAAGGTCTTCCGAGTCTGTAGGCTGGGGACTGGTGGTTATTCGTGGAATCGGGTGCGTTGCCTTTGGTGGTGGAGCGGAGGATGGAATCCATCCGATGGTACCTTCTCTGCAACACATAACAGTACATAGAATATAATAGAATCCTTCACAGATAGCTGTGGAGCATTTTTGGGACAGACCCACACGTACTTTCAGGAGCGAAGACCAGTAATCGATTACAACACACGGATCATAATTATGAGAGTTGATTTACTCGGCCTTACATCACAATGGGTAGACAGGAGATAGGGTTATCTATCACAAGGTTGGGTATTCAAAGCGTCGGTTATCCCTAGTCTGCTGCGTATATAGTAGCACTTCCAATAGATCCATAGGGTACTTGGATGTGTATACCCTAGGGTATATTTGGAGGAAGTTTCTATAGGTCAACATCGAACAGATCACGATCGCCATCTTTGTGGGGATGCCCCGTGGCACGGCACGTGGCCTGCAGAGGGACTTTTGAAAATCTCCACTTGACTACATATGTATGAATCCTTATTACTATGCACGTCTACCTAGGCTGCTAGGCAGCTAGGTAGGTAGGTAGGTAGGCAGTAAGCGCGATAGAGTGATCCTTGCAGACCGCGTGTGGGACGCGTGACATGGGACGTTGAAGGCCCGGGGAAACCAATCCCCCATAGGGTAACCTCGGAACGATTGTATGCAAAACCCTCCCTTGTGCAGCCAACGTATTCGAGAGACGGCACTGAAAACATTTTGTCGACTCATGCATAGGCCTGTCTTCCTCCTCTATAATAGTATCGACTTCATTCCTACCTGCTTCTCAGGAGGAGAGAAGGAAAGTAGTGAGACGTCAGCTTATGTCAAACAGTTACACATGTAGGAAGCGTGAAAATTTCCATTCAGAGGACGTACAAGATTACTTCTTTCAAGCTGCTATGGCCACACCTCAAGGTCCGCCGCTGACCGCCGTAAGCCATTGGCATGAGCAACCTTGTCAATCCTATCGCTTGTGCGCAGGATGGAAGATACGGGGCTTCGAATCCTCTGCAGGGGAGTTTATATAACATCTCTTGAACGGTTTGGTGATGGAATGCGAATTGCTGTGTTGACTAACCAAGGTTTTCTCGCTCGCCCTCAACCCCCAGACAGCCAAGGCCTGCAGTTAATTATCAAGTGCTGGCGGGTTTGACTTGTCGACACTCGAATACTTTCTATTTGTTGGTTAAAAGATTCGGATCATTACAATGCCTGCCTCACCTTCGGGAAGCAACTCCTCCGCAAGCCAGACAACACAACGACTACGACTGGCTTGTGATCCGTGCCATAGGGCAAAGGTACGATGTTCTGGGGGAAACCCATGCCAGAGATGCCATGATATGAGGTATGTCTGTCTCAGGAACTTGGACCACTTTACTGGCCACTAGTGGACGATTATGTGGGACTGATCGTCTCCCTGCAGCAATCCGTCGGAATGTAACTACAGTTACATGGCTAAGCTGGGCAAGCCCAAGGGGAGCCGCAACAAGAAGACGCTTGCTGCATCACGGCCAGATCTCCATAGGAACCCTGCCAGCGAACCAGGGCCGTCTGGTCAACCAATGCCACTTCATGAGGTCAACCTGCGAGGTCTTGCTGCCCGTCCGCACTTTGAGCCGAACCATATCCCCGGTACATACCATCCAGATATGGGACACAGGTTGTCATACTCGTCCTTGATTGCCAAGGACATGTGGTCTGCAGTATCAGATCCACAAGGCTTCCATAACGACCCCGATATTTCTGCCGATGAGGCCTTGACAGGGGACTTTGGGGCCAGCTGGGTGGATATGGAATTGCAAAGGATGCTTGACGCGGTGCCTGGCGAGAAATCAACGCCCTCTCCCTTCACGGACGTCGGCCTCGATGCCATGCCACCGAGCGCCAATGATAGATCCTGCAGCCCAACATTGGTATTTCAACCAGTGTCAGAAGTCAGTGACCAGGCGTGCGACTGCTTCAAACAATTGACGGATCAACTTCACGACTTGAACATTACAGAGCGCCAGCAAACCATAATCTCCTCGGAGACGACACTCCAAAAGTCACATGTCGTCCTAGTCTGCATAGAGGGCATCCTGACATGTCAAAACTGCCGTCTTGACTCCAAAATCCTCCTGCTGGTCATGACGGTACTTCAGACAGTGTTAAACTGGATCTGCGTCGGGTACAAGGAGCACAGGAGCAAGGCCCGCGAGATACCCGCAATCTACTTCGGAGCTTGGAAAGTGCCAGACGCTGATGGCCACCATATTCAGGGATTGTTGACGAGTCGAGTGCTCGCCGGCCTCCAGTCGATCGTCGATATTATCCGTCTGCGCATGGACGAGATCGCACTGGGTGCAAGCAGGACCAAAGGAATGTATCAGTACATGGACGTCGAGTCGCTTCGACACGCGCTGCAGCGACTTGTAGCATCGCTGGGAGAAGCGGCCGGACTTGCTAAGCCTTTGAAATAGTAAACTATCAATATAAGTATGTCAATGGACTAGGCGCAATCTGTACGGGGGCTCGGGCATAAAGAATAGTGAACCACTTGAAGAAGGAATGGACGGCCCTTTTAGACAGGACTTCCTCAGCTAGGATAAAGGGAAAACCTTGTAATGGTGTTCAGTCACAGATTTATCATTGCATACCGAGAATTCCATACCTACTATACCAAACCTTAGTGCGAGTGCCCATTAGTGTACTCAGGTTTCTCCCTGACCTCCCAACACCATGATGGGTCCACATGATGTAACCCACGCTGGGTTGCCAACAACTTCTTGACCAGCTCCAATCCAGCACCCTCTGCTGCAAACTCGTACTTTTCTCCTGTGGACGGACGAGTCACAGACCGTACAGGGACTGCTGTTGCTCCGGTACCGACGGCGTAGACCTGGGAGAAGCGGCCTAGCTCGGAAAATGGTATCTGTCTCGTAATCAGCCTTTTGTTCGCGAGAGTTGGACCATATACACGCTCATTTGAAAGAAGACAGAGTTTCCAGCTGCCACTTTTTAAAGGTGATAAAGGTAATCAAGTGACAGACGAACCTTTTCGCGACGGACCGTCCACCCTTCCTGTTCAGCAAGTGTAGCCAGCGACTCGCTCGTGACGCTTCGTATGGCATTGTCGGTATCCGGCTGGTACAACTCCCTTATCCCCCCGGCGGTGACGAGACCAATAAACCCACTCGTGCTGAACTCCTCGACCAACGAGCGAGTCTCACTATCCAGGTGTAGCACCAAGCCATAGCCTTGTTTATACGCCCTGGCCGAGTGCGGCCAGACAGGCGCATAATTCCCACCCACCTTGCCACTCCCCGTTCCCCGGGGCGCGGCACGGTCGAAGTCGTCCAGCACCACCGCGTCCACCGCGCCAGTCCCGTGGTAGGGCGTGCACACGGGCGCCACATACACGGCAAATACGATGTCCTCGGGCGGCTGCAGTGCCAGCTGGGGGCCCGCGCCAAACAGCACGGGGCGCAGGTACATGAACCCAGCGCCGTCGGCGACCGTGGCCGGGGGCACAAACTCGGCGTTGTGCGCCACGGCCATGCGAACGCACTCGAGGAAGAGAGCCTCGGGGATCTCGGGGAGCATCACGAGGCTGGCGGAGTGGCGGATGCGGGCGGCGTGCGCGTGGGGCCGGAAGAGGTGGATCGCGGTCTCCTTGCTGCCGGCGGTCCGGAAGGCCTTCATGCCCTCGTAGCACTGCTGGCCATAGTTGAGGCCGGGAGCCAGCCCGTGAACGCGAATGTAGGGGTCCTTGATGAGTTGTGGCTGGCCCCAGGCTTGCCTTGAGGTCGAGAAGTGTACCTGGACGTGGCCATTCGTGGTAGGCAAGTTGACGAGGCTGACTGTTGACCAGTCTGTGTATCATGCGGGATGAGCGAATGATGATTTATATTATGATAGAGCCGAAATGATTCTAAAGGGCAGGTCGACATACCAATGTTGGCTGGCTCCGGGGGGAATGCCGCTGGAGCCATACTGCTCTCCAAGGATACCATGTTTACTTTGCTCCACTGCACAATATTTGATAATTGATTGGAGCAGCGTCACACTTAGGAAATCAATTATGTAGCATTTCACTTCAAATTTCAAAACTTATAAGTCCTGACGACATCTAGGCGGTCACTTTATATGTACAGTCCCTCCAGGTTCAGCCACTTCAGTGCAAACCCGGGCCAAGCTTACTGGCCGAAAAGAAATAAAATACGACATTGGACCTGGGTCGAGTCTCACTTCGGGTCTATGAACAATACATCTGATTGAAATTATTCAAGAGGCCTGTTACCTGTCTCTGAACTGATACATAGTTCTTCGTGAATGCCAATCATCAAATGTAATTACATAGTGTCAAACCTTAACAATTCAGACAAACGGTGACTGTGCTCTCACATTATCCAGGATTTATTTATTCAACACAGTACCAATGTCTTCCGTTTCTATTTACTGAATCCCCCAGCCCTAAGCTGGAGGCTGAATCGTTCTTCCGTACTTCAGTAGGCCATTACAGAGTTTCTCATATCCTATGCCTGTTACATACAACCAGCTGTGCGGAGCACCTACAAACACTTATCCCGTCTTCATTGCCCCCGGGAAAAGAGCCGTGCATAGCAGAATGATACGATATACACAGTAAAATGGGTCTAATGCTCCTGCTCCTGCGAACTCCACTCAGCTACACAGACCATGGCAATTTCACACCGATAGGTAGTCTCTTTTGGGGCATGTTCTTCGGAGACAAAGATCGGCGACTTTACCGTATCCGCTCAGTCTTAGGGAAAGTCGTGAATAAGACACGCCTATTGGCCTTGTTAATCCCCGAAATTATGGGGTATTAGGAATGGATCGCCGTCTTATCGCGTTACAACTTCATCTAGTTTAGGTATAGCACAATTCTTCAGAAACTGAGTGCTTACGGTCGATTGGATTGTGGATTCATCATCCTGCTGAGCGCCCGGGGTCAATATGATCCTTCCCAAGGAGCCCCAGGAGAATGAGTACTAGATCCATATATCCAAGGGCTGGTAAAGTGCCCGGCTTGGTGCCTGTTTACACGTGGCCCTCGCCGGAAACCGGCCCACTCCCAACCCAGGCTCGAGCCAACAGGATTTTGATAGGTGATACCGGTATCGTGCTCCTCTCTATATGTATTATCTTTCCTAAACAACTAATCATGCGTAGCTCGATACTCTGTTGTTGCCTACCCAGGTACAGACTTGCCACCATATGGATGTCCCTCCCTTTTCTTTTCTTCTTCTTTTTCGGCTCCATACTGTCTGTTACTTGAATCCACACTTGCAAGTCGCCCAAACAACAGCACCATGAACTTTGTCACGAGCCCCGC
Source organism: Cytospora mali (assembly GCA_025426655.1). NCBI lineage: Eukaryota > Fungi > Ascomycota > Sordariomycetes > Diaporthales > Cytosporaceae > Cytospora > Cytospora mali. The sequence goes on along the minus strand of JANKOA010000002.1, from coordinate 5,507,267 downwards.
CACAGGGCTGGCGCTTAGCCTTGCGGCAATCTACCTCTTCAAACTTTCCCCAATATGGTCAGCTACGGTCGTGTTCCTGAGCCTGAACCTGAAGATGCTACCATTGGTCTCTACAGTAATGACACCCCATTCTAAAGAAGTTCAAGGTTGCATACACATCTGACTGACATGGGTTCACATCACCTTCAGGTCCGCGTGGCTCCAGCCCTGGCCCGTCTATTTCTCTGGCCCACCAGCACGCCAGAACCAGAGTCATTGCTTCAGCCTCACTCCATGGGCTCTCGTACCTGCATCCTGGAATGCGACGTCAACATCCACAAGTCCAACAGCACCTACCTCCTGGACCTGGACGTCAGCCGCGCCGAGCTCTTGACCCGTCGGTTCGCCCATGCGCTGCGTCGGACTCGCGGGGCGTTGATCCTGGCGGGCGTGAATATCTCGTTCCGCAGGGAGATCAAGCCGCTGCAGGCCTACGAGACTCGTTCTTGTGTTTTGGCATGGGATCAGAAGTGGATCTATGTTCTGTCGTGTCATATCAAGCCTGGAGCCGCCGCCATGCTGGAGGCGGGTAGCGATGACTGGGTAGGGGCATTGATGGGTAACAGTGAATCTCCGCACACCTGGAAGAGTCAGGTCTTTGCTGTTGCTGTGTCAAAGTACGTTGCGAAGGCAGGCAGGCGCACTATCCCACCAAGCGACCTTCTCGAGGCTGGTGGCTATTTGGGAAGTGGTGGGCCAGCGGACAAGGAGCGGCTGGACAGGGTCGAGGCCAGACGGCTCAAGGGCTTGGACTTGGTGGCATTCTTATCAAGCAACTGAATAAATATACAGTCAGGATATCAGATATTCATATTTAGCCCCTAATGACCAGTGCGCACAGCTGGATCCTGAATATATGTCTGAGATCTGAAACTGTCCTGCTTATTTCCTAGAAACTGCCCGTATCTACCCTTAACCTTGGAAGGGTATGCAGCTAATAGCGTACTCATTGATAACCATAGATTCACATAATATTGATTGGATAAGGGTATGTGTCAGTCACCTTTTCTACAATTGATGTCTAGCAGGCTGGTTGCTTCACAAGTACTGCAGCATCTACCTATATTACATCAGGACATAGAGTCGTATCGAATAGAACGTCAAATGCAGTTGGTGCATTAATTTTAAGATTTGCGAAAAATTTATATGAGTTCATCAACGAAAAAAGGTCAATTCTATACAGCTAATAGTCACTATATGATCAGGTCCGCAGCAAAGTCTCAGGCTTGACATGGCTTGCAAGGCCTTTCACTACTCCCGGCAGGAATCTCAAGAGCTCATCCACTAGACGAGTCGGAATAATACCAGGGTTCGACTCCACCTCGATGACAAGGCTCCCATCCTCCTGCTCGCAAAAGTTGAATAGCAAGGGGATCATGGTCTCCCGAGGTTTGGCAGCCTCGGCCGCCCCTAAACTAAGAACCTGCAGCTCCGGCCCCAGAGTAACAGCCCTCTCCAACGCGTCCGTCTGCCAGTTGTAGATGACCAAAACATCCACAAAGTTTCCGTTTGCGGGTACGGAGATGTGTTGGTCAGCCAAAGCGGCCTGGATTTTCTTATAGGGCATCTGATTTTCAATCGCCCGGTGTGTGGCCACGGCGACCGAGTTCAAGAGTATCTCGGCACTGGCGAGGTTGTTGTCCGCGACGGCAAGGCGGAGTGGGAGGCGGTCTACAAAAAGGCCTAGCATGTCGGCTGTGGAAGGGTCGTCGCGGTTCATGTATGGCAAGGCGAGGACGATATCAGATGTACCGAGAACGGCACGAAGGGCGAGGGCCACGGATGCGACGGCGAGACGTTGGGAATAAGTTGTTGCAGCTGGATCGTTGGGCCTGGAGATGTCGATGTATTGAGTGGAAGCAGAATGTTGTCCCTTTTTGCGAGAAGTGCCATTAGCCTGATGCATCTGTGGCAAGGGCTTCATGCCACGGAGAGTCTTCTTCCAGTATGCGAGCTTCTTCTGTACTTTAGCTTGTGCCAGAGGGTTATCCTGATCGCCCTGGAGCCATTGCACCCAGTCCAGGTAGTCTTTAGTGTGGCTCTTGTTGTTGGCTCCAAGGCTCCCTTCTATCGGCTCGTGTTCTTGTCCTGTAATCTGCCGGTACCTACTGCTGACCCACTGAACCATGAGAGCAATGGAGGCCCTGTCTGTCACTATATGATGCGTGACCAGGATCACCTCCGTTTCTGCACTCTTGCAACTCCGATCCCAGATGACGACTCGTAGTAAATGGTCGTTGGCCAGGTCGAACGGCTCATCAACCAGAGCCTGCGTCCTCTCAGCAGACCACTCATCGACTTTGTAGCATCTTGGCACAAGCTCTCTGTCACTCAGGAGACGACAAGTGCGTCCATCGGCAGTGACGTAGCGAGACCGAAGAATTGGGTTCTCGCGCACAAGAGCCTTGAAGGCCTCAACGAGAGCCGGTTGGTTTACCGCTCCACTTATAATGAATTGGAAAACAGTATTGAATGCCGACTTGGTATCGGATGTGTTGTGCCAGTGAAACAACTCCTCCTCTAGATACGATAATGACAGCATTTTGGAATGAGGGTGGTTAGAGTGATTACTCTCAGCTGATGAGCAAAAGGCTGAGAAGGTTTTGCCCGCTGCTGTCACTGAATGGGAAACTTGTTGATCAATGGCTTCAGCAAGATCTTGAAGGACTGTCTTGCGGATCAGAAGAGCCAGAGGGACATGTTGACCGACAGAAGATGCTATCATCCTGGCGGCTTTGATGGCCAAGATCGAGTTACCACCGATGGAAAGAAAGTCGTCCTCTTTCCGGATCACGGTCTTCTCATTCAGACCAAGAAGCTTACACCACACCTGCTTGACCAGATACTCTGTTGGTGTCAGATCATCTTGATCATCAAGGCTCTCTCCACTGGCAGCATTGCCCGCTACGCCATTCTCGGCCCGGGACGAGACCGCCAGCGATCGAAGAGCTTCCCGATCGGCTTTACCATTCTGTGACCTGGGAAGTGCCGAGAGAGTGAAAAGTTGTGACGGACGCATATAGCTTGGCAGCACGGTAGCAATCTGGGCTCGCAAGGCAGCAGCATCGACATCCTGGGGCGTCACAAAAGCCACGATTCGTTTATCGTCTTGATTTCCTTCCTGCGTGCTGCTGTCGACGACGAGTGCGACTGCACCTCTGGCGCGAATATCCAGGTCGGCGGCGAGTATGGCATGCTCGATCTCCTCGAGCTCGACGCGGAAGCCACGCACTTTGACTTGGTGGTCGATACGGCCTCGATAAGAAAGCGTCATGTCCTCATTCCAGGAGCCCAAGTCACCAGTGCGGTACATGAGCTCCATCCCAGGTGAAGAGGAAAAGGGGTTCTCGATATGGCGGTTCTGGTTGCGTCCGCTGTTCTTCCAGTATCCCCTGGTGATTTGCTCCCCAGAGATGTAGATCTCTCCCGTGATACCTTGCGGCACGGGACAGCGGTGGTGGTCAAGGACGTAGATGCTGAGACGTGGAAGACCAGGACCGATAGTGACCTCCGTTCCGGGATGGAGACGAGTAGTTGTCGATACAGGCCCACACTGATATGTTCAATAGAATGTCAGCCATGTGAACCTCGAAAATTGGATAATAAAGTAGACAATACAGGGGAGCATATGCAGAATCTTACTTCACTTGGGCCGTAAACATTTCTCAGATCTCGGCCAACGGCCCACGCATCAGCCATGGATTGCGGTACAGGTTCGCCTGCCAATGCTATCATATCCAAGTGTGTATAGTTCTCAGGTAGCAAAGCTGCCAAGACAGATGGTGTGAGATTGGTCGCATGGACACGCTGCAGGTGTGCAAACGGGTCCGAGGCGTCCTTCAGCACAAGGGTTGCTCCATAGCAGAGGGTGCCAAACATTTCGAGGATGGCTATGTCAAAACCTATGTGATCACCAATGTTAGTCTTTACAAGTACAACACATATCGCTTGACGTATGAGTTGGTTTGTATGAGAGGAGTATCACCTACCTGCAGATGTGAGTTGAGCAATTCTGCGCCCTGGTTCTGCGAATAAGCGCAGGGATGGAACATCGATGACGTGCAGAATACTCAAGTTATGAAGAGGCACACCTAATAAGAAACACATATCATATTAGCCGAAAGGATTCTCACTTCTCAAAGCGAGTACTGTGTCTTGTTTGCGTACCTTTGGGGATGCCACTTGTTCCAGAGGTGAAAACCAGGTAGATGATATCCTCAGTCTTCGTGATGGTCTCCAGTGGACTGGCATCCAGATCCGCAGATGCCTCCAAGAACTCGTCGATCGTAATGACCACATCATCCTGACCGGCCAGGGTGTTCTTCCTAAAGTCGATAGTCGACTTGCACTGTTGGCTGGCAGACAGGAATATCGACGCCCCGCTTGTCTCAACAATCTTTTCAATCCTCCTTGCAGGTAGCGTGACATCGAGGGGACAACAGATACCGCCGGCCTTAATCACGGCCACTATGCCAACGATCCAGTGCAGGGAACGATCAGTCAGGACACACACCACAGCATCCTTCCTGGACTTCCCCTCCAGGTGAACCCTCAGCTGTCTGGCAAGTCTGTTGGTCGCCTTGTCCAGTTCTCGATATGTCATTGTCCCATGCTGTTGAGATTCGAGGGCGCAGTAGTCCGGCCATTTTTCGGCAGCGATGGCAAGCGCTTCCTTCACCGTCCTTGGTCCGTCGTGTGGCTCTGTGGCAGCGGGAGCTTTGATGAGCAGATCTTTCTCATCTTGCCCAATGAGTTTTGCTCGGACTTCTTGGACATGTGTGTTGGATGGCTCCATAAACTCCCTCAAGGCGTTTCGGAAATGCAAAGTGAGTCGACGAACACTTGCCGGCGCAAAGATAGTGCTGTCGAACAGCAGTGTTGCCTGAAGTCTGTCATCCTGGTCCTTCTCCACTAATAACGACAACCCAAACTCCAGCATGAGGTCTTGGTGGATGATACTCCAAGAACCGTGCATTGGCGGTACGTCGTACTCCGTGACTACGATTGTCTTCATAATTGTCAGTCATGTTATATCCGTTTCAACAAATTACCGGCTAGGGGAGATAAACTGACCTGCAATGCACTACTGATAATCTCGCCGCTCATCCCGGCCATGACCTCGTTTGCTGACCACTGGTACTCCACCGTGTCCATCAGGTCCTTGTGTATAGAGGCCAAGCAATCTGCTATCGTTTGTTTCTCGTCACCAAACTGAACAGGAAAGGGAACCGTGTTGAGAAGCGGACCCACGACACGCTCCACATCTGGCACGGCTGCTGTTGTGAGGTTGCGGCCAGACAACACAGCACCGAATGCTAACCGATCTGAGGAAGTGTAGTTGGACAGCATCAGACCCCATGCTGCGTAGATCAAAGCAGACGGGACAATTCGAAAGCGCCTGCCTGCCTCTTCCAGACTGCTTTTGTCAAGCTCGAGTGGCACATTAAGACTGTCCATCCAGCCCGGCCCGTCCGGGACTTTGCTCTCTGTTGGTTTGGGAAGTTCCAGCATAGGAAATGCGGAATCAACAGCCTTCAATCTCTCATCCCAGAATGCTATACCCTGAGGATCCATTTGCTGCTTTTTCTGTGCCCGCGAAACGGTCGTGAACTGAGATGGAGGGGGGGATGAGATGGCACCGTCGCTAGTAGTCGCAGCTTGTACCTCGTTGAGGATGATACTGAGTGACCATCCGTCGACCTGGGCGTGATGTACCGAGATCAGAAGAGTTGAGCTTGACCCAGGTACAGTGACCAGTCGTAGAGCGTTGACAGGCTGGAAAGTCCCTGACAAGTCGTCGGCCGCCACAAGCCTCGTGTATATCTCGCGAGAGCGACCACGAAGAACGGATTCAAACTGATCTGTCGTAGTTTCCTCGTCATACCAGTCTAACTCGATTTGCGGCCGAACCTCTTGCGTTTCATCCTTCAGTGAGAACGTAGTCCTGAAGACAGTGTGTCGTTGCAGGACTTGATGCCATGCACCCCGTAGCCTGGCCACATCGGGCTGGGTCCCAGCATGAAGCGGTATACGGATGTAGAAGAGCATATAATTCAGCCCGGGCTGTCTCAAGCTTCCTTGAACCATCTTGACTTGTAGGCTTGACATGGGCCCTGAAGATGGCGCACTTTGCTGCAGCGTCTGGCTGTTGACGTTGGGATCGTCTTGCAGGGCGGCACACACAGCAATCAGATTCGGAAGTCCAAAGAGGGCCTTGAGTCCGATGTTAAGATGCCTCTTCCGTAGATAAGACACCACCTTTACCGCTGCTAGAGAGTTTCCCCCCAGTTCCCAGAAGGATTGGTCTTCTGTGATGCGTGACATCGGCAGAGACGTTGCAGTCGCCACAGCTGCTTTGAGAATATCCATCCGAGACTGTCCATTGCGATCTAAATTATTTTCTGCATCGACATCCTGTTCTTGGACCAGATCGTCTTCCTGCTCTAGTATCCGCTGCAACGCACGATTATCGGCCTTCCCATTCGTCGTGAGCGGAAGAGACTCTGTGGTTCTGATCTGATCCGGTACCATAAACTCATCCAATTGTCCAGCCAGCTGCTGACGGAGCGCGAGAGCATCAAGGGTCTTGGGCGTGACGAATGCTATAAGCTGTTTTTTAAACATCAAGGCTGTGGCAGTGGAGGCGCCTCCTGCAAGAAGCATAGGAATAACCTGTGTTTCGAGGTTTACCAAGAAGCCGCGATTCTTTACCAGGCTGTCTGCACGACCGGCAAACTCGAGTCCATTCTTGGTATTCCGTGCAAAGTCACCAGTCTTGTACACCCTCTCGCCTTGTCGCGTGATGAACTTCTGCGCCGTTAGTGCCTCATTCTTATAGTACCCCACTGCAAGGCCCGGCCCCGTGATGCACAACTCTCCATAATCGTCCGACTCAATTTCTCCGTCGAGAAGAAATACGCGCGTGTTGGCCATGGGCTGGCCAAGTGTGACCGGTTCCCCAGGCACAACGCGTCCGATCGTGGACATAATAGTTGTCTCGGTAAGACCATAAGCATTGAAGATATTCCGATTTGGCGTCCACCACTTTTCCACCAGCGCAGGAGGTGGTGCCTCCCCGCCTAGAATAATCGTCTTCACATCGGGACAGGTCAGCTCTGGATCTCCCAAAGCGGCCAGGACTGACGGCGTGGCGACAAGAATCGTCGAGCGAGACGCGCACTCCAAGAGGTCGTCTGCTCTGGATATGATCAGCTTTGCACCGCCACACAATGCTGAGAATACGACGCCCACACAAGCGTCGAAGCCGGGCGAGAATATCAAGAGGATAGTGTCATCTGGCGTGGCGTTGCAGTTGAAGGGCGTCTTCTCGTCTCCCTGTTGTACATAGTGCAAGAGGCCAGAATGAGGTATCATGACGCCTTTGGGTGTTGATGTCGTCCCAGAGGTGAAGATCATGTAGGCGAGATCGTCTGGCTTGATTTCTGACCTTCGCAGACCAATCTCGTGTAACTCCTTGGAGCTTATCGCTCTCGGTTCGAATGCTGCTTCGACTTCAGAGACCGAGATGATGTCGTAGTCTGGATATGAAGAATTTCCGAGGTTCAGCATGACGCGCGCCGATACCGTGTCGATGGTCCAGGCTATGCGCTGCTCGCTCCATGCTTCAATGTCGATGGGCACATAACAGGCACCCGCTTTGAGCACGCCTAGGAAGCATGCCACCATCGCGATGCTCCGTGTAGCCAGGACAGGGACAAAGTCCCCTGCGCGTACGTGTCTCTGCAACAGCAGACAAGCAATGCGGGTAGCTGCGTCATCGAGTTGCTTATAGGACACCGTTCGGGGTCCAATGGAGATAGCCTCATGGCCAGGCTGCTCAACCACCCAGCGCTGGATTAGATCCAAAACGGACCCAGAATGTTGTTTGAACATGTTGACGACTTTTGATGAGCACCAGCAACTGAATTTTCCGAGTCGCCAACAGTTCACAGAGCAATGTGGTTGGGGGGCATATAGCAGGTCGGATTATTTGTCAAGACACTGCTATTTTCTTATAATTATTGAACTTGACTACATATGTCTGTTATATTCTCCTATATAAGTATCATTTAACGTCGATACTATCGTCGCATTACCATCTTAGGTTTCGTCACTCGGTCGAGTAACATATTTTCTAAATTCGGCTTCAGAACACTTACTTCGTTTCCTGTAAGACGGCTATTATCGGAAGGAGTGACAGAATTACATCTGCTTGCAAGGGATAGGCGGGAATAGAGGCATCTGTCGGGATTCCGTCGGCGAGTAAACGATTTAGCCTTGTCCAAATTGGATCACAGTCAACACACGTTTAAACGCCGATAGGTCCGTCACAGAATGTCAGCTGCACGAGCCCTTTCCCGTGTGCCTCCGCCTCTTGCACGTTCTTTGGGGCCGCTTCCCCTAATGCTTTTTTATGGTCTACTTCTTGACCATCCTATTATTCAGTCGAGATTAGCTTGATTCAAACTAGTATAGTCGTTGTGTTTAGCTATCTTTCACGAAACATAACCTTGTCTACCAAAAATGGCTGACTATGAGGCACAGCCGCGAACTGCACCGGCCGACGAGTCAACCTCGACCCCCCATGAGAAGTCCACGTCGAATGCCGACCTCACATCCGAGACGATGGAGTCCTCTGATTCTGAGTGGAAGGCCTCCAAGCGCACCAAGCTTGTGTTTGCTTCGCTCTGCGTTTTGGGCTTGATGTCAGCGTTGGATGGCACATCCATAGGCGTTGCTCTTCCTGTAAGTCAACACGAGGCATTGGAGACGAAGAATGGATCAGTCTCGCGGTCAACATGCTATGTTCATAGATATGCTAAGACGAATGTTCAACACAGACCATATCCAATGCCTTGCATGGCACTGCCATCGAAAGTTGGTGGGCAGGGACAGCCTTCCTGCTCAGCTCGACAGGTACGTGGAAACAACCACAGACTTTGCTCCCGCGCAGAAATGATCCCTGAACTCCAGACTAAGACGCCCAAAATTAGTATTCCAGCCTAACTGGGTGTCTTTCTCAAACATCTTTGGTCGACGAAATCTTTTTCTCCTCTCTGTGGCCTTCTTCTTTGCTGGAGCGGTCGTCTGTAGCGTGGCACAGAATTTCACCACGCTCCTGGTCGGCCGTACTATTCAGGGTACCGGCGCGGGCGGTATCATGTCCATTCAGGAGGTCCTTATCACAGACTTGATTCCTCTTCGGTACCGCGGAGACTACTATGGACTGATCAATGCCATGTGGACACTTGGATCAGTCACGGGTCCCATTCTAGGCGGAGGCTTCTCTGGCAATCCTCACGCCACCTGGGTAAGTCTCAGCTTGTCTACTTCTATCTTTAAGCAACAGGTGTTTAGCTGACTACTGACACCATGGAAATCAGCGATGGGTGTTCTTCATCAACTTCCCGTTCATCGGCATCGGGACAATCCTTGTGGTGCTGTTCATGCGCCTGAATTTCCAGCCTTCCTCCCTTCTTGAGAAGCTGCGCGCCATCGATTGGATTGGCAGCATCTTGTTCATTGCCAGCTGCACGGCATTCCTCCTTGGTCTCACCTGGGGCGGCGTTCAGTTCTCCTGGGGATCCTATCAGACCTTGCTTCCCTTGATCCTCGGCGCCGTTGGCTCCGCGGCGTTCGTCCTTTACGAAGCTTACGGGGCTGCAAACCCCATTATCCCCTTGGTACTCTTCCAGAACCGTACCACTGTCCTTTCCTTCATCGGAACGGTGCCCGCTGGCTTGATCCTTTGGTGTATCCTGTATTACATGCCATTGTACTTTCAAGCCGTACACGACTACAGCCCGGTCATATCTGGCGTGGCCCTATTCCCACTGACCTTTACCATCGCACCAGCTGCGATCCTCTGTGGTGGGCTCATTACCAAGACGGGACAGTATCGCTGGGCGACCTGGGCTGGTTGGGCATTGGGTACGCTTGGATTGGGGCTCTTCTGCATCCTCGATGTCGACACCAGCATTCCAGGTTGGGTCTTCATCACACTGGTTCCGGGCTTGGGCCTCGGTTTTCTCCTCCCTGGACTGGCCACAGCCATTCAAGCCAGTGTTTCAAGCGACCATGTGGCCATGGCCATCGCCATGTTCAGCTTCTTCCGCGCCCTCGGCCAGGCGCTAGGTGTCGCCATCGGCGGTGTCATCTTCCAGAACCGCATCTTAGCCAACCTCCTATCATATCCGAACTTGGCTCCCAAGGCGGCCCAATACAGCGCCGACTCATCCGGGCTCGTCACTATCATCCAGAGCATGCCCGATGGGGATGACAAGACCGACCTGAAGCAGGCATACGCGGATAGCTTGCGCATCGTGTGGGCAGTGTGCTGTGCTGTTGCGGGACTAGGACTTCTGGTTAGCCTGTTCGCCAAGCACTACAGCCTCGACCAGGTATTAAACACGAAGCAAGGGGTCATCGAAGAACACAAAGGCGACAGGAGAAATGATGACCAGACTACCCGGCAAGTTTAGCGGAGCGAGCAACGGTGTGTTCTATGTCACATAACCGAATCTTTGGGCGAGAAGGTTGTAGCGAAAGTGTGTTATAATGGGGGGGGGGGGCGAGAGCTCCGGGAGATTAGATGAGTGGGCAGAGCCATTTATACATAATGAGACACGGTGAGTGCCGGTGCAGATTTCCTAATCGATGACTTCCACTCTCAACACAAACTATATGGGAATGTTTCAAACGGAAAGTTGGAAACATGGTTCTCAGTACATAAAAAGTAGCATGTCTGTTAGAATAGAATGCCCACACATAATCAAAGGAACCACTCAATGCCTTATTTGGCTGTACATCCTGAATCTTGACACCTGCCTATCCACGTATGTGTTGGGTACCGGGTATGATGAACCTAGGCGATCATGTGAGAGACAAGTGACCCATACCTAAGGTTGTAAGGGTGAGTTGGTGCTAGCTGGCCGACATGATGCTCCCAGTCCCCTGCCACACTACAGTACTTGTTCCAGTATATACCTACCCTTATGTATGCAGAAGGGGCAAGTGGGTCGATGCTCACAAATCTTATCGAATCCTCGCAAAATTGTGTTTATACGTATCTGGATAGGTACCAGGTATCGAGGCTCAAGGAAGACTCGCTTTGCAGGTTCTATATCAGGTGACACAGATCTATCAATCGACCGTACTCCACAATTCTCATACGATCCAACTATTTATCCTCAAAAGCTCAGTAGCTACTTAACCCATTCACTTCCTACGATAGACCGTGTTAGATCTCCTCAGTGCTGGTTGGCTGCAGACTCCGTCTCGTCAGCTGGATCGTAACATCCGCCATAGGCACCCAGGTCGACTCGTCAGTCTTGTAGTCACTTTGCCCCTGCCGCCCTTTGATTGTCTGAACATCGTACTGCAAGAGAAGATGCGCCAGGAGTGCCTTGCTCATTTGAGCTCCAAGGTACTGGCCCGGGCATTTCCTACCGTTGAACCCGAATGCAATCAAGTTGTAGCGTAGCTGCAAACATCAGGATATCAGCCGACAAATTTCTCGAGATCCGTGGGCGTGGCCCGCCTAGGCAGGTTCCTCCCAAGAAGTGCCCCTGGACTGCAATTTTCCATGCAAGCAAAGTGGAGAGTCGGAAGAATTGGAAGGCGAGCACATACATCTGATGGTCTGATAGTCTTGAACCGAGACGGATTGAAGGATTCGGCGTCTTTGCCCCAGAAGGGGTTGCGTACATTTATGGCGAGAACGTCGGCTAGAACCATAGTCTATGTTTAGTGGTTCCAGTCAGCGTCCTGGTAAATGGATTTCAGGAAAGTTTGGAGGGTAGAATTGAAAAAGTAACATACTCCTGGTTTGACCAGAATACCGTCGAAATTCTTAACCGAAGATGCGCTCTCTCCGGCACTAAAGACTATAGCAATCACAAAATAAGTCAGTCACTATATCAAGTATTCAGGGGTGCACAGAAGGTTTCTCCCAGGTGATGGGATATAGGTAGCACGCAAGTCACTCACTCAAAGGCGGCCGTACGCGCAGCGCTTCTTGAAAGCATCGATGGAGGTGGCTATCACTCTTGGCAAAGTACCGATGCAGGTCGTTTAAGTTGTCCCTGATCTCCTCGATCAGTTCCTTCTTCACTTCTGCATTATCGGCCACAAGAGTGATGAGCCAAGTCACTACGTGCGTGGTGACATCGAGATTGGTCATCAGCATCTCGTCAAGAGTATGCATAAGCTGATGACAGGCAGTCATGGATTAGCTTGAAGTAGACAGCGCGAGGCAAATAGAAGAGAACGATATAATGCCTTTTTCAGTATCTTCTCTCCAGTATGGACTTACATTTTCCAAATTGATACTTCCTGCTTCGTACGCATCCCAGTATGAGAGAATGGGGGCTTTAACTCCTCGAAGTCGCCGATCTTGAACGATTTCCTTGTTGTATTGTATCCACTGGTCCCGAAAATCGTTCAGAAGACCAAATGCTTTGCGATCCACCCAGCTGCCTGACTTATATCGATAGGGTCCGCCGATGAACAGGTACGGCGTCAAGCCGAGGCGCTTCTCTGCCATCGTCCACAACATATGCTCCTCATCCCTGGTCATGCGACCATAGATGACGCTGGCGGCAAGGAAAAAAGGGTATTTTTGGAATGCAGGAACGATGGGAAAGCTCAAGGTCTTCGTGTTGTCGCTCTTCTCCCGGGCAGTACTGGACGCGTCTCCATCGGGAACGTTGGCGACCATCGAGGGCAGATTGTCGACAAATTCCTTCGCCGTGCTGTCTGTAATATCAATTCTAGAGGTTGTTGCTGAATGTGTGAAGGGTGGATCAAATAGCTTTCGACCCTGCTTCCAGTCATCCCCTTCAAGCAGGCCTATACAGCTGCCCAGGACTTGGCCCAGGTACCAGCCCAGATTCGAGTATTTTGGCTTGCCATGCGTCTCGCCATCTGAGTGGAAATTTCGCAGCAGTTCCGGTGTAGTGATTACTCTGCCAAATCAAAAACACGCGTCAGCAATGCAGCGACTTGACCATCCCATTCCATAAAGGTTTTCTTCTTGGCACCTGATGAGATGTCACGCATACTCAACGTTGCTTATTGAGCAGGGCAGAGATAATGAGACCAACAACGTACATTTCAGGATGCGGGCCAGCCCAGATTCGATACACGGAACCATACTTGCTTCGCCACTCGTCCGAGCGTATACGTCCGTACATGAATTTGTCTATGATGTGGCCGTTGGGGAATTGCCATTTTGGACCTGGGGCAGTTCTTCCTCCCAGGACTGTGCCTGGATTGAACATGTTCAGGGCATGATGAATTGTGGTCTGCAATGTGTTGAGTCTCACGTAACAATGACAATGGCCGTCATCAAGTTGGGCATCAAGTATTATCTTCCTTACGTACCTCAAGGATGAAGATACCGTAGTATCGTATAATAAAATACAAGACGAGAATCAAGATGGCGAAGGGTGCAACTCCAACCAAGGAGAGAGGTCCCATCTCCATGTTCATTGTTGGGTCTCGCAGGTTTTCGGATATCAGCAATTCAAAAGCGGACTTATGCAGTCCTCTGGATCTTGTACTACAGCCCCTATCAAGTCTATCCTCAGGGACTCTCACAGGTCATTTAAATCACTTCCGTCGAGAATTTTTCTACGGGATGTAGTGGATGAACACCCTACCAAGCCATAATGCCGGGTCAGCCCTTCAGCAGGTTCAAGTTGGCGGCGGCCCCAAAGCAGTGACTAGCCGCATGGAGCCCGATGCCTGGCTACGAATCCTCCTACTAAGACACGGTCAATGCATCGGCGAATATCGCACTGGTCGTCGGTGCTTATTGGGCTTTTCGAACCGAATCCATCATTTCTCGATTAGACCACATGTGTCGATAGTTCCCAATGAAATCGGTGGAATCGAGTGGCAATCGCATGGTCCCCATGTCATATTGAGAATATTTATCAAATTGGTCCAATTACAATTGCACATCTGTAGGCGTTTCGACATACGCACTGCTTGCCAAATACATGAGAACTTCTGCTGAACAACAGGACTGCCTACACACGACTCCGTGACGCCTGCGTGGAGTATCCTAGAACGTGGTCATCATGGGAATCCTATCATGCTTCACGGCCGACAGACGAAAGTCTTCGTCCTCTCGACCGCACCATCCCAGCCCTGAAAAGGCTGCTCTCAAAGTCTCGGACTGTGTGGTCTATACCAAAACAATCAATGGCCACTCCATCGCCTTTACCGACTTCGGATTCGCAAACGATGGGCCTGCAATCGTGACGTTTTCAGGCTGGAACCAGGACCATCGCGGCTGGGCCAACGTCACGCCCTATCTCATGGACACGTTCCGAGTCATCAGCGTTTGCTTTCGCGGCCATGGACCAAACCGCGACCCCGTCCAGGACTTCGGCTTCGAGGACCACGCCCGCGACGTTCTCGGCGTGCTGGACTCGCTCGGCGTTGACCAGTTCATCTGCATGGCCGCTTCACACGGCACCTGGCCAGCCCTCGAGCTCAGCCAGATGGTCGGCCGGCAGCGCTGCCCCGCCGTCCTGGTCTTGGACCTTATCATGTCCGAGGCGTCGCCACAGTTCCTGGCCGGGCTCAGGGCACTGCAGGGCAAGGACACCTGGCGTCCCGCCGTGATGGCCTTTTTCAAGGGCTGGAGCAACGGCACGCAGAACGTCAACATGCGCGAGCAGATGCTCCTCAATGCGGGTGGGTTCAACCATGAGACGTGGTCGCGCGCCGGGCGCACTATCGAGGCTGCGTATGCTACCTGGGGCTCGCCCTTGAAGCGGATGGAGGACTTGACGGACCCGCCTCTTATTCATCACGTCTACACACAGCCGGCTGGGAGCGAGGCGGACTACGAGGCTCTTCATCGAAGTTTTCAGGAGAAGCACTCGGATTGGTTCTCCTTCTCAAGCGCTCGGGGCCAGACCCATGTGCCACATATTGAGCAGCCTGAGACCGTTGATCGGGAGGTCAGGGTGCTGGTTGCGAAAGCTGTGGCTCGTTCTGGTTCGGATTCAATCGATGGAAAGGCGGGATGACACCGAACTAGACCTATACTTAAGATCCATACCAAATCCCTCTAGTGTTCGCCAAGACACAGAATCTTTTCATTAATTCCAGAACCTCAGTCTTATAGTGTCCATGTATTCGCTATGGTGATGGTTCAAATCTGTATGCTCATTTTGAAAGTGCACTGACACCAAGATGAGCTTTTTTGGCATAAGCTTGGAAGGCTCTTCCTCGGGCACCATCGCCCACGGTACCTGTCGCCGTCACCGCTGTAAGTGAGCCGGTAAACTATGTCATTCTTAGTTCATCGGAAATCGTGCCCTCTTCTACCGCCGCTATAGCGACTAGGTCTACTATCAGCGTGCCTTTTGATATCACCGCGATTGAAACCGTCCTCTGATAAATTTGTTGACATCAATTCAAGTTGGAAAGTATACACCGTGGAGGATATGACAGTTGTTCCGAGCCCGTACATATTGCATGAGGCAGCGGGGTTTTTTAAGGCGATACTACTAGGTAAATCACTCGGACTGACAAGACCAATAAAATCTGTGCTGCGAGACTAATTGGCGCTTGTATTACGCGGCATTGTCCGTCCCTCTGCTCTGCGGTGATCTGTCCTACTGGGAGGATTGATGTTATTTTTGGAGGGCCGGGCACACACAAATGTCGCATAACTAGTCTTGGTTCTCGCCGTTAAATTCGTGCTTCCGGCCTTAACATAAATTCTCTAATCGGCCAATTTTCCCTTATATACTACATGCTCTCTCCTCGTGCGTTTTCCAGAGTTACTGCAGCTTGAAATCATCTGTTACGAAAGAAAGAAATCACCTGTTCACTTTGAACTCCTCCCGGGTAATCTTAGGTCAGACAAGATGGCGGGAGCATTACTAGAACGTGTTGGAAGTGTTTGAGACGGGGATTTACTTCGATAACCTGCTTCTCACTCTACTTTGTTGTGTGCCACTCACTTGTAGACAAGAGAACGTATGACAACATGCGATTTCCTCTATGGTCCCCCTTTGCGCTCTCCTATTCTATGACATTATTTTCTTTCATCATCTTGCTCGGTAATATCGTAGGATGGCCCTTCTGGTACGACGAAGCCTCACCGGAGAACCACTATCATTTATTCGACACATCCGAAGAGGTAAGGTAGGATTTTGGACTACAAATCTGAAATTGGAATGTTTATGAAGGTTCATCACACCGCGAGACGGCAGTCGAGCATTTGTTGGCAGATGGAACATAGGACCAGTATCACTAAAAAGTCTTTTCACTTTAGTGAACTACCTAGGCACATATGAACTACCCTAGGTACTCACGCTTAATCAGGGGTGAAGTCGAGAAAGCACCACAGATCTCAATACCAATAACATGGCAAAAGGAAGAACGAGGTTTTCCAATAAGTGACATGGGCCACGGAAACTTTGGCTGATTCGACCTTCGATCGCGCTGAGATTGAGTGAACGTATCCCGGACGAGTTGGAGACTGTATCCCGCCGCGCTGTCCAACAAGATCAAGGTATCTGAATGAGGCATTCAGGCAAGTCGTCACTGTGGTCGATGGATAACCAGCTTCGGAAGGTTCGTCTCCGGCCTAACTCGCTCGGTTCCCGTGAGTCTTCTTGCACCCGCCGTTGTGATAGCAACTCGTCAAGTTCGGCGAAGACAGCCTCACGAAACCTGATGCACCGTGTCTCGTCGAGAGGGAAGTCCATAAGATCAAATTGTTGCCAGAACTGAAAGTTCCACGGCGTCCAAAATATGTACTTCTCACCAAGGGCGTGCGTCCAAAGGCATCTGATTTGCCACTCCTTGATGATGAATGTCTGAGAAAGCTTACCAATGCCTTCTCTGCGGTAAACTTCATACATCCATACCCCGACGTACTTCCTGTAAAGGCAACGTGCGAAAGCGCGCCCGAGACCTGCATTGAAGCAATCCACGTCGTAGGTGAACACTGCCTGGTTATTTCTGCTGTATTTCAAAGCTCTCGTGTAGTTCATGCGTGGGGCTCCCGTGTAGTACACATTGGGGAAGTGCATCTCGAGTTTTTCGAGAGCCGAGGCTTGAACAAGATAGTTCATCACATCATGAACTCGATTTATATTGTACCAGTTAATGCCGTCCTTCACTTCCACTTCTCTCAAACAGCCGAGTAACTCTGGACGAAGCCGCGAAAGGAAGCTGGCCAGTACATCGATGTTGTCAGTTCGAAACCTCTGTCCGTATAACATAGGTGCCGCCTCGCGCCAGATCCACTTGCACACCCTGAGAATATGCACATTCTGTGTGTTTTGGAGAGGTTGAGGGTGTCTTTGGAAGGGGTTGGAATACCACAGACCGCGCCTGTTGATTTTCCTTCGTACGAGCACCGGGCGGTATGTACATTCCTCGGGGTCTTCCTGGATAGATTCTACCTCGAACGTCAAGGAAAGTACCCTCATCGTGCTAAGCAAGGCATGGTCGTAGACGATGTTACGAACTTCTCTTGGGAGGAGATTGAACCGAAATGAGGAAGATCTTCGCCCGCGCGCCGTCCTAATTTGCTCTTTGTATGAGACGTAAATGAGCTTCCGCAACGCGTAGCGTGAGCTTTCTCGGATTCGATATCTTGTAGGACCTGGCATAATGACGGGGAACAAAGTATATGTCTAGGGACGAGAGATATAGATGAATTAAGATGATAGATATTTTGAGGTCAAAGTTGACTTGTGTTTGTCAGTAAAACTGATAATTTACTGAATTTACTGAGTGAGTCGATATGTGACAGAGGGGGAAGGAGAGAATAAAGACATTCATTTCTATTTTAGAAGCCTTTTTCTTTTCTTTTTTTTTTGTATCCTGTTCTAAAACCCAGATACCTACTAAGTAGCTACTAGTTAATGTGTGGGTAACGGCGTCATGACGATGCTTCACCTAGCTTCCAAGGTTGAACTGTCTGTTTGAGCGTAACCTTAGAATGCACGGACATACTTTGTAGTCACCTAGGTACCTTAACCACGCCTCAGCATAGTTTTAAGCGTAGCATGCCCATATTCTATATGCCTAGAAAAAGCGAAGGGAGTATGCCAGTAGAAACTACAAAGATAGAGATTTAGGTCCTCGAAGTGTCATTACTTGCCTGTTTGGAGGGAGTCCCAAATGTGTGAGCATAAGTCGAGGAAGTCCGAGACATCTAGTATCGATTACGGACATGGAAATCCGTGATATGGAGTGGCAGTATTAGTTATTCCGCGAATAAAAGTTGGGAATAGTCACCTTTAACGAGACAACATTGCCTGTTCTAGCGGAGGTTCGAATATTTACTTTAGGAGTAGACCCATCATTTGACCTCATACCATGTAGGGCCAACGGTAGTTTCCATACCTAGTATGGACTGGAAGTGTATGTATTATGTATCGTGTTGGATGGTAATATTGAAGGCTATGGATTGCCTGGAAAGCCTACTTATATTTTCGCAGGGTTGAAACCCCTGGTTCTCCTATACTAGCCACCACATAAATTCTCTCGATTTGGTTCTCATTAACTAGCGAGAGACTCAATTAATGAGAGCGGGTTTTTGCATATGGCCGAGACAGCTTTGGAGGGAGACGAAACAAAAGCAGTGTATAGCTCGTTTTTTCCCATTTTTCCTTTTTGGGTTTCCCTTTTTCTCCTCTCTTCGTCCTTCCCATTTGCGAATACAATTTTTGCAGACCATTTCTTCCGCAATTACGTAGCTATGGATTCAACAGCTCACAGACAAGTCGATAAGATTCAAGAGCTCTCCTGAGAGTTTCACTCTCACACCACGCAGGCAGAATTTAGTGGATTTATCCCCAGTTTTACGGTACATAACTGCCGGAGCAGTGAATGCTATTCTGTAACTGTACTATGGACTGGACAAATCTGCCCCACTAGGAACGGATATCATGGACTGACGAGTGGGCACTGAGGCATGGGTGTATCGCTCTGCGGAATCTCCCACTCCTTTGGTATGGTATCGAAGTAGCCCTCGGGAGATGTGCCGGTTGAATTCCTCCGTTCCTCCTTGTTGCTCCTTGAATTCTGCAAAATCCAGGGGGGTGTGTGATGGGCGCAGATCCGGTGGTGTTTTGAGTGTTATTTCCAACATCTCGCTTAATTACAACCCACCAGTCACGACCAGTCAGCCAGTCACCCTAACACGAGACGTTCGGCAGATTGCAGGATGGCAGCCGTGGAGCTGAACAGTTGCACTTGTGGAGGCTGACACCGACGTCTCCACAAGGAAGGCTCGATTGTTCATCACAGCATATAAGCTCTGGAGAAGTCCTGGCATCATATTCCAAATTTCAACATTCTCACCCAATTAACATTATTCAGCTCTCATTTCATCCCCTCGGCAGTTTTACTAACAAAAGCCTTGCCAACATGAAGTCGTTTGTCGTCCTTAGTACTCTGCTCGCCGTGGCTCTGGCCGCCCCGAGTCCCAATGCCGTTGCGCGATCGATTGCTCGCCGGAGGGAGATAAACGCGCACAGGAAGGCCACATCCCATGCAGCCGACGAGGAATTGGATACGAACTGGGCCGGTGCCGTCGTGACTGGCGAGAACATTACGGAAGCTTACGGAAGCTTCAAGGTTCTGACGGCGAACATCCCGACGAAACAGGAGACTGGAGAGGACTCGTATACCGCTTCGGCTTGGGTTGGACTGAGCGGTTACAGCGACTGTTCTGGTCTTTGGCAGGCCGGCGTCGACTCTATCATTGAAGCCTCGGGCGATACTTCGTTCTACGCCTGGTATGAGTGGTAAGTTTACGACCTGTGGCACCCCGAAGTTAAATCTCGGGTCTAGTTCTGGTTACTGACAAAGGCTTGCAGGTACCCTGCTGATACGCAAGTCATCGACATTGGCACTATTTCTGCTGGAGATGTAAGTCTTCTTCCCACCATGGCTTGTGTGCCTGCAATTATGTAAATTGTCTCTAACCTAGTCTCCCTTCATCAGGTCATCAACGTGAATGTCTCTTCCTCGAGCTCCACCGAAGGATCTGTGGTCCTAGAGAACGAGACCACTGGCAAGAGCTTCAGCAAAACCGTCACCTCTTCCGATAAGCTGTGCGGAACTGACGCCGAGTGGATCCTTGAGGATGTCACTTTTCAAGACGACTCAAATGGCCTGGCCAACTTCACTTCCGTCACTTTCTCGGATATCTCCATGATTGAGGGTGGATCAACTACCTCGTCACTCAGCAGCGCCATCATTATGGATATTGAGGATGATAAGAAGAACATACTTACATCCACAACGATCACTGATGGCACCGTCGTCGTCACTTATATCTAAGAATGAGGCTGTCTACCTGACCTCCGGCGAACCAGGCTAGGCAACTCACAGTTCTGGCTTGACGGCGCTTTTTATCCACATGGTGGAACGTGGGGTGTTGAACTTCGACTCAAATACTTACAGATGATGTATATATCCTGAACATCTAATCTTTGTTTTAGTCATAGCATGACTGTTTGCAATCTTTCCGTACAAGACTACTATACCACAGTCTTCAAAGATAAATGATTATTCTGTTCTAGTTGTTCATGAATTTGGCTTCGTCCTGTAGTAGCTGCATATCACAAGGTTAAAATAATTGAGATACACCCTGGCATGCGTAAGTCGGACTTTGTACGCCGGGGTAGACACCATGTGCCCAAACCGGATGTCATCTGAGGTTCCCTTCAACGATCTTAGGTAGGTTAGGAAATAATAATATTTCGTGGTTTATTTATCGAGATCGACCGTCGCGAAAAGTTGCAAAACTGTATGTCTTCCTGAGTAGCACGACACTCCAAAACATGGGATATTAGGGTTAGGGTGTTTCTATCTGTAGCAGGAGATGCCGAGGTGCCCACAACATCTCCGCAGCATCTTCTGAATCGCATCACAAAGTCAAGTCTCCGCATGGCTAATATCGATTGAAGTATAGGCTTTGGCTTCAACTCAATGGGTATATGATATTGCTTTCTTCATTTTCATAATCGCCGTTACAATCACTCGTGCACAAAATGTCGGATGAGTGTGCTCAAGACTGGCAGGCCAGAGCCGCTGGCAAACGATCACGATGCGAGAGGTTAATCCCTCCGGCCTGGAAGCTGCCATCAGCGATCATAACATGTCTCACATACCCACTCGGGGCGTCAAAGAACAATCTAATCGAGCTCGACATCCCTCGTCGCTCCGGCATACTCACTGAGAAAGAACTCCGCATCACGGAGGCCTATGACGTCCGGCGTCTCCTCAAAGCGCTCGCATCTGGAGAGCTATCGTCCCTCGAAGTGACTGTAGCATTTTGCAAGAGAGCAGCTATTGCACAGCAACTGGCATGTTCGCAAATTCCTATTCCCCAGACTTGTTACTAATAGCGATTCTCAGACGTCTTGTCTCACTGAAGTACTCTTCGTGCAAGCCCAAGAGCGAGCTCGTGATATGGATGCTCTCCGAGAGAGAGGTCAACTAGCTGGTCCATTGCATGGTTTGCCTGTGAGTCTAAAAGACAGCTTCCAAGTCCGCGGCACCGATGCCACTCTTGGCCTTATTGCGTACCTCGACAATGGACCGTCTCAGGAGAGCTCTTGTCTGGTAGAAGTGTTGCTCAGCTTGGGAGCTGTTCCTTTTTGTAAAACCAATGTTCCTCAGACACTGATGGTAAGCTCTGACCTGGAAGCCTTAGTCTGCCCAATTTGCTGACTGATGTATTTTCAGACTGCCGACTCGCACAACAACATCTTCGGCAGAACTCTAAACCCTTGGAATACCAGCCTAACGGCCGGGGGTTCCACCGGGGGAGAAGGTGCCTTGATTGCTTTTCGAGGTTCGCCGCTTGGTATTGGAACAGATGTAGGTGGTAGGTTCTCCCAAATTCATGCTCCCTTATATAAACGCCATCCTTGAGGAAAAGCAACTCATACGTACAGGATCTGTTCGCATTCCGGCTTTATGCTGCGGCGTATATGGGTTCAAGCCAACTGCAGGAAGGATTCCATTCGGGAAACAAGTGCCAATCGCGAACCCGGGACTGCACAATATTCTACCGTCCGCTGGTCCTCTCGCAAATGATTTGGACGCTTTGGAAATCTTCATAAAATCAGTTGTTGACTCCAGACCAGCACTTGTGGACTCAACAGCAATCGATGTCCCCTGGAGGTCCACTGGCCCTTTGAAATCTAGATTGAAATTCGGTGTGCTTGCAGAGGATCCTCTGTTTCCCTGGCAACCACCCATCAAGGGTGCAGTAGCTGACGTTGCGAATTTACTGCGGGCACAAGGCCATGACATCGTTTACCTGACATCTCAGCAATGCCTCGTTGGGCAAGGCTACGATGTGGCATCTCGGATATTTGGTCTGGACAAAACGGCAGTGCAACTACTTAAGAAGAGTGGCGAGCCAATGGTTCCATCTATGCTTAACATCCGGGAGGCGATGCGAGGTGTCAACTTTGACCGGGGCTTTCTGCCAGATACCAGGACTATAAAGGATGGACTAGACCGACTTTCAGTCTTGAATTTGAAGAGGTCTGAGATCCAAGAAGCGTGGAGAAAGGTTTGGGAAGAATGTCAAGTTGATGCCGTGATTGGCCCCGGAGCACAGAATACAGCGGTCGAGCATGATATGTACGCATTAACTCCGTACACATGCCTCTTCAACCTACTAGACGTGAGTACATGTAGCCTACTTGGAGAAAGGAATAGTTCGCTGACTATATCACAGTATCCGGCATGCCTTATACCAGTCGGCCGGGTGAAGATAGCAGACTCAAGGGGGAGCTTCACAAAGTCTCCAGGCCAGTTTGCTCCACCATGTGAGTTGGTCATGATGTTCTTTGTTTTTTAATTTGGTCTTTGTTTTCAATTTTTCTTGTCCATACCTCCTATTCCTAACCTGATCCCATTGTTTCGCCCGTCTGATCAATTTCTGCTCTTTGTTAACTCTTGCATTAGACAACCCTGATAACCTGAACGGAGCGCCCACGGCCATTCAGGTAATCACCACACGGATGCGCGATGAAGAATGCTTGGCAGTTGCGAGATTAATTGATGAATATGTGAGATCCAAGATCGGGGATACGTCACCTGCGGCCAGGCTGTAGAGCCTCGAGGTTCCTCGAAGTTATAGGCATTGGGATGCGTTCAGGCGGTCTTTGCATCGCAGTTGGACCAGGCATTGAGTTGCGGCACAATTTCAATTTTTGACAAATTAACGGGATCTATCCTGCCTGGAGAAATCTATAATGCGCGCTATTGTTCCCAAACTCAGTTGAAGGCTACGTATCTCACATGCCCGGTGGTCAAGAGGAGACCCGAGGGATCGACGTGAAAGCCAGTGCATTGGTGGCCCGGTTGATATTAGCTGACGCGTTTCCCAAACGCCAACCTTTCGGATGTTAACTTGAAAGCCGGTACGGTCGGACGTAGCTCCGTTGTTGCGAGTGAGATTGACGCAAGGTGTCCTGATCATGATGTCCGGAGGTTAGTTCCCCCGTTCATATCACCCTACCACGGTGAGGTCTATCAGTATCATTATCATCATCGGCTGTTATAAATTAGGTACAAGTATAGAAAAGCCCATATCCCACTCATATTATTAATAATTCCCTTCCCTTCCAGAAGGTAACTCATGCACAGTCTGTGTGCTCAGCTCGTGGGCGCCGGGATGGGAGCCCTTCAACTCGATGGCTGCAGGGGCGTAGTATCCCCGCACAGGGTGATGATTCGTCTCTGCTGTCGTTGCTAATGCTGAGCCAGGGCCCTTTGTACCTCTGCTTGCACTGCCGCCGCGCCTCCTCCGCCTCCAGATCAAGAAAGCCCCCAAGGCAACCAACAAGACTCCGACGACCGCTCCGACCGAAGCTCCCACAGCAACGCCAACTATGCTGGTGCTGCTGGAGGAAGAGCTACTCGAGCTTGGGACGGACGATGATGCAGTTGTCGTTGTGTGCGCAGAACTACTACTGGTCCCAGAATTGATGTCTGTAGGGCCAGCCGAGCTCGTCGTCGTGCTAGTCGCGACGACGTTGAATCCATTAACGGGGATACCGAAGATTGTAAGGATATCGCTCTGCACAGTTGTGCTCGTTGTCGACCAGGTGTCCCCCACGGCCGACTGGTAGTATATCTTCTCCCAGTTCAGTGTCGCGCCGGCTGTCAGTGTGGAGGTACACTGAGATGGAAATATAGTTCTATCAAAGTCCGCAACAAAGAGATTATAGCCCGAGGGACAGCATATCGTCTTGGTGGTCTGGCTGTCGACCGAGGAGGTGTAGGCCGGGTGATAGGCGCTAGGGCAGACGAAGGTCGGGCCGAGGGAGGTTGATGGAGAGTAGTCTTGGTTCCACCATGATGATGCTTGAGGCGGCCAGCACGTTGACAGGTCGCCATTGATGTAGTGCACGTACCAAGGGTCCCATGCGAGGAAGTTGCCGCCGATCTGCTGGTAGATGGCTTCACCGCAGTCCGCGCCGGCGGAGGTCCACGCTGTTGGCAGGGGCACAAGAGAGGTCGCTGTGCCTCCCACCGTTGTGAGGAATGGTGTCGTTGCCATCGGATGGTGGTTTGTGTAGCTGGCAGTCCCCAGGGAAAATCCTTGTCAAGACCTGTCGTGAACATGTAAGTCAGACAAATGAGGGACTACAAACCTCAACGTCGGCCCCTGGAATTTTCAGTCATCTGAGGCCTTTACAGGCAGCCCTCTCTAATTAAATACATGCCCTTCTTATCGTATGGCCGTCTCAAAACCGGGCCTCATCATTTCTTCGCGGGTATTGATTGGCCATCGAGGCGTCAAATACATAGTTCTATCTTCCTCCCTCCATTTCGAGCCCGCGGTGGAGCATATGTGATCCTTCCGCTAACAGATCCGGCGGTGAGTGTCTGGTCCCTATGTTAGTATGGGTTGATAACCCCTACAGCCCCTCTTAGAATGCTACACTTAAGCGACTTACCCGTAATTTCTTGCGCCGCTCTCGTGCAGGCAGGCCAGGTGGGCGATCTTGACTCCATGGACTTGTTCGAGAACCTCATGGCCACCCTGCCATCGCGATAAACGATCCCGGGGGTGGAGGAGCTACCAGATTGTGGGCCCTGAACGCGATGCAGGTATACACGTATATATTGCTGCTTGGAACGGACATGAGGTCAAGTATCAAAGGCTTCATCGTTCTGGTAAGATCGATGTGGACTAGGATGAATCGGGTGCTAAACCACATCGCCGTGCGTACATCGCTTAGACCCCGGCTGTGTGGCGCATACCATAAATAAATACATGCATGGCTCTGGTTTGGTGTCCTGGAGAATGCAACCACTCCGTAGTACTGACACGCTAAACTCGAGCCGCAAGCCAATTATGTGCGTTTACTATGGTATGGATCAATGAGGTCAAAGGGATGATGTCGGATTTCTGGTCCCAAAGCCAAGAGCGCTTAAGTTCCCTTTCCTGGCATTGACTTGTATCTGGAGTAGGACATTGTCTTGGCCTGCCACCCCTGATTTTGGACGACCACCACAACTGATGACATCAAGCAGAACGAAGGGCTGAGCGACTGAAATGTGACAGATCATGTCTGTACCCGGACCACGTGCCGGACGGTTGTACAATGTTGCTGTAGTCAGTGTAGAGAGGAAGCAAGGGAGGTGCGTCAGTTAAACCATCCCCGCGAACCTTGTTTGCGGACGCTCACGCTCGGACTTTCAAAGCACCTTTTGACGACCTCCTATCTCTTGTGAGGCTTGCTGATTCCATCGCAGTCCGATCGCCCTGCATCACACCTAGATATTCAAACCCGTCGAGGTACGGGAACTTTAGCCGAATTATCGAGGAATGGCCCGACCGCCGTCTCCTGCCACAATGTCTCCACCGGCCTGGTCAAGATTCCGCTCCAAGGAGTACATCTTCGCCCTTGTCGCCGGCCTGCTCGTCCTGGTGTTTTTGTTCTCCTCAAGGGAAGGGGCCGAGTCACGGACAGCATCAGACGTCCAACAGGCCATTATTTCACCACCAGAACAGGTGTTCACTACAGAGACATCACAGATACAACCGCCAGTGAGCCACGATCAGGATGTGCCGCCAATCCGACCTGTGCAGCCCGTTGCATCAGACAGCGGCGGCAATAACAACAACAACAATAACAACAACAATAACAATGACTTCTTCGCCTCCGATGGCCTCGCTCAGGCCGCCCCCAAAGATCGTCCCCAAGCCGTCATCATCGAAACGGACATGATCTCTAACCTGATCCCGATCATGCTTCACTTCGCCACCGTCCTCGGCCCGGCCTGGGGCATGATCCTCTTCACCCTCGAAGACCGCTGGATCCAGCCCCTCTCCCCGGCCTTCCAGCGCTTCATCGACGCCGGCCGCATCGAGGTGCGCTTCCTCCCTGCCGACACGCAGCTGTCCAACTCGCAGGCCGTCTCCAAGTTCCTCGCCTCGCCGTGGATCTGGGAGCAGGTGCTGGCGGCGAAGCGCGTGCTGCTCTTCCAGAGCGACAGCATCCTGTGCAGCAAGTCCGAGGCCACGGTCGAGGACTACTTCCGGTATGACCTCATCGGGGCGCCCATCGCGGAGCAGTACGGCCAGGGGTATAACGGCGGGCTGAGCGTGCGGAACCCGCGCGTGTTCTTGGAGATCGCGAAGGAGGTGGACTTTTCCACATCGGGCCATGAGTTTGAGGACCAGTTCTTCTATGGCGAGATCCTGAAGAGAGGGGGGAGCTTGGCGGGCGTGGAGGTGGCTAAGACGTTCTCGGTCGAGACCATCTATTACGAGACGCCGTTGGGATATCACCAGCCGCAGCGGTGGCAGCCTAACATGATGAACGAGATCGAGGACTGGTGTCCTGAGGTGAAGATGCTTGTCGGCCGGAGGGCGCAGTGAGGTGGTCTATTTTTGGCGTCCGTATGGCTAGATATGTGTCACGGTACTGTAATGAATTGAGGATCTTTCCAAGAATCGCCACAGTCCCAGTGAAGTGAGAGAGTTGGTATTGTGAGAAGCAGCCAACATGCACTTAGGTGCTGCCAACCTTCGACACAGACACCGCATATTCAGTTGACCCCGGCTTAGACGCAGGTTCAGGGCATCGTCACGGAATTTCACACTCGAATATCACAAACCTTTGCGCTCTATAACACTGTGTTCTGGGGTTGATTGGCGTAAGAGTTGATGGATGGTCAGTGCCAGCCGCAACACCCGGAAGCCCATCAGTTGGGGCAATATTGAACTTCGTCTCATCGATGCATTGATAATATACTCGCGCAGTCAGATATTCTTTCTCGCCCATACTTGAATGCCTCAGCGTGACAGAGTCACCGCAAGCATAGTCACTTCTTCATCTCGCTAGTGGCCAGCAAGGTTATTCCCTCAACGAGCACGAGCCTTAATCTGATACAACCCAAATTGGCCTTTGCCAAGTTCTATTCAAGATCATACGCACTTTTTTATAGACAACATTGACCCCCATTAATTTCTATACCGCCAAAGGCCAAAGTCTCGTCATGGCGCGTTCACATCAGGTACCACTTATTTAACAACGTCGACCACGTGCTATTCATCGACGCCGAGACATTGCCGATATAAAGCGAGGACCCCGAATACCCCAAGCCCGACCTCTGGAACACCAACGCAGCGAGCCCGAGGGGGGAGAACATCAAGTGAACGGCCCACATCCAGATTCATGCAGCCCCAGGACGCTTAGACTCGGGCTTCGACCCGGGCCGGCGTGACCATGGACAGGCCCCCAAGGGGGTGGCCCGGTGCAACTCTCCGTGGCTGAGTTCGGCCGGGTGGCTCGTCCTGAATAAGAACCCCGGGGAACTTTTACCGCTCCCGCGGCGTCAAACTGGCGGCAGTCTCGCCTGACCTCTCTGCGTTAGTTCTGCTGTGTTCTGTTTTTGGCACGGGCAGTCCCACCACGTCTGCCTTGAAATGGGCGCAGTCATAGTCGTCCCGGGGCTTCGCGGCAGATGCGTGCTGGCGCGAACGATGCTGAGAACAGCAGGCAGTAAGTATATGCCGAGCAGGATCATACGCACAGTCACTATTTGAGGAGACATGCCAGACCCACCGGGAATCACAGTGGCGTGGAGATATCTGTGGCCTTGTACCTGCGATGCTGTGTCGGGTTTCTAGATGTAGGCTTCATAAGGAAAGCAAGAGAAGGCGCAACACGAGCTTGGAGGTATGTATTACGATCTGAAGCTGAAGGGTCGGGACTTGGTATTTGATATTCCTGGCCTAGACATCCTCAATCGGAAACTCGTATTCTGTACAGATTTTTTTTTTTGTGTAATTGCTCACGAGACGAGAAAAATTCAGCTGAAGCGCATAATCAAAATATGTGGTCGAAGCAAAGGTTGATAAACTCGCCTCAGCAATCGTAGACGGCCATACCCACCCCCCCTTTACTAGGGTGTCTAGGTTGGTATTCAGTAACCCTGCGCGTTTTCGATATGGCAATATGAATGGCAGTGTGTGCCCAGCCGCATGAGAGTGAGCATGTGTTAGTACGTACACAGTGCAGCAGGAATGTGCCGCCACCACAAAGCCACTTCGGGATGGAGGCGGCACAATTTACTTAAACTTTCCATCTTGTTCTTTGAGAGCAGTCGTTTCATCAAGTACGACGGGACACGAGAAAAGATCGACTCCGCCCCCCATTGCCTGCAGTGGCCAGGGTGGCCCAGCTGCCGATGCGCCGACCTTAAGGGAACTTGCGAAGGGCGCCAAAGAAATCCTTTCCCACGTCGTTGTCGTCGCCGTCAGTTGGGTCGTATTCTCTGTATGTAAGACGGCACGGTAGTCTGACAGCCTGGCATGCAGCCGGGGCAGTCTGGGTTTATCATTAGGTCTCAGGCATGCATGGGCCAGCGGCTTCGGGGAATGTTGGGACGGCAGGTAAAATAGCAACAAGGTCGTGGGAGACGGCCATAGTGACCAGTTGAGTAAGAGCCCATTAACGAGCCATGCTTCTTCGGTTGTCTGCGTAGTTGGGAATTTCGATTCGCTTCTGTCGTTTGGCATTGTGACTTGGTGGGGAGAAAAGGGAAAAGGGACAAAATACCAGGGGACAAGCAATCCTTTTTTAGGAAACAAAACTGGGGATCGCATTTAATTGGGGGACCCCGTATCGAGTGTATTGACAGAATGATCGCCAATCTGGAATTTACTGATCGTCGGGTGCAGGTTGGGCTGGGCAGGCTGGTTGGCAGTGATGGGCGCCATCTGAGTGGCAGTGCTTCTCCCAGCAATGGTCATCCAGACAGCCAGACTGCCAGACAAACACTGACGCACCAGTCGCACTTGGGTCAACCTTGTGCTGTGTCCACTCGGCAGGATTAAGCTGTCTAAGCTTCTGTGCCAATTTTGCATCGGTTGCTTGAGTGTATTCCATGAGAATTGCATGTACTGCCTTGGTCCTCCATCTATGGATCTGTCAGTGATGGAAAGAGGAGGATGATTACCTGAATAACTGTGTCAGTGACTGACTTCCACTACCCTGCCTACCTCGCTTGCAAGCAATCTCCAGCAACCTTGTTGAAGGTCACAATCAAAAAAGGAGGTTGACTTCCCGGAGAGGTTGATCTTTCGCTATTGTAGAAATGTTATGGTTCGCCAAGGTCGACAACGGAACCGTGGAAATAAGCGCTGCAGGGGGCTGAAATAACGTTGCGATCAAAGTGACACTTGTGAGTGGTGGAGCAGGGGTTCTGCCTTATGGCGATGGGGCGCTGGGGACAAGAGCCTGCAAGCCTGGGGGTTACGGAGTACAGTGGGGTCAACTGATATACTAGTGCAGGGCACTGCCCGCGTATTTTGCTGCCAGGGCCTGCAGGGCTGCCGAGGTTCTGGTGTTGTTGTGGCAGCTGCTGTGGTGGCAGTTCCAAGTTTCCCATGATCATCCTCATCATCGACATCATCATCAACCATCATCAACAAACCACACACAGACAACCCCATGCTGCACGGTCCACACTGTCAGTTACCGGCTGCAGATCCAGTATGTACGGAGTACTATAGTACATACGAGATGCCTGGGTTCCTACCATCCATCCACCCATCCACCCATCCACCCACCCATCCATCCATCCATCAATCATCATGGGATTACACATACCAGCCAGCCCCTGAAATCCCAACCAACATAACAATGACCGACAGACGGGCCGGCCACCATTACCTTACACACTTGGCACACTGGCACACCATGCAACACCTGGCACACACTCCATGGACGAGTTTCAGCTTTTTTTCCCCCCCTTCCCTCTTTCTGTTTGTTGTCAGACCCGGTCTGCTCTCGTACTGTGTAATTCGTATGTACTGTATGTATCGCGCATTGTCCCACAAAGGAATGAATGAATGAATGGGGCCGACGTTCAATGTCTATTTTATGGATTCGCCTTCTCTCTCTCCCTTGCCTTCCCATGTCCGTACTCTTAGATCATTTGCGGGTCTTATTGTTCCACCCCCCTTCGAGACTCTCCCTGCTTGTTTCTTGATTTCCCTATTCCCTTTCTTAATCCTTCCTTCAACTTTTGTTTTCCTTGTACAGTTACCAAAATAGAATTTCACTGCCTGGACACACAATCTTCCTTCGACTCGAGTCCTGTAGTTTAATACCCTATCGATCCAGATAGCGCCGTCCAACTGTTGCTCCCTTGCTTTGAAGCGAGCCATATACAACCACTTTTCGAACTGCTGGACACACCAAATAATAACTAACCGACTTTAACGACCACACTACTACTACTACTACTACTACTACTTACCTTCCATTAGCTGGAAACTGAAGGACCAGAAAAAACGACACACATGCGGACATGGGAGGCAGCACGGACAGGAACGATGACATCGAGTTGGGGACAACGCAGGGCATGTGGAATTCAGCAGCATCAGACACGAGCAGCAGCAAGCCAAAGAGAAAGAAGGACAAGGCCGACACCGTCCCCATCGAGCCGAATTACCAGCCCATAAATTGGAAGAGGGTCTTCCTCACGCCAAAATACATACCAGTATGGATCGTTATGATTCTCGTCGGCATCCTCACTGCCGTCATAACACTCAAGCATGATCAAGTCGTCGCCGCCTTGCGCCCCTTCGCCGAGAAGGTCCGAAACATACCAGCTGGCTGGCTGATTTTCGTCGCCGTGCTGTTCGTCATCTCGTTCCCTCCTCTGTTTGGACACGAGTTGGTTGCGCTGTTGGCTGGTGTGGTGTACGGCCTATGGATTGGGTTCGCTGTTGTCTCGGCGGGAACATTTATTGGCGAGAGTGAGTGCCTGCTTCCAATTACGAACAATACATTTGTCTCTTGTGAAGAGACGGGGCTTGCAAGTCATGCACTAACACATACTCACAGTCGGGACATGGTTCGCCTTCAAGAAGGCCTTCCGGCGGAAAGCGGAGAAGATGGAGATGACGAACCTTACCTACGGCTCTATGGCCAGGTTATGTCGTGAAGGTGGTTTCTGGGTACGTCAAAATACTACATGCTGCCATCCTTCTGTTCTAAACCACCTAGCAAACTAACATCTCTCCTAGATCGTCCTCATAATCCGTCTATCAATCATCCCCTCGCACATGTCCACCGCCGTCTTCTCAACCTGCGACGTCAAGTTCTGGCGCTTTGCCGTCTCGACCTTCCTCACGCTGCCCAAGCAGCTCATCCTGGTCTACCTCGGTGTGCTCCTCGTGCAGGAGCAGGACGACTCGGTCATCAAGGATGCCCTGTTCGCCGTCGCCGGCCTCGTCACCGTCGCGGCGGCCGTGTGGATCTGGTTCAAGATGAAGAAGTACAAGACGCAGCTTCTGGAAGAGCAGGCGCAGAGGCAGCAGAGGAAGGAGGCGGAGAGACTGGCGCTCACCAGGAGCGACAGCGGCTATGCCCCCAGCGGGAACGTACCGGACCAAGACGCCGGGACGATGCCGATGCCGACGATGACAACGACGACGACAATGCCATCGCCGACGCTGAACCATGGTCCGTGGAGGCAGGGAGATGGGTTTGCCGGCGCGGCCGCGCAACCGCCAGAGCCTCCGAGATATGAGCCGTACAGGCCGCAGTACGGCTCACCTACTACGGCGTATGGACAGTACGGTCATTACGAGCAGGATAACTTCTACCACGGCAACAACGACTCAGGGGATGTCGGGACGGCCCTTACTCATCCGACCGCGTATGGGCTACCAGGGCCCGTATCACAACAATTCGACGCCCGACCAGCGGACACTATCAGTGTTGACGCTGGTCGACCGGCGCAGAACCATCATTTTGTATAACGAAAATACTGGGAGGGGGTATGGGCAACGGATTTGTGGCCAGCCTGGTCATTATGATGCTCATTTTGAAAGGATGTCGGGGATTAAGTTTTGAATTTGGCGTTTCGGAAGGGCGGCCCTAGAATTCTGGGCTGGGTGGGATGTGTCACGATGGTGGGATTGGAACGGCGTTCAGGCATTGGCTGTACCAGAATATCAGGGGGGAAATATTTGGCTATTCATGAATTGGGTCGGATATCTTACGTTCTAGGAGGGGCCCTTTCGCGGGTTGTCATGGTTTTGAAGGTTGGGGGGGTTAGGGGGGGGACGATAGAAACAACTATGTAGTCCAGTGACACAATGGGAAAATCTCAAGCCCGACTTGGATGCGCCTTTCAAAGTGCTCAGCTCCAATATCTTTTTGAAATTTGACCGGTAGACTCCGCTTTGCTCTCTTTCTGTAGATTAATGATCCTGACGCCTTGCTGATGTATTCTATCAAAGCCCCCTGGACTGGTATCTCATGGTTTTCGCCACGTGTGACGAGTTATATTACCATCGGATGTGCCGTTCACCCAACAAGCACAGCCCCAATGCTCGTGATAAGTGAACTGTCGACACCGCTACATCTGACAGCTTTTCCTCTTCAACCGTTCGTCCTCCGTTTCTGAACTGTGTGCCCTTTCACAGCAAGCAGTCATGATCGGTCGACCATTCCGTCACAGGCCGTCCGTTTCCAATTAGTTCCTCTCCCAGACAGGCCACTCACCCCCGACGCCGGAGAAGCTCCTCAATATCCGTCACCCTGCTGGCCATGTTCCTGTCCATCTGCCCCACCATCTCCTCGAGCCGCAGATCCTCCCGGATGCTGTCGATCTCGTTCTCGCCGAGGTACATCCTGTACGAGTCCCAGAACACTTGGTACCCGGCGTAAACCAGCATAGCCGGCACCGAGGCCCTAGCCGTCCTCTTGAACAGGGAGCCGAGCACCCTACCGACGTTTTTCCCCCCCTGTCCGAGGCGCCCCGCCGCGCCTGTACCCTGGTGGTGGTGGTGTTGTTGGTGTTGCGGCGTCGAGAAATGCGTGATATGCCCATCGGCCCCGACAGTCCCCATGCCCATCCCCGCCATCCCAGAAGCAGAAGAAGCAGAAGCAGCAGCAGCAGAAGCCGCCGAAGCCGCCGCCGCCGCCGCCCCCTCAGCCGCCCTCCTGAAGGCCTCCCTAGCACCACTCTTGGCCCAGCTCCGCGTGACCAGCCAGGCGCCCAGGCCGACAGCCACGGGGCGATCGTAACTAGCGGCGACGGCGAGGCGCGTGACGGGCTCGAGCAGGGCGTCGCGCTCGTCGACCGTCAGCTTCCGCCCCGCGGACCGGGTGTAGAACATCAGGCTGGAGAGGCACTCGTGGCGGAAGTCGGCGTCGTTGTAGCCCCACAGGTAGCTCAGCACGGGCAGGCTGGGGTACCGGTGCCAGGGGATGGTGGTGATGTAGCTGCGGTTGCGGGACAGCCAGTTCTGTAGGGCTAGGTCCTCGGCTGGGGTGGGGGCGTCGAGGGTCGCGGGGAGGGGCGGGGGCGGGTCGGTGGTTGGGGGTGATTGTTGGGTGGCGGAGGGCATGGTTTCTGTCGGTTGTGGTTGTTGTTGTTGTTGTTGTTGCTGCTGCTGCTGCTGCTGCTGCTGCTGTTGGAGGTGGTTGTGGTTGTGGTTGTGGTTGTGGTGGGTTGCTTCTGGGTTGGTGGTGAAGGTTGTTGTGTTTAGGATGGAGTTGTTGACGTCGTCGTCGGGCGGTGGTCGGGCCATCTTGCGCTGGGTACTTGCGACTTAATCGCGAGGGAAGAGGGAGGTTGAGTGGGTTGAGTTCGGTGACTTGTTGTGGTGCTTGGCTTGGGCTTTTAGAAGGGTAGACCGGCGCACGGTAGAACGGCGAACGGTAGATGGCGGCGTGGAAATTGTCATCAGCTTTGGCTGAGTGCGGAAGAAAGAAGTTCTTGGAAATTCGAGGCTTGACCATTTTGCCCCTGTCAATCATTGCGACAGGGGTGCCCTGCTCCATCAATCAATCGACGCTGCCATGTGCCATCTGCAGGTCCCTAAATCCAGGTTTGCCTTTATTTGGTTTGGGGGCGGCTTACATGCTTGGTAGGGCAGCCCTATCGAGAACTTACATGACTTCTTGGGTTCTATGTTTACATGGAGATGGTTTCATACTTGTATAACTGGGTATGAAATGATTATAGCTTTGAAGGGCGGAGTGGGTATGGTTCTGGAGGTGGAGGACGCCGTTGGTAGGTACTAGAATAAGGGCCGAAGATGCTTTTAAGCTAGAAGGACGAGGGTCAACTTGGATAAGATCTACTTTTGTTACACGGACAAAAACAATCTCCAACTTCAAATTAGGTAAATTGAGTTGAAGGTTGCCATTCCGATGTCGAGTCTATACCTAGGTATTGCCTGAACATTGAAGCTGGTCACTACTTGCTTAAGTAATTATTGATGTTGTTGTGAGGCACACGTGCACCGGGCCATTGACAGACCAGTTGGCCTTAGTCAAATCATTACCTTTCAACAACTCGTGATTGGGACACTTCTCCTTGTGCTGTGGGCTCTCTACGGTCTAGGTAGGCCCAGGCAGACATGTACACAATTCTCCCCAGGGATCTATCTCATAAGGAGCGATCGTGTATCCCTTGGAGCTTGAGCCCCTCCCCACCATAGCAAAGGGGCTCGTGCATATATGTACCTACCTAGGTACCTAGGTAGGTATCTGGGTATTCACTGCTTGTATGGACCTCGGGAGTATCACCCCACTCTACCCTAGGGTACTCTGCCTATCGATTATCAGCGGGGCAGCTATAAATTCTGCCTTTGAAGGAAACCTCGTACATACCACCTTCCATTTTTCCAACCTGTTTACGTCGCCACTTTTCCTCCCTTGGCTCTTGGTATCTACGGCTGGTTTCGCCAATTGCCTTCGGCTGTAACCTGTAGCCCGTAACGTGTAACCCATGAGCACCTCCAACGCCTTCGTCGTCCTTTGCCTTTCTGGCACTCCTGATCGCTCCCTTCCTATCTGTCGCCTGACACCCTACTGTCATCTCGCCTACCACCGCCTACCAGTCCTAGAAGACTAGCACGCCATACAGCATTTGAAACTGACATACAGGTCATCCCCACCAGTTTGGCTGAGAGTGCGACGCGTCATGGTATCCTTGACGTCTCTAGGTACTGTTTGAGCATTGATCTGCTGCTGCAGTTGCGAAGAAAGGGCAATAAGCCGCCCAACCATCTCAGGCGCGGCTTCTCAGCTACCTCAGTGTTCAATATGGGGTCCAAAGCAGACCATATCCTCCTCTGGGGTTTTGACAGGGACAAGCAATGTCAACACCGGTTCAAACCCAGCACCTTTGAATCCCTCTGGCTGCAGCGTCTCTACACCAATGGGACTAGTCATGTGTTGAAGTACGCCCCCAATCGCAAACATCAAGAGATCAGATTTGGAAACAACATCACCGTGCTCTTCAAGGCCTGTGTCCACTTGAAGATGTATTATGGGCATCCAGACTTCTGGACCATCATTGCGAGGGGATTCGGGGCCATGCTTGCTGTCATGGCCATGGAGACAGCAACCTGTTTCGTGGAAGCCCGCAAAGCTTTCCTCCTGGAAGAAGGCCGCCATTCTACCTTCGTATCGGCCGCTACACGTGCGGTCGATGATTGGATCGCATTTCTCGACAAGTCATCCGCCCAGCAGCAATCCTCAGCCCCTACAGAGGAACTCAGGGCCTCTGCGGGGAAATTCTTCTCAGGCTTGAGAGAACAGCTGATCGATAGTGCGCGCATAACAAACACGGACGGGATACCAGCCTCTCATGCACATAGCTCCGCCCGCGTTGCCCCTCCAACGGGGCCACGCAAGCGCTCCCCGTCGCCCAGCCCCCCGGGTCCGCCACCAAGTGCGAAGCGGCGGCAGTTCTCAGGCGTCCCGGATACCTTGGATTCAGCGTCCGGCCCTGAGGCTCGAGCTCCACAGTCTCTGCCGCCCTTGACTACGACAGAACTTAGAATCCTCGGCCAAGCCAAGCAGGATCCGTACCAGACGCCGTCCACGGCCCATGATGGATCAACACCAGACGGCTACCTCCCGCCAGCGACATCTGACAGGCCATCCGAGTTGAGGATACGTGGGATAGCTCAACATGACAGCTTCCAGTCACCGTCCCGTGAAGCCTTTGACGCCGCCATGGAGGAGCGCACTCCTGAGTACAAGGAGCTTTGGCAGACCAATCTACGGCTTCAAAGTCGTGTTTTGGCGCTTGAGCAGGAGAGGAAACAGACCGGTGAAGTTTTTCAAGCAATGAATGCCAAGTTTGCGTCGCTTGAGCAAAGGATGGAGGCTTCTGCGGCTCAGCGAGCACAGGATGGCAAGACCATTCAAGGGATGAAAGCGAAAGTCGCCTCTCTAGACATAAAATTGCAGGGAACCCAGAAACAGCTGGCGGATAAATGCGAGACCATCCGAAAGTTGGATGACAGGGTTGCATCTTTCGAGGAGCAACTGCAGTTGAAGGCACAACGACCTGAGGACACGGCGGCTTTCAAGAACATTCAAGAATTGGTTAAATCACTTGAATCAAAAATGGCCGCTATGGAGTCCGAACAACGTCAAGGCATGGAAGGAATATCCTCCATACTGACAGACATGAAAACCAAGATTGAAGCAGGAGATAAAGCCACTATATCTCTAGAAAATAATATGACAGCCCTTGAAAGCAGGATTGGAACAGCGGACAAGAACAGCTCTCAGATCCCCCCTGACCAGAAAGCTCTTGTAGAAGAACTGCAGCAGAAGGTCACGTCTCTTCAGACAGAAATGGACTCTTTTGGAACTCACCAAGGGGTTGACGATCGAATCAGAGAACAAGACGGCAAAATATATACTCTGCAAGGGAGCATAACGGCGGTACGAAAGATGGTTAAGGAACACTCCAACAATACTTCTGCATCGCCTGCATTCGATGACTTGTTAAAGAAGAAGTTTGAGAATCTTCCTTGTATCAAGTCCATATCTGAGAGGCTTGCCAACTTCGACCAGACCATTGAATATATGGTTGAGGGTAGGAAGACAACTTTGAAGGGCATTGAAGCCCGTTTCAGACATGCCCAGGCTGCTACAGTCTGTGCCCCTTCAGCACGCACTGACGTGCTCTCCGAGACAGCGGACAAAGGAGAGACTACCCTGCAGGCAATGCCACAAATAGACACATTCAATGCCTTGGAGGGCAGAGTCATTATGATGATCGCGGACAGGTTGATGGAGCTGCAGCACAGACTTCATATTATTGAGAACGCTCAGCAAGCACAGTCATCCGTGGATGCGTCAACTACCTTAGAGAAGCTCGACCAGCTATCCCAAAAAGTAAACGGCATCGTCGGGCATGAAGAGCTCAAAACTCCTATCGAGGTCGATGGGCTCTTCCAGCGAGTCGTCAGACTCGAACAAAACCTCCGAAGGTTCATAGACGCATTTTAAATCAGCCTTGAGGTCTGTTTACCGCAAGTCAAGATCTCGACTGATGGTTATTGGCCTGCTTTTAAAGTTATTAGATCATTGTTGTTGCGGAAAATGTCACGGAAAGCACATATTACCCGTGGAACGGCTTGTGGGAGCTCAATCCTAGCTTACCACTAGGCAGTGAGACCTTTGATTAAGCCCTTACCATCATGCCTCGTTGTCGACTACCTGGGGTCTCCAAGTAAGGGAATCATCGTGCTGTACATCCTCTACAGAAACCCAAAGATGGCATATGGCTTGCACCACATGCGTATGGTTATGGTCTAGCATGTGGAAGTGCGCAAGAATCGATATGGCCGGATTTTGTTTGGGCGCATCTTCGAGATGCTACGCGGTGCCCTCGTATGCCTTTACTCTTGTTCGACTGCGGCAGAGACGCTGCTACAGCCTAAACACTAATGGTTTTGTCCGCCTGTGCTAATTGACATGATGGGAGCCATCTCCAACGACTGGTCTGCCCCAGCACAGCAATGTGTTTGGGTTCTGTCATGAGTGTTGGTACATTCCCGGTCGAAGAATCTACCAAATAAGCAGCATACAGTACGGGGGATTGGGGCCTGTTCCCGTGAGTCGCGATCCTCAAGCGCTCACTGCGAGAATCAAGATATGATGTAACGAAGTATAGTTGGACGATAATGAACAAGACAAGACAAGTTGATGATCAACCGAGCAGACGTTGGTGACAGCGGCTGAAGAGAGTACGATGGCGATTTAC
This sequence comes from Cytospora mali, assembly GCA_025426655.1. Taxonomy (NCBI): domain Eukaryota; kingdom Fungi; phylum Ascomycota; class Sordariomycetes; order Diaporthales; family Cytosporaceae; genus Cytospora; species Cytospora mali. Next base: position 5,468,654 of record JANKOA010000002.1, on the reverse strand, counting down.
AATGCGGCCATCTCGCAGCCACACGAATGAATGCGATAGCGGTGATACACGAGCTCACAAGGAACAGTTGTTTCTGAGCAGCTATGCAAGGTGTCGAGAGGAAAGTCATCCAGGCCTCTTTGGCACCCGAAACGCCTGAACGCCCTTTTATCGGTCGATTCAAGGTGTGCGTTCGGGTCCGCACCCGAACAATGCCGGAAGGCCCGTGCTCAATATCCCGAATCTGCCGAATCTGCCGAAGTCGCCGAATGCGACTCTTTCAAAGTTAACCTCAAATGTCCAGGCGGACATTTATAGATTGCCAAGAGTGCAAAAAGACCAAGGTAAGGTAGGTAAGCATGGCTCGAGTAGAATTTATAAATACATAATTGTCCCTTTCTCATCATCAAAATGAGGACCACAGACTTGCCTCGCATCTCCCTTCAAGACATCAAAGTCCTTCTTCCACTGCAACCAAACATCTCCAGCTCTCCAACACCAACATGACTTCATTCCAACCAAGAATCGCTATCATTGGCGGCGGCCCCGGTGGACTCACACTAGGCGCTCTGCTCCACAAGCGTGGCATCCCTTTCACCATCTACGAGCTACGCTCGCGTCCAACCGAGGCAGAGCTCGCTGAGCCCTCTGGGATGCTTGACCTCCACGATGAATCAGGCCTAGCCGCCATCCGTGCCTGCGGCCTCTACGAGAAACTGGTGCCCTTAATGGGAGACTGTGAAGAATCAATGATCATCGCCGACAAACACGGAAACATCTTACACGCTGACAACGGCGGACCGGCTGACCGTCCGGAGATTCCTCGCCACAACATCGTGAAGCTCTTTCAGTCGGTACTGCCTGAGGAGTCGATAAGATACAACACGAAGCTTCTTTCTTCCAAACGAGACCTAGAAATAGGAAAAGTCATATTGGAGCTCAAGTCCACCGTGGAGAACAACACGATTCCCTCCGAGACTTACGATCTCGTCATAGGTGCGGACGGAGCGTGGTCTAAGATCCGGCCTATTCTGAGCCCCGAGAAGCCACAGTCCACTGGCCTCCACTACCTCACTCTGAACATCAAGCACATCTCAACCCGCTATCCTCACCTGGCCTCACTCGTCGGCAAGGGCTCATTTTTCGCCCTTGGCAACAGACACGGCGTCGACAGTCATCGAGCAGCACAGGACTCAGCACAAATATACATCTTCCTCAACGCACCTGACCAAGACGAGGCTCTCTCGTCCCTGTCAGAACTATCGATCCCGGAGCTCAAGGACCGCGTACTCAGTGACAACAACAGCTTCGCTGACTACAGCCCGAGTCTGAAGGACCTCATGAGCGTGGCGTTTGATGAAGAAGCCAAGAACGGCGGCAGCCTTCAGGTAAAGCCGCTCTGCACGCTTCCCCCGGGGCACAGGTGGGAGCACACATCTGGCGTGACGCTCATTGGTGACGCGGCACACCTGATGCACCCGGCTGGGGAGGGCGTCAACTTGGCCATGTGGGATGCTCTCGACCTCTCCGGGGTCATTGTCAAGGTGTGGGACGGGTCGGTAAAGGAGGGGGGTGTGGACTTCAAGACGGCTTTGGGTGAGCCATTGAGGGACTTTGAGGAGACGATGTTTGCGCGCGCGGAGGAGAAAGCTGAGGAGGCGAGGCATATTTTTGGGACGATGTTCTCAGAGGATGGTGCGCAGGAAATGGCGGACATGATGAAGAGGTTTTTGGAGATGGGGCCGCCACAGTGAGGGATGTCTTCATGCATCCATCGATGGAGGGATGAAATATGAATATCTGGGCTTATTAAGTAGCGTTCTTGTTAGAAGTTTCTTGGAATGGACTGTGTGCTACACAATTTCGAATACTGTGACATTGCATGTGCATCTATGTAGCCAGCCAATATTTCTGTTCCCTGATGTGGCAGATGATGGACTTTCAGAATATTGCATACAAAGACTATTTCAATGCGTAGCTTGTCCCTCGGACGTATGCACTTTCTGTCTCTTCTCCTCACTCCTGCTCTCACGGGCACGTATTAAAAAACCCGACAGTACTCAGGTACACACTTGGTACAAACTTCACTAGCCAATGATCTTACACGCTGAAACGCTAGGTCCACTTGTACCTAGCCCACCAAAAAAATGAATCAGTTCGACAAAATATGAAGATTGGGTCTGGCCGGGGATTGAACCCGCTATTACAATGTTAGACATTTTTACTCATGATGACCATTTGAACTTGGGAACAGATAATACTTACGGACCTCGCGCAGTAAACTTAGAGTTTATCCCTAAGCGCGAATCATACCACTAGACCACCAGACCTAGAAGAGGTTGTTATGTAATTGTTGTGGTGGAGTGGATAAAAGCAAGGTACTAGGACAGTGGATGGAAGAAAGAAAAAAAGAGAAGAGGGACCTCGGTAGAGATATACTAAAAAAAGAAAAATAACAAAAAAAAAAGAAGGATGTTTTCCGGGTCTGGCCGGGGATTGAACCCGCTGTGATGATGTTAGTTATTATTGCTTGTGAAATTGATTCGAACTTGAATGCTACTTACGGACCTCGCGCAGTTAAACTCAGAGTATTCCCTAAGCGCGAATCATACCACTAGACCACCAGACCTGATTGGTTGTTGAAGACAGCGATGGTAGGGAGTATTATATTCAAGCTTCTAGCAGCAGCTCTGCCACACACCGCTTCCCTACAACAACACCCATCAACGTGATAGAGAAAAGGCTTTCAAGCAATATTTTGCGTGGCATTATCTCGATTGACTACGGTTGTATGGATGGTGGTACTGTGTTGGATCGGCATGAAATCCCTGGTGGAATACTACTCAGGGGTTCCAGTGAGTGAGTGAGTGCCCTTGTCAAGTCAGTCAACCTGACCAGTCAGTCAGGGGTAAGGGTTGACCTGAGACTGCGACCGTTTGATCCTCACTAGGCGCGACCAGAGCCAGCATCAAACTCGCTTAAAGCCTCCTGCCTTGACCATATCAATGCTCTAGATCAAGATGGTGGAGATAAGAACGGCAGTTCGGCACACATGCCTTACAAATCGACGAGCCTCACACCTCCTTCAAGGGTCATGGGGGCGTGCCGCAGCGCCGCAATGCTTGTTCAAACGACAACCAAACTTCACGCACCTCAACGTTAGTGTCACCATGCCACTATCGGGAAAACTTCAAACCAGCTGAAGCCCGTGGACTACCCTTTGGCAGGTCTGGGCTGGCTTATCATTCCTATGTTTCTATCCCATCTCGGATATGGGATGCTTCCGGCATCGTCAACCTGAATATCACTCGTCCGCGTCCAAGAAACAGTCTCATCTTCGAGACAACACCCTCAAGCGAGATGTCTTCTATGGATTTCTCCCAACATTTTGTCGCCAACCCCTGCTTTAAGCATAGATATCCGTCTGACATCTGGGGATGATGCAACTGGAGTTGGAGGGTATCGTGGATAGTATCGAGCATACAGAGCAAGCATCATTCGGACGGCTTCGGGATGATGGGTATATCGGAAGGAGGCATCGTGGAATGATGGGTATAAAGAGGTGCCATGATCCCATCCTCATCACGGTCAGATCATCAGCATCAGCATCCAACAGCCTCTTCTTCCAAGCCTTCGTCTTTCGCTTCCTCGCCTTCAAACACGATTGATTCGTGCCCATTCCTTCGACTTACAGTTTTCAACAAGTACAAACTTGCTTTTCGACATTGACTGTCTTTACAATTACTTTTACTTCATATTTTAAATATTAAAAAACCTTTATTGCTTCCAGCAACCACAACACATCTTCGACGTCTCTCACCAAACTTTCAAGATGCACTCCCAGATCCAAGCCATCATCCTCGCCCTGGCGGCGACCCCTCTCGTCTCTGCCCACGGAAAGATCGCCGTGGTGACCGGGGACCTGGGCGGCAACGGCACCGCCCTCGGCATCAAGGGCGCCGTGGTCCCCGGGGCCGGCCCCAACTACAAGACCGAGGTCGACACCACCGTCTTCTGGTCCAAGGACATCGCCACCGACGACGACATCGGCTTCACCGAGGGCGGCTCCGGCAACAACCAGCTCGAGGACCTCGCCCAGGCGATGGAGCTGAGCGGCTCGACCCTGCCTCAGGTCAGCAGCGGCGGCTCCGTCTCGGGCACCTACCACATCGTCACCACCGACGGCGCCGGCCCCATCGAGGCCCTGGTCGACGAGACGGCCAGCGCCAAGTGGAGCCAGGCCAAGAAGGCCACTGTCACCAAGCAGCCCCCCGGGGAGGACGGCAACATTGATGCGCCCGCTAACAGCGACAACGACAAGCGCAGTCTGTCTCGCATGCTTCGACGTGGCCTGGTGAAGATGGGACTTGTGCAGAAGAGAGCCGAGAATGTTAACGAGGACTACGTGAGTGATGACACATTTCCCCCCTCCCCTTTTTTTTTCTTTTCTTATATGGATAGTCATTGGGAATTCTTACTGACAGCTTGGTTTTCTTATTGCAGCCCTTCGAGGTCGAGATCCCTGCTGGTACCTCCTGCTCGGGTACCATCAACGGCATCAGCAACCTTTGCCTGGTGAAGATCTCCAACAACAACGACGACGGCCCCTTCGGCGGTGTCTTTGCCGTTCAGATGTCTGGATCCAACTCCACGGCTCGGGTCAGGCGCACTGCCAAGTTCTACCCTGACATGGCCTAAGTTAAGAACGTGACATGCGGTTGTCAAATCTTCTCAGGGGTCCCTCGTGGTGGGATATGACGGGGATGGGCGTGGGGAGTGAGAGCCGGAGGCTGTTAGGATTGGGCTGACGAACAGATGTTTGGAAGCGGGTTGCCCAGGTGGTAGGATGTTAGTGCTTGTACCATAACGATCAAGTATGGATGAATGAACGATTCTTTTCCCTCAAGAACACAGTTGTCAGCGTGTACTCTGCCATCATGCATCCTGACCATCTCATCACCTTATGAGTTTTCTTCTCGAATTTCATTCCTATCGAAGGCCGTTAGGTAAATTGCTAGATCCTAGTAGCATTCCCCAGTATTATGAAGACACGGCCCTCATAATCCCTCACGCCAAGCCTCAAATCATCGGTATGCATATTGTCCAATATCGGATCACTGCACCAGTCAGGTAAAGGTTGGCCATCCCAAACTAAGTAGAAGTTTTTATTGTCTAATAGTGGCTGTGCAGAATCGAGGCTGTTACAAGCACTGTAGTATATGCCCTCTAAACTTCCCAGGGTTCGAAACCTCTGTCTGATATACCACTACTGCAAGTCACACACCCATGACGGTGGATTTCTCACAACATATGGCCTTATGGTAGATCAAACAAATTAAAGACTCGATTGAACGTTTGTTCTCGACCGGGTCTGCATCAGGACAGCTTTCTATGTGCCATATGCCAGATGGGGACTCATCATGCCTAGGAGGAAGCTGAGTCTTGCCGCCTAGGGTATAAGCTGACGGCGCAGCTTATAAGAACATACCAGTGAAGAAAGTTCAGCAGGGGTTAAATAAATGATGGCGGTGAAGGTGAAGGTTAGGGTAAGATTACCTAACCCCAGACCAATGGATTTTCCCTCTTCTTCCCTCTTGAGGGTCTTTATCGGGCAGCGACCCACAATACGCGCTCGGCTGTTTTCAACCCCTCCCAACAACCAAAGTTAGCATCTACCAGCATGAGTAACTGAACTTCAACAAAAACAAAGCAGGTTGCTGGTCCGCAGGTCGAGAGAACCCTCTTGCAAGTTTTGGGTCGGCCTTGTATATCTTCTTTTGCCTAGAACACCAGCAGCATCTGTCATCAACCATGTTTAACTCCTTTGCTAGAAGCGGCAGTCCAGCCCAGGACTGGAAAGGCGAAGAGATCGACAATAACACCATTGCCGGTGGTGGTCATAGCGCTCGAAGGACCTCCATTACGCGGAATCAGCTCCGCGTCAGCAGCGCCTTGAAATCCTACCTGCTGGTGGAGGGCGTGCTGTCCCCTGAGGACCTAGAGGATGATACGGATGAGAAGCAAAGCGCAGCTCTGAAGGCGCTTGTCGAAAAGCCTCACATCGACGTTCCACCCCATGTCACGGACAGGTCGTACCCACTGCCCGAATATTACATCAGTTCAAGTCACAACACATATCTCTTGGCGCACCAGCTGTTCGGGTCATCGTCTGCATCGGCGTACGAGACGGCCTTGAAGGCCGGTGCCCGATGCGTGGAGATTGATGCTTGGGATAATGAAGATGATGCGGAGGAGCCCAAGGTCACCCATGGATATACACTTGTCTCGCATATTCCCTTCCGCAGTGTGTGCGAGACTATCCGTGATGTCGTCGATGAAGAAGCAGCCCAGTCTAAAGACGAGCAGGGATACCGGCCAGCCCCGATCATGGTGTCTCTGGAGAACCACTGTAGTGATCATGGTCAGCAGCGACTTGTTGATATCATGAAGGAAGTCTGGGAAGGGCGGCTCTTGAGCAAGGCGATCCGGGAGAAGGGTCATGAGGAGCAAGAGGGAGGCGAGCATGTCACTCTTGAAGAGCTGGGCTCCAAGATCGTTCTCATTGTCGAATACCACTTAGATGGAGAGAAAGATGACGATTCATCCGGCACAAGCGATGACTCATCTGACGACGAGAGAAAAGAAGCTCGCAAGCAGTACAAGGAGAAGAAGAAGACTGTGGTCTCAGGTGTTATCATCCCTGAGCTTGCTGCGCTGGGCGTATACGCACAGTCAGTGAAGCCCATTGACAACTCATGGTTTGAGCACCCGGAGATGATGAACGATCCCCACCACCCTGTCATAAACGTCTCTGAGAGCGGTCTTTTGGGGCTCATGCCGGAGTTCAGTCACAGAATTGGACTGCACAATGCCCATCGTCTGATGAGAGTGTTTCCAAAGGGCACACGAATCTCCTCCCAGAACATGAAGCCCGTGCCGTTCTGGGGGCTTGGAGCGCAGATATGCGCCCTTAATTGGCAGAGTTTTGGACTCGGCCTCCAGCTCAATGAGGCTCTGTTCTCAGGCACCGATGGATATGTCCTGAAGCCTGCCTCCCTGCGCAGCGGCGGTGACGGCTCCATGAGTACCGGACAGAAGAAGCGCCTTCGCCTTCACATTGCTGGTGCCACAGATCTACCACTACCAGAAGGCCGCGATCTGGATGACCTCTATCCCTATGTCACAGTATCGCTCATGCACCCTGCCGATTCGCACAAAGAAGACCCTACCTCGAACAAGCAGAGGACACGAGCATATAAACAACACAAGCTGGGCTTCCTGCACAGCGGGGAAAACCCACCGCGCACAGACCCGATATGGGATGAGACGCTGGAGTGGGTGTATGATGATAGCGACTTGGCTTTTGTGAGGATTCTGCTTAAGAGCGACGACTCTTTTGCTGTGAACCCCATTTTCGCACTCACGACGGTGCGGATCATGTATGCTGCGGAAGGCTGGAATTTTATCCGCTTGCTGGACCTGAAGGGCCGCGAGACAAAGTGCTCACTTCTCGTGAAGTTTGAGGTCCAGGACGCTGATTAGAGCGCGTGAAGGAGTCACCTACTTTCCAGGGTGGTTAGTGGGGGATAAATATTTCCAAGGTCGGAGGTATTCGCAACATGGTGAATGTTTATACCCACCTATGCCAACATTGTAGAGCAAAAAGAAGGGCACTAGTATAGTTCTAGTCATAGCCGGTACTCCGAATTGCCCTTCGTGGACGTTGTAGATCGATTCCACAAATCACACCCCTCAGCTGACCTGCAGCGTGCTGAGTCGCGGAGCCCCGGAATTTGGCACGTCCTTGGATGCCCTCCCTCTCGAATGCCCCCGGGGCCGTTGTTTGATGCGCTCGAATGAGCGTCGCCTGTCAGCAAATCTTCCTATTGGTTCCTACACTATTCCGCCTTGGCATCGTCTGCCTCACCTTGGCCGGATGTATAAGAGCCAAAGCTACGCTTTGAACCGCTCGTAATAATGACTAGACTCACCCCAAACCCGTTGTGTACATTTGAGAGCCTCCTTCTTTCTACTGTCTCAGGTCCTATACTGCTGAGACAACATGTACTTCTTGCAAAAACTTACGGCGCTGCTCAGCGTCGGGCTTTGCCTGATTGGCTTCTCCGATGCCTGGTATAATCCCATCCGGAACCCCGGGGGCTCGGATCCCTTTCTTGTCTATACTGGAGGTTATTACTATCTTTTGACAACAACATGGACCGATGTCGAGATTACTCGGGCGACTACCATCGCCGGCCTTGAGACAGCCACAAAGAAGGCTGTCTACTCCACGACCACGGCATCGCGGTGCTGCAATGTCTGGTCTCCTGAAGTCCACTATCTGGGCAGTAACTGGTAGTAAGTAATTGATGAGCCAATGACGAAAGACTGCCCCTTCGTTCTTGTCCAGATTCCCGAAACATTTCTTCAAAGCGGGAGCAAGAAAGGCTGTACTTCCAGCCTTGGACTGTTTCTTATGACCTCCAATATTCTCTATTCTCTTCTCTGGTAAACTGACTCTCTATCTTAAAGTATATATTACACAGCAGGCGATTCTGCGGATCTAGGCGGCCAACGAATTAATGTTCTCAAGGGTACGCCCACCCCCCCCCCCCTTCAGCCCCTGAGGCTAAACAGCGCCTCCAGTTTGTGCACAATAAACTGATATGAATAAATATAGGCGGCAGCACCCCATGGGACGACTTCACATATGTCGGCGAGATGACCAGCGAGTGGTCCATCGACGCCTCCGTGCTGCGCTTCAATGACTACGGCGACTGGCTCATGTTCTCCTGCTTCCACGACGTCACCTACCAATCCCTCTGCATGCAGAAGCTCTCGAGCTCCTACACCACCCTGACCGGCGACATCTACGTCATCAGCCAGCCAACCGAGTCCTTCGAAACGAACGGCACCCCGGTCAACGAGGCCCCCGCGGCCCTGTACTTCAATGGCGTAACCTACATCTCATACGCAGCCTCGTACTGCTGGACCGCAGACTACTGCATCGGCCTCCTCACCTGGGACGGGACGACCAACCCCGCCGAGGCGTCGGCGTGGAGCAAGCACGACGGGTGTGTGTTCTCCAGCGCGAACGGCAACTATGGTACCGGGAGCAACGGGTTCTTCCAGAGCCCTGACGGCACGCAGACGTGGTTGGTATACCACGCTACCAGCGACTCGGCGGGCGCGTGTGACAACACACGGTACACGATGGTGCAGCTCTTGGGGTCGCATAGTGATGGGAGCCCGAACTTTGGGGAGCCGGTGGCCTTTACGCATGCTTATAGCGAGCCTAGCGGGGAGTGATGAGTTTGGAAACAGGAATGTAGATATTGTCAACAGCGGGCCGGGGGTTGTATATATGTAAGGTGATGGGTTAGAAGATCAAGAAGAGGGGTTTCCGTGCTTCATCGCCCATCCCAAGTACCGGTCGAGTGTACTGCTCATTTTTATCTACCCTAGGGTAGTTAGGATACTTTGCCTTGCAATCGACGATCGTTGTGTGTGAATACTAGGTATGTGCCTGAATACCTGAATTGATGCTTCTCTTGGGAATTAGAATACAAGTTAATTATATTTAGTAATGATGCCTACCATTAATCTTAGAACTTTGGATCAATTTCAGATAATGGTAAACATCAATAGTAAGATGGCTGTCTTGACTATCCCTTATTAGTCCTTGATTGTACCGCTCAGAAGCGTGTAAGGTGAAACGTTGGAGTAGCTACAAACTAATACAACACTCATTGATACCCTTATTTGGCATGATAGCGTTCAGGGGCTGAGAAGATATGTGTATGTCCGTGTGGTCAAATACAAAACAGGATTCGGTCATGCAGTTGTACAATCAAGAGTGTTTCTATTCGGTGATGGATATGCGAGATAGATTTTCGACATAGAGATGGAGAGCCTCAGAGTATCTAAGTCTCACGCATCGTACCAAGGAACTTGCATTCCATTGAAAGGTTTCATTTGGGTCAGGATAGACAGCCAGTAGTAATCTAGGACGGTCTTGATATCTATCATCTGCTCCCATTCCCAAGACTTGAGCCCTCTCTTGACCATAAAAGGCCAACTCTAATTAGCCCAGCACAATGCCTCGCAGGGCCATCCTGTTACATAAATGCTTTTAAGTGGGGTTTCATAATGACTATTGGGCTAAATTAATGCTTATAGTGTAAGGAAATGGAACATCAAGTTGGTCAAGTTGGTTCAATGCTAGGAAATCAAGAATGTTACGCTTTAGCTAGGTATTATATATGATGTGATTTTTTCGGCTGCACTGTGATGTACGGGCTACCTGGGCATTACTAATATCGATGCGATAAGATTCTTGAAACTAACCTTCGTATTGTGCGATATCGGCACAGGAGATGGGACTGACGGATATACTATGATTCGGCAGTGCTTCCGTACGTCCTTCCCCCTCAGGGTGAGGAGCTTGGAAGCCAAGAAGGGTCAGAGTCGCCCGCCCACTCAAATGACAACACTTTTCAGGCTGGCATCCACTTACCTGCGCATAAGTTGAGGATAGGACGCATGTGGGACCTTGGACAACCCATCAGTTGACCACTTCATTCTTCTAGGCTCTCGTACTTAACATTCGAAAAGAATAGAAGCGCCCTTGACCAATATTTCCAGACTTGTTGCCCCTTCGGTAGTGCTCACATGATGACGACTGCAACCTCATTCACCCCTTTCAGCGTGTCTGGGAAGACCGCCATCGTCACGGGTGCAGGGTCCGGTATGTTACTCCTTGGCGCAATTTGTTCACTGTGGTGGCTAATACTCAGACTCTGATATGGGTGATAGGAATCAACCTGGCTTTTGCTGCCCTGCTCTTGTCCAGGGACTGCAATGTCGTCCTAGCTGATCTGGCACTCCGTCCAGAAGCCGAGGCTCTGGTTGCCAGGCACAGTGACGCTGGCAAGAGCCCACGTGCCGTGTTTGTCAAGACGGACGTAACATCATGGCCTTCTCTGTCCAAGATGTTCGATGTCACTCTGGCTGAGTTCGGGGACATCGACGTTGTCTGTCCGGGAGCCGGGGTCTACGAGCCACACTGGACGAACTTCTGGCACCCTCCTGGCTCCCGCGAGAGCAAGGATGCCGTCGACGGAGAGCCGGGACACTATTCTCTCCTAGATATCAACCTCACCCACCCCATTCGAGCCACACAACTCGCCATATCCCACTGGCTTCATCCACCATCGAGCTCCCCAAGAGTTAAGGTTTCATCGTCGAATCCAAAGAGGATTGTCCATATCTCGTCTGTCGCTGGACAAATGCCCAACATCAATGCCCCTATTTATTCAGCCTCCAAGTTCGCTATCACAGGCTTCGTACGAAGCCTCGCTGACCTGGACGAGAAGCACGGGATTAGAGTCAACGCGGTGGCCCCTGGTGTCGTTCGCACGCCATTGTGGCTCGAGCACCCCGAGAAAATGGTTAATATTGATCCGGAGAGGGATGGCTGGGTTACACCTGATGAGTGTGCCGTTGCAATGCTGCGGTGCGTCGAGGAGGGGGACCTGGTAGGAGGAACAATTTTGGAGGTTGGCAAGGATAACACACGATGCGTTGGGTGCCTGAATGATCCTGGCCCAAGCCCTGATCCAAAGGATGGACTCGTCTCACGGAACTTGAAGGACGGTACTGACATGGTGTGGACATGGCTTGAAGATGAGAGCATTTGGGGGCCGGGCAGAACTTCTTAGCTATGTTCGTTGTTTCTAGTATTACATATACGTACTATCATTTTTTTCATCGATGTAAGTATCCCATCGTCATGTATCATGAGGTTATTACAAATATTGCAATGTGGTCTGTGAACGGGACCGTGACTATTCAAATGGCTGGGGAAAGCTTTCCACAATTGAGACTATCTTCAGATTTTCACGTCTTTCTTCAATTATGCTGATAATGATAGTCCGTCTACTGCCGATAATATGGGCCATATCCTGCATCATTGGGGGTTTCTCGGTCCCGTCGGAGTCCCTGTGTCCCCCGATACAGCCCCCGGAAACCCAACAAGCTGTGGGCTCCGTCGGGGCCCAGCCCTGAGTATCCGCGAGGTTTCTTGTCCTGGACCGTACATAAGATCTGGATCCAGCCTGTTACCCAATGTGTCTTGTCGACCCAGCCCACCTGCATATAATATTGTCTCGCGCCCCGCAGTGTCAAATGTCTTCGGCCGCGCTTCCTCATAGATACTGTCCAGCTGTAACATGCGGTCGTCGTTGATCCCCTGGAGCATCTCTTTATTCCATTGCTTTCTACGCTGCCACATGTAGACAGCCCATATTACCACTGCCAGTGCGCCAAGTCCACCAGCCACGGAGACACTAACCATAGCAGCGACTGGAAAGCCACTTCTACCTTTGTTGGATGTATTTGTGTCGTCATTATCTTGAGAGCCTGAATCTGTGCCGTTTCTGGCAGCGCTACTAGATGCAGCAGCTGTTGTAGGTATTGTTGACTCCGTAGTGTCGATATTCGAAGTGCTGGCCATTACTAGGCCTCCTGACTGTGAGACGTCCGTGGATATAGTCTGGGTGCCAACCAGACTTGGGAACCTCGTTCTCGATGGGGACCTAGAACTAGTCTCCGTAGGCTGGGATGAAGATGGTGATGTCTTTGGCGTAGCAGGAATAGCCGCTCGGTCACTGCTTTGCCAATTTATCTGAAACATGGGCGCGAAGAGAGTTGCCGCCGTGACGGTTGCTGCCGTTGCCGGCATGACGACTGTTCCAGAGTCTACCATATTTCCAAGTTCACAGCTAGCAGTTGCAAATGTTGCAGATGTTGCTGTTTGGATGCAGGTCTGGCCTCCAGCATTCCCGCACATGTAGCCACTAATACAAATCTTTTAGTCTTTGATGGGCATCAGGAATATCTCCAGTGTCGGATAGTGAACATACCTGGGGCAGCAACCAACGGCCGTCTCTCCATCTAACAGTCGAAATTGTACGGGCCACCCGCTCGAGCCGCTGGTTCCCCCTGTAGCCGAGCATGCGCTGAAATACCCTGTAGGGCATATCGTCCCTGGAGAATAGAAGCCCCAGCCTTGGAAAGGCGCCGAGGGAGTAGCAGCACCGCTGCTCGTAGAAGGCCAGCAGGAAGCATCATCAGCACCCATATCACTTCCCTGAGACAACGCACAGGTACGGGCGAGGAAGCCAGCCAGGCCATTATCATCATGTCCAGCCACGGCTATGGTGCATGATGGTGGTTGGGTGAAGGTCGTGGTCAGCGGGCCAAGATTTGTCCGGTCCTGGCCTGTGATAATTGGTGAGGATGCCCCACCAAGGATGTTAGGAACCTTTGGTCCCAGATCAAGAGCCATGATGAAGAGGAATAAAGAATGGAATTATCGTTTGGTGGGAGGAGTTCTGGAGGGAGGGTGTGGGGATGCACAGCATCTCGCCCTATTCACCAATAATGAATGCAAGGCTCGAGGGTTGACGGTATCAAATCCAAAGAAAGAGAAAATATAGAAACGAATTCCGAAGAACCCATCGAGAGGATAATAGAAGAAGGAACAACAGCAGATCAATGCCCTTAACCCCCTTGAGTACATACCCTCCCTCGCCCGAGAAGGGTAGAAAGAAGCACGAGCCCCTGAATTTGCCAATGCGCTGATCACAATGGCTGTCTCTAAGTGACGTCGTGATCTGTTGCACCCGCAAACTGTCACGGCGCCCGTTTCAAAATGATTCACCAATTCTTCTTTCGGCCGTTTGATGAGAAGATCTGGTCGGGATTGTCCGAGTCGATCAGCAACCAGCCTGCCGGTAACACCCATTGGCTCAACCTGGTGAAGGGCATTTCGGCTCTTGGAATTTTGTTCCAGTGCCAACTGTCCCTTGTAATCCTAGTAGCCCTGGAGCACACGCTCAGTCGAGCCTCACACTGTCTCGGCTACCCGTTCAAGTGTGAAGTACACCAACGTGTGACCGATGCTGAGTTTCCTTAGTGGTGAAAAGTCCAAGTGCTGTTGTCATATACAGCCGAGATTAATCGCTAATAGGGGTCGATGAGCATAATGGGGATATCACTGGTATGGGAGTGGTCCGTTCCATCATCACCCAACAAACGTACATAAGTACCTGCCAATGCCCGTTCAAGGTGTTTCCTGATTGATACTAGGTGCACTATATTTGATTAGATTTCTAGATTGCTTCAACAAGACTAACTGGCCACTAACCACAATACCAATGGTCGGCCCTCCAAACACAACGCCATATATTCAACAGCTAGCTCGCACTTGTTTCGCGAAAAGTAACCAGTATAAGATAGGATAATTTGTCTTCCATGGTTACCCCTCCCCCTTTTCCTTTGAGGCGGGGTGCTTATTATATATAGTATACACCCCATATAATTGTTCAAGGCCAGGGTAGTGGGCCAAGCTCGCCAGATAGGCGAATATGATAATTGGACCGCCGAAATTCTACCAAATATGGTGGGAGATTCAAGCTACCTAGGGTACTCTACTACTTTAGGTTCTCCATTCGCGATGTCAGTCACATGTGCATCAGCTAATGAATGTTAGTGATTGATTTCCCATCATTTGCCATGGTGTTTCTCGCGTGATTTCTGGCTTGTTAGCTAGCTTGATGTCCTTACATCTGTCTCAGGCGATAGATGGGCTTTCTATTCACAACGAGAAGCTACACATCGGTCTTATTACCCCTGACGCTCAACCTTTCTGATCCGCAGGAAAGCTCGGGCTATTTCGGTCACGAGATCCGAAGCACAGCATGAATGCAGGCATAGTGCGGAGGATCCTTGGTTACACAGGTGACAGAGGCTGCAGCTTAGACCAGGATATCATACATAAATGACTTCAAAGTTTCCAGACGATCATCCAGGGAAATAGGTCAATTGCGGGGAAGTCCAGCCACCAATATGAATGTTGCAGCGTCATCGGGTGCATGCACAACGTCTCTAGTCGGCTCATTGCATTGAGAGCATTCGTATTACAGGAGCACATGTCTAGTATCTCCGCAGCAGAATTATCTCTAGTCGTATTTGCTTTGTTGGTCGTGGAACCCGCAGGCAAACATTGTAAACCACATGCAGTGAGCCGGAAAGACAACAGCGTTTCGTTTGATTCAGAACCATTCGAACATCCCTGGAGAATATGCGGTCGCTTACCAGCATTTCCACATTTTGCCTGGCGGCCTTTACTTGGCAAGTCTCGGCAGAAGTCGACTACTCACAGTATGTGAATCCGTTCATTGGAGGCAGTGGTCCGATTGCAGGCCAAGCTTGTGAGTTGCTATGAGACAAGTCCGGACTATGGTGTGAGACTCTACATGGACAGAGCTCGCTGACATTGGCTCGAAACAAGATGGCGGGGGTGACATCTTCGTCGGTGGAGCTGTGCCGTTCGGCGTTGTCAAAGTCGGGATCGACACATACGAAGGCTTGGGGAAGTATTCGACCTTGAATGGAGGATGGACACCGGCAGGGAATGTCACGGCTATCTCGATGATGCACGAGAGCGGGACAGGCGGTGCTCCCAAGTACGGCATCATTCCTCAGATGCCTTTAACGAGCATCGACCCTCCTGTGAACGTGCTCGACAATCGGACGTATTTCCAGCCTCGTGTGGTCGAAGACACAGCCCGCGTGGGATACTACAGTACGCAATTGCTGAACGGGGTGACGGTAGAGCTCTCTGGGGCCAGACACTCAGGCTTCATGCAATACTCGTTTCCCGAGGGCGAAAAGCATATTCTCGTGGACCTCTCTCACTACCTACCGAGTGAAACTGGTGGATACACGGTTCAGGAATACTTAGGCGGCTCCATTTATACCGATAATGCCGGGTACTGGGGCGCAGGCACTTACGGAGCTGGTTGGAATGAAGGAGCGCCGTACACAGTCTATTTCTGTGGCAAGTTCGATACGCAACCACTTCAGGCCCGAACATTCACAGGAAGGAATACGGAACCAATGGTGCGATACCATACTTTCAGCAACGAGGGTCCCCCAGAGGCAATTTTCAGTGAAGCAACATACAAGTCTTCTGCCGAATCCGGCCCCTTAGGCAATCGTGTCGGAGCAGTCTTCAGTTGGGATAATGGAACAGCCAGTACCATCAAATCTAGGGTCGGCATATCGTTCATCTCTGTGGATATCGCTTGCAGTTTCAGGAATAACGAGATCTCAACCTGGAATATCAACGACACGGTAGATGCGGCAGTGAAGGAGTGGAATGACGACGTCTTCAGCAAGATCCAGGTTGCCACAGATGATACTGCAAACATCACTAATCTCCGGCTCTTGTACTCCTCATTATACTTCATGCATCTGATGCCGTCCAACAGAACAGGCGAAAACCCCCTCTGGGAGTCAGATGAGCCATACTGGGATGATTTCTATACCCTGTGGGATATTTTTCGCTGCACCGTCAGCCTTTATCACCTCATCCAACCCAAGATCTACGTGAGCATGATTCGTTCATTGATCGACATCTGGCGTTATGAAGGGTACATGCCTGATGGACGAAGTGGAAACTACAACGGTCTTGTCCAGGGAGGCAGTAATGCGGACAATGTCCTTGCCGACGCTTACGTCAAAGGTCTGGGTAAGAATACAGACGATCTTTCGATGGCGATCAACTGGACGGCAGGATATCAAGCCATGCTGAAGGATGCTGAGGTACAGCCATACAACACGTTCAGCGCCTTAGACCAGACCGGCAGTGTCAAGGAAGGTCGCGGGTCTTTATATGACTGGATTCCGCTGGGGTACGTCTCGAACGACAGCTCGACCAGATCCATATCGAAGACTGTAGAGTATTCCCTGAATGACTACGCATTGAGCGTCGTGGCTGCCGGTGAGGGTACACAGGCCGATGTTGAAAAATATCTAAATCGCTCTGCAGGATGGCAAAACCTCTGGAATAACAACATCACCCATGCCGGGTTCACAGGTTTCTTAGCGCCCAGACTTTCTAATGGCACTTGGGACTCCCCTGAGACCTATAGTCCGGCCGTTTGTGCCGGATGCGAATGGGTTGCCATTAGTTACGAAGCAGTGCCGTTCGAGTATAGCTTTGTTGTTCCTCACGATATGGAGACGTTGATCCAGTTCATGGGTGGCGAGGACGAGTTTGAGAGAAGGCTCGACTACATCGTAAGTTGCATCATTCGGCTTTCTATGCTTTCTCCGAGTCCTCGAATGTTCGATATCTACGGTACTAACACAATTCACAGTTCGTACCAAACACTACAGAGCAAAACCTTAATGAGAATGGTGCTGGTATCACAACTATCATGAACATCGGGTCAGTATCGCTAGAATTGCCCTTGGGGCTATCCTTACTAACAAATCAATAGCAACGAGCCAGACTTTGCTACGCCCTACCTGTACAACTACCTCAACAAACAATACAAGTCTGTTAACCAAACCCGTGCCCTCGCAAATCAGTACTTTCATGACGCACTCTATGGAGTCCCCGGAAATTCAGACGCAGGTGCTCTCAACTCGTGGCTTATTTGGCAGATGCTCGGTCTCTACCCCATCGTCACACAACCCATCTACCTGCTCGAGTCTCCATGGTTCACTGACATCAATGTCACCATTGGAGAAAACAAGACTCTCCGTATCACAAGCAACGGCGATGACCTGTCCCTTGGACAAAGTAGCTATTACGTCCAGTCTGTGAAGATCAACGGTCAGGAGTGGGATAAGAATTGGTTCAATCACAACGATATCATGGTGGAAGGAGGCACAATTGAGTTCACTGTAGGGGATGATACAGCATCCTGGGAGACTGGGAACGTTCCTCCAAGCCCGGCACACCGTATATTGAATTATCTTTAATGGGCTCCAAGACCGTTCCCAATAGCTGAAACTTCAAATAAATGTTCAAGGCTTTTTCCCTTGAGGGGTGGCAACTGCTGTTTCTTGGTGTGCTGTTGTGAATAAATTTTATTTGTTAGAGCTCATTTTTCTTCCTATTATATTATGTAGATATACGGATAACTTTTTTGTTTCAACCCAGCCTAAGTATATTAATGTCCTTGAACAACTCAGCCTCATGACTGCCGGTCCGTTCCAGAGCACACTCGCGATTACTTTTCCGTTCCTTTCAAAGCAGAAACCATTTCAGAAGTATGTCGCACTGCCCTTGATGACCCGGGGGTTTCAACGAGAGCCCATGACCTGCAGTACCACCTCAACAACCTTTTCAGGCATACTCAGAAACGGGCTGTGACCGCCGCCGCACCTGAACTCCCGAACCTGAATGCCCTCCGCCTTGACCCTTCCAATGATCATCTCCTGAGCCGGAGGCACCAGCGCCGTGTCTCCCTCACAAATCAAGTAGCTCGTCGGAACCATCCTCCAGACCGCCTTCCAGCGCCCAGTGTTCGTGAAGTGCACCGCCGCCTGATGAGTAACGAGCATTTTCATAGACTCCTTCACTTCGTCATCCGGCAGATCGCTGTAGAAATAGTATGCCGGATCGTCCACATCCAAAGATCCATCTTCGTGGGAGATTACGAACGGGGGGAGGCTGCCGCCACACAGCTGGGCGAGGGTCTCGCCTTCCATGATCATAAAGCTCGCCATGTAGATGATGTTGGTGACCCCGCCCTGTGCGAGATTACCGTTCACAGGGTAGACAAAGTCGCCCAGCGCGGCGGTCGCGATGACGCCCCCGTACGAGTGCGCCAGGACGGTGAGTTGCGTGCCCTTTGCGACCTCGGAGGAGACGATGTCTCGGATGAAGGCGATATCATCCAGAACGGTCTTGTTGGGTGGCACGGCATTGTTGTTTGTCGGCAAGCATGGGCAGATTGTCCGTATGCCTTTCTCTTCGAGCCCGGCGACGAGTTTGCGGTAGTGATATGGGACGTGCCACGCCCCGGTGATGACCAGAACGGCCTTGATGGTTTTCCTCGCGGTCATGGTGATTGTGTTGGCTGCTGTGTCCTAAACGTCGATGGTCCCGTGTGGGAACCTCAAATATATATACTCGAGGGCACAAGTCGACTAGCTACTCTGGTCAAAAAGGATGGCTCGGGTAATGGAGAGACCCCGCCTTGACGTGGAGTAGCACAAGGGTAAAGGTGGGAAGTAACTGCTACGCTGCGACTGGAGTGGTCACACTCAAGATCCCGACGTTGGGTCAATGTGTTCGCAACGGTCAAGAAACTCCACAGACATACGTGTCCAACGTATCGCGTGGGGTTCTCCGACGGTTGACTGGACACAGCAGATGAAGTAGCTTCAAAATTTTACGGTGGTAGTAGGGTGCGGAGAATATATAACAATTATATGAATTGTTCACGCTTGTCTAATCAGAGGCGTACCCCAAATCATAGATTCCCCAATGCACTTCTTAATTGGGTACTTAGCTTAGACATATATCAACCTTGAAACACAAAAGCATGTACACCCTAGGGGTAATTACAACGTGCTTTTGACAAACCCTGGTAGGGAGATTTCTGTCCTCCTATGTCATCTTGACTTTCTACATATTAAATTTCAAACCTATATAGAAACTTTGTCTCTGGAGTACTTACTCAAGTGGGTAAGCGTGTACTGGATAACCTGTCCAGATGGCGGATTAGGACTAATGTTCCATTTCAGGAATATGTTTGCAGTTCTACCTGATTTGATATCGGGCCCACCAGAATGCCAAGCCCTTGGCGGGAATAAGGTCTATCAGTAAGGATTTCCTGCCTCGTGAACACGCAATATGCCGGAAGGGATGAAGAGGGCTATGGTTTGTCCGGACCTCGGGAGGCGGTCTGCATCTAAAATGAAGCGGGGCCGTCTGTCCGGGGAGCAGCGGGTGGTTACGGTCGGCGAACTTGATAACGAGCGCATGGGTCAACTGTAGGTTCTAAAGGGGAAGCATGGATCAGCCCGCGGGCTTCAGGCAGTCTCACCGACGACTTCTTCAAGCATAATGCAGAGGCTAGGGTTGGTTCCTGGTAACCCAACAGCCCAACCGGGTAAGAGGTGTTGGGGAAAAGCCTGGTTCGCTGGCTGCAGGACAGATGGTACGATAAGATTGGATGTTGGGTGACCGAAGTATACTTCCGGGGGTGAACGGGTCAGTCATAGCATGTGAACAAGTTTCCTGGCTTGGTCAAGGAATGAGATTGGGAGAAAGCGCCTCATAGAACCAAAGACCGTTGAATTTTTCGAATTGCATACACACATGGGTAATGAAGTTTGACAGTTTCGTGTACGCCCCGGTTTCTCCACTGTTATGTTTCGAGTTTGTGCGAATATTTACTATCAATATAAATGTGGTTGGTCAACCCTCCATGGCTTGAACTCAGTGTTTAGACAGTCGCTGTGCTGGGAGCGCCAAATATCATCAAGCAATATTTTTTTTTTCTTTTCATTTGAGCCTTGTTATTCTAGTTATGGATCACTGTCCTCCTGCGAGAAACACCTTTTGTAATAGTATCTTTCGATGGTTTGTTGTCTCAGGTTTTCAGTTCAGGATATCCAATACATAGGTATCCTGCATTTTACGGGCGCCTTGAAGAGAATCAAGTACGGCGAGACCCAAATGCAAGATTCCCGACGACTCGGGTTTGCAAAGTTAGGCGTTCATTTCCGGGTAGAAACTCCCTCGAGCTCCATCGGATTTTCGATCACCAGCATCGGAGTAGGCGTCCCCGAGGGTTACCGGCTTTAACATTGCCAGTCTTTTTCTAAATAAATAGTAAGGCTAATAAGCTAGAAAAATTCCAAGGATATCATAATCAGTATACTCTCCCAGGATATTACTATACCGCTTACCTTCTATCAATGTCATTGAATGCGATCTATATATTAATTGAGAAGGCACTAGACTGCTCTTGAAGGAAATATAACATCGTAGTTACTTAGCTAAATTGCTAACGTTCCTTGGATAGCTTAGGAAGAATTACCCCGGGTTTGATTAGGTGCAGGCCATACCGCTTATACCCATTCAAATCTTTGAAAGTATACCCTGAGGGTACTTATCTGGGGGGGGGGGGAGTGGGGGCTTGGGAAGAGTCGCAGTCGTCGAACAGAGCCTCTATTAATCCCTAGTAATTAACTGCTATGTCGCATTTCAATAACGATGGATGGTAGTGTATGAGATTGTGCACAAGACGCTGGATATGACGGACTAAGGTTGGATGTCTTCGAGGGACTTACTTAGACATTGACCTAGATGATTTGATGCCACAGAGTGTGCCGAGCTGGTTCTTGTACTAGAATCGGTGGGGAAACCTCCGGCTTGGTGGAGCAACGGGCCCTCGCAGGGTTTCGTAAAGTAGGAGGCTACTTTAGTTATCCGGCAAGCATCATGAGGGATGTCAGGTAGATAGGTAGCCCAAGGTGGCATATACCCTTGGGTGCACAGGCCCACCTTTGTTTACGCCACAAACCCTCAGCCTCGGCTTAGGGATAAACCAATTCCGCCTTGAGGACTGCGCCACATCTCCACAATGGCTGAGTCCGACCCGTTTGAGCTTCCGACCCTGGTCAGGTATCTCAACCAAGACCAGTATCAGCAGCAGCAGCAGCAGCAGAACAACAACAGCAATAACAACAACAGACAATACTCGCTATCGCTTCCGTGCCATAATACCCAGTCATATAAACTCTCGTCACTTTTTCAACCGAGATGGATGAGCCATCTCACATTGCCGCCGCCGACATGGCCGGCGCTACATCGCCTCCCCCTTCCGAGCAGCTCAAGAAGGCGAAGAAGAGGAAGGTGTTACTGATGGGAAAGAGTGGTTCGGGAAAGTCGAGTATGAGGAGTATAATATTCTCCAATTACCTTGCCGTGGACACGCGGCGCTTGTGAGTATCTCGTCACTTCTCACATCATTACCTCTCACCTCGTCTTTACTTTCGCGTAAATAGAACTTGGTTTCATTCTTTCCAACGTCATTTGCCTTCAGCATGGATCCAACCATCTACTCACTCACAACTCGAGAAACTCTGCTGACTGTCTCAATGTGAAGGGGAGCGACAATTGACGTCGATCTGTCGCACGTCAAGTTCCTGGGGAACCTGACGCTGAACCTATGGGACTGCGGAGGCCAGGAGGCCTTCATGGAAAATTACATTAATCAGCAGCGAGCCCACGTCTTCAGCCACGTTGGAGTTCTAATCTACGTATTCGACATCGAGTCGCGCGACGTCGACCGGGACCTCGCTACTTACGTGTCCATCGTGTCCGCCCTCGCCCAGTACTCGCCGTCGGCCAAGGTCTTCGTGCTCGTCCACAAGATGGACCTGATCATGCCCAACATGAAGGAGGGCATCTTCGACGAACGTGTCCGCCTCGTGCGCACCAAGACCGCCGAGGCCCTGCAGAACATCGCCAGTCTGATTGGTCCCAACGCCAAGCTCGACATCCAGCCCTTTGCGACGAGCATCTGGGATCAGTCGCTGTACAAGGCCTGGTCGTCCATCATCCACGATCTCATCCCCAACCTGGCCATCATCGAGAAGGAGCTCAGCGCCCTGGGCCAGGCAATCGAGGCCGAGGAGATCTTCCTGTACGAGCGCACCTCCTTCCTCGTCGTGTCGACCTGGAAGTCCGACGAGGCTGTGCGCAACCCGCATCGGGACCGCGAGGAGCGCCTCTCCAACGTCATGAAGACCTTCAAAAACCGCCTCGCCAGCTGGAGCGGCACCTCGCGCAACTCGGACCAGTTCAAGGAGTTCCAGCTCACCCTCGGCACCCTCTTCAGCTTCGTCATCATGACGTTTACAACCAACACCTACATCCAGCTCGTTCTACCGCCCGGCGAGGCGCGCCTCAATACAGCGAAGCTGAACGCGAGGATTGCAGCAACGGCTTTCGAGCGTCTCGACTCACCTCTCGCCAAGGATGCTAAGGGCTCCGGTGCAGGACCTGCTAAGGGCAGTGACGCTAAGGGAGTCGCTGCGGCCATGGGTGGTCTAGACATCAGCAGCGACGAGCATGCTCAGGGTCAAGGTGATGGTGGCCCCTCTATTGCACCTGCTGCATAAAGCTACGGGTACCCCTCAACTCCATAATCCCTACCTACCTGATGGCCTTCCAATCCAAGAAGCAGGAAGCGACGACGAAAGGTTATACATCCTCGACTCCCCCAAAACCCCCCCTCTCTCTCTTACGACTGTGACGATCATAAACGACCTCATTAGAACGGATCGGATCACTTTTCACCATTGCATGGCGTGGCATATCTTGGTCGATCGGTTTTAAACGATACCCAATGCTCACTTGAGCATTTCTAAACAAACAAAAAGGTTCGGCGTTGACGGGAATTTCCTGCTTCGGGAGTTCACATGTTCATTTCCGCGTCCGATGCCCTCCCTCACTACCAGTCGCGGCCGGCCTAGCTTCAGTTATACTTGTGGCACAACGAATGGATGATTCGGCCCTCACCACCAAAATGTCTTTTGGCCCTTCTCAGACTCGCACCCTTCACTTTCACCTACCAATCCCTCTCTAGGACGGAAAGTATGTTCCCACGGCTGGAGTACGACGAAGAGGTTGGGCAGAGCTTCTATTTTTGTGAAGGTTCTTCGAATGCTTCATGGACCTTAACTCCGTTTAAACATGGACAGATCTTTGTCAATATTCGTTGAATAGACGAGTCCTTAGTGGGAGTGATACTGCTCCACGTTCAAAGGACTCAGCACGGCTTCACACACGGGCGTGGACTTATATCAAAATAATGGATATACTTGTCCTTCTCAATTTTCAGTTTCTTCGTGGACGTGATATGTACCGTTTGACAAAACCACCAGGTCCGCTGTCTATGAGCAGGAAAACCATTGCCCAACGTCCGTAAGCACGCATCCCATACCGCAGAATGACCGTAGATTGGCATTCCAAAGTCAAAATGCAGACATCACAGAGCCAATTAGACGAAGTCTATTGTCTAGTCACAGACAATCTTAACGCCCCAACCTCCAATACCCATGGACCAAGTCCAAGATATGGGCTGGGTTCCCCTCGCCCAGGCAACCTCATGAATCATGGAAAACCACCAGTGAGATTCTTAAGCCCACTTTACCACAGCAATACCTCCCCGCTTGAACGCATCAATCTCCTCCAACTTCTGGCTATGGTCGGTATACTCCTTGCTGGGGAAGGTTGACTGGATCATGAATGGCCGGTCTCTCGTATCGGCCGACGCGCTGCGAGCGAACTGGTAAAGGTCACCGATCGTATGGGTCAAGTTGAACCTCGCGGGTAGGCGAGAGCCGTCGGGCATCTGGAAGCGGATAGCAACACTAGGCTGGCTGCTGTCGACGTCCGCGACGGGTGCAGGTGCCGCAGCAGGTGTCGAACTGCTGGCAGCGGGCGCAGCGGCGTGTTGCAAGGGAACCGAGGCCGAACTGCCATCGCCGGGCATGGGGCTACCAAGCCGGCGTCCCTGGCCACCAAAGGGTCGGTAGATGCGTGGCAGCTGGTGCCAGTCCTCCTCGTGCTGCTGCAGACGCACATCACATCGCTGGCCGTGCTCGACGTCCATGAGATGAAGGGGTGCGCGGCCAGTGCGGATCATCTGCAGGTCCATAGCGTGCTGGGGGTCATCGTAGCGGCGCAGAGGGCCATCTTCAATGGAGAAACCGTCGCGCCACAGGTGCAGGGTGCGCGTCACAACAGGCAATTCCTCGCCGCGGGGAGTCCGTGGGACCTGGGCGTCTGCGATCGTTCGTGACTCTGTGCCCTCTCCACCAACTGTAACGCCGGAGCCGCGGAAATTGGATGAACGGGATGGACCGGGTGAAGAAGCCTCCTCGCTGGTAGCACGCTTGGCATTCCTGTCAAAGGGAGTTAGCAAGGGCTTCGTTTTGGATATATGTCATGTAATGTTATGTCACGTACGCCTTAGCCTTCGCAAGAATATCCTTGATCACGTTCTGAGGATCAGCGGCGTTGCGAGATGGATCTTGGACAGCCAGGCCGGACTTCTCGCCTCCAGCAAAGAGATCCCTGGGCCCCCTGCGATCATTCAGATCATCTTCCTCTTCATCATCGTCGTCGTCGTCGTGGTCATGGTCGTGGTCATGGCCACCACCAAGCGAGCTCAGTGTGGCCAAGCCCTTCTTTTTGGCAGGCTTCTTCGACGAGGAACTGGAGGATGGGAAAGCAGAATGAGGGGCAGGTTGACCGTCGAGAGTTCGTGGACCGGTGTACTCTGGCTCTGGGACAGCTCGGGCAGCCTGGGAAGAGGAACCAGCAGCACTTGTGGCGTCGTCGTCGCCTTGGGAGAAGTATACGCTAACGGCCATGGACAAGTCCCATTGGCAGCTTTCGAGACATTGGGTGGCCTGTAGACTGCACATCAGCGCCTATATAACCCTGATAAGACAGTCATAGGAACATACCTTGCTGGCGCTCGTGCCAGTCAGCTCACAGAACTGCATGATCATGTCATCGTGTGAATCTGCCATGTTCGCGATCGGTCGGTTTGGCTTGTGATGGAGTTAGAGGCACCCAGTGGAGGGTACCGAGTGGGAGAGGGTAGGTGGGACAGTATCACAGAGAAAGACCACCAAGTGATGAGTGAAGGTATTGGGAAAGAGAAAGAAGTTCAGTTTCCAGTCAAGTTGTTTGTTTGTTTGTCGAGGTTGGCTCAGGCGACGAAGGTGACAAAGTCTTGAAAGTGTCAAAGAGTTAAAGACCGGAAGCTTCCCCGGGCTGCCGTCACCATCGAAAGCTCCAGGCAGCTGAAGGGCCTACGAGCACTCACCCGTAGACCCCGCAGCGGCCCCCAAATCCAGCCCCGGCAGGCGGGACTCCACTATGACGGAAGGAAAGCTAGGGCCAGGTTCCAGTTCCAGAAGCTCCCACCAGCCAGAGCATCTCACCCAATTCAATCTGCCTGGTTCAGTTCGGTTCAGTTCACCAGTGTGGATTTGGTAGCAAGCACCCAACGACATCCGCTCGCCAGCCCACCAGCCCACGATCTCAACCTGCACAAAAGCACACGACACAGCTCCTCGACAAGACAAAACTCTGGTCTCCTGCAAAAAGCACATAGAAGCCACAATGGCATCAGACGAGCCTGCGAACCCAATGGCCGAATCCGGAGTCACGATGCACTCCGACAGCGAGCAGTACTCAGCAGGCGAGGACATCTCCACGTCACCCGAGTCTTCATCCTCTCCTGCCCTCCTCCTCTACCAACCGCCAACTCTCTTCTCCTTGATACGTGGAGCAGCTATAAATCTGTTCCTGCCGTTCATCAACGGCATGATGCTGGGCTTCGGAGAGCTCTTCGCACACGAGGCAGCATTTAGGTTAGGTTGGAGTGGCACAAGGGTGAGTTTTACAACACTACCAGGGCTTTGGTGCTGAGGGCAACATAACATTGGTGAATCAGGGCAGAAGTGCTAACGAGATTTCTTGACTCCAGGTCTTCCCGGCGTCAAGGCGCCAACGACACCCCATTGGGCCCGGTATCGAAGTTCGTGACAAGCCTAGGATGCAGCCTGGCTTGGACGACTTCGCCAGCCTCGAGTGACTAGAAGATACCATGAAACGATGCAAAAAGAAGTGCTGATAGGCTGGTGCTGTACAGAGACCAGAGTCTGTCTCGCCTACCAGCCAGGTGCCTGAGGGGAACGTTGCGATCTACATACAGCATGTAGCGAGACGCTCTCTGAAAGCAAGATGGGATAGATGGAGACTTTGGGGCAGCCAGAGTGAGCCTTGGAGCAAAGCCCGCCTTCAAGAGGCTCGAGTTCGGTGTATATATGTGTCGGATTTCAAAGACGACGGCTGGGATGTAAACCTGGCTGTCGGGTCACATGGTCTATAGAAGCTTGCATATCGAGCAGGCCGGGATATCTTAACATAAAAAGCGAATTTCTAACCCAATTTTATGAGCTCGAGGGTCATCCGGTTGCTTCAAATAAGCATGTGCCGCCTTGTATCTGTTAAGCAGGGAACCACGAGGTCCGCCTGCTATTGTTAAACTCCAACCGAGAGATAACAAGTGCTAAGATCCACGATGTGAGGAAGTTAATTTATCGTAAGTTCTGGGGACGAGTTCCAGTATAGGCAGACGTCGAGTCTCAGAACGACAGGCAAGATCGACATGGTCTGATGTAAATCACCAAGTGAGTTATCAGAACTCCGCATTTCGAACGGCTTCATGGTAGTCAGTTGGCAATGCAGAATTCGGCATAAATATTCGGACGGCGACGCTGAAGATGCAACAAACACAAACTTTTATGCAACTGCTTGAATATAGCCAAACCAATGCACACAGATATCAGTGCAAGTAGAGCCCAACGCAGAAGTGGTGTTCAAGGCTCTCTACAGATCCGTACTCTATGTTAGGCCCGTAGCGCGCCCACTTAAGCTCTTGCCGGCCGAGGACCAGCCCGCCCCCGGCGAGTTAGCCGGCCGGACAGCGGATATCCCAAAAACTTTCCCGGCATCATCTTTCGAGACACCGCGACGTCCTCAGGCAGAGCTCGACGAAGCTCCCACAGTCAACTATGCTTCCAAGTAGAGGACTCGCGCGGGTCAGCCCTGGCCTTGCGCTTCAGAACCAGGTATATCACATGTTCCATCACCATCAATGGCTGCAAAGCTTCAAGAGCTAACCAAGCTCGGTGCGCAGATCATCTCCAGAGCTCCAGCTCGATCGATACCACGACAGGCCAGGAACTTTGGGACTGGTCTCCGGGGCAATGGCACTCCCTTCACCCGCACATCGCCCGCTGGCGTCCTCTCAGGTGGCAGGATAGGTGCTGCCGGCATCCTCTCCTCCCAGACCTTCCTCCTCTCCTCCACGACCCGACAGACACGCTTCGCATCCACCGGAGCTACACCCGCGCCCGCGCCCTCACCCGCGGAATCGGTAGCGTCCGCAACCTCCCCAGAGCCCATATCCGCCGCCGCCGCCACCGAGTTCCCCTCCGACTTCTCCTCCCTCTCCGACCTCGACGGCGCCTCCCTCCTCAACATCCCCGAGACGATAGGCTACCTGCACAACCTCGGCCTCGACTACGGCTGGGGCCCGACGGCCGTGTGCCAGTGGGTTCTCGAGCACATGCACGTGTGGGGGGGGCTGCCCTGGTGGGCGTCCATCGTGGGGCTGTGCGTGGCCGTGCGCGTGGTCATGGCCAAGCCGGCCCTGGTCGCGCAGCAGGAGGGCGTCAAGATGAACAAGATGCGCGCGGACCCCATGTTCGCCTCCCTCAACGAGAAGTGGATGATGGCCCTCGCCGTCAGCGGCAGCATGCCCCAGGCCGAGATGATGCAGCTGCGCATGCAGATGAACCTCGTGCGCGAGCGCTACGGCGTCAAGATGTGGAAGATGTTCCTCCCCATGATGCAGGCCCCCATCGCCTTTGGCGGCTTCCGCCTGCTGACCGGCATGGGCGCCCTGCCCGTCCCGGGGCTGGAGACTGCCGGCACGTTGTGGTTTACCGACTTGACGATGCCGGATCCGTATATGATACTTCCGTGCATCAGTACGATAATGATGTTCTTCAGTATCAAGGTAAGTCTCCTATACGCAGATTCCCTTGTATCGTATCTCAACAAACAAGAAGCTGACCATATTTCTTCCCTCTCCCTACAGCGCTCAATCCCCTTCATGAGCCCCCAGCAAGCCAAGATCATGGGATTCGTCCCCTGGATCCTCGGCCCCATCAGTTTCTTCGTCACGTGGAAGATGACCGCCAGCGTACAGCTCTTCTTCGCGACGACCGCCCTGCTCCAATACGTCCAGACCACCCTCTGGCACGTCCCCGCGATCCGCCGCGCGTGCGGCCTCCCCACCCTCGAGGAGGTGCAGCAGGCGGCCAAGACCGCCCCCTCCCCCTTCGGCGCCGCCGGCGCCAGCCCCTTCGTCAAGGCCAGCGCCAAGAGCGGCATGCAGTACCAGGCGCCCCGCACGGTCAACACGACGGCGACTGAGTCGGGGGCCGCCGGAAAGCCGGACGAAAACCCCATCGAGGCGCTCCGGGACACGTGGGCCGGCGTGATGGACAAGTGGGAGAAGCGGAAGGAGTCCAAGAACATGAACAGCGAGAAGCAGGACGCTACCAACTACGAGAAGAAGAGGATCCGCGAGGAGCACGAGAAGTACCTCAGGAGGAGGGAGGCGGCTGCCAAGTATAACCAGAAGAAATAAAAATGCCCTGTGAAAGCATCCCCAGAAAGAGGTGGGGGGGGGGGGTGGTGGATGGGTAGGGTTCCCTCCCCCTTGGGGGAAGGGGGAAGAGCTTCGTTTGTACAGTACCAAAGCCTATCATGAGAGCAGACCTCCTTTATCCCAAGATCTCCCACTGTTTTGTGAGGGAAAGTAAATTAAACAAGTAATAAGCTTCGTGTACATGGGTAGAAGGGTGTCCACTTTGTTTTATTATGTATGATGGGGTTTCAAGGAACGAATATATGTGTACACTGTCACTTTGTATATTAGACACAAGACCCAAAAGGGTGATGTTAACGCCGCAAAAGCTTCAAGATGTTTTTCAGTTTAATACTTGGCTCTGCTGGAACTCGTCGCAAGTCTGTGAGCATGTGTATTATCCTGAACCGCTTCAATATGGTAGGGTGGTTGGTGTAAGGCTTCCAGATGTCCACTTAGAGTTTGTGTATCTGCCCAGCTTCAATCGCTTACATATGAAGAGAAGGCACATTACAATAGATTGCACGTAGTGAATATAACAGACCAAGTGTTTTGAAATATTGCATTCCTTTCCATTCAATTGATTTATTCAAGGCTTACCCAGCCGGAAACGCTTGCTGAACGCTTTTTTTTTATACAGAATTACTATAACAAGAGATTTCTCCTTTTTTGCTCAGCCATCATCCTAACAACAGGTATAATCCTTTTCTGTTTCTTGTTGCCGTAGTAGTTGGTCCCTCTGTTTTTGTTTCGAACCTCGCTGCCATAGGGAACAAAAAAAAAATCACAATAGCCTTCGAAGGGTCGTTGGGTATATCAGGGAATCGCGGAGAGAATCACCCCAGCCTGGGGGTTGGGAAGGCTAATCAAACACAGCATAGGCACACCACTAGAATACCGTTCCGTCGCTGTCGATGAGAATTGGCGGCTCCTTAGTATTTGGCCGGTTGATCTCTGCAATTTCACGTCCACCCTATTCATCATATGTTAGCATAGCTCTTCTTGCGCCAGCCCGAGAGAGGTTGGTGGTTGTCTTACCTTCCAGCTTCCCGCCTCCAGTACCTGAGCCAGGCTCAGTTCATGTCCAGCCAGCTCGTGCTTCAGCGACTGGTTGACATCCACACACAAACGATCCAGGAGACCGACAGTCACACCTCGCCACTCAACCACGGCGTCGTCACTAGGCTCGAACATGGGGGCGACCTCGATGCCCTTATCTCCTGTTCGAAGGCAGTACTCCTTGTAATTGTGCAGGCCTCTTTCCATATCCTCGGGTTTGAGCGTCATAACACCCAGGTCGACGAAGAGGCCACCATTCCGGTATTCGGGAAGACCAGTGAGGAGCTCCTGGCCTGCGAAGTGGATTTTCATCAGTTGTTGCATGGGCTGCATGAGGGAGTAGGTGAGCCATTGCGTCAGCTTATGGAACGGTAAAATGGACTCCCAAGCCGCTGCAGGCCCTGAACGTGTGGATGTGTTCGGGAAAGGGCTGAAACTGGGGGCTGCGCCAGTAGGCGATGTAGCCGGTTGTGGCATGGAGGAGCAGGGCCAGGCATCTCCAAGAGAGATGCCGTTGATGGCTGTCCGAGATTGCGGCCAGATTGGGGCTAGGCCGGACATGAGAAGATTCCAGAGCGTCGGGAGGGGGACAATAGGCATTGATGAAGCCTGTGTCGATGGGTGGGCTAGAAGATAGTCTAGGGACTAAGTTAGCGCATTGGTTCCAGGCTTGGAATCTTTAACGGTTGGACTTACCAAGCATATTACCGGGGCGGCCGTCATTGCCAAAGAACTCCTTGTTGGCGTCTAGTGCGTCGGACAGCTTGACCAATAGCTGCGTTCGGCCTTCCAACCCAGCCATTTCGTTGCCCTCCCTTGACTGCAACCCCTTAGCCATCGTTTCAACGGTGATAGATCGCAGTCCTTCTTTGTCGACTTGAAATTTGTTCGACTTGTCACCAGAGAAGACACCCTGCCACACATGTTAGCGGCGCCATGACCAGACCGGATACGGCATCGGAAGGGTACTCACGGTCTTGAACATCTCCAAACTTGCAACAGCGATACCCTCAGATCTCTTGTAGATGCGTCCATTTTCCGTACTCTTATAGCTCCACTGTGTGCCAGCACCAGCGTCCAACAGTACACTGACGAGGAACAAGTCGATCATACGGCGACACTTCTCCGTGGTGTCCAAGTTCTCCCATGTTGACAGCAAATGTGCGATCCGGTCCCGGCCGCCAACGCAGAAATGCTGATGCCTGCCATGTGCGGGGATAGAGGTGAAAGGGGCGTCGTAATCTCTCTGCAATCGTGTCAGCTACCAAAAAGATTCACGTTGGTGGACAAGGCGCGCTCAGTGGGTACTGAGGTCCGAATGATATGGTGTAGCCTTACCTTGAT